>JAGFBZ010002829.1:642500-1285000 GCA_018398805.1 Hirundichthys speculiger
TTGAAGTGTTTTTGTTTGCTGTCATCTGAAGGGAGAAAAAAAAACAAAGTACTCCCCCTAATAGACACTGGCCTTGGAGCTTACTTCCAAAGCAGTCTTCTTCTTTTAAGTAGGAAAACATGAAGAAGGAAAAATAAAAAATGTTGTGCTGCTCACCTTGTAATCAGATAACACTGGCTCAAACCCAATCTGGCTAATGTTGACTTGCCAGTTGTTGTTAATACTCTGCATGGGCTGAGGTCTAGAGCTGTGAGTTTTCTGCCATGTGAATACTTGAATTGTTTCTTTGTGGGGGGTGATGGGTGTTGGAGTCATTACGGGCTGTTCTGGTACTGAACAACTGTTTTGGTCAGTCTCAAAGTCTTGGTCTTGCTTCCACCATTACATACTGAACTGACGTACACGCAAACATTTTTTAGTTTATAAGTCTTGATATGCAGCACCAGATTTTAGAGTAGAACACTTTTCAGAAAACCTATCCTCAGCATTACAGAAATGCTTTTCTAAAAATAAGTTATTTTTTTCCCTCTGACTAAGCTAATCTTATCTTTCTTCCCAACCACGTTATTTTAAGAAGCGTGGCAAATGTTATTTGAAACTTATTTGAAATTCTAGCAGAGATCTCCAAGTTTCCAAAGAAACTGTGCTAGGAAACAGCCGGGCTGGACTTAGGGGAAAACTATCACAGCGATGGACAGAAATATTCTGTTTGACAGCAATGAAAAAAGTAAAGTTTTAGATTGAAGAGTTCATTCAGCAGGAGCCTTTCTGTGTGGAGTTTGCATGTTCTCCCTGTGCTTGCGTGGTTTCCTGCTTCCTCCCACGGTCCAAAAACATGCATGTCAGGTTAATTGGTGCTTCTAAATTGCCTGTAGGAGTGATTGTGAGTGTGTGCATGGTTGTTTGTCTGTATGTGGCCCTGTGATGGACTGGCGACCTGTCCAGGGTGGTACCCCTGCCTTTCACCCAAAGAGAGCTGGGATAGGCTCCAGCAGATCCCTGTGACCCTACAGAGGATTAAGTGAGCATAGATGATGAATGGATGGATGGATGGATGGATGGATGGCTCCAACACTCGGTATGAAAAAACTGCAAGTTTTACTACTTAAATTAAAGAAAACATGTACAAATTTTAATGAGGGAAAGAAAGAAAATACCAAATTATGTGGTGTAGTCATTTTAGCAGTGGACAATGGATTTGGTGTCTTGTTCTTCAGATTAATTGAAGGTATTTTCAACATAGGACTGATCATGACATGCATGGACAAATGGGGCCACTGAAAAGTTTGGAGATGTTTGTGCACCGATTAAAGAATTGAACCTCGATGGATTTGAAGGACACAGTATGTAGAATATAATGACATTAAACAGCACAATATTCACACTGTAATAAAATCAAGGCCTCTCTCACATCAATGTATGCCAGCTACTTTTGACATTAACAGGTGTACCATTATGGAGTATGGGAAGGAGGATCCTACAATCTGTAGAAATAAAAAGGCAACAAAGACAAATCATGTTTCCAAAATAATTTACTCTAATAAAGGCATAATTATGGATGATATATAAATCCACTTGACTGCTGCCCCTTGTTCAAGCCTCACCAGATGGCAAACTGGCATATTTCAGTCAAAAGTGTTATATACCACTATTAATCAATCTGGTGCCCTTGATCACTACCACTCTTGCATGATATGCTTTTCGTCCTTGGAATGCTACTAAAACTGCTCAGAGCTCCCCGAAACCTCTATCAGTATTATGCACTTCATTTGTCAAAGCAGCATTTGTCCAGGTAGTAAGAGACTTGGATCATCAATCATTTTAGTTGCTTCAGTTTTATGTGGGGAAAAAAAACCAAAACAAAAAATTGGTATAATAAGGATTTTTGAAAACAACACTACCATTTCATACATTTAAAACTCCTTCACGCAAAGACTCTAACAATTTAAAATAATTTTCCTTTCATTTTCAAACAAGAACCTTATGTTGCAGGCACAGTAATTAAATAATTCTTTATTTAAAAAGTGTTAATGGTACCAAAAACAGGTAAAGAAAAATAAGGTTTAAAAAGCCAATTGTGAACTCTTTTCTTTTTTCTTGTGTGATGAACAGAAAGGCAAGTCAGGTATAACAATGACAATACATTTCTATTGCTTAAAAATTAAGCTCAAGGTGTTGCAGGATGGACAAGAAATGTAAAGGCAATATAAAGTTCATGCAAGTGCTCAAATACATCTGAACGACAGGACAAGCTGACAATGACAATGGCAATGACAGTACTAAAAAAAAAATCAGCATCCACCAGCACACTGGTATACAACCTACCCTAGTAATGTTACTCTAGTGATGCAGTATGTAGTTTTAAAAATGAGCAAGGATCTAGTAATTATGAAAGAAAGGGATTCAGTGTGGTGTATATTCTTACGTTACACTACTGGTGCGCATCGAATTTGTTATAGGCTACAACAAAGAAAAAAAAGAACGGTATGCTACTTCCAGGAAATTTCAATTATCCGACTGACTCCTCTAAATTACAGTTTGCCTCCCATAATGCAAGAAGCCATGGCTGCAGAAACCAATCAATGATCACCTGGAGAGGGGGAGACATGCAGTACTGAGAAGAGGAATGAAAGTCAATCACCATGAGAAATGAATCGATGTGTAAATGAAAGCGAAGAAGATGGAACAATGACAATACAAGCAGAAGATGTGAAGAAGGTGCATGAGCTTAAATTCATTGGGCCCAACTGTGCAGAGCCAGGGAGTGTAAAGAAGAGGTGAACTGGATGGAGAAAAGTGTGCGGCGTTACAGATATCTGTGATAGAAGAGTGGCAGCCAAAGTGAAGGGAAGGATTTGCAAGATGATAAGACCAACTCTTCCATATGTCAGATTTTTTGGGTTTGTACCTAAATTTAGGAAACGGGGAGGTAAGAGGGGAGCAAAAGAATAGACCAGGTCTTCAGTCGAAAGACTGGACAAATTAGTTCAGGTGGGCACCCTTGTTGACCGGCTTAGCTGAGGGGGCAGGAAGTGATGAGGCCAGGGAAGGAAGCAGGAACCATGGAGGCCAGTGTAGAGGCTGGGGAAGCAGAAACCGAGTCCAGGGCCTCCTTGGAATGAGGGGAATTCGCCTGTACCAGCGGCTGCAGAGTTCACATCAGGACAGGCTAGGATGCGTCCAGGACCGCCGCAGGGACAAGGTTTGGGAGCTGGGAGGCAGCTTGGGAGCTGGAGGGCAATAAAGTTGCAGAGGAGCGCAAGGACCTGGTCCGCCTCTTCTTGGAGGATTTTCTCTCTGCCTCAAGGGAAGCTCTGTAAGGAAGCAGGCCAGACCAGCAGTCAAGCATTTGTCCCCACTTTGCAGACTCTGCCTCCTGATGGAACTATTCAACAAGGGGGATCATTTCTCCTCCTGCTGGGTCTGTGGCTGGCTGGTCCGTTCTGTCTCATTTGGACCCAAATGCAGGAGATGGAGGAGGCAGGAGTCATCAACAAAATGTATTAAGCCAAACCTAACAGAAATCTCCAAAAACAACAGAAAAAGCAGGGACAGGACGCACCAGCAAGAAGGAAGGGCAGGAAAAGGCAATATATAGGCACACAAGCTGACAAGATGTGATGTCTAGTGCGAGGGGAGACCCAGGAGCAGAAACGGCAGGGGTTCAAACCAAGAATTTATTTACACAGAGGAATTAGTCCACCAGGGAGGGGAGATACAACGAGGTGCAGGGGATCCACAAAAAACAGACAAACACAAAATGTCCAGAGAGTGCTGGGCGGTGGGGGCATGGGAGGCACTGGAATAAAACAGAGGGGAAAAACAATTAGTCACAAGTAGCTCTCGAGAAACGTGAGGTAACTTTACCATACGAGCGAATGAGAGCCAACTGGTACCACGGTAGGTCTCTGTATACTCTGGCGTGGATGAGTGCTTCAGCAGGCTTCAAGTAGACTTCTTGATTGGTGGAGTGGGAGCAGGTGAGTCTAATCACTCCTCGACGCAGCTGGCATGGTTGCCTCCAGGAAGATGTTGCCAGCCAACCACCACACAAGACACAGATTTAAAAAAACAGGCGGGACAGGGGAAGTAATTCAAATCTCAATACACCAAGGGACAGACTCTTTAAAGTAAAACGGGAAGTTACAAGACTGGAGACAAGAAACACAAGAAACAAGAAGAATCCAGAAAAATCAGAAAAACCAAACCACCAGACCCTGAAAATGGCATAAGGGAAAGCAGCACTGACCAAGAGACAGCAAGCAGAAGTGGAGGTGGGAAAGTTGAATATGTAAAGATTTTCGTTGTTGTCAAATACATGATACAATGATACAATTAACAACTCAGGGTTAGACATCTTGGACATGACGTAAGAAAGGCTAGATTGAGATGGTTTGGACACATATAGTAAATGCATTAGTAGAATGATGGAGCTGCCAGGGAGGAGAAAAAGAGGAAGATTGAACAGATTTCCTCTGAATGTGGTGAAAGAGGACATGCAGGAAAATGCAGGAGGCAGGGCAAGATGCAAACAAATGATTTATACTTGGGTGACTCCTAGTAGGTACAAGTAAAAAAAAAAAAAAAAAGTAAAAAAAAAAAGAAGATTACTGATGACTACCATCATACCTCCGTTCAGAGCATACTATATATTTTATTGTGTAGGCAGCCAAACAACCTGTCATTTAACAGCTATTGTATGATATAAGAGCAGGAAGCGAAACTAACTTGAATACACAGGGAACTAAAAGAAAAAAAAAAGAAAACTGGACTAAAACTAAAAGAAAACTGGAAGTTATCTAGGTACTGTATATGGAAAACCAAGATGCCAAAAAAAACAAAACATGGAAAATAAGGTGAATACTCAGTAAGTACAGAACAGCAGCCTATCTATACAGGAAAATCAAAGCTAACCTGACTAAAACAGATTATATGAACAAATGCATAATGTAAGATCCACCAACCATTACATCTTTACTGGCTATCTATATTCATGTATCTCATTTCAAGGACTTTTCTATTAGACTGTAGGTGCATTGGAGAATCTCAAGGATATACGAGAAAAGTTTTCTGCTGTAATTACAGAAAGAAGCTCTCTGGTAATTATTTTCCCTATTTTTAATAGAGTGCTCTTCTGACAACACTATTCTCATATGAGCAGAACACTGTAAATTCTTTTTTTTTTTTGGGGGGGGGGGGGGTTGAAGCTGTAAGTGATATTTATATTTATATTTTTAGTTATAATGTTATGTACTGCAACACGAGGAAAAAAATCAGAGGCCTTATGAATTCACTGAACATTTTTCATCAGATACTGGTAATGGGGGGGGGGGGGTCACCTGACTAATTACATGATTGCAAATAATGTGAGCTTTCCAAACAGGGATTGATACAATTCACCTGTGCTGCATTAGTGCGAGTTTTAGCTGTTAATGGATTTTTGAAATGAAACGTGTGTGTGTGTGTGGGGGGGGCTTCATGTCCTCAAAGCGGAAAGGAGGAACATATGAACCTAAAAATTACTCCACTTCACTAACAATAGTTATAATCACACAGTTGATCTGCGTTGCGATTCAGTGTCAGAATAAAACCACTCAAAGGAAAGAGAGTCTTTCTGCGGTGGGCTGATAGGTTGACTGCAATGGTTGCAACATGACAAAAGACCTCTGTGCCGCTGTTTGTCTTTTACTCAGGGGAACTCAAGGTTGAAACACTCAAAAGAAAAAGGCAACGGGAAGGATTTGAAAGAAGCTGAGTGGGGTGTTTTCTCTTCCTCTGAGTGTTTTGTACTGCGACAGTGCAGTGTTTTTTTTCTACTTTGAAGTAAAAGGGAATGCATAGATTTGGAGAATATACTTTTTGAGAGACTGTTTTTAAACTCCCGTTTGCTACTGTATGGCGCTATTTTCATTTGGAGTTAGTGATAAATAAACAGCCTAGAAGGGTCATTGTAAGTACAGTTGGGTCTAAGATTATTTAGACAGTGACAATGAGTTTTTAAGTAAAGTTCTTCAAATTTTCAAGGATTCAAGTGTATTTGGACAATTGACTGAAAGAGAGTTGCTTGGTTCCCTCTGGAGCTATGCACACTCTCATTTACTGAGTAATAATACATGTTGCATGTTCCATGTTTCCTCCATAGACGTTTTTAGGATTTGGCTGAGTGAAGGTGGATGGAAACAAAATTCTAAAGTTGAGAGGTTGGGTGAAAAAATGCATTTTGCACTCGAAACAATAAAGTGTGTGCTGAGAGATGCTGAACTTATGTGCAGCATTACATGAAGAGATGAGTGCATTTATAATGCGATATGGGAGGCAAGTCTGCTCTCCTGTGCTAATTTTATCACAGCTGCTCAAGTATAGTGATTAATAGAGAGATTTTCAGTAGTCTGGTGTTTAAAAAAGTATTTATTTATTTTTTTAAAAAGTATTTACTGAAACTACCTAAAATTATATTAACTCAAGATCCAGTGAACTACTTGTTCCAAATCTTTACACAGCAAATCAAGTTGTCCGTGGGATTTGTCATAGTTTATGTAATTGAAACGCTATAATTATTGTGAATAGTTTAATGTCACAACTCTTTTCTGTCTTAAGTAAAATGTCTTTCAATCCATGCACACTTGTAGTACACATAAAGGGATTTGTTTCTTCACGTTTAGTTGATTCCTGCACTCAAATGAATTCATAGATTTCCTCAAGGACACAATTGTCAGAGTGCCCATATGGTGACAACTTTATTTACATTCGCTCTAATTACCGCATTCCTCCAGGCCCTCCGGGACATTTATACTGGGATGTTGACACATTTCGTTTCCATAATTTATTCAAGGGCAGTTTGACACTGGCAGCTGCAAGTCAAAATCAATAACAAACATCATATATTTTAAGCTGTTTCATGCTTTAAGATTCATTCAGACCAGCTACACTTTTTTTCTTTGCAAGAATTGAGCCTGAACTGCCAATAAATATTTATCTGCAGGGTTTAAGCTTATTATTGCAAATATTTACTTCAGCCCAGTTGCATTACATGAGCCAGTTCTTGATTTTATTTTTTTTTTTGAGGACCATGAATATGCTCAGGACACAAGGTAGGATTGGCTATGTTTTTAATTCCTTAATATTGTTTTAAGGGTTCATTTCAACCAAGCAGTGTCTTCTGAGGATTTTTCTGGTAATGACTGCTTTTATCATGTTAACAGTTGGTTGACTTTTGTTGGTTAATTATACCCACAGTCCTGAAATTTTGAAAGTAAGGTTTGAAAACATGATCAGGCTCCTTCATTTAACACAACTGTCACAAATGATATAAGGGAAATAGGAAGTCACTGAAATGGCAAGGACAACAAGTAGCAGGATACATTAAGCTTGAAAACTGCATTAACAGGTACCAGTGGGAATTCTAAGTTGCGTTCAATGTCTTGCTTGGTCACTTTGTGGGATTTGGAGGATTTACCAGCTTTAGGTGCTCTTGCTGTTGGCACTTTAATTAACAGTTTCTCTTTTGTTTTTTGTTTTTTTTTTTTCCAGTCAGTAGAGTTAGAGGAAGAGGGAAGCATATTCCTGGACAGCAAGCTATGCAATTATTTTGAATTTAAGTAAGTGGGTCTTACTTGTAACGTGTAACAAAATGAAATGACAAGATTACATGTAAATTTTGCAATTTTCTTAACAGGTCAGACTCAAACTAAAAACGTTAAACATTGACACTGCTCTGGGGGACTTATCCCTGCGGCGCTGGACGCTGGACGCTCCAGTTTGTGCCTGGTGTGTGGTGATTTTGCGGTCGGGTGTCAACGTCCTGTCTGCGGCTGGTGGAGACGTGCCGCCGCGGACATGGACGGTGTCGCTGGGGGCCGGTTCGGGGAAGCTAATCCTTAACTGCTACCTGCGGTCAAGGAAAGGAGGCAACCACCGCTACTGGATCTGGGCTGAAGCATCGACTGAAGGGCCGTGTATACTCTCACGGCAATGTGTCACCGTCAGCTTGTCGCAGAGATCCCACTGTCACTTTTGATTTATACTTGCATGGTCTCTGCGCCACAACGCAAGAGGGACAATCACAAACTAGCTAAACTTACTAAACTTATTTCTTGCGTTTTTCCACTTCCTCACCGTCTCGGCCATATCCAGACCCACATTCATCGCAATCTCCCTCCATGAATTATGTTAGATCCCCCAGTTGTGGTTCAGTCTCTGACTAGCAGAGTCTGTCACCGGGACCAGCTCTCTGTCTCTTCAGGTAAGAAGTTGCGGTCTGGGGGGTTCACCTCGCTAGATTTCCTCAACTTATTTAAGCTGGTGTCGAGGAGAAAACGCCTAGCTTTCACTGCATACAAGTCCAAACGTCTACCCTGCTTCCCCCAATAACTGACCTAAGAGGAATAGCCTGGTGGCTCAAAGTCCAGCTATCGGTCATGTTTGTTAACTGCAGCTCTCCTCTTACGATCTGGGCTCTTGTTACCGGCTAGGATAAGTTTAGTGGCTTGGACAGCAAGCCCCAAGTATATGTGACAATATATGACTAGAATAACCTATAAGAACCTGTGTTGTTAGTGCAGCAGCAAAACCAATGTCTTCACAATTGTGGATACGGATGTAATTTCCACCACGATGTCTTATGATAGTTTTATATTTATTAAAGCAGATTAGCAAGGTTAAGCAGCAGCATTCATTGGTTAACAAATTCTAATTCTACATGGAAAAGACAAATTAAGCTGTGGCTTACAAATCGATTCATCTGGTTGGTCCAAGGACAGGCTGGGATGTAAGCAAATGGCCACTTTGCGTTGTCAAGGCTGCTGATGCAGAGCAGAGAGAGAGGGCACGGTCAGGCCTGTAGGAACTCTGATATCCGGCCCCTCCTCCTTGCTTAGCAGTGAGCTAGGCTAACCCAAAAGGCTCTGATCTTTTCTTCAAAAAGTGGGAAACTGGTCGATCCTGTTCTGAGCGTCTTCTGTCTTCTTTTCTTGAAGAATTCCTCCCAGGTTATCCTCCAGATGGTTGTTCACTCTCCTTGGTCCCAGGTCGGTCCTTCTTCTGTTCTTCCTCTCCTCCGAATGACGCTCCAGGAATCCAACACCGAATTCTCCTGATTCCCCCTTTCTATGCTGTTCTCTCTCTTGTCTCTCTCATCAGCCTGCACCAGCTTGCCCAATGTCCTTGGTTGGGTCCACAATTTGCTGATTGGTCGGCTCACATTTGCATAGGCATACATAATTTCCCCCAGACTCACATAACACTTCTGATTGGTTATAAACATATACAGAGGCGTGCATAATTTTACATAACCCTCCTTGTTTTGGTTACACATCATGCATAATTCACAAACAGTGCCACACAGTGATTTGATAGGTACATACAATCAGCAAAGGCGTTCACCATGACATCATCCACTCTCACAGACATCTTCTTATCATTTTTCTTGGTCAAACAGCTCATTAAGCTAAAGCTAATCAGCTAAAGCTAACCCTTAATTTAATGATCTATGCACCATGCTCTGTCCCACAATTTTATTAACTGACGAATTGACGGATCCATCTTGCTCAATACTCAGAATGTGATCCTATTTCACCTCTCTCTCAATCGAAAAGTAGCCTAATTATCAAACCCTGATTCATACTATGTTCAAATCTATTTCCCCTCTATTTTAGGTGTATCCTGAGGGCTAATTATTATTTTCATTGGGATTTTTACCTTATGAAAACTGACATAATAACTTATTAAATTTTCATCCATCTCTACCCCTGTTTGATAAACACAGCCGTTGTTTTCATTCTATTGCGGCACACAGTGCCCTGCTGTTCTCGGCTTAACCTAAACAACACTTGGAGAAATGTTGATCATACAGAATTAACAAATGATCTTCCATCCAAAATCAACTAAATCATCTTGTTTCTGATCATTGACTAGAATCACACATTTCATTGATTAGAGATTGATCACAAATCACACTAATTACCATTTTTCTGTTACTCTACTACACTATGATGAGGAAAATCTCTTCCACAGAGCTGCGATAATTCCAACGTTCTTTTGGGTCACTTGACAATTACAAGAATATGTCTTTGTAGTGTGGAGAACCAGAATCGTACAGATGTGGGTACTTCCTCATATCTTCAATGCGCTCTTTTCTACGCGTATGTAGAATTGACCAATCAGAGGCCTCCTTTCTCTCCTCTCTGCGACACTGTCTGCGTCCACCTACAATTTTGGGGAGGCGCACCGGACTGTCTGCGTAGTGTCGGCGTAGGGTGGGGGGGAATCTCTGCGTCGTCTGCGTAGGTGACGCCGACGACCTGACGTTCAAATATAAATCAGGCTTGAGCCGGGACAGGAGCCCGACATGGCAGCAGTGGCATGCTGCCCCTATCCAGCAGTCTACACGCTGGGGTGAGTCAGCTGAACTGGCAGGGGCCATCTGAAGTAAGACCCGGTGACATCCTGGTCCACATGATGAACCGGGCTCTGGGACTTTCGGCTCCATCGCTCGCCGGACTGAGGGAGCTCGGTCTTCCCAGAAGAGACAGTTTGGTTCATAGGTGTTTCCTCCTCTGACCTGGAGATATCTCACTTAATTCACCATTGTGGAGATATACTGGTTTTAACGGCTGTTAACAGTTTTAACGGCTGTTATCTGGAGTTAGCTTGGACCACAGGACCAGGACATGAAGAAGGAGCGCTGGACGCCGGCAGCTCCTCAAGTACACCAGACTGCAGTGTCTGGTGTACTTGAAACTTGAATTTCCCCCTTGGGAGATCAATAAAGTATATTTGATTTGATTTGATTTGAAGAGTTACTTTGAGCAGGCTGACTGGGACTGGTTAGGTTCTCTAAACTGGATTTATACAGCACAGCCAGTGCTGTCAGTCTGAAAGTGTGTCTGGATCAAGCGCCAACATTCCAACTTAAGGGTTGCAGAACAAAGAAAAGGACAAGGATGGAGCTTAGTGAAGCTGCAGGTAGCTTATGCTAACTGTGCATTAGCTAAAGACAGCAGTCATTTCTGATATTGCTACCAAAACAACAAGGGAACAGAGGTTGAAGAACAAATGTTCACTGGCAGCTCATCCAGTGTGGCTTGGCTGAAGGAGCCGGGAGCCATGTTGGATCATTTTAGGACACTGTTTTTGGTTGTTGTTTCAGCAGCAACACTTGAAATGAGGATTTCTTTTGATAGAGTTGAATAAGAATGAATATATAAGTAACATCAGTCGGCATCATAGATTAGCATAACTCTAGCAAGCAAACCTAAAAGAGGTGATATTGCACTGGATCCTCACGGTGAATATGCAGACCCCCTCAAAACAGAGAGGATTGACAGAAAAGGGACAGCCGTGGTCTTGACATTCCCCGTAGTTTTGCTTTTTACAACGAAGCACGTCCAAAGGCAGCCTTGTTCCACATCATGGCCACAGCTGATGGCTGGGTCTGGGGAAGTAGAGCTGCATGTCAAATTCACTTACAAGACATTTCAGTGATGCTGACACTGTTTTGACCTGGAGTCTTTGGGGTCCAGTCGACAAACTTTCCTTCAATTTGAATATGTCTTGCCTGAGGAACGTGCAGGGACATCGCTGTCGATTCTTCTACTGTAAGGGGCAGAAACTCCCAAGAAACTCTCAAGTGACTGGGAACAGACAGACAATGTCAGAGTTATTTTACTTGCTGACTTTATCACTTCTTTAAAATATGTTGTAGACTTATAGACAAAGTCACCAAATCTTATTCTGGAGTTTTATGATAATACATTTTGACTTAGGAAATCATGTATTATCATCAATTTTAGAATAATAATTATTTTTTTAATGTGAAATGGAAAACTATAATTATAAAGCACTTTTCTGGTCTTGTTAACCACTCAAAGTGCTTTTACACTACAAGTCGCATTCTAACATCACACACATTCACACAGCAGCGTTTAGTCTATGAAGATCAAGACTGATTTTTAAATCCTCATGATTCATCTTTATACTGATTTTCTTCTTACTCTATGCTAAACGTTATTCGTCATGTTACATGCTATATGAATTTCCACCGCAGCCCTCAAAATTCAGACCTGCATGTGTACCTGTGACAGTGCAGCTGAAGACCAGTTCACACAGGACAACCATGACTAGAGAAATTCTGTGACATGTAATAATTACGAGAGCAGCTCTTCACAGTTCCAGTTATTATGAGGATAGCTCTATTAACACGATCCTGGGGCAACTGAATTTCAGGCTTAGAACTAAATAGTATTTTTTTTTCTCTCTCTTTTTTTTCTACAACCATCAATCTGTAAAAGTTACTGGAAGTATGTGAATCACCTTTGGTGAGGTGGAGGGAAAAAAAGTGATCATCATCATCATGATGTTTACTTGAGAGATCATCTGGATGAGTTGTGCTGGCTCCTTCTCTTCCTCATCCTCTCTGCAACAGTCTCATCCTTATTGTTTCATCCTTATTCATCCACTGTTAGTAACAGTCATTTGGTTAGAAAATTCATTGATGAACCTGTTCAATGGGCCTCATTCACGAAACGCAAGCAGAATAAACTTGTGGGGAAAGGGCCTGTGTGAACAAACTCTGGTCCTGCCTCCAAACACACACACGTACATGCATGCTCGTGTAAATGAGGAGTGCTTATAAATATTGTTAATGCACTTTTGGACTCTTATTTTCACAATGTGCAGACTTTGCAAATTCAAGCTTTAGATAGCATTTTGTAAAATGTTAGTGGGTTGATAAATGGACTTGATACATTTACGCAGCAATTTGGGTCATTATAAAGCGCATCAGCGGTGTCATGAAGGCACAGTGGTTGTGCTTGCATGCAAGTGATGGCGTCTTGCTCCATAAACTCATGAAAGTGTAAAAAATGATAATGGCTTTGCCAGTGCTAGAGATTTCTAATGCACATGAGCGCCCGCCTGCAGAACCAGTTCACAGTACCCCCGATGGTATCACAAGACACAGGACCTTTGATTGGCTTCTATTACCAGATGAGTATTCAAACCATATTTTTCCCATACCTTTTTGCGGAGGCATTGAAGGCTTATTTAAAAAGGTCAGATCAGATGGCAATAGGGAAATAATTTGAAGTTTAATAAAGATTAAATGGTTGTGGCAGACAAAAGGTAAGCAAAATCTCCAGGCTCAAAGTTAAGAGAAATGAAAAACCTCCTCACCATACAAAGGCAATCTACTCCTGGTGGAAGACAAATGAATGTATGTATATGTATGTATATAAAGTTAGTTTGTGTCAGTGTATGTTTGTTGTCTTTTTCTTTTTTTTTTTTTTTTTGATCCTTAGACCAGGTCAGTGACTGAGAGAAACTTATCATCCAGTCAGATATAATAGCTACTAAATCATTACAAACCCAGAAAACACCAGATCCTGACGGTCTGCCAAGTCGAATTTTATGCAATGTTTGCTCCACAGCTGACCCTTATACTGAGAGTGATGCACTCTGAGTCACTGATGTCAGTATCTGATTCTCTACCAACCTCTCTAAATAAGGCGTGCACGAATTTAATCATGAACAATACTAAAGACCAACTGGGCTGTAGAGCTCATAGCATAATCTCGATGTTAAGTATAAAATACTGGCTATCTATGAAGTGGCTTTTTAATTTGTAGCACTTGCCTAATATTTTTCCTCATGTCTGACTTCATCAGCCTGCCTACATGAATGTGGAGAAGTTCATATTGTGAATTAAATTGCTATACTCATGCCCCGCAGCAATGTTGTTAACTGATAGAATTCACTCCATACCTTTTGAGCTGCACTGTGGAACTCACCAGGGATGCTCCTGGTTATCTTTGTCTTAGTGCTTGAGTTTGAAAATTACTTGCATCCCAAAGGGAAATGAAACTTGTTGCAGTCCTTGCAGCTAACCATGAAGACACAAAAACTGCAGCCTATTTTACATGTAGATGCAAATATGGAGGCATCCATCTGTATTTTCTGGATTTTTTTTTTTTTTTATAACAGTTACAGCAGAGTCATGTTAAAAGCACCACTGGGGGTGGGGGATGGGTGGTGGTGGGGGGGGGACGACAACAACGACAAAATCCTCACAATGCTGTCTGATTTGTCTTGATCGTAAAATTGATCAGGTATTTGTGAGACCATACAGAAGCAGGCGAGTTGATGGATACAGACAGTTCAGAATGGAAGCAATCAGAGCTTTTATCAGTGGCATTCAGCTGCAGAGGGAAAGACTCACCCAGCTATCTGTCAAAGGATCAAGGGAAAGAATGATTTTTTTTTTCCTGCAGAGGTGTGCATGCCTGCTGCCTCCCAGATTGTCTTGATGTTTAAAATGTTCTAAAAAGTACACTGATCAAGAAGAAAACCTTTATTCTCACGAGAAGGTCTAAACTCTTATAATTTATAGACTTCCAACACCTATATAGGTACAGGTTTGAAGCCATGAACCAAAATACTCAGTGTGTGTGTGTGTTTTGGCAAAAAGAAGGATGAATTCTGACATGTCCATTCTCATTCATACTGCATGATAAAATAAATCAGATACAGTTATACACAATCTAGGACCATGTGCTGAAGTGGTACAATTCAGAATTGAGGATTGAATTTTTGTGTTAACACAGTCCTGAAACATTAGAAATGAGTCACTTCATCCAGGAGATAAGCAAGAGCCAGGATTTTCAGTGACACAAAGGGAGTTGTCTTTTAATCTGGCAAGACTACTGAAGTAGCGGACACTGAAATCATAACCTGCTCTGAAGCAGGTTATGTTCAAAGTTTCAGATTAAATTGTTAATCGACAGTTTATAAATTCTGGATTGTCAGAGATGAAATAACTCAATCATCATCTTAAAAGTCAGTCAGTGCGTTATTGTGAGAATTAATCAGAAAACAGAGTTAATTCATTCATGTCAGTATTGAGTTAAAAATCTGACTAGAAATCCTGGTAGAATTAATCATTCAAAGTAGGTCAAAGATACATCTTGCAGATGCGCCGGAACATGTTATCAGTGATGTATCCTGGGGTCATTGGGTGTTTTGGGTGTTTCAACATCAGAGAGAGACAAAACTCCGGCTCAGCCCCCCCTACATATAAACTAATTGGCAGGGACCTACAACCTACAACAGATGAGCTGCGTCAGGGAAGAAATGACAACACACAGCCAAATACCAGGCCATCACAACCCCTTGCCAAGGCGACCCGACCGGGGTTGATCAGACCCCAGCCTGTGTGCCAGCAGCATTTCCCCACAACACTGCCCGCTTGATCCTTAGCCACCTTGTGGCTTTCTCTGTGGCTTCTGTTGCGGATCGGATCCAGCCCTGCCTCCTGCGCTCGTCCACCAGCCCCTGGTACTTGGCACGATTTTTCTTGTTGGCCTTGTCCATGTGCTCTTCCGAAGGCACTGTGAGCTCCAGCATGATCAACATCTTGGTGGAATCCAACAGGATGATAATGTCTGGTCAGAGTCGTGTTGATGTAAACCTGGCTGGGAACTTCAGCTGTTTGCCACGGTCCACTTCCAGCAGCCAGTCAGTGGTGGAGGTGAGGAGACCAGACTTTGCCTGTGATTGAATGACCTGTGTTGATCTCTGTTGGTGCTGATAGCAGTGGCTGGGCTACCAGCAACTGCCCTAAGCACCTAGTCATTGCGCCAGCGATAGTCCCTGTCTCCAAGGGCTTTCGGGCAGCTGCTGAGGAGGTGTTCTAAGGATCCCCGTCCTGAACATTGGGGACAAGCTGATTTTTCCGGTTTTGCCCCAGACATGGAGGTTAGCTGCAAGGGCGCAGATGGCACTGGGGACGGGGGGGGGACATGTCCTCCCCAGATTTATATTGATCCCTATCCTGCTGGCAAGTTCCGAATTTCTAATGTAACTGCAATGGACCATTTTGACCCTGGGGTCCTAAGGGTTGCCGCTGTCTTTGCCTGTAGTTGGTAACCATGGTGATCATAAACATCTGTCTACTAACTGAGCTGGTGAGCTTTCTGTCCACATTAAACCAGAGAAGAGGGAGGAGAAAAATCACAGTGTTTTATTTCAAGAACCAAAAGGTATACTTTGCCTGTTTCCCAGGTGTGAAAAATACTTAATTAGAATGTTGAGTAGCTAGTCATTTGGACTTACCTGAAGTAGGCTAAATTTAAAATAACAGCATTCTCGTCTGATGTTGTTTTTTTTATAATGGTATTTTAGTAAGCAATAACTGTTAACAGAAATGATGAGATTTAAGATGTTAACATTGTCCTCCTGGCCTGCAGCCAATCCCTGGTGGGGTCAACAATGAAAAAACAAAAAAAACAATTACAGCGGTTGTTTCAAAAACGGAGCGATGTAAGTGTAATGTTGCCTGTTAACTTTCCCAGATGTGCCATATTCACCAAGACAGACTTGACAATCTGGAACAGAAAAGATATTACCCAGCAATATGTTCAAGTAAATAAAAGGAGGAGAGATGTTTTTGGGACATATTGAGTCTGCTTATAGATGGTAAATTTGTTTAGCTGCAGAGGGATTTTATTTCTCTAAACAGTTTTGTTTATTAGGAAAATATACTTTTTATTTTTATTGTATGAATTCTGTTGTTCAAGTGTTTATACTTTTGTTTTCATAGATATTGTAAGGTTTCTATTCATTTATATGAAGGCACAAGTGTAAATCAATTTCAATTTTAATTTGTAAAACATTTTTGAACATTCCTTTTTTGTTAGAAGTTACAGTTAAAGTTTCTGTAATGAGATTCTTTATCCTGCTGAGATCAGCAAAATTTAAATAAAACATGCAGAAGACATTAAGTTTTGGAGCGTCATTAACATACCAGACAAATAACAAGTTGGCGAGTGTAAGGTGAGTGTTAACTAGATAGGGCCTTTGTCTACCAATGTTAATTCAGTTAGAAAACTCACAATTCTGTAACAGCTCAGTCCTCCCAGTTTAAAAATTCTATCTGGTTGGCTGGACTTGGTAGGACATCATAGGCAGCCTGGACTAAGAACCTGATGCAATGTAAGTCTGTTTTCCAGATGTCTGACCAGGTGATCTTCCGTTGCAGAACATTCATTTTTAGTCCATGCTCCTGTTGGCTCATGCTTCCTCCACACCTACCCACACTTGCTCCTGAACCAGAAGTAAATTAAAAGTAAATTCTAAGGAAGGAGAATATTTCAAATATCCAAATAACAAATATCTGTTTTCATTATTCCATGGGAACCAGGGAACCATGGAACTGTTGATATCCAGCAGGGAGTTAAATCCACCTCCCATCCCCATTTGTGTGTTGTTATTTAGTTCCCATTATTTCTTTTGCATTAACCTGGCTGTTGGTAGCAGGTTTTGGATGTGCAGGTGATTGTTCTCAATCAGGAAATAGGATCCAGAACAAGCAGTTTTAGATGGGTTGCTAAGAAGTAGAAGAGATATAGAGGGGGGAAAAAAATAACAAAAACTAAACATAAAAAAACAGATGGAAAGGCAAACAAGCTTAAAGACTAGAAAGCAGGGCAGGTGGAAATTGAATGCAGGTTATGAAGGAGAAAAATTAGGGAATATTAGGTGTGCATGGACAGGAACAATAGAGCAAGACAGACACCAAATGGCGAGCCAGGGCGAAAGTGAATGATAATGAGGAGGCCTATTTAAATGTCAGGTTCCCTCAGGTAACTCACACTGTGAAGAGACCTCAGTTTCACGCTATAAAGTCCACCAGTGTGATACAGGATAATAAATACAATCTGAAGCAGCTTGCTTTTTCAAATGCCAGACACGGTGTAATTTTTTTTCTATTTGTATACCTAAGTGTGTTTGTATCAGTTATCTGAAAACTCTCATGCCCTGGCATTATCTTGGCTGCCTCAGGAGCTGCTATGATCAAACAACATTTATAACATCTGCCTGGTTCATTTTAAATTGTGAAGGGGAAAAAAAAGGGGGGGGAGGAGTGGAAGTAGAAGAAGCAGAAATCAAAATACAGAGAAAAAAGTACAAAAATAGAGTTTGATCTAGATAAATCATAAGCTATATTTCATGCTTCAATTAATGTGTTAAAAAATTCACATGTAGCAAAAAAGAATAAAAAGCCATTTTAATACCACCTTTCTCAGTTCCTTAACTTCTGGCACCCCAGTAACACTGATGCACACACTCCAGCCCAGTAGGTGAAGGTAATGACCCTTAAGTTTACTTGCCAGCCACAAAGCTGCAGTGTTTAATGACTTTTTTCCCTCAGTTTAGCTAGTATTTAGATCCCTCTAACGCCATTTTTTTTTCTCCCAAAAAAGCTACGAATGGCAAATGTGACTTTTTCTGGTGTTATTGGAGACTTTGACGTGGAAGTATGTATCGCGACTCCCCCATCCAAAGGCACTCTCAGGCACAGTCAGATGATGTTCACCCACGTTGGTTTGCATTTATAACATTTTTTTCAAGAGTCTTTATTGAGGATGAGTCCATATGCAATATATATTAAAGATAGCATTATATTGGTATAATATTTTATGGAAATGCTCTATCGTTGCTTGACAAATAGCTTATACAGTATATACCTGTTGCTGATAAATTTGAATGATGACGAGACCATTTTGTAACAGAAATATAAGACCTATCTATATGCCATCATTTTGATGTCCCTGTCTTTCTTGGCCTGCTCTGTTCCCATTACTATCCCTTTCAATCAAGATTAGATGGCCCAAGTAACAGCTCTCACCCCAGGAAAACTGGTTTAACAGTAGCATCAAGTTTGTGCTATTCTCAAGCAAAGCAGTGGCAATGCTGTGCGCTGGGATTGGCCTTACGGTGACAAAACAGAATAATGGACAGTACATGACCGCCATGCTTATTAAAAGAGGGCTTAAAGCAAGTGTCTTATTTTAACCTGAGTTGTAAATAAATCAAAACTATGATTTGTAATTATATTTACATAATAATATATACATGTGCACTGGGGTGGTTTTGGAGTGTGTTAATGGAGTCCATTAATGTGTTGGGGTCCAGTGGTTAGTGTCAGTCTCAGCATTTTTCTACGGCATTGTTAAATAAATTGCTGACAGATAGAAAGTTTTTGTAACGTGAAGTTTGGGACGTGATGCCACACAGCTTCCTGCCAGAGGTGAGCATTTAAAATAGCTTGAATCTGAGGTAAAATGGGTCAGCTACAAGAGAGTAGTCCACAGCCAGAATGCCACACCACAGTTTAGGAGCGTTCCAGAAGTGACCGTCCTCTGTTTTGCTAAATATATTGTGCCGAGTCTATTTTGGGGCTCAGTTGCGGATAAAGGGAGTCGATTTACACACAGCACATGGAGCTGGAGAGAAGTCAGACATTATAATGGCATAGAGATTACAGTCTGAACAAGGGTTCAGAAGGTTTCAGGAGAGATTAATTTTAGAAGTCAAAAAGAACATTTCGACAGCACTCATTCTTCTTATATGGAAAATAACTGAAAGGACAAGACGTGCCAAGAGAGACATGATTGAATAGATTTCCATGTGATTCTCATGTGATCTTGAAACTTTCTGGTAAACTCATAATCTTGCAAATCCTAATGAACAGGAAGCTCTTGGACGTGCCCTGCTTCTCAAACACCCCTAGTGGGACTTGAGGTCATGATGAGGACGTACCAAAACCGCAGTGCAGCCGGGTGGTGGTGCTTCCATTCCCGGTGGGACCCAAGGGTTAAGGTTATTACAAAAGTGCAGACAGAGGGGAAGAGTGGATTTTTATATAACAAGGATGCTTAAACTTTTTGTGTCTCCATCTTTCTGTCTTGATCATAACAAATTGAAATGATATACTTAGACACTTCATCCCTTCAGAGCTGTTAAATCCTTAATCTCTGCCTCTATGAAAAGGCCACCACACAACTAAAAGGTTAAGAGTGTAGTGAGTGCAATGTCTGTCCACATTAAAGTGTCTTGGAATCAAAACTCTGACACTGTCATGGTCAATTTTTTTTTTCTTTTTTTCACCATGGAAAGGTTAAATCTAGCAAATCATTTTCAGGGGTATAATCTGCCAGGATCAGACCAGAGCAGAATAATGGAGTAAACTGTGTGGGAAGTGAAGTTTGACTGATATTCCCGATGCTGCATTCCACAAGATAACCATCCATTTCCAAAGAGATTCTGTTTTATTTTATGCAGTCTTACTATAGTAGCTGCATTTTAAGCTACTCAACATATGTTGATGAAAAGTTTTGCCTGTAAGAGAATTTGACCTTTTTCTTTTGCCTTGCACAAGAACTTCCAAAACAAATCAATGGCATTGACCGATAGGATAGAGTGCCTTTTCTCTTGCAGCTGTAAACATGGTAAGCTGAAAAACAGGCTAAAGGACAGACCTAAAATTGGCTTCCCAAGGGAGTTCTTTCTTTGATAAACCACCATCATGCACAACACTTATGTACATATTCTTGCTTTTCAGTAGCATCATGCAGTTGGTGAAAAACAGCAATTTGTAGTCTTGCATCTTGATCAGTTCAAGACAAGGATAAACTTGTTCAATACTGCAGTCACTACCTCATTACATGAAAATATGACAACATTTGGACTATCGGAACATGATTATGTTATATCAAATTTTATGATATTTCTTTATTATATGAAATATAAAATAAACTCAAACTCACATTATAACAAGTTTTTTAAAACTCTTAATTTTATTTTAAGAGTAATTAAAAGCCTCATCACCCAATACTATGAAATCAGAGACCATGAGGAGAGATAATGCATTTTTTACATTGTTTCAAATTGATTTTATACAGCCATCCTGAGCCATATGAAGCTCCGAAATATCTATTTCGAATTTGCATTTATTGAATTTTGACCAATTTCCCCTCAGAGCAGCGCAATTGTGCGGTGGTTGGCACTGTCGCCTCAAAGCAATAAGGTTCCCTGTTTGAAAATATGTGTTTTTAAAAGATAAATGTCAGCGATTTTGTTTACATCCTCAGCTTTTCCTTGAGTCCTTGGACCAAAATCTCTGTGTGTGCAGAAGGCTTTAAAGTTTAAAAAAAAAAAAAAAAAAAAACTTTGAAGGAAGAACTCAGTTTTAAGCTTTAGTGCTACTCTTCAAAACATTGTGATTCATCTGAAACCTTCTCCAACACATTCACAATAGCCTGACCAGCCATAAATTCTCTGTCATGAAATGATTCTGTTGACACTTCCAATTAAAGCCATTTCCTCCAGTACAGAACATATCAAACGTATTGCAACAAGGTGGGGACATGCTTTTATGTGATGACTCAAACAGGAACATCCAAGAGCCACTATGCAAAGCATTGCATAGAATTGGCAATAATACCTTGGATCAAAATCACCAACAGTCATTCAGTGGTGTGTCCTGCTCCACTGCACGTCATTTTGCGTGTTTTGTTGATACAAACCTTGTAGTAGCTCTGGCTACATCACATGCTTCATTATACTGGTTGGTTGTATGTCTACCCTATGGCATCCAGAGGCAGTCTCTTCTGCATCTGTTGGTACTGCCCCTTGAAAATCAAAGACCAACAGAATACAGCAGAAGCAGACTCATTATTTTACTACAGAAGACAAGAATAAGGAATGGGAGACCAGACTGCACCCACAACCATGAACAGGATGAAGTTGATCTATGAAGGATGATATATCACAGCTCGGACTGTTACTGTTTACTTTGTAAAAAAAGAAATAAAATCAGACAAGCCTCTGTGTACACTGCCTCAATATGTAAACACTGAGTGCTTCACTAATACATTGAGTGGCGCATTATCAAGCATTTTGCTAACAGCTCCTCTGAGAGAGGAGCAATAGAAAGAGAGTAGCCCTTTTTACAAGTAAAACAAAAGAATTGAAAGTCGGCTTGCCTGATTGCTTTTAGCAGAGTGACTAGGGAGCAATCCTGTAGATGCAGCATTTAAATGGATTCTTCAGTTAATAACTTAATCTGTGAGCTGTTTTATTTTATGTTGCAGGTTCAATTTTAAAGGGAATCTAGCAGCATAATGGTATGATCTGAGACCATATGAGAAGGTGTAATATTAACAAAAATGATGGTATGCAGGTGATGAATGAAAAAAAATGAATGAAGGCGGATTAAAAGGTAATGTCAACAGGCATGTTTTTTAAAAGTTGTATGAGTTGGTTAAATGGTATCTTTCATGTCAGATATTTTGTCCTCTTATAGCCTTGTCCTTTTGACATCATTTTCCATCCTACCCAGCTATATTTTCACCCTGATTGACATCTTCTGTCTTGAAAACATTGTGAATATAACAGAAACCATGAGGGATTTCAGACCACCAGCTCCTTTTTTGGAGTAATGGTTTGGTAAGCAGGTCCCCTGTTTGGCTAAATTGCACTGCATTGTGCTCTACAAGTACTTGGTTATAACATAACACAGATTCCTGCTAATGCCTTCATGATGTTCCCCTGACACTGGTGCTGTAAAGAATGTAATGACCCTGGACCAATGCACTGTAAAAGCCAGGGATGATGAGGAAAACTGCTGGCTGCTTAAAAACAGTGGCCTTGCAGATATTTTAAAAATAATGTCAACTTTGCAGTAGGAAGTAAAATGATTTAGTGGAGTCCATATTACATGGTATGATACATTAAGAACTGCATGCTCACTGTAGTGTTTAAAAGTGCCCACTTTTCTTCCATTAGTTAAAAAAAGGTCTGAAGGACTTTGGCTCAAAGTCAGTTGCCACCTCGATTTCTAAATGAACACTAAAATTTTTCTTTTCTACTATAAAGTTGAGTTTTAGTGCTTTTCTGATTATCGGCATCATTATGCAAAAGCTATCTGGCCAAATTTCATGAAACCTGGTGAAAGATCCGATGAAATTTTGCTGCTGCTCCGGATCACTTTTCATAGGCAGCAAGACTGTCCATTTGCATCAGGTTTGGTGGGGGGGCGAAGCACTTGGTGTTCCTCCATATCTGTCTGTAAAAAGTGTAAGCAATCTGTATTTTTTGAAGATGCTGCTAATGAAAAAAAAAAAGAAAAGTTGGTAAATTGAAGAGGAATCTGCAGTTAAATTCAGGTTCTGCTGAACCCAGGCAGCATCTCTTGTTGTCAACTTATGATAAACCCACATCCATGTACTTTGGTAACTCCAACTTTTGGGGTTTTCCTATGACAAAGATGTTAAATAAGACGATGGTGTTGTTGTATATTTATTTATATTATTTATTTATTTTATATTCATTTTCTCATTTCTGACAACTCCTGAAAATTTCATCAAAATCCATCCATAACTTTTTGAGTTATCTTAAACACAGATAGACAAACAGACAGATAAATGCACTGGCAAAAACATAACCTCCTTGGCGGAGGTAAAACTAAAATAAATAAAAATATAAATAAAGGATATCAGGATAGTTGAATGTCCATTTAGCTTTCATTGGAGTAGTTAATAGGACAGTGTGAAGCTGAAGGACTGAGAAAGAAAACCCCAATATCTAAAACCTTGGTTCTTAATGGGAAAAAGTGGTGGATTGCCCCCTCTGAAACCAGCGTGAGGTATTGCCTCAAGTACAGGAGGTTTAGTATCTTGGGGTCTCGTTCATGACTGACAGAAGAATGAGAGGAACGGGTGGATCAAACAGTGTGTGCAGTAGTGTGGACCAGTCTGTTGTGGTGGAGAGATAGTTGAGGAAAAAAGCTGTTTAGTTTGGTCATTAATAGTGGCTTGTGACCAAAAGAATGAAGCAGTGAATGCAGGCAGAAATGAGAAATTTCTTTTGCTTCAAGCCAAAGACCTTGTCTTTTACTGTCCATCTCGTTTTGAGAAAGCAAACAGAAACACAAACTGGGATTTATATCATTGTTTGATGAGCTAAAATGATACAGGAGCTTTTTTCAGCACAATGCTTATTTTTCCAATTTCCCATCTGAGGATCTACAGTATTTGTTTTCAATCAAAAGATGGGGGTGGTCATCCCAAGGAGAGGGATGAGATTTTAAAATATTTTCTTTTCTTTCACTTTTCTTATCGTTTCTACAGTTTCCATGGCTACTAGCCTACACAGCAATGACAGTCTACATATGGCAGAGAAGGGAGAGGGAGGAGCCTGTAAGCAGCAGTAGTACTTCTTTATTTATTTAAGGTTACCAAGCCTCACACCTCCATAACAATAGCTACAAAGATCTCAGATCTCTTGATTTTATTTGATCTTCTTGGAAATATTTGTTTGTGCCAAAGTAGCTGCTGGTCTGCTGAGATCATGTGGAAAGGAAACCCTGTTCTGAATTAATTAAAAGCGATCATAACCCACTAGAGCATGCCTGCATGCCTGAGGCAAAGTCAGACTTAACATTGCTTTACTCATAATGCCAATTCTGCATCATTCCTGAATACATTTTGAAATGAATTAAGAGGATTTGGAAAATATGCTTCTTTGTGCGTTTATTATTTGACATCAAGTGAATCTACTGATGCACATGGACAATGTGATGAGAAGGAACAAGATTTTCCAGGGATTAACATGCACAGCATTACCTGGGGGGTATGGGGTAACCTTCACATGCTGGCAGGATGGTTTAGAAGATGACAAAAACACACTGAACTGAAGTGTGACATGCTAGCAATAAACAATGAGGTGAAGCATTTTGAAGGGAGGGAGGAAGAGATGAAAATACAAACATTGGTACCCTGAGAGCTTTATTGCAATATTTCTTCAAATCTAAAATGAGGTTTCATCTGGTGAAAGGCATGAATGCACACAGCTCACACACCTCGTACCTTGAGTTGTTGTTCTTTTCTTCTGACATTTCACTCAGCTGCTGAAAGGCTTTTTGAAGTTCAATCTGCCCTCATGAAATTTTTTGGAATGCAAACATATGAGCTTTATAAATATTTGATTGCGATACCCTTGTGTTTTACGGAGCAGGAGCCAAACAAATTCAAAGAGCACCTTGCCTGGCCTTGAAACATCTTTAAAGTTTTATAATAAACTACACAACAAAGTGTTCAAACAGCCTGTGAAACAGTCGAGGTTGGAGTTTGTGAGGGTGCTTTACAAGCATACAGTGTGTTGCAATAGTTAGATTCCATTAAATATGTTTTATTTTATACCAATAAAATGAATAATGGAATTGTTGATTTTCAGGATGCAATTTTTTTTAATGGAAATGGATATCTGAGAAATGCTCTTAGATGTATGTTGATTTGTTTTGTCAGGAAAAAAATAAGCTTAATGTTTGAAAAAAATGTTCTACAGTCCCTCATTGAAAATGTGTTGCATGCTTAAACTTGTGTATTAGTTTACTGCATCTCCTTTATACTAGACTGTTGTCCAGATTTATGAGACTGTAAGAACTTTATCCATTCTTCATTAAACTACGTGGCCAAGCAAGAATAATATGGCTATCCGTATCAATAACTTGAGTTGTGTTTCGACACGCCAGAAGTCTCTTAAACATGTATTTATAAGGAGAAATTATAAATTGTGGAACATTTGAGTCTACTTGTGTGTGGTTTACTTTTACTCCCTTTTCTGAGCTCATATTTTTATGTTAATTCCTCAAAACCTATTCTTATGCATTTATTTCTATTTTTTTTCTTCTAAGCTTACAAATAATCTTTTCAGGAGTGGTTTGTTTGTTAATCCCAACTTTCTTCTATGTAATGTATGTAATCGTATAATCGTATAGCTGTATGAAATGATTGCTGCTTAGGCAGGTGTTTATGTTGATCCTCAACAATCCAAATGCTCTATCTTGGCCATTAGAGCTCCTTATCACACAACTTCTTCAAAATTTAAATACAGAGCCTCTATTATTACAGAGCCTTTACATTTCATGGGCAATAGATAACATTGCTTTAAAGACCATGTTTTCTTTCTGCACTTACATTCATGGTTAGTGCCATCATCTAGCAAAACCATCTACTGGGTATATGCAATTTAATCTTGTGACAGACTTTTTTGTGGGAGTGTGAAGGGTGAATGAATCCTTCACCAGTCCTCTCTGGCAGTAAATTCTAACATCTTCATTAACATCTTAAATCCTGATTTCGTTAGAGAGGACTAGAAAAACACCAGCAGTGAAACATTTAAAGACAGGACAATTAAAGAGACAGGACAGAGAGGGTGTGGTGTGTGCTGGGTTGTGAAGTGTGAGGGGTTGTTGTGTAGTGGATTGTGTTGTGACACAAGACAAACTTAAAAGATAATATGTAGGAAGCAGACCGTGTTTTCTAAGAAGAGACTTAGATATTAAACTGTGGTTTTGTTGATCTTAAAATTCCAAGACTTAGTCTGGGATATATTGGCATTACATAAACTTAATAAAAAATGAATGAATGAATAAATGAATGAATAAATAAATGTATGTATTGGATTTTTTTTTAAGTTGCAGAAAACAGGTTAAATGGTGATTATGAGTAAGTGTCTTACTGTTTGAAATGTCAAATCTTCATTTTTGTTTTGTGCAAATGGTACCCAGCAAAATTTGAGGCAACGGAATCACTGTAACATTCCTACCTCATCTGAAATTGTTGAAGTCATTGTGTAAAGGAAAAATGAATTTGCATAAATATCACAGAAAAAGCCAAGCATACTTGTTTTAAAAGAATTGGCAAGTACATAAAGTCATTAGGAGAAAGAAAAACGTACACTCTCAGATGTGAATTGATATCTAATGCTGATATCTAAACTATCAGCAACAACAGTTGTTCCTGTAACAACAGGTTCAATGAGCCAGTTCACAGGACTTGTAACTCCCTGCTATGTGCACATACTGTTATCTAGCCACCACAACATCGTTGATCCACCTGTGTAAATCTGATTCTGAGCTGGTGTGTAGCATTCTAACATCTGCTGCGCCACATGTCAACTGGCTTTTCATCTCAATATTCCATTTCCATTTGCCTGCCAAAGTTCTACAAATTCTGGCATCCAGAATCAAAAATGTGCATTTTTCTGACCTGAAAATTGTACATCAAGTTTAAATTGGGTACTCTGTGCATTAAGTGTAGAACCCCTTTGTAAAAACGAGACAGAAAACTACAAAACACATCTTGTTCCTGCTAAAAAAAAAAAAAAAAAAGAAAAAAGAAAAAAAAAAGAACCATTGAAATGTCAAAACTTAGCTTGGACATATGACCTGTTTCACATGAACAGCAACCTGTAAATTAGTTAGGAAAGTTTTTGAAGTTAAAGTTAGGGAAACAAACCTACCTACAGTTTACTGAAACCAGCAGTCACAGGACTAAAAATATATTCCATACTTCATGAAGCCCAGACAATTGAAGCCATTGTACAGCCATATTTTATCTCAGTGTCCTTATTAAAAGGCTCAGTGTCACAAAGTATTAACTGCAACAACAATCAATATCAGTACTGATGGTGTTAATCTTTATGTACGTGATCAAAATCCATAAAAAATTGTGTCCAGGAAAAGTCAGCATAATGTTGAAATAATAAAACCCTGAGCTTTGAGTAAAGAACAAGAAAAATTCATGAGTTTATTGGCATTAAATCAAGTTGGGAAATTATGGAAACTGCAGGAATAAAAGAGAGCCAGTGAAGGTAATAAAGGAGAGAAACAAATCAAATAAGGAATCGATGAGAGAGATGAAGTCCTTTCCTCCAAATGCTTTTGTCCCTGAGATTTGGCAGTCTTTGCAGTTGCCCTTTTAGAAGATAAACTAGAAAGAAAACAGAGATTCACTGTAATAAGAGTTGGTGTGTATGAGACTGTGTTGTTTAACAGTAGAGCTGAACTGCATCTGTGCATATGATAATTAGGTAACTGCAACAACCCTAACTTTTTTTGTAGTGATAATTATTTTCTTCAAATTTTTCTTCCCTAAAAGTAATTGGAAGGCAAAAACTATACAACATTAAACTTTAAACCTGTACAACACAAAACTTTGTATACAGCTTCAGGATCCTGTAATGATTTCAGACATTTATAATAAGGGTGACCTCGATGCCTGAAAAGAGCATTTTTGTTTGAGAACCAAATGGGCTAGAACTTAATTTTTTTGGCTAATTCTTTGGAAACTACCAAAGTCTAACTCAGCTAGACATGACAAATTTTATCTTGCGATCTTGTGGTCTGACCACCCATTACCCAATACCCAAAATCTGCGAGATACCAGTACCGCAAGATACCGAATTTGTGGAAAGCGCAACTGGCATGTCGGCGCGTAAAAGAGCGCGTCCAAATCCTGTCATTGCGCGTCCACCCAGTCACATGTGGACTGCACAACCGGCTCTACCTCTCGAATTATGCATCACTGTATTACTTTCATACGTTATTATTCTCTTAAGGGCAGATGATGTCTGTACAGCTGTGACATGATCTCATTCAGATGTTTGCTGTGGAGGAAACGAGGAGATCACAGCAACTCAGTTGTGGAGTTTCTTGTACTGTGCGCCTCCCTCTGACCCTCTCCTTGTGCACCGGAGCACCCGAGATGTGCTCACTGGTAGAAGGTAGATGTCATCATACGTGTTCCTCTGGCTCAATGCTCATACAATGATCCGTTCTGCAGTATTTTAAAAAGTACCGCTTCCAGCGGCTATGCGTCTTGGCGCAGCTGTGCGTCTTTGCGCAGGGGATATGTTCAAAATAACTCAAAAAGTTATGGATGGATTTTGATGACATTTCCAGGAGTTGTCAGAAATGTGAAAAGGAAGAACTGATTTTATTTTGGGTGTGATCCAGAAGAAATCCTGGATTCTGGATCACTTTCAAATTTTCGATAACATTGCGCTGTTTAGTTGTTTCTTGAACCCTAAAGCAACCACAATGGAGACAGGAAGGGAGTTCTGGAATTTTAAGAGTTTAATTCTCTCAGATGTAAAAAAGGAGGATTCGAGGGTTGGCAGCCAAACCAACAATCCAGGGGACGACGAAGGCAAGGAGGTGGCACTGCGAATGGCTGGATCAGGCGTTTCTATGGGAAGATCTGGAGACGAGTCTGGTTGAATGATGACTGAATAGGTACAGGTGTGCAGTGCCACACCTGGGCTGCTCGTCGGATGGGAAGGTGAAACATAGGTGGATCTGAGTGTCTATGTAGAGGATTGAAGGTGGCGCAGTGGGTTGTGCGCAGGAGCCCCAGTGGTGGAAGGTTGCGGGTTCACAACCCAGGCTTGAGACCATAACACGCGCTCAATGGGACCGGAAATTTTGTTTCTCAACATCTCCGTTAATTATTGCCCACAGCTCATTAAATTTCACTCAGGTATTGACACTGAAAACCTCTATAAAATTTCAGAGGCTGATCCGGATCTGATCCAGAAGGCGGATTTTATCACAATCTGTAAATCGCTGTATGGGAGAACTGTTGTGCTTGGCGGAGGTCTGCGCTCTCTGAGTGCTTTTCTAGTTAAGAAATGCTTTCCTGGAAGTTCACTGGCTCTATTTTTTTTCTGAACAGTTTGTTGGAACTTCTTGGAGTACAAAAGAAATGATTAAATCATTTGCTCCACATTAGTTAGAGCTAGTTATGTATATATCAGTGCAGAGGAGGAGGAGGAAAAAAGAGGAGGAAGCTCTACAGCAGAGTCCCAGACCAGCTGCCCATGAGAGCTGCTCCGATCTGGGTGAAAAGATGCTCCATAGCAGTTTGCAGGTACCACAACCTGCTCTTAAAGGCAATGGCTACTGACGCACTGATTGGTTAAACAGGTGGAACGCCCTAACCACTCCCATGCATAATGTGTGCATAATATAGTGGTTTTTGCAGGTAAGATCGTGGGTTTTGGGAGGTGGAAGATTGCATTCTTTGTGGGGGAACGCCCCTCCTGCTACCTGCTATCCCTTAATAGCAGGTTTTGGAGGTTTGGTGCAAGATAGGGCCCTTAATGTGCAAATGTTTTTTCCCACCATTTCAATATTTCAATCCCCTCCAGCAGTCGGGGTCTCCTCCAGCTCTGGGTAACTGTAGCTCTCATCTTCCTTCATGATCGTTTTAAACATTTGATGACGCAATTGTTAGCATGACAGAAGCGACAGCCCGTGTTGCCATGTTGGATTGATTTCCTCAGATACATATCAGGCTCGTTTGTGGTTAATGAGTTTGCTGGAAACCTGGCACGGTTTTGACTATGTGTGAACTTTGACAGAGTGTCTTTCTTAACTGCCCAAATGAACTCATTCACGCCCCACGCTCGTGAAGGAGAAAGTGAACGCGCTCAGTTCACGTTCGCGAAAAATATGAACTAGTTCGTGAACTGGCTAAAGTGGACATCAGAGCGGGGGGGGGGGGACTAAAGCAATGATAGACATGAAAACGAGAATGACTTAGGGAGTTGTAAAGCTTGGACAGTGTTGTAAAAGTTGCTTACTCTCCATGTCCACAGGGGGACTCACTGAACTAAAATAGCCCAAGTTCCTTTGTGCTGCTTTAAAGGCTCTTTGGCTGGTGTTTTCTGATGTACAAGTAAAATTTCATGAAACTCAGTTAACTGATCATTCTGATATTCTTATTGCGAATTCCATAATTGGGAAATGTCATTTATGTGGGCTGCTGCAGTAGTGATCGACCGATTATCGGTCGGGCCGATTATTAGGGCCGATATTTGGAAATTTGACTTATATCGGCATCGGCCTTTTTTTTAATCCGACCGGCCGATATGAAGAAATCAATTTAAAACTGGGTTATTCCGGCTCAGATGCCGCCGCGCCTCTCTCTCCTGCCTGCTGTCTCCTGCATTATTCACCTCGTCCTCTGATTGGTTGAGCGGCAGAGGCGGAGCCTCCGAACAAGAAGCTATCATCACAAACACGGGAGTGAGAGGAAAAGTTTTCTTGTGTGAGAAGCTCCCGACAGAAAACACATGTCAAAGGTAAATGCAGAAAGCTCTTCCGAAATTGTAATAAACATCCCAGTTCTCTGCATCTCACAACTACTACTAACGTTACAGTGAGCAGCAGAATAACGTAAGAGCAGAGTAAACCTTAGCGGCAGCTCTGCTAACTCGTATTACGTCCCAACATGTCTGTGAATGATTTAAAAGAAGACTGCTGATAATATCGACATGGAAACAGTCCATGATAGAAAAGCATGTGTGTGTGATTAAGAGAGCGCATAAAAAACTCAGTTCACTTGTTTTAGGGAGCGCTAAGGTGGAGGCTGCTTAGCTTTTACCATAAAATTAGATCTGGCTCTAAACGCTCTGCAGACTATGTATTAGCAACGGGGAAAATACACCATACTTTCCAGACAGTAAGCCGTTACTTTTTCTCACACTTTAAACCCTACAGTTTATACAACGATGTGGCTGATGTATAGATTTCTACGGGCTAGCTTCATGCCGTCAATACGTTTATCCTCGTCAGAATGAAATTACCGAACCGGTCACAGTGGACCAATGAAACTGTTCAATTAAATCAAACGCACTCACACTAAATTCTTCAGATCAGTCATTTTGTGCTTCATGCACACACCCTCATCATGGAAAACACATGAAGGAGTGCATATGATTTAGCTTTTAAGTTAAAGGCAATCGATCTGTCGGTCAGAGAAGTAACCAGAGCTACTGCACGTATTTATTTTGAGATCCGAATATTCAGGTGCGCTCAATAGGAAATCACGGTATGTAATGTGGAGATTAGTATGTAGTTAAAGTCACGTGAAAAACTCTACAACTCACAACTCCTAACGTTGCTATGAGCTTTCTGGTCCTATGATCTGAAAATGAACGGGAAGGAAGATGAGAGAGTAAAATTCAGAAATGATTTATCTGAACAAAGTGGTGGAACATTTTAAATACTGTGTGAGCTCATTAAAGCCTGAAAGGCTGTTTGTGTTCTGTCAGGAGTTTAACTGCACTCATAACAACTATTATACTTTTTTATGTAGCCTTTGTCATATTAATCATTAATAATGTAGCAACACAGTTTTGAATGACAAGGTCCTTGCTATCGCATGGTAAAATATAACATTTGACAATGAAATCAACTTAAGGCATCCTAAATGCTGCTGTTTTATATACTACTACTTTATAAAATCTCTGGAAACAAGTTTTTATTTGCATTTACTAGAGACAATGCAGAGCCTGAGAACTCCTGCACTTTTTGTTTTTGTTTCAAGTTAAAACAAAGTTAAATTATTTCAGTTATACTGAAATTTTATTTTATTTATTGTGAAAAAATTTAGGGAGCTATTATCTAAGTTTTTATTTAATGTTACAAGAGGTGCTGCTGAGCCTGAGAACTCCCTGTATTTTTGTTGTGTTTGAACTTAAAACAAAGACAAGTCATTGTAGTTATATTTAAATTTTACTGTATTTTCTGTAATTTCAGAGAGCTATTTATTTAACTTTATGAGAGATGTTTCTGAGTGTAGGAAATTCAGGCACTTCTGGAGCTATTATTTTCTATTTGTGTGATTCAATGAGCATGCTTTAGGCATTTCTGTGAAGTTCAGTGTTTGCATTGTTCACTTTTTTTAGGCCAATTTTTACACTTTTACTGCAAATGAATATCGGCTCCAAATATCGGTTATCGGCCTCCTCTAACTACTAATAATCGGTATCGGTATCGGACCTGAAAAACCCATATCGGTCGATCACTATGCTGCAGACATTCAATTGTGGGTTGCTGTTGTTGCTAATCTGCTTGTACCCTGGTGGTCTTCCTTGCAGCCATTCTTATGTTGTAGGTTTTTTGTCTTTATTGTACGTAGAGCAAAAAACATATTTGCTCAACTGGACAATGTTAGCTTCTGAGCCTTTAAAAAAAACTTTTTTCTAAGTCAACATTCATGGATTAAGGAAGCATAAAAATACTTCAAATGCTTCGTGGCACTATGTCACACAACAATGCTGAACCGGCTCAGAGCTCAAGCTGACGATTAAGAAGAGGCAACTAAGAGACTGGTGAAAAAAATAATGAAAGACATGATGAGAGGGATAAAGCATGGGACCAAACAAATCTTAGGGTTGTAAAGGTGACTTAGCCTCCTCGCTTATAAGGGAACCTGCTGAGCAAAAAACTGCTCAAGTTCCTTTGTGCTCCTTTCACTCTTACCCAGTGAGACGTGAAGAAGGCAGACAGGGAGAGAGATGAAGATGGGAGAACTGATGGGATGGGAAGGTTAAAGAGGAAGAAGTGTTGTGTGAAGGAAACAACCACTTATTTGGTCGGAGGGTGAAAAGTGAAGCTGACATTAATAACAAAGAAGCCATGAATCAGAGCCATAATTAAATGTGAGCTTTGGTCCAAGGTTAGTCTTGGAATGAAGTGTTTCTTGGAACAGCAGTTTGTAGTGTTCAGCGAGAGTCCAGCCACCGCTAAACAGCAGAGACACTGGAGGGTGGCCAATGTCAGGTCATTCTGGGGGTTATTAGGAGGGAGGGGAGAAAAGATATTTTTATTTTAGCCATTATTGAGGCAGATCCAAGGATAGATCAGCTGAGCACAGCAACATTTGTTTCTTCTGGAAGCACCAGCTGAACATAAATCTAAAGGATGAAAGTGCAGCCAAGATTAGTCACAAGATGAAGAGTAGTCAGGCTAGGACTTCTATAAGTCCTGGCTTTTCTGTGATTTTCATTACAAAATTTCTTTTTATTCTCTCTTTTATTTACTTGGAAAATGCATCAAACCTGGGATTTCTGGTATTTCTTTCACGTTTTTGTCCTCTTTTTTTTACTGTCTCCTTATCTTATTTTTGTATCTTCCCTGATTGTGTCCTCAGCCCCTCTGTGTGTATATATATATATATATATATATATATATATGCCGGTCAGACCTGGCAGGCCCAAACGTGTTGTGAGGGTCTGCTGGGAACGTCTGGCAGAGTCTCCTGTCAGAAGGAGCTTTAACTCACACCTCCGGCGGAACTTCGATCATGTTCCGAGGGAGGCAGGGGACATTGAGTCCGAGTGGGCTATGTTCCGGGCCTCCATTGTTGAGGCGGCCGACCGGAGCTGTGGCCGTAAGGTCGTTGGTGCCTGTCATGGCGGCAATCCCAGAACTCGTTGGTGGACACCAGCAGTGAGGGATGCCGTCAAGCTGAAGAAGGAGTCCTATAAGGCCTTTTTGGCATGTGGGACTCTGGAGGCAGCTGACAGGTATCGGCAGGCTAAGCGGGACGCGGCTTTGGCGGTTGCTGAGGCAAAAACTCGGACATGGGAGGAGTTTGGAGAGGCCATGGAGAACGACTTCCGAACGGCTTCGAAGAGATTCTGGTCCACCATCCGGCGTCTCAGGAGGGGGAAGCAGTGCTCCATCAACACTGTATACAGTGGGGATGGGGAGCTGTTGACCTCGACTCGGGACGTTGTGGATCGGTGGAGGGAATACTTCGAAGACCTCCTCAATCCCGCCGACACGTCTTCCAATGAGGAAGCAGAGTCTGGGGACTCAGGGGTGGACTCTCCTATCTCTGGGGCTGAGGTTGCCGAGGTGGTTAAAAAGCTCCTCGGTGGCAGGGCCCCGGGTGTGTGGATGAGATCCGCCGGAGTTCCTCAAGGCTCTGGATGCTGAGGGGCTGTCTTGGTTGACACGCCTCTGCAGCATCGCGTGGGACGTCGGGGACAGTACCCCTGGATTGGCAGACTGGGGTGGTGGTCCCCCTCTTTAAAAAGGGGGACCGGAGGGTGTGTTCCAACTACAGGGGGATCACACTCCTCAGCCTCCCTGGGAAGGTCTATTCAGGGGTCCTGGAGAGGAGGGTCCGTCGGATAGTCGAATCTCGGATTGAGGAGGAGCAGTGTGGTTTTCGTCCCGGCCGTGGAACGGTGGACCAGCTCTACACCCTCTTCAGGGTCTTGGAGGGGGCATGGGAGTTCGCCCAACCAGTCTACATGTGTTTTGTGGATTTGGAGAAGGCGTTCGACCGTGTTCCCCGGGGATTCCTGTGGGGGGTGCTTCGGGAGTATGGGGTGCCGGACTCCCTTATACGGGCTGTCCGGTCCCTGTACGACCGGTGCCAGAGTTTGGTCCGCATTGCCGGCAGTAAGTCGGATTCGTTTCCAGTGAGGGTTGGACTCCGCCAAGGCTGCCCTTTGTCACCGATTCTGTTCATTACTTTTATGGACAGAATTTCTAGGCGCAGTCGAGGTGTCGAGGGGATCCGGTTCGGTGGCCTCAGGATTGGGTCTCTGCTATTTGCAGATGATGTGGTTCTGTTGGCTTCATCGAGCCGTGATCTACAGCTCTCGCTGGAGCGATTCGCAGCCGGTTGTGAAGCGGCTGGGATGAGAATCAGCACCTCCAAATCCGAGACCATGGTCCTCAGCCGGAAAAGGGTGGAGTGCCCTCTCCGGGTTGGGGATGAGGTCCTTCCCCAAGTGGAGGAGTTTAAGTATCTCGGGATCTTGTTCACGAGTGAGGGAAGGATGGAGCGGGAGATCGACACAGACGGATCGGTGCGGCATCTGCAGTGATGCGGGTGCTGCACCGGTCTGTTGTGGTAAAGAAGGAGCTGAGTCGGAAGGCGAAGCTCTCTATTTACTGGTCGATCTACGTTCCTACCCTCACCTATGGCCATGAGCTTTGGGTAGTGACCGAAAGAACAAGATCGCGGATACAAGCGGCTGAAATGAGCTTCCTTCGCAGGGTGGCCGGGCTCTCCCTTAGAGATAGGGTGAGAAGCTCGGTCATCCGGGAGGGGCTCAGAGTAGAACCGCTGCTCCTCCGCATCGAGAGGAGCCAGATGAGGTGGCTCGGGCATCTGGTTAGGATGCCTCCTGGGCGCCTCCCTGGTGAGGTGTTCCGGGCACGGCCCACTGGGAGGAGACCCCGGGGAAGACCCAGGACACGCTGGAGGGACTATGTCTCTCGGCTGGCCTGGGAACGCCTTGGGATCCCCCCAGAGGAGCTGGAGGAAGTGGCCGGGGAGAGGGGGGTCTGGGCTTCCTTACTCCGGCTGATGCCCCCGCGACCCGACCTCGGATAAGCGGAAGAAGACGGTACGGTACGGTATATATATATATGGAACTTCTTAATGTGTGTTCTTGTCTGTACTTGGGTTCTTGTGGACTTGTGAAACAACAACAGTTGTAGCTGAAGTACTGGTCCAATTTATAGTCCGTGTCTACCCAAGTAGACTTACAATCAGTGTTGGGAATAACAGCGTTAAAAATAACAGCGTTACTAACGCCATTATTTTTTTCCCAGTAATGGGTAATCTAACTAATTACTATTCCAAGCATTACAACGCCGTTACCGTTACCGACAGTAAAATGTGGCATGTTACTATGCACTGATATATCTAATTGCTGTGATCCGACCTGACCCACTCAGCCCAGCAGCCACAGGAGCTCCAAATAAAAGATTTTGTTATCCTTTTTCTGATTGATGTTCTTTGGTGAGGGGGAGGGAGGGGTGACAGACACATAAGTGATGATGATTAGCAAAAGCTAGAGTACAATTTCATGGTAAGCCAATCAGTGCCAGAGTTTATGTAGGTGGGTGTTACAGACGCGAAACAAACAGCCTCCCTTGAGATGCAGGAGTCGCGAGTCCGGAGCAGTCTGTCGAGGGCGTTTTCGGGATAGAAATATAAATACTACTTTAACCTCAAGCTGTCGGACAAGAAGTTTGAAAAGCGGCTGTTTTTAAAATACAATCACTGGTTTAATGGCTAGGATGAGTGCCAGGAATGACACACATGCACTTACTTCCCCACAGAGCTGCTGTTTTAACAGAAGTCAATAGAAGTTGAAGAGTGTTCAGAGTATATAGATTATTAATAAATCTTTAGGAGCTAATGTTGGATTTGTCCATATCTTTCTCTTCAGTTCTAATTCAAAATAACAGTCATTGAAAAATTATTAGACCACCATTTTTTCTTCACTTTCTTGTTCATTTTAATACCTGGTACCACTAAAGATCATCATGTGACTAAAACAGGCAGAAAATAAAACACTGAATGCATAAAAGCATTGTTATTGGCAGTACAGTGCCATAGCTATTAATGTAAAAACTTAAGTGATTTAGGTTATAATCAAGAAAAACCATGGAAAATGGCAAAATATCAGCTCTTAAATAAAACACTTATGAGCAATTTTTGTGGTTATCGTTATATTTGTCCAAACAAATGTACCTTTAGTTGTACCAGCCATTAAAATGAACAAGAAATTGAAGAAAACAAGGGTGGTCTAATATTTTTTTTCCATGACTATATCAGGGGTCTCAAACTCAACTTACCTGGGGGCCGCTGGAGGTAGAGTCTGGGTGAGGCTGGGCCGCATCAAGTATTCCACAAAAAAAGAGTTTTAAGGGTCCAAAAAAAGTACAACTGATCCAATCTTCTCGATCTTTACTAATAACAATTTAGAACATGCAGATCACGAACAGTTCTTTAGAACATAGGCTTCTCTTATTTCTTCCTACTCCTTGCTGCCAGAGACTTGGCAGCGCTTGTTTTTACACAGCTGAGCCACATTTGGTTTGAGGGAGGAAGCAGCTGAGACCCTCAGTATGGCTTGAAGATGCTCATCTGTAAGTTTGGACCTAAACTTTGACTTATTAAAGTTCATTGTGGAGAAGAGCTTTTCACACAGATAGGTGCTGCCAAAAAGGCTCATGATCCGCTTGAACATCTTGGAAAGCTCAGGGAAGGTGGGGGGCAATTCTCTCAAAACTTGTCCAAGTTTGTCTGTTTTTCCACTCACCTCCCTGAACTTGGCTTTGAGTTCAGAATTGCACTGCAGGTCAATTAGCTCCATCTGAAGCACAGGGGGGGCATCTTTCACATCGAAGGAGAAAGGGTCAGCGAAAATTTGAAAAGTGGCTCTGTGTGTCTTGAAGTCTGCAAACCTGTGATCAAATTCTTCCTGTAGCTTTACAATGGTGTCAGCATACTTCTCACCACTGAATGGTGTGCCCGAATCCATGAGTGCCTTGCATGCTGGGAAATGCCAGAGGTTTGTCTGGGAAAGCTGGGCTTTCCACAACATAAGTTTTGTGGAGAATGCTCTGACACTGTCATATGCAGCACTGACAAGTTGACCCTGGTCTTGTAACTTCTTGTTCAGTACATTCAGTTCCTGTGTAATGTCAACAAGAAAAGCTAAGTCCATTAGCCATTTGGGATCAGTTAGTACAGGAACAGTCATCCCATCCTTCTCCATGAAGGCTTTCACTTCTGCTCTCAACTCAAAAAACCTCTTCAAGACGTTCCCCCTGCTAAGCCAACGTACCTCGGTAAAGTACAGCACATCCTCATATGCTGAATCTATTTCCTCCAGAAAGGCTCTGAACTGCCGGTGCTTTAAGCCCCTGGATCTGATATAGTTGATGCATTTCACCACGTCAGACATCACTTTGTCAAACTTCAGGCATTTGCTGCAAAGGGCCTGCTGATGGATGATACAGTGCAGAGCAATGGCCTCTTCCACACCCTCCTCTTCCAGTTTTCTTTGAACAAGTGCAACCAGTCCATTTTTCCTCCCTGTCATTGATGGCGCTCCGTCGGTTGTTATTCCAGCAAAACTTTTCCACAGTAAGCGGCATCCTCAATAGCTTTACACAGCTGGCGGAATATCTCCTGACCGGTGGTCTGCCCATGCATTGAAACCATTGTGAGCAACTCCTCCGTAACTTCAAAATTGTCATGAACACCACGGACATATATTGCAAGCTGCGCAGTGTCAGTGACATCTGTGCTCTCATCAAGAGCGACTGAGAATGAATGGAAATGTTTACCTTTCTCACGCAGTTGATAGTAAATGTTACCTGACAGGTCAGAAATGCGCTCTGCGACCGTGTTGGCTGAAAGGCTGATGTTGCTAAACTGACCCTTCTTTTCTGGACAGATGATACTTGCAGCCTGTAACATGCACTGTTTGATGAACTCGCCGTCTTTGAATGGCTTTCCTGCCTTAGCGATCATCTCACTCACCACGTAGCTAGCTTCGACTGCCGCATCACTCTCTTTCCTTGCTTTCTTGAAAAAATCTTGTTGCCTCAGTAGACATGTTTTGAGTTTGGTCACCCGGTCCTCTCGCTCATTTCCCTGGTATTTTGCATACTCCTCAGCATGTCTAGTTGAGTAATGACGTCTGATGATATACTCCTTGTGCACCGCAACTTTATCTGCGCATATTAGACACGTCGGGATGCCCCTATGCTCAACAAAAAAATATTCCTTCTCCCACTTCTCCTGAAATTGTCTGTGCTCATCACCAACCTTTCTCTTCACGGCAGGCTTTAAAAAAGACATGACTAAGGCTTGGTGACAAAAAAAAAATGTATTTGCACTGGGTGACAAGATATATTTCCTCTCCACTCGGTGACACTCCCGAAAGATGTTTCAAGGGACCAACGTTGCTAATTTGTGTTGTCGCGAGCCTGATCTATGGTAGCCCACAAGTGTTAAAAATATAGAACGCCCAGGGCAACAACTCACGCAGGTGCATGTGGGGAAAAAAGTGCGGGCCGCACTAACGCCAAACTTTGATTTCAAGTAGGGGGCCACAAAATATCGTTCAGCGGGCCGCAATTGGCCCTCGGGCCGCGAGTCTGAGACCCCTGCAGTATATTGTTAAACTGTTTACTTTTTGTTTTGAGGAAAATACTTGAAGTAGGCCTACAGTATGTCCCAGTTGTCTGTAGCTTTGTGATAGTTTGACCTTCCGAATTTACAGTACAAGGAGTTGAAAGCACTTTATTGTTTAATTAAATATTAAAAATCTAAATGAAGTACCGTCTATGCTGTTATGCAACTGGCCTGTGAAAATCTTTGACATATTTGAACTTTTTTTAGAAAAAGTAACGCAATAGTTACTTTCCCTGGTAACTAATTACTTTTATGAAGGAGTAATTCAGTTACTGATTTAATTACTTTTTGGGGAAAGTAACTAGTAACTGTAACTAATTACTTTTTTAAAGTAACTTGCCCAACACTGCTCACAATCCAAAGATGTGTTCTTGCTATTCGGATGCACCCAGTGGAGTGTTGTGTAGAGCTAAGTTGGCAAAGTATCCCAGAATGCATTTTTCATTAACATTGGCAGTAATAGTGATACAGAAAGAAGCTCACAATTCTAAGTTACAGCTTTGAAATACTACTGTTGTTGTGTAAAGGAACAGAATTTGTGACCCATAGAGTATGATATCGAACTATCAAACTTGGCAAGTACAAATCAAGCACACAAGTCCAAACTTAATATATATCTTATTGAGAAATTGTCAAATTTCTATCACTCCTTCCTTCCCTGCTCGTCTATTGTTTTTCTTTCTTCTTTTTTGTTTTTTGGTCACGCTCCTTGTTGTGCTCCCTGTGTTTCACATGCCTGAACCTCTCATCTGTTTATTTATAACTTTTCAGATAGTGCTTTTTCTTGTAAAAATATAGGGGTTTACCATTTATGTCTGTCAAACCTCTAAGAATAGACTATAGATTCTTCAGAAACCATACCAGAAATGTCAAAACCCCAAGACTTTTTTTTTTTTTTTTTTGGACCTGCATTACTTCATGGAGGGTTGCTCAGAGAAAACATACGGCAAAGACTCTGCTCATAACAATTATGAGTAAGCCACAACAAACTTTGCGATATACCTTGTAAATAAAGGTTTGTAGACCAGCACTAACCGGTACTCTGCATTTTAAGCATTTGAACGTGAGTTAGATGTGATAATCTCACTTTCACCTGCCGTTGATTCCACTATTTTCACTGCTTCTCAAAGTTAGAAAAGCAGATCTAAAACACATACTGTTATGTGGGCTTCCTTCTCTAACATTATGGTGAATAATTGTGCTCAGAGCCGGAAGATAAAACTAGCCCAGTTAACTTAAATGCCGTTGGATAAATATTGTTGGTTAACTCTTGAGCATTTGCTTTAATCAGTGCAGTAAGGACTGTAGGCTCTGCCTTGCACTTGCTAATTTGTCCCAATGGAGTACTACAATACAGAAAATAAAAAAGAAAAAAGAAATAAAACGCAGCCTTGAAATATTTTCAGTTCAGTTTCAAAAGAATCTTTAAAGGTGTTGCCAACGAACTTCACTCTAGATAAACTAAGCTTCTATTAATGTAGGGCAAAAGATGAATGCATACGGAGTTTCTGTCCCTTAATGCACCCATGCTTAATACCACCACAGAGGAATTATGTCTTTATCTACAATGGAAAGAGACAGAAAATTGGGACAGAGAGAGTGGGGAAGACACACAACCAAGGGTCGCAGGCTGGGAGTTGAACCTGCAACTGCTGCAGGACTGTACTGTCTGTAAATGAAGCACCTGCTTAAACCACTGAGCCACCCAACTGCCCATGTCAGTTTTTTTTAATTATTTATTTATTTTTTATTTTTTAATCTTTATCTTTTACCATGATGAAATGTAAACAATCTCAAAATGCCTTGAAACTACTCTAAGTTACCCTAAAGAGAGTAAACAAGCCTTTGCTTAACTGAATATACAAAGGTTAACATTTTCAAATACATTTTGCTTAACCTTGGAAAAAAAAAAAGGAGGAGCTTTATACAAAATTACACAAAAAGGTGAAATAAAACCAAAACTATTTTTCAAGAGCTGTTACATTTAAGACAAAAATGTTAATATGACAAAGTGACAAAATAGAAAGTCTTGAAAATGACAGAAACTCCTTTTAGAGGTCAGCTGTTTTATCCTGCAAGAGGAGCTTCTACAGATGGGGCACAATAAAACTGAAATTTTTCTTTTTCTTAGCAAAGGAAGGGGGAGAATGAGCAACCAAGCAAAACTGCAATGAGATTTGACTCATAGTAGCAAAATGAGCTGCTGCTGTAAACCTCTCATGGGGATGTCAGGAGTATTGTAAATTTGCTGTTTAAAGTGTGGATGTTTCTCCCTGATACGGTTTCTTTAGCTTTTACTATGAATCAGTGGGACAGACACATAAGAAGTCAGACTTACATTACTGTGATGCTCCAAAGTAAAATTGTGTTAATATCCATAACTGCAGCAGGTTATGACTTTAATGATAGAAAATTGTTCAAAACACTATTTCTTACTGCTCCTTTACAGTTAGTGATTGGATTGGTCTGTGGTCTTGCTTGACGTTATTACTGTCTGTGTCATGAAGCCAAAGATGAGAATGTTCAAAGGATATTTGTCTTGTTTTGTTTACGTCTTTTTGCACCAAGGTGTTCACAGCAGCAGTCGGGTGGCTATGCTGATTGTTTAGTCCATGACTTTAGTAAAGGGTTGCTAACTGAGACTTGTGTTATAGATTACAACTGGTTCTGACAATTGTGGTCTGCAGAAGATGAACTGGAGTCCACTTTGGTGCACTTTCATATTCATTCTGACACATCATAACTCCAAAACTAAACACAATCTCATTAGCTGTATTGTGTGCCTAATAAAGCAACATGCTTACTAGCTTTGTGTCTGAGCAGTGGTCAGGAGCACCATAGTGAACAGTCCTCACAGTTTTTCTTCACTCTATACACCTCAAACTGTCCTGTCATCTCCAGAAATACTCCAGATGACTCCAGAGTACAAGTGGATTTTTTTCGAGGTGTGGGAACAATTGCCTCATTTTTGATGAGCGAAAGACAAAGGAGATGGAGTAAAAATATGCAAAACTTTATTTCTATCATGGGATAAGACTTGGAGGTGATGGAGGACTAAAAATATCTGTGTTCACCTGGACTGGATATTGTTGGACACTGACTACACTAACATGGACAGCGATAATCTAATTATTGACTTTATCCAAATAAGTATTTAAATTAAGGTGTTAACATGAATTGCTTTTAAAATATTCATTTTATAATCTAATTTGGGAAGTTCAAATAGTCACAAGTCCTTTATGTCCTTATACCTTTATGACTGTGTTCCCTCTAGAACAGTGGTTCTCAACTGGTTTGGCTACAGGACCCACCATCACCCTTAATGACAAGCAACGCGACCCAAATAAAGGAAAATTTCCAACTTCTCAAATTTACTGAATGAAAAGATCATGCAGTTTGAATCGAAGATAGTAAAACAGAATATCACAGAATGCCAACACAAAAAAATATGTTAATGGGTAAACCAAAACGGCAAAAACCAAAATGGCTTCAAGTGGGAAGTCCTTTGATGCTCAATTAGCAGCATTTCAATTAAATCCATAACACAAACTCAACATGCACAAACATGAAATAAAAAACTGCAACCACTGAGCAGTAGTTTCAAAAAGAACTCAAATATGTACCATTTGCGGAGTACCCACTTCCTGAATATATAACAATTTCCTATTAAAACTATCTAGTCACTTATTTAAGCATTAATCATAAGGCTGACATAACAATCAGAACATTTCAATAACTGCCATTTTTAAGACTCAACAGTGCTTTTATGCAAAAACATGAAATAAAACAGTGAAACCACTGAGCGGTAGTTTCAAAAATAAATCAAAATATATAGTTTTAGCTGAATAAGCATTCACTGACCTTTGTCTTCAAGATAAGAAAATCCATATCTCATATGTTCTTTATTGTATCTGTGTTTCACCATGCTCAACATATGTAAACAAATTGCAGGTCTTTTTCTATGGTGTAAACTGGCGGGTGTCAACTCGCATTACATGGCATTATTGCCATCTACTGGTAAGGAGTATGAATGACATGCATTTTTTTTTTTTTTTTTAGCATTTCCTTTCCCAGGCAAAGGCCCATGACCCACTGAAAACAGGTCTGCGACCCAAAATTTGGGTCGCGACCCACCAGTTGATAACCACTGCTCTAGAATGCCATGTAACAACACCAGAGGCAAGTGTGTCAGTCTTATGATACCAAAAACAGGTGTGTGTCTTTGCTCCTGATTTTGCAAAAGTTTCAAGTACAGCATATAATTTTTATTTCTGTATGGAAATAAAAGGAAGGGATTTCCCAACTGCCATACTTGTGGTTTATTTGGTTGTGCAAAATGACAGGAAAACTCCTATCGAACATTATTTATAATTAACCTTCTGGTTCCCCCCAGACGCAGGACACAGCTGCACATATTCTTTTTATATGTATAAAAACAACAAGACATGGTGATATCCATGCTCTTAAACAACCAGAATACTGCATGAATCTCATATGATCTTCAAACCTTCTGTTAAATTCAGAATCTCACAAATCCAGCTGAGCAGGCGGCGCTCCCAAGTGTTCTGCTTCTGAATGACTCCTGGTGGGACCTGGGGTCACGCTGAGGATACAGCAAAACTGCTGCAAAACTGGACTGCAGTACTTCCGCTTCTGGTGGGACCCAGGGGGTGGGTGTTTTATGTGTCTAGAATTCACTTTGCTCACATGACATTGATCGGAATACTCCATGGCTGGATGCAATTATTGTTTTTGATTAAGGTTGCTGTTTCTGTTGGGATTTCTTACTCAGAGTATTGTCTTCATCAGTTTAATATTGAAGTGTCAATGTCCCTCCAAACAGACTGACTGAGGTTGAGGGACACAGCAGAGTTTGCTTCTTGAGAAAGCACATGTCTTTCGACATTTGCAGCAAGATATTAGATTAGTTTGTAAGAGAGACAGCATTTTTATCTTCAGACATCTGCTGTTAGGGCAGTGCATCAGAGCCAGGGTCTAAAGAAATTTAAACTGATAAAGAAGATTGGCCTTGTGCAGGGAACAGCTCTGAAGCCCCCGAAGCTGAATGTGGAGAGAAGATTGTTGCACAAGCTGCCAAACTAATGGATAAGAAAGCACACTCTCTACAAAACATACTGATAAAACGGCATATTGTCTTCTGTCAAAGGCTTCTTCAGGTCCACTCCAAAAGAAACTGGTACAAAAGGTCATTCTGCCCACTGTACCCTTTTACATTTCCTTGACTTTACCATGCATGATCAACCTGCCTCTTTATTTGGTTTTATTTCTACGTTCTGGGTAAAAGAAAAAAAAAGACAATGCAATTTTCCCTTGAAATTAATAAAGTGCGTTTCAGTTTTTATATACAATAACACAACAAAACAAGACTCTTAAGATTCTAAGCAGATTCTAACAGCTAGAAAATAGTTCCATTGGGGTTTACTACAACTGTTTTAAGACATCATGAACAGAGTAAAGCTACCATGTCAGCAAATAAACCATTGTGACATTGAATTGTTCTCCCCATAAATAATTGCAAACCTCACTGTGTTTCATCTGACTTAAGAGGTCAATTGTAGTTGCATAAGAAAATGTGGTCTATTCAGTGCACACAGCAGCATTCACTCACTTTTTTTTTACTCAAATAGTTTGTAAGGATGTTTTCACATCAAGAGAACTTGATTTTGGGAATGAACAGGTGGTTGTTTACTGGTATGTTAAAGAACAGAAATTTAGATTTTTTTTCCTTGTATATTTGTATATGGATACTATGCACAAGGTTTTCAACCAAAAAGCAAAAGCTTTAACAGTAAAACCCTACTTTTTCTCTTATACTCGAAACATGACTAAAGAGTCAGTTTTGCAGACTTTCGTGATGCAATAAGAAACAAAATGGGTAATGCAGCCTTATCCCCCCAACCAACCAACATGTCTCCCCAGTTTCTGTTCAACTTATCTGCAAAACTTAAGAACACAAATGAACAGTGTCACATTTTTGCTCTCTTAAATGTTACTGAAATGCCATTTTCTGCCCTCCACCACTTTCCTGTGCAATACCTCCCCCTCCCTCCTCACTGCACTGCTACCGTGGCAACAGAGAATAGGGAGCAAGGTGAGAGGGGGGAATGAGGAGGGATGATGAGAAACAAGAGGAGAAAGTGACAGAGAGACTGAGGGAGAAAGAGACAGGGAAAAGGGGAAAGATTGGCTAAAATGAGTTTGGACTCTGGGACTGGTGACTGACTGGTGTGTGTGTGCTCAGTTGCATAATCCCACTTCAGTCTCTTGTTGAAGCTAAAAATGATTTCAGAGTTGTAACCACTGCTATACTTACATGAAATAGTTTTCTCAAGAGAAACAGCATCACGCAATCTCCAGACTCGCAACACATTTGACTCTTTGATAACCAAAAGGCTTGAATCAAGGAAGTTGGACTTGGATGTTAAAGATGTTTTGTGTTTCACCTTCTATCCAGAAGGCTTCCTCAGTTCCAAGTGACTGGCGTAGAGTTTTGAGCTTATAAACTGTGGAATCATAACCACTGACCCTCTGATTACTGTGTTGGGAGAGTGTTTTTGAGTTCTTGATGGAAGGTGAAAAGTCTTCAAGATTTAAGTAAAGGAGGTCCAGTTGCCTTGATTCAAGCATTTGAGAATTACCATGAGTTGGCTGACTGAAAGTCTACATCAGGGGTGGCCAGTCGGTCCTCAAGGGCTGGTGTCTTGCAGATTTTGGATGTTGCCCTACTTTAACACACCGATTCTAATTAATGACCATCATTATCTTGTCATCAAGGTCAGCACATGTCTGTTAATGACACAGTCACTTGTATCAGGGCGTGTAGGAGGGAAACATTTAAAACCTGCAGGACACCAGCCCTCAAGGACTGACTTTGGAAACCCCTGGTCTACACTAACGTGCCACTTTGATTCTAAAAAAAACACCCCAAAGACTACCAATCAAATCCATGGTGAAATTAGTCTTCGTTTGAACATTCATGAAGTTGAATCATAAACAATCTGTTCAAATTTAAGTACTTTCCTGACATGATATATTTCTTGTAAGTACACCAACAGTGCTGTATGTATGCTTGGAACTTTCTGGCACCTAAGTTTCCAAACTAAAAGTGACTGAATCGTGAGTTTTATTGGGCATCTTGATTGATATTTCAAAGTAAGTGTATTCACTTCAAGTTGGATGTATTCACTGAAATGCTATGGAGACCCTGCTGTTTTGTAAAATAATGTACAACTGAATGGGAATATCTGCGCCTGGTCCGACCCGTACAGATGTGGCCCAGGTCATCCTTTTACCACTCCAGGAGTTGATATGCATTGGGACACCTCAGAATAATAAAATGAGCAAACAAACATAGAATCTGCAGGTTAACTTTTAATGCAGCGCTCACAGTCCTAAATGATGGTCAGAATGAAAAATTGATCAAGTTGAACTGGTTAAAATGATTTTGTAGTGCATAAGTAAAAACAGATGAAAGAGATCTGGCCTTTCTTGTTTCTTGGTTTAGAGTCCCAGCTGTGAAGATCAGACTGCATTTCATCTTTATATTGCATCAGCACTCCTCAGATGGGCTAATAGAATGAGCAGCAACACACTGAATCAGTTTCTGGGCTTTCAAGAACATATACATCTCAGGTTTTACTGTGCTGAGCATATACTGCTCAGGATGAATACAAGACATATGTGAAACCTCTCTGCAAACTACCTTAGCCCTGGCATGTTGTAGGTAATTTCCTGTTCCACACTTTCTGGATATATAGAGTAACATTTTTTGTGGTTTTACCTTTTCTTTATTTCTTATCTTACCTAAAAGTGCATTTTGAAGCTGTTTTAAAACCACAGCAATGGCTACGTTCCCAAATTTAACTGACATGTCATGTCTTTTCATGTGTATGACATCATGACAGGTTCAGTCACATAAACAGTCAAAAGATGAAATGATAACCACAATCACCAGGCTCAATGTGTAAAAAACTCAAGTCTCAGAGACAAGCTTTTCCTTTATCATCTTGGTTGCCAGGGTGATGAGTGCAAACCCAGCGGATGAGTTCAGAACCAGAAATTAGGTACACATCATTCTAGCAATGTCCACAATTCACTCAACTCACAATACAATTCGAATCACTATTCAGGGTTCACTATACAACTCAAATCACAATTTGAATCATACAACACAATAAAACACAAAATTAATTTACAGGCAAATGACTGATTGTTCTTTTTTAATTTCTATTTCTCTGATACAAATTTCAGACTTTTCCTTTTTGACAATACTGTAGTGTTTTCTTGTACGCTCTTTTCAATACAGTAGATTAGAACTGGCTGCAAATGGCAAAAGCAATTGTATGAGTTCTCTTTTCTTTTTTACAATACTGTTTTTTTTCTTATCCTCTTTATACCTGCATAGCAAATGGCTGGGAAGTGGAAACTGTTTTATCAACTCTCAAATCTGTCAAATCCTGTTTTTTTTTTTTTTTTTTTCCTTCAATAGGCCTACTGCCCTCTTTTTAATAAATCAGTACAGTATCAAGATTTTTTATTCCCCTTTAGTACATAAGTCAACTCTACTTTAAGCCAGGGATAAACTAAGGTATTATACAAACATAACAAAACTGGTCTTTCCTTACACCCTTTCCAAATAAATACTGAATCAGATAATCTTTTTTCTTTTTAATTATTCCTAAGGTTAGATAAGCCAGACACAAACTAAGGCTTATTTATCTTTGTCTGAACAAAATTTAAATACCAATGAAACAATTGACCATATTGGGACAAATTTAGGACGACTCTGATTATAAGTCAACCCCTATTTTACAAATATGATTTTGGGAAAATAAAAATATGATGAAGACAATAACGTTATTTATAAAACAATTATTTTATTGTTAAAAAAAAACACAGGGATAACATTCTCCTGTATTCTTAAACATGTTAATGATTTCATCTTTCTTAGAAAGAATGGTACCATACTTAAGGTAAGGTACATGTCAGGTTTCCGTGTTATTTAAGATCAAGGTATAGTACTATTCAATAAATGTTATTCTTTTAAAATCAGACTATGACTTAGTGAATAAGCAACAACAACGTAGTCTAATAACTGCACTAATGATGTAAATATCTGCATAACCATCAAAGTTGAGTTATATTTGGTTTCAAAAACAACAGTTATAATTTAGTTTGTAAAAACAAATTCTGGACTGCAACAAAACTTTTGAAGCCCTTTGCTCAATTTGGTTGTATGATCAAAGAAAAAAAGAAATGTGAACTTGAGAGGAGAGAGGTGAATACAAAAGAATTGATGCTGTTTTTGTCATAGAAGTGCCCACTCCATTGCAGCAATCTCTTTAACATGTTTTCTCTGCAGAGCTAAGAGGCATTCAAAGTTGTCTTCTGGGAAATGTTGCCACCAGAAGCCAATTAGTGTGAAGGTCATTTTAAAAAGAAGAGGGTGGATCAAAACCAAAAACACTTCAGCTCAACAATCACTGTCTGAGAAGAAAAAGAAAGAATTATGTCGTGAAAAGGAGATGATACGTGACAATGTTGTTAATATAGATTTTAATATTAATTTGCCTAGTATTTTGATCTGAAATAGAAATTATACAAATGACACTTTCTTTAGATTGTGCTATGTTAAGCCTCCAAATTATAGTATTCTGGTAAATTATCATTAAATACAAAATTACCAATGCAGAATTTTAATTATATTAATATTTTGTCTGTAGTTTCATCTTAAATGTATCTTAGTTTTCATTTAAAATGCTAATGGCATTGTCAAGGAAAGACAAGACTGCATTAATTTAGGCATCCCATAAAGCCAACATCAGGAACTTCACAGTGCATGAACTGATTTCCAGTCAGCCCACATCAGCTGACCAATCAGCTAATTCCCTTCGGCTCCCTGTGTTTAATTTAAGCTGCTTCAGCTCGTCTGCCATTAATTCCTCTTTTGCAAGCCCTATCACATGAAAACCATATATGTATTTGAACTTCCTTCACTTTGCTCATCACATTGATCTCCCACGATTATGACGAATCAATACAAAATTGACCACAGCATAGACTCAAAGCATGAGCAATATGAAGCAGAAGACTCCACTGCAGTCCCAGCTCAGCCTGCAGCTCCTGTGTCCAAAAAAGCTCTCGTGTCTGACTTGCCATGAGGCCAGACCTTGCATTGCAGAATGTTACTGTATTTATGTAATCATTACTTGATAAAAAACAATATCCGTGAAAGGCTGTCTTGGTGGAGTGAAGATGAGCGGGGAGATTAGCCATCAAACACATCAGAGATTTAGAATTTTCACCTCTTTTCACAATTTTGTGGTGAAAAGAGGCAGAAGTAAAATTAGGACTGTTAATACAATTATAAGGACAAATATTGAAAAGCTGCCATGCACCATTTGCACCCTGCTTGGAAAGGTATGAAACACAGGAAGGGAATGCAATCCAAAAGAAAGTGCAATTTCATTTAGTGAGACATCTGATTTGGGCCTTTCTAAATCAAAATGTTTTTATAAATGTTTTTAAGGTTGTGTCTTTTTTTATATATGCCAATCGTAATGCTGTTGATACAACCCCTATTTGACTTTGATGGCAGCAGCACAGCTCAAAAAAGTTGGAACAGCGTGATGTTTACCAGTGTGTAGAATCCCATCTATTTTTTAACAATTATCTGTAAACATCTGGGAAGTAAAGAAACCAGTTGGTTGCACTATTGGGGGCAGAAATCATAGTGCCTTTCCAGATGTGGCTAACAACATCACAGGCACCAATGCAACCCCATACCATCAAAGATGCAGGCCTTTGAACTTAAAGTTATGCGAAAAAACAATGTTACTTGAAGAAAGTCTAAGAACTTGTAGGTTTTTTGAGTTTTTTTTAAACTACAGTGTATAATTTTATGAAATTATTTGAGGAATCTGGAGGAATTGTTATGTGTCTATATACACACTATATTGCCAAAAGTATTCACTCAACTGCCTTGACTCACAAATGAGCTTCAGTGACATCCCATTCCTAATCAAAATGATGTGACCCTTTGCAGCTAGAACAGCTTCAACTCTTCTGGGAAGGCTGTCCACAAGCTTTAGGAGTGTGTTTATGGGAATTTTTGACCATTCTACCAGAAGTGTATTTTTGAGGTCAAACACTGATGTTGGCTGAGAAGGCCTGGCTCTCAGTCTCCGCTCTGTCAAGCACGGCGGTGGAAGCCTTATGCTTTGGGGGTGTTTCTCTTCTAAGGGGACAGGTCGACTTTACCTCCGCAAGGACACTGAAAATGGGTCATGGATGGGTCTTCCAGCATGACAACGACCCAAAACATACAGCCAAGGTAACAAAGGAGTGGCTCCATTAGAAGCACATCAAGGTCATGGAATGGCCTAGCCCGGGGGTCGGCAACCCGCGGCTCTAGAGCCGCATGTGGCTCTTTAGCGCTGTCCTAGTGGCTCCCTGGAGCTTTTTCAAAAATGTTTGAAAATGGAAAAAGATGGGGGAGGGAAATTTTTTTTTTTTTTTTTTGCTTTAATATGGTTTCTGTAGGAGGACAAACATGACACAAACATGACACAAACATTCTTAACGTTTTCCAATTCTGTAAAAATGTGTAGAATAAATATTAAATTTCAACATTTCTGTCAACGAAGATTTGCGTCATAGCCTGCGACACACGTTTCTATCAGCAGGGCGGGATGCCAGGCAGGTGGCTGTTGTAAACAAACTGGCGGCTGTGTGATGGGCCATGAATCCCAAAGGGAAAAAGAGAAAAATAATTGAGGAGAACAGAGGATTCAACGTTTCTTGGACCGAATCATTTGCATTAATTGCCAACGCGGAAGGATTGCCTGAATGCTTGAGAGCTTGCAGTCCTGCGTCAAGATTAAAGTTACATCTTATTACCTGGAAGGTAAAAAGGTTTCTGTGGTTTGTGTTGGAGGGGGCATAAGGAAAAACTAAATTCATGAAGACTGGGAAGACATTGAAACCAATCCACCTGTCAGAAATTGACTTTTTTTAAATATATTTTTGTGTATTTAATTTTATTTTTTACTACTAAAATATACGAATGAAAAAGGAAAATATGGCACAATAGTCAAGTGACAGAAGTGGCACAATTTAACAAATTAATGTTTAGTTTTTCTCTTTTTATGGAGCACAACTGCCCACCATGTGGGAGTTCAAACCCAGGATTGTATACAAATATAGAATACTCCGTTTACGTCAGGAAAGCGTCCAGCTTAAAACTTCCCCCTGTGGTGACTCCAAACAGCAGCCGAAATAGATGTTTAATTTTCTTTCGTCTTTCTTGGTAGATAGGACTGAAAAAGAAAGTTGTTACCTATATAAGAGTTCAGTGGTTGGTTTGTTCATATTCAGGGTGGAAGGATAAGATACAGGGACAGCAGTTGCTCTGTTGAAATAAGGATATGTTGAAGCTGTTCACACTCATCATGATTAAGTCTCTGGTTAATCTTTGGGTTTCTGGATAAACCAACCCTAACAACTGAAACCAAAGGGTGTCAGAACACCAGCCAACAACTTTGAGTCAAATTGAGTCACACTTTCATGCACCCGAACCTGAATGGACCAGTGAAAATTTGACCCGAATCCAACCCGACTCGAGCTATTATCATAAGTCCGGGAGTCCGAACCCAAATGGACCCGCAATATTTGGACCCGGAACCGACCCAACCTGAGTCTTTAGTTTCAGACCACGAACCGAACCGAGTTACCCGAATAAAACCGAGACAATACAGCCCATAGTTGCTCACGTTAAAAGTTGTCTAGTGTTGAATAAAAATTGATTTTCTTACCTAAAGTTGTCTTCTACCCGGTTCAGTTGCTACATAGGCTATGTGATGGAAACAACAATAAATCCACGTCGTTATTTTCTTGGTGGATACAGATGCTATTGGTAGCAACTGCTAACACTTATAGCCTACACCGGTCAGGACGTGTGGTGAATATGTTCTCTCATCCAGCGTTGTCATGTTGGCGATCCATTGTGCTTTACAGCTGCCGGGTAAACCTGCAAAAACACGCTACAACATTGTTTCATGACAAATACGCCACGTTAATGAATAGTTCATTAAACTGCCCCGAGTCCTGACTTTGGCTGCCACTGGCAATAATCTTTACCTCTCTCTGAAGTAAACGCAGACCCAGCCTGTCAGAGAGCACCGACCGGACCCAAGACTAACTGTACTGATTCCGACCCAAACCCGGAGTCACATCTTTTGAATGGACCCGAGACCCGATTCGGGTCGGGTCGGAGCCTCGGGTTTTCAGAATGTCGGGTTGTTCAGAAGACCTCTACACTGTAGTGAACTCATTCACACTCACACATTCTTTTAAACTCAGCAAAATAACCAAACCGTAAGTAAAAAGATGAACTCTTAGTTTACTGAACATGTAGCTTTAAGCTTTAGACAACATACACAATAAAACACACAAAACTTCATATGCAATCAGATTGTTCACTATAAATACTTATGTGACATTATTTTCTTTCATATTTATATGACCAGAAAATACAATTAAGGTATGCAATTCTGCTAGTCAACTTACCAACAGCTGAGTTAAGTCGGTGGCCAAAATACTGCAGGCGCCACTATCTGTGGTAATGCAGACTTGTTTGCAGTGTGGCCAGATTGGGCGGTTTTCCGCCCAATTGGGCTACTTTTGAATACAGCTGGCGGGGAAAAAATGCATTAGGCAGGTATACACAATTTGGGCTGCTTTTACCAACATCTGGCGGTTTTTTTAATATAGTGAAAACAGCACAACAAACTGTTATTCTATGGTTTAAAAACAGTACAATATATATATTATATATATATATATATATATATATATATATATCGTATATATATATATATATATATATATATATAATATTTATAGTCCGCCAAAGGCATAAATACAAAAAACTTTTCAAGCAGTCTATTAACACTTCAGTTGTGACTATTCAATTCAATTCAATTTTATTTATATAGCGTCTGTTACAATGACAATTGTCTCTAGGCGCTTCACAGAGACCCAGAGCATGACCCCCGAGCAAATATCATCAACTAAGATTATATAATTAAATCCAATCAATGATAATGGCAGGTAAAAAACTCCCACGTAGGGAGAAAAAAAACCTTTATACCAAACAGTGGCAAGGAAAAACTCCACTTTAAGAGGAAGAAACCTTGAGCAGGACCTGGCTCATATGGGGGGACCTTCCTGCCGAAGGCCAGCCGGGTAAAGAAAGAAAAGAGGGGAGACAGGACAGAGAGAGGATGGAGGACAGAGAGAGGAGAGACACAAATGACTAAATACAATGACCATATAAACATAAACAGATGGAGGCAGCAGCACTGGGATGAGATGGCCAGAGGACCAGGTCGCTGATCACCACGCCAGTCGGTACCCAAACACAAGTGGAGGAGAACCCCCCGGATGGACAGTGGATGGAACTGCAAGTCAGCATGAAACCCAGGAAACTCTGGCCTGCAAATACACAGAAAGAAAAGGGGGCAGAAACAGCACAACAAACAGGAAAGCAAAGAAAATGGAGCACAGTTTCAGTAACAGGGTGCTCCCAAATAATTATAAATGAGCTGGAGGAGGAGGAAGGGAGGAAGAAAGGGAAGAAAAAGGAGAAGAGCAGTGGAGACACCACTCAGCAGATCATTGTTGGTGTCCCCCTGTAGCGTAGGCCTATAGCAGCATAGCTATGACGAAGCTGTGATTAAGACGAGTTTACTCTAGTCTTAGCTACTACAACTATGGCTATAACTATTAGCCCCTACACACTATAGATTAGACTAACTGTAGGCTTTACTGAACAGAAATGTTTTCAATTTAGTTTTAAAAATGGAGATAGTATCAGCCTCCTTAACCCAAACTGGTAGCTGGTTCCATAAAAAAGGTGCCTGGTAGCAGAAAGCCCGTCCTCCAAACCTACTTTTAGATATTCTAGGAACGACGAGTAATCCTGCACTCTGAGAGTGGAGAGCTCTATTAGGAGCATAACATGCTATCAAGTCTTGTAAATAGCGCGTGTAGGCCATTAAGGGCCTTATATGCGAGAAGCAGAATTTTAAACTCAATTCTAAATTTCACGGGAAGCCAATGGAGGGGGGCTGACTAGTCTTCATATCCAGACCGGAATGATGAACAGGCAGTCCCCTAGTAAGCTGAGCAAGCTAAACTAGGCTTCAAGTGGACTATCCACTTAACTAGCGAATGCTAATGGCTCAGTATCAAACCGCCACAAGGTGCAAAAAATATATATAAAACTGTAGGACCAACTTCGAGCTGAAATTGTCCATGAATCGTCCAAACACATTAAACAGATGTCCATTACCAACCACTGGGTAAACGACCAAGAAACTTATTTAATTACACCACGTGTCATCCTACTTGTTGTCCGTACGTCACTACCCCGACATTCTCGTCAAGTTCTCTTTCTAATTCCTATCCACACTTCCTTTGGATTTCAAAATAAAACAGAAACAAACTACAACAACAAAGTGTTATACTTTGCTTACTTTTGACTTATGCCTATATATTCTAAACCAATTTTACGCCCTTTACAACATAAATGAAATACAATTTTAACTTTATTTATAGCATATTTAAGTTATTTGAGGTTTGAATCGTTTTTAAACTGTAACATAGCGTATGAATTTAATCAATGCAGTAGCATTTATTTGGGTTAGACCTATTTTTGCTTCCTTTTCATGAAAAAAAAAGTAATAAACCTGAACATTTCACATAGGGAGTTTAGACCCATGACTGTGGTAGTGAGGTCAGTGCCAAAGAAAGACAGAAGATTCAAGAAATTCAGACAGTAATAACTTTTTTCTGCACACAGGCCAAAGCATCCAAATGCTCAAAAAACTTTCAGTCAGTTTAGGATTTGATCCAAAGGAGGTATGTGGTAAGCCTGCCAGAGGCTGACGTGTCCTTATTAATTCCCCAAAACACAAGAGTAGATCCAAAAGAGATTCAAGGACAACCAGATCCAATCTGTATTAACCCAAGGACGAGTAGACAAGAGGACATGATATTTTGTGATCTATATGGTCTCCAGTCAGGATTCAGCACAGGTTAGTTACACAGAGAGAAGAAAATGTAGAAAAAGAGCAGAAGCTTTTTATTTATTTATTTTTATCCAGGAGCTTCTGTGGAACATAGCTCATTGTGCTGATTCTTCTGCCTTGAGATTATGCTTCTAGCTTTGTGGTATCCTGCTGTCATGTTTTCCTATTTGGCCCTGAGTGGACTGAAAACCTAGAGTTGCAATGTTGGTTATAGTGGAAAGGACTGGCAAGAAATGGTAAAGTGTATTAATAGCAAAAAATAAAAATAAAAAGCCTTTTCTTGACTGAATTTCAAATTACTAGTTCATTATTTGTAGAAAACTTCCTTGAATACAACAAAATTGGTGTGCAAAAGACTTCAAAAAGATCAGAGCAGTAGAGAGCACAAATGTGATTTTCAATGTATGGCTCTGTCAGACTTAAGTCCTTTATGTAAAGATTTAACTTATTTTTCACTTCTGTATTCTGGTTAATTTACTCCACAATTGTTTTACAAACCATACATCATTTTCAGGCCATGAAACCAAGGAAGAAATGCTGGAATGCTTTTACTTTTTTATTTCATACTGGGGATCTTGGTGCCCAAAGAGAGCTGGGATAGGCTCCAGCAGATCTCCCTGTCCCTGCAGCAGACTAAATAGGTTATGGATAATAGGTGGATCGTTTTCTGCCCTCCCTGAATGTGGTCTGTTTAGTTTGGCAGGTAGCTAACAGTTCTCCAATGAGAGGCAAGGTTTTCTTTCTTGAAGGATTTATTGTCACTCTCAAATGAAGATTACTGTAAAACTGGATGGATATATGGGAGAATTTTCCTTATTTTCCACACATTTCATGTTCTTGTCAGTATTTTTTTTCCTTTCTTTGTTTCTTTTTCTGTCTTTTTAGTCTTTTTATGTCTCTCTTCTCGCCACATCATACTTTGTGATCCACCCGTCTTTTGTATTTTCATCCTGCCTCTACTCTGATCCTCCCTGTGACAGTAGAAGTCTCATCCAGTTAGCGTCCCAAACATAGCTCTCCCTGCAGGAAGACAGTCTCTTTATTTCTGTTTCTTCTGCTGAGAGTGAGTGAAGGTCACATCTTCACATAGTCAGTGTCAAATATCTACATCTTCCAATGTAAAAGAATTATGGGATTGGATAAAGGCCAAATGCCTTTGGCTGATAAATCTACCTTCTGCAGACTACCATCTACTGCAAGTGGATTTTATCAAGCAGATTCAATAGTAAAATGTGATTTTACTTCTGCCAAGTTCTTGCTCAGAGGAAATTGGGTTTTGTCTGGGTATTTCTCCCAATAAGGTGCCTTGAGATCACTTCTTTGTTGTGAGAACAAGAGAACACGAGAAACCTTTGGCAGACTCAGACTTAATGAGGATGGCCATCTGCCAATTTTTTTTTTTTTTTAAAGAATGATCTCTCTATAAAATATTCTATTTTTGACCAGCACCTCTTTTCAGGTTGGTTGCACAAAGCCATTCTTTATAAAAAAGGGGAACCTACAAATTGACACTCAATGATCCTTTCAAGAAAAGGTCACAGGACTAAAATTAGAATAAACAGTCAATGTGGTAGCAACCACAAACGTTTTATAAGGCCAGTGTCATTTTAATGCCTTGAACTTTGTTGAAAGACTGAATTTTAAAAGAATAAAATATAAATCCTACGTATCCTCCTCTGTCATACACAGGTGTGCAAAAGTAGCGTAGCAGTATACTTTAACCCAAATGTGCTTCTTTCAAGACTTTTAAGAATTTTGGTGCTGAAGGAAAAAAAAATGATCAAAGGGAAAAAGAAGGCAAAAACACAGGAAAAAGGCAAAGCAGAGGGATGCAAAATGTTCCAGCAGGAAGGATGCCAGGAAGGTTGGAAAAAAATGGTGTGAGGGCATAATGAGCCGGAAGAAATGTTGTCTGCAACCTCCTCATACTGTGTCTGCATCTGTCTCCTTGTTCAGGTTTCAGACTTTCCTGTAATCCAGCTTTATGCCTGCCACGCTGCCACTGCACCTGTAATCTGTTTCCTGCGCTCCTGTAATCTCGCTTTAACTCGTCTTATCACCTGCTTCATGCAAGGAAAATCTCTGAAATACTGGCTTCACTTACAAGTGAAAGCAAAGCTGTTCTTTTCATCTTCTTTTTCATCCCTTTGTTCCTCTCTGTGTATCTTGATTCGAATTCTTTACGCTGATATGAATCACAAATCTTTTTTTTTCCTTTTTTTTTGTTCCACTGCCTTGGGTCTTATTTTCCTACCATCCATCCATCCATCCATCCATCCATCCATCCATCATCTATACCCACTTAATCCTGGATCTGCTGGGAGTCTATCCCAGCTCACTTCGGGCGAAAGGCGGGGGTACCCCCTGGACAGGTCGCCAGTCCATTGCAGGATTTTCCCACCACTATTTGTCTATCATTTCCTTTGCTTACCATTCTTTGTGTTGCATCTTTGTTTCCATAATCTTATTGTTTGTGATGACTTTGTTATAAATCTTATGAGTCTAAACTTCCCGTAGAGTCATGAAAGTAAATCTTAAATTGGTCACAACAGGTCATCTTGTAATTCAAATGAAGTTAAAAATTGGAGAGCCGTTGGATTTCATTCTTTACTTCAAAGTGGGAGGTGGAAACTGCATATATCTTTTTTTAACCTGTTCAAAAAAAAGTGTTTTTAGTCTACAGTCATATACTGTATAACTGGCTGGTCCTTGGAGATTGCAGAACACTGTGACTGGCCGTCTTTGAGTAGCACCTTTCATCAAATATAGCCAAGCCGTCAAGCCTGCCCTATAGTAAAAAATCAGTGCAACATAAATACATTAATGACAATAATAAACAGTATATATTTATATAACAATGGACCTTTGTATTGAGCTTCTAATGATCATAGTGTTTTCCTCTCTGGTTCTTCAATGCCCAGCAATTTTAGCCACATTTTTTATTTCTTTGATTACACATTTTATCATTGATGGGGATTAGGGGTGGAGGGGAATGGCGGTGGTTGAATGAGTGGGAGTGACTCTGTTTTTTACTTTGTAAAACACTTTGTGCTGCATTTTAATTGTACTAATAGTGCTATGTAAATAAAATTTGATTGATTGATTGATCTATCTTGGCAACACTCTAGAATGTGACCATGTCTGGTTTCCTCTTCTGTCTGACTTCACTCCCAATGGCCACAGTCAGGTGCTTTGTGCTGAGGAGTGCGACACTTTTACGCCATTTCCCCTGGTAAAAAGTGAGAGCTGCATGTTCATGTTTCAGCACCTTGGTTGAAAAGAGTTCCCTTTTCTGCTGTTGGACTGCAGGGTGCAGCTAACCACGGTGCTGTTTTTTTTAGAAGATTCTTAGCCAAGTAGAGGGTTGTAAAAAATACTGTTAATGGTCGTATTTCTCCGCTTTCCCTGATATGGTTCGACCAGCCTCATGACCACACTCTCGCCTAGACCCCCAATGTGACAGTTGCATCTTGTCTCTGCCCTGGTATGGGAAGCCATTCAGTAAATACTTGGCCTCCATATTGACAGGTAACCAAAATTTTATCCTGAATCTGTCTGGCTTGTTTGCTATATATCTACATGAAGCAGTACAGTGCTTTTGAGTGTTCATTCACCGTAATGTTTGCTCCAGGCTTGTAACAGGCATAACCATTTGGCGAGCGGAGAGACAGGTGCACCTGCTATCCTTTATGTCCAAGGACAGATACTGCATTATCTCCCTGATGCAGTTTAGGGACATGGCCTCTCTGAAGAAGGGCAGCCCCCAATCCTCAGCCCAAAAGCTCTCCATCTTTTATTATATACCCCTCTGACATATAACAGAGCAATGAAGGCCCTAAACTCAGCCACAGAGACATCCCACTCACTACTCTGTTGCAATGTGCCTCTTTCACAATGCAGTCACGTATGTGCTGCAACATTTGCCTGTCAACCAAGCACAAACACGCACTCAACAGATCTTCAGTAATGCTCTTTGCATGGGTTGTGGGACACGTGAACTTCATAATAATTTTTTAGGACTGGTGTCTCCCTGCCTCTAACTTGAGCTCCAGCCTGCAAAACACACACATAGACCACACACAGAAGATGATGTGTGAGTGCTCATGGATAAACCAATCAATTTGTATTCACAGTATAATGTCTGTGTAGTAGCCTTCTACGCCTTGGTGTGGAGATAATAACAGTCTTGTCACAGGGCCTTTTTTTTTTTTCTTTTCACAGAGGTTCAAGCTCAGAGTCTGAGCTTTCCTCTTCAACCCAGTCCTTATCACTGAAGTCTGAAACCTCTCCTCCATCAGACTCCTCCTTGCTCAGGTCTCTTCAACAGTGTAGATTTTCTTACCTTTTTCTCTGTCCTTATTTATTGTATATTTAATATATATGACAAAATAATTCTGCAGCTGGGACCACCTCTGGTCTAAATGACAGCCGTCTACAGGACAGCTGGGGCCATCTGAGAAATAAGCACTCAGAACTCATGTATATTTAATTTCAAGATGTTCCAGACTGTAGAAAATACAAAATACACATATTTAGGAAAAGTCATGGAGTGCTTGTAGATTTTGTTCAAAAGTTATTCACATAATAAAACCCTAAACAATGCATTTTGGCAGCTTCTAGTATTAACAGTTGCTTTTCCATTAGCGGGGGTCTGGGGTAAACCCTAGTAGGCTGTAATTGTACCGGCTGACCTCTTCCTCAGTCCCTCCAGCCACTCTGTCTCCATTTACAAACCCAGCAGGATCTGACTTGTGATACTAACACTCCCTACCACCTGTGGTAATAGTTCATCACTTTTTCTGCTTTCAAATCCCTCATAAATAAATTAAAAAAAAAAAACAAAGATGAAAAATATAAAACAAACTGGAATGACCAACACTGAAGAAGATGAGGTGGTTGCTGGAATGGTTGTGATGAAGAAGAAGGGACAACTCTGTACTGAAATAAATACTCATCATCTAATCAGCACCGGGTTATTACATACCCCTTGAGCAGCAGTTATCGGGGGCCACTGGGAGTACCTAACCTGGGCCAGGGACGTGCTTTGGCCTCAAAGAGGTACCTGAAAATTTTTGTTGCTCAGCCACTCCTGCTAACAGACATGTGTCATCAATTTAGGCCATGTATAACTACCCCAGATCCCCGCTCATGGAAACAAGGCTACTGACAGTATTAAACAGGCAGTTAAGGTGGAAAACAATTATACTCACATTTGGAAACAAACAGCAGTTTGATTCCTATCCTTAAGTTACACATCTGTCCACCCTGACTTTATCACTATATTGACTCTTTGACCTCTTACTTCATCTCTGACTTTCTCCATTATTTCATTAGAATTACTAACAGCAAATATAGCGGGGGCTGTCGCTTAAACGTTTGTTTATTGTGTATGCTATACCACTTTGGGACTTTCATTGATTCATGTGACTTCAAAAGCTCATGCATAAAACAATCAAGAATCACACGGTGATTAATTAGTTGGTTTAATATATGACCCCTGCAGATCATATATTTTTGAAGGTTTGATGTGCGTAAAATGCATCTGTTGGCATAAATTATATATTACAACCAAGTGAACACATGGAAATCAGCCAGGAGTATTTTAAGTTATAAATAGACCTTTAAAAGTCAATGAAAAATAGATAATTATTTTAAACTATAGTAATACACATATTGTAATGAAAATGATGTTGTTTTTTTTCTCCCAACAGAATGTCACATATATAATTGAGCAACTGTTTCAAATAAGTAATCAAGACTCAGCCAACATTCAGTCACATTTTGGCAAACATTATTTCCAACTGATGAATCTTCAGTGATGATTTTCACATCGTGCGACTCATTTATGTGTTCTTAGAGATTACTTTTTTTCAGGAATAGTTATAAGACTGCCATTGTTTGTAATGGAACATAACAGAACCAGAAGAACAGAACATTATTCTTTGGCTTTCACGTCCACAAACTTTCACTTTTCAGGCTTTATTTTTTTAAAGACTTTTTTTGTTTTTTCTAACACACAATTATTGCTCACAAAAGTACATTTCATGACCACCAAATCTTTGAAGTGTCTAAACTGAAACTGCCTGGCAAACTATAGAATACTTTTATAGTCTCCAAAAAAACTTTCTTCTGAAATTTTTTCTGAAGTCAAATTTTCTGACTTCAGAAAGTTGTTTATCTGCACCACCATCCGATTAAACATACTAGTTACAAGTAGCAAACTATGCCTTACTTCATTAAAATCTAGTCATAATCAATCTGTACATTTAGAGATATGCTGTTTGGCTCACCTCAGTTTTATCTTTCTCAAGATTTCTTTCACTCAGAACACACATTTTCTCCTTCACATCCTGGATAAACCTCTCTGAGGGTCTCTCTCTCTTCTTTAACTTGTGACGTCCTCATTATGATTAATCTGCATTTCATTACCTGCTGTGCCACTTCTACCATTCCCACTGCTTCCTACAGCTGACTGACAAGCTCTTTTGTGCATAGATGCAACAGAAAAGATTTCACACAGTGTCAGAATCGACATGCAGTAACAGGAAGACAGAGGAGACACAAGTAGTTGGTATTCTTTTATGGAGTTCCTGTCTGAATGTTGGGTGACCAAAAGAAGAAGCAAAGAGGGATATATATATATATATATATATATATATATATATATATATATATATATATACACACGTGGACAAAATTGTTGGTACCCCTCAGTTAAAGAAGGAAAAACCCACAATTCTCACTGAAATCACTTGAAACTTACAAAAGTAACAATAAATAAAAATGTATTGAAAATCAAATAATCAAAATCAGCCATCACTTTTGAATTGTTGATTAACATAATTATTTAAAAAAAAACAAACTAATGAAATAGGGCTGGACAAAAATGATGGTACCTCTATAAAAGATTGAAAACTATTTGACCAAAGTGACATGATTAACTCAGGTGTGTCCTTTAATTGACATCACAGGTGTTTCCAAATTCATAATCAGTCAGTCTGCCTATTTAAAGGCAGACAAGTAGTCACTCTGCTGTTTGGTGAAAAGGTGTGTACCACACTGAACATGGACAACAGAAAGCGAAAAAGAGAATTGTCCCAGGACATCCGAAAAAAAATTATAGACAAACATCTTAAAGGTAAAGGCTATAAGACCATTTCTAAACAGCTTGAAGTTCCTGTGACAACAGTGGCTCATATTATTCAGAAGTTCAAGACCCACGGGACAGTAGCCAACCTCCCTGGACGTGGCCGCAAGAGGAAAATTGATGACAAATTGAAGAGACGGATCGTTCGAATTGTATCCAAAGAGCCCAGAACAACCTCCAAAGAAATTAAAGGTGAACTCCAAGGCCAAGGTACATCAGTGTCAGATCGCACCATTTGTTGTTGTTTGAGCCAAAGTGGACTTCATGGGAGACGACACCACTGCTGAAAAAAATCATAAAAAAGCGAGACTGGAATTTGCAAAAATGCATGTTGACAAGCCACAAAGCTTCTGGGAGAATGTCCTTTGGATAGATGAGACCAAACTGGAGCTTTTTGGTAAGGCACATCAACTCTATGTTCATAGACTCAAAAACCAAGCATACGAAGAAAAGAACACTGTCCCTACGGTGAAACATGGAGGAGGCTCAGTAATGTTTTGGGGGCTGCTTTGCTGCATCTGGCACAGGGTGTCTTGAATGTGTGCAAGGTAAAATGAAATCTGAAGACTATCAAGGCATTCTGGAGAGAAATGTGCTGCCTAGTGTCAGAAAGCTTGGTCTCAGTCGCAGGTCATGGGTCTTCCAACAGGACAATGATCCAAAACACACAGCCAAAAACACCCAAGAATGGCTGAGAGAAAAGCGTTGGACTATTCTAAAGTGGCCTTCCATGAGCCCAGATCTGAATCCCATTGAACATCTGTGGAAGGAGCTGAAACATGCCATTTGGAGAAGACACCCATCAAACCTGAGACAACTGGAGCAGTTTGCTCATGAGGAGTGGGCCAAAATACCTGTTGACAGCTGCAGAACGCTCATTGACAAATACAGAAATCGTTTGATTGCAGTGATTGCCTCAAAAGGTTGTGCAACAAAATATTAAGTTATGGGTACCATCATTTTTGTCCAGCCCTATTTCATTAGTTTGTTTTTTTTAAATAATTATGTTAATCAAACAATTCAAAAGTGATGGCTGATTTTGATTATTTGATTTTCAATACATTTTTATTTATTGTTACTTTTGTAAGTTTCAAGTGATTTCAGTGAGAATTGTGGGTTTTTCCTTCTTTAACTGAGGGGTACCAACAATTTTGTCCACGTGTGTGTGTGTATATGTATATATATATATATAATATATGTATATATATATATATATATATATATATATATATATATATATATATATATATATATATATCTATATATATATATATATATATTATATATATAGTGTGTGTATGTTATACCCTTTAGATAAGACAAGGGGCACAGGGGGTACAATGACTGACCATGCCGAGGGAAATTAAAGCCCTTCAGGTGGTAAAAAAATTTTTTGACTGCAAAATTGCTCAACAGGAATATACAGTGAAAGAGACTCTCAGTGTGTGAAAAATAATCCTTCTTTATCCTTTCATTTTCTGACCTTGTTATTTCTGTTTCACAGGAAGATGGAATAAATATTCTTAACCTTCCTCTTGTGTTAGGGTCGCCACCGACCCGTTTTAGTTTTTAAATGCATAAAAGAATCACTTAAAATTTGTTTATTGCATCAAGGCTTTTTGACTTCAGGAACCTCTATTTCAACAAAATTAAACAAAAAAATATTTCTTTACTACATTTTAAAATGCTCTGGTTGAAATTATGTGATTTGTGGTGTTACGGTCTGTTTTGACCCAGTTATAAAAATATGATTATAAAGCAATAATTAGAGCCAAAATTGAAATCATAAGTCCACTGCCAGCCAACATGCTGACAGCCACCTGCTCTCCCAATCATGTGAGCTTCAGGGAAAGCTTATTTGTCAAGTACAACTGCTAAAAAACAAAACAAACAAAGACATGCATGTCCAGGTCACTTCACTAGGTCACTATGAGGTCACTTCACTCATTTGACCTGCAGAGGGCACATCTCCAATTTACAAAAAAGAAAAGATTTACAGTGAGTGAAGTTCTAGATAATATTTTTGGAGAAAATATGGAAGAAGACTCAGATCAGCATAGCGATGAAGAGGAGCAAGTTTCTGAGGAAGAGGACAACGTGGAGTATCAGCCAAAAGAGACAGACACATCTGAGTCTGATGAGGAGGTCACTGGTGCTGAGGCTGCTCCTGCTGAAGGATTCAACTAAAAAAATAGTAGGATGTTCTGGTGTTTAGTACCTCAACTTGCACATGGCACGGCAGCTGCTGAAAATGACATCAAAATGACCCCTGGTATCACATGGTTTGCTGTGACCATTCACTGACATAAAAACATGTTTTGAGCTATTTATGCCATTGCCAATAAAAAGTCATCATCGCTATGACAAACCTGGAAGAAAAAAAAGTTCACGGTGACATCTGGTACCTTGATGCTTTCATTGGTGTTCTTCTTGCTAAAAACACATTACACTAAAAGTGTCACTTTTTCCAACCATGCATATAAACACACACACAAAAGCATGTTCTTGCAAACATCTAAGACATGCAGGACAGCAGCCCTCCAGGACTGGGTTTTGACACCCCTGGTAAGGAGGATGTTTTTTTGTTTTGTTTTTTTTTAAATAGAATAATGATGTAAAGCTGCTGACCTGCCAGTTTTTTTTTTTTTTTTTTTTTGAAATTCTATTTTATATCCTGAGTAAATGAAGTTAGAAAAATAAACATGAAGGCTCATATTTTCAGTGTTATTATTCACAATGTTGCACTTAAGATCTTCTTGTTAGCATAACATGTTTCTACCTGCTGCAGAATCTATAGTTGACAATTGGAATTGCATATCCCTGACTTAAATATGTCAGGGTGTTAAAAAATGGATGTTGTTATTTGGGACTTTTTCAACCATGTACATGCCTGTAAATCAAACTTTACCATTTCATTATTTTACAACATGTGAAAACTAATCTATTCTAACATGGCAAAATGAACCCCTGATGTGTACTTCACATTCTGAAATCACTCCTCACCGTGCTGCATCATTAGCCACGGCATTCAAGTCATGACACCCTTGGGAACGAGATACTTCATCATTATTGGTTTTTGAATGAGCCTTGCCTTATGTTGTACCCATAATCTGTCTAATGTTGACCCTCTCAGGTTTTCCTGCCCAGTTAATGCTGAAGCTGCATGATGGGGGATTCAAGGAGATTGATTCCACTTAATGGGTCATTTAAATGGATGGAAATGGAGTGGGTATGAGAGGCTTAGCTGGGCAGAGAGAAGGGAGAGAAGAATTTAAAAAAAGACGTGAAAATAATGTATTTTGCAAAATACTCAAATGCTATGATGACAACATAAATGAGAGACCTGCTGTGCAGGTGCATTGAGGTAAGATACTTAGGAAGCTGGAGAAAGACAAAAGTAGAGGATTTATAGAAAATGCACCATTTATTTGACATTACTAGCAAGTTTTTCTTTTGCAGTTCTCTGATTATGAGGTAAAAGTGGCTGTATATGCATTTGTTTTGGGGAAGAGTAGGTGCATACTAAATGATCTGTGTGAACAGGTGATGATTGATAAGGCAGCTGGCCTTTCGTGTCATTTCATCCAGTTTGGATAATTACACCAGGATTAAAACCAGGACTTTATATTTTGGGAATAGAGAGAGAAAATAGTTTTTATTTTGTTTTGTTTTGTTATATTCCCCTCTCGACTCAAACATCTGCCAGTCAATCTTGTCAATCTGTGATCTACAGCAAGGAAGGATTAACAAAGAGGTGACAAGCAGTGTAGGTGTGTTATCACTTGGAAAATTGATCGTGGAGAGAGAAACCATGACTGAGGCAGTAAGATGTGAGGCAAGAGGTTGTCAATTCCCTGCCCTCATTTTAGCCTTTTGTATCCACAATCTTGTATTCTAGTCACTACTAAAACCATATTTACAGTAAATGTTAGGGGTGCAACAGTACAGGTGGCTCACGGTACGGTCCGTACCGTGGTTTTAGTGTCACGGTTTCGGTACGGATTCGGTACAGTTTCAGACCACCCGCTACCCTAAACCTGCGATTGCAAGATACCGAGTTTGCGGAAAGCGCAACTTGCATGTCGGCGCGTAAAAGAGCACATCCAAATGGACTAAATGTGCGTCCACCTGGTCACATTTGGACGTGCACAAACTGCTCTACCTCTTGATTACGCATCACCGTATTACTTGCATACGTTTTTATTCTCTTGAGGTCAGAGGATGTCTGGTCAGCAGTTGTGGTGGATGTGGGAATAGTCACAGCCAGACACATCAGTCTGTACAGCTGTGGCATGATCTCATTCAGATGTCTGCTGTGGAGGAAACCAAGGAGATCTTTGTCTCTAGTGTGAAGCTGGAAAAGGTTGGATTCGAGAATTTATTTCCGATATGTCTGAAACTGTTGGTGGTCGAGAAGGAACAGGAACATTAATTGTTCGTGATCTTAAATGTGCATCTAACGATTCGTTCTGCAGTATTTTAAAAAGCACATCAGCTGCACCAAGACGCACAACTGGTAACAACTGGATCTTACTCAGGTTTAGGGAGGTGGAAGATTGCGTTCTGTTAACTGTTGACTGTTTTCACTCCCTCGCCGGTGTATTCAACAGCAAAACCAAAATGCTTCCACACCAGTGATTAAAAAAGTTTTTCCCAATTTCTCCGCTACCGCTGGCCATGCCTGCTTGTTTTTTTTTTTCTTTTTCTGCATCTATGACCTGCAGCCATGCGGCCAAAGTGTGATAGGCTGGTCAGTGTGTGCACATTGTCATGCAGTGGCAGGCATGTTGCCTAAAAGGAACACACGCTCATGTGCAAGTCCAATGCAAAGTTATTGGAACATAAATACCGCGGGACATAAAAGCGTATTGTCCCGTGCAGGTCATACCGAACCGTACCGTATTTTACAGAGTACTGTTGCATCCCTAGGAAATGTATTATTATAGTTTTGTTATGATACTGTATGCTTATAAGTTAACAAAGCCCATGCCCTCTGAAATGCTTCTTCTGATCATACACAATGTTGGTCCATCCCAGGTATCTCAGTCAACCCTGTCTCTGGACAAACTTAAAAAGAGGCTTCTTTGTGCACAGTTTGGTTTTAAGTGGAGTTTGTCAATGTGGCTCTAGAGTAGTACTTGACAAAAGGTTTCTTGGTGTCATCTGTTGCACTAGTGATATCATGTTGATGAAAAATGATTCTTGATGCAAATCACAGGTGTCCAGCATGGTTGCACTTTTGTGCTTTTCAGCTCTGAAATTCCTGAAGATTTGCTGAATAATCTATGGATTTTATGGAATATAGAGTGAGAAATATTCCTTGTCCATTATTCCTTAAATACTCAGCTTTTCATGGAAATGAAAAGTCTCTGATCAACATTACCTTTTTAAGATTGTTTTAATCCCATTACTTTGATCAGATCATTACTTGGAATGTGTGTCCGGCTTCTAGGAGAATTTTTATGTTAGCCGGAGAAACTCACATTGCTGCAGGAAATGCATTTATTTTATTGCTTAAAATGCAGTAGAAAAAGCATTCTTCAATGAGATTTAAAAAAAAAAAAGGAAACATTAATTCTACAATATAAAATATTCAAGTAGAAGTAAAGCTTTTACTTCAGCACATGCTATTATAATCAGAAAATCATACTAAATGTATTAATCTGCTAATAATATTAGTACAACAGATTTGCACTTAAGTACAGTAGCTGAGTTAATCATTTCCCAGCTGCAACAGTTTCTCTTTAAGCCTTGTAGTCACAGAGAATCTCAGACACAGTGGAGATTTAAGTTCAGACACAGTTCAGAATCAGGATTTTGAGACGTCTTCATTTCTTATATCTGGATCAGGAATGTCCACCATTTTTGACTGGGCTTTATTCAGTCGGGGTTAATTAAGGGGTTACTCAGCAGCTGTTGGCAGATAAGAGCTGGACACTTCATTACCAGCTGACTTGGAGCGAATGGCAATCAAACGCAGAGCAGTAATCACTGCATTCCTATCGGAGCTGCTCCTTCTGGTGATAATTTACCCATTGCCATCCAGTCTGGTAAAATGGCAGCCCTTCTCCTTACTGACACATGAGTAACAGAGAGTGTCTCCCAACTGACATGTCTGTTTTCTCTGCCTTGTCCCATCTTCCAGCAGTACTGCTAGCACCAACAGTTTCACTTGACAAGACCTCCTCCACTTTTTTTCTTGTTTTTTTCTCTTTAAATGTGCTGAAAACTCATGAATAAGTCCTAAGCATTCAATAACTAAACTTTTGTTTACAGTGCATATGTCATAGACAATATAATCACAAAGCTTTTAACTATGTTTTCTGTTGTCTTATTTCATAATATATCTACCTTGGAATCTCACAACACCAGTAATAATACAAATAAATTAAAATATTCAAAATTGAGAGTGCTCCACAGTAAGCAAAGAAACAGGGACATCTAAAAGTGTAGGACATGCAGTGACTGTAAATTCAGTAGAAAAATATAGGTGGGCATGAAAACTTAATGGAAACTAATATGTAAAGAAAGTTAAAGCACAATGCACATATACCTTTTGAGATGAATCACAAGATGCAAAAGAAAAAAAATTGTAAATTAAGTGTTCCAACCACATACTTGTTCATTTGAAACACATCTGAAGAACAAACCAAGTTATTTCCAATGCAAAAGTTTTGCATTCACAATAGCTTTATGTTTCCTTTGGGTTCAATTCAATTGCATGCTGATTTTTACAACTCTGAGGCCCATCCTATTTTCATCCCTTAGCTCTACCTCTACATTTTCTGTATTAACGAGGGGTGCTGGTGTCTCAGTTATCTTTTGGATGAACGGTAAGGGCTAAAATCGAGATTTTTCACTTTTCATTTTTTCACGACTACTCTTTCACCAGAGGTGTACACCAGGGCAGCATGGGGCACAATCAAGTAAAGACAAACATAAATGTAGGTATTTATAAAGATAATACAAATATGAAAACCATTGTTTTCTGTTCACCTCATGTAGGCCTAATGCAGGATATTTTTTCATGACTTGATGGCATATTGCAATATGCAACCAGTTGCACTCTACTAAAATCTATCTACCAGCCTTCCTAAGTCTCAATGAAATCTCCTTTGATGTATGTATCTTACTGTTAACAAATGTAAATAAATGATGTGTGTGTGAAGAGAATGAGATTACCAACTTTTGAAGTTGGCAGTTTGGAAGTTACAATCCCTCATCACGTGTCTTCCGCTGTAGCTTGCAGTGACGTGTGACAATGTCGTGGGGGTGTCCCATTTCTAAGGAGAATATTTTTAACACTGTTGTATGGCGGGTGGAGAGTTGTGTATGTTAGGAAAAGAGGCAGGTGGCGAGCTACAACAGGGCTTACAACTGACGTTTTAATTTCATTTTCCATTTTTCCAAAGTCAGTGATAATATCTGCTGAATGTTCAGTTGATTGAAGTCACCTGTGTGTGAAGGGAAGTCCATGACAATATACAGCCCTTTGTCCCCGTTGGCTTTTAAGGGTGCACTCAAACTAACCAATCTGACCTTGCTCAAGCACAATTGACCCCTAAAGTCAGGTTGGTTTGGCTAGCGTGACAGCCTTGTGCTGTGCTCAAGCAAGGCATGATCAGTGGTCTCTAGTTGGGCTCAGGAACAGTGCTGTTGCACACATATGTGGAGGAATCCATTCCCACAAAGTATGCATGATTTGTTCACCTCAAAACCTTGTCTTTGTTTTTCTTCCTGGAATGTTTGAAGATGATACCACTATCAGTGCAATGAGAAAACTGTTAAATCGTTTAACAGTACTTTTGGTGACTGGTGTCCTGTTTACTTTGTCATTTTATGTTTTTTTTTTTTTTTTTTTTTTTTTTTTAACTGTCTATTTGGGAGAGGGAAGAGGAAAAAAAGCTAATTAAATCCATTTTCTGCTGGAGTGCTCACAGTCTGCCTGATGATGGTTTGAATAAAACTGATTTGAGTTGCCAGAACTTACGTCACTCAGCATTTGAGTAAATGTAATGATGTAATGCCAGCACGTGTCATTTTAAAGTGAGTATTACACTTTTTGAGTGTACTGATGTGAAAGCTTTATTAGGGTCTCCAGTATTTTCTGAGATATAATTTGAGCATGTGGTGACCGGCACCACTATTCCGTTCCACCATGGCGCGCAAAGCAAACGATTATAGGACTACACACATCCCAATATCTGCCTGCCCACATGCACAAGCAAATTCTTGGATTTGATCAAATTTTTCTTGACAGTGTTTGCTTCACTTGATGTTTACAACTCCTTAGAAGGACTTAATTTAGCTAATCAGTTTAGGTGAGATTGCTGACTGAAGAATACTTCTGTTTTTCAGGCTTCCTTGAGAGTATCAAAGAAACGGTTCTGGACATTTGGATTTTGTAAAAGCCATCTTCCCCAAATACATTTTATCCAGCAAAAAATGTCTGAAGGTTCCATCAACATGAACAGTTCCATAATAGATAATAAAGAGTTTCCCTGTTTTCAAAATATACTTGGCAAGTGACACATGAGGCGATCACATTAATGAAGCAAAATGAGCAGATCTGATAAATGAAACTTTTACCAAGATGCGTGATAAAGAGCATGAAAACATCTTTCCAGTTGATGGAAGTCTTCTATTGTTGCCTCTTTTTTCTATTTTTTAATCTTTGTTTCAGTGAAGAGCTGCTCCCCAGTCATGATACGAGTGATCCTTAAGCAAGCATCTCTATGCTTCTTTAAAAACAAAAAAAACACATATAACTGCCACTATGAAATCCTGAATGGCCCGTACCACAGGTCCTTGGCAGGTAAGATGGATCCTCTTGTGATTGTGATCACACGAAGTGCACAAATCTCAGGTTGATCCTGCTGCCGCACAAAGTAACTCCACAGTATCGCTGCCTTTACTGAAATGCTTAGAGTTCATTGTGCTGAAGACAAATTTCCCCTCCTTCCTCCTCTCCACCACACCTGCTCGTTTGTCCTCTGGGGTGTAGAGCTTTCTCTCCCTCCAGACCTCCGTACCATTGACTCCCTCCATGCATTCAAACCTCGTATTAAGACGCACCTTTAAATTGGAGCATCCTACCTGACAAAAAAAAAAAAAGACAAAACAAAAACAAAACAAAAAAAAGATGCATTTCTCAATTTTAAACTGCTGTTTTGTTAATTTGATATTTTATTTGAATTTGTTTGTGTTTTAATTGATTGCTTTTTTGTTGTTATTTTTACTATTGATGCATTTGTAAGGTGTCCTTGAGTGTCCTGAAAGGTGCCTATAAATAAAATGCATTATTATTATTGTTAAATTAGACCTTAAAATAAGTGTAGGTTCTTTTAATTCTATTGTGTTTTTTGTTTTCTTTGTGATAAATGGATTTTAATTTTATTACTTGACATGCTTTGCTGCTGGCTGATAATTATACAGTATTGCCACCATTAATCGACTATTTCTCCAGCTATGGTAAAACTAAAGCTCCGTCCACTGGTCTCATTAAACAAGAATAATTCACAGCCTGAGTGGGCAGTGGAGAGGTGTGAATGTTGGTAATTAAGTAGGGCATTTTCCAACTAAGACTTCTTAAAGATGTGTGTTTTACATGAAAGTAAAAGGTTTGGTCGATGGGTTTGTGAGTCCAACTTTAATCTTTTCGTGTGTACGTGCGCTCATCCAGTGTATCCCTACTAATTATTGTTACTTCTGAGTGTTTAATATGAAAACAACTTGTGAACATGGTGTGATGAGGCTGTCATACTGCTCACTTTGTTCAACAGACCTCCAGTTGTTTCCACTCAGGTCAGCTCCGCTCAGTCTGACACGCTCTCCCTTTGTGTGTTTTCATTTGTCTGACTTCAACAGTTGTGGATGGGTGACGAGACAACTGGTCCCTGAGCACAAGAATGTCAAAGCTCCCGCAAATCTCTGACAAGGAATCAAGAGCTTCAGACCAAAGGCAGACATGAAAATGGGTCAGGGGTTAAAAAGGTGAGAAGTGTGTGCGCCGGGGGTGGGTGGGAATACTTCAGGTACACTGTGCAAAAATTATTCTCGGCCCTTGCGTGAATATCATCCTCACATGTCCCTGACATGGATTCATCAATTACAGAGACATTAGAAAGAAGCCTGAGTTTCTTCTTTTTATGTTACCGTTAACTGGACAACACCTCTCATCCCCTGTATGAGACTGTAAAATCACTAAACAGCTCATTCAGCAGCAGACTGCTGCACCCACGGTGCAGGAACGTTACCGCAGGTCCTTCATCCCATCAGCCGTCAGACTCTTTAACAGCATGACTTACCTTTTCTGTCTGCTGTACAACACTTCACCTCCTACCTCGTGCATTATTTTTCTTTTTAGACTTTCTTTATTTAAGCCACATTTATTTATTATAATAGATCCCACTGTAAAATATCCACTGCTCCATCTCATGTCAATAAGCGAAATATTCATATATATGTATATATTGTAAATAGTCCTGTGTGTAAAGCTTATTTTCTTAACAATTTGTTAATTTTTGTATATCAATATTTTGCCTATTTTTATAAGTATTTGCTGCAAGCACTGTTGCAATTGTACTTTTTATCTGGCCGAATTGTGCTGCTGTAACAAGTGAATTTCCCCGGTGTGGGATTAATAAAGTTCTATTCTATTCTATTCTACACAAGCTTGACGCGAACTTCTAGCAAACCGGAGCAGTTTTCACTGGAGCTTTGGCTAGCTCTGACAGTGTTCAACGCAAGCTGTAATGAACAGCAGTAACTTTGTTTTACTGCAAAGTATGAAAACGATTGAAACCATAACTCACCAAATTCAATCCACTGGTAAATGTAAGTATGAAATGTGAATGTACGCTCGTCTGCCTTGTCCGCAGCGTGAACAACACTAGGTCCTGCTTCTAGTCCCGCTTAGCAATGTAACCTCCGAGTACTCCAAGTACACATGAATGAAGAATGTTCATATGTCTGGAATAATGGAACAATTTGGTGTATGATTGGATCTGGGCAGAATTTACTGACCGTCCAAGTGTCATTTAAAGGGCCGATTTCTGAAGTGCTCAGTTTGCTTATTAGGTCAATTGTATGATAATTAAAAAAAAAAAAAAAAAATCTCCTGTCTGCCCCCCAAAAAAAAAAAAAAAACCAGCAAATTTTGCCGAAAGGTGAGGGATTTTATTATGCCTGCAAAGAGAAAAACATGCTGTATTTGCAAGTCTCGTTTGTTTTACGTAGTCGGTGTGGTCATTTTGCAATCGAGTGGTTACAGTCATTAGCATGTAGTGGTACCACAATAAAATGGTTCTTGGTTTGATTTTCAGCTTATAGAAATGCATGTTAAGTAAACTGGTGATTTGATTTTGGATGTAGGTATGTGTGTGAGCTTGTCTTTTGTTGTTTCAGTCATGATGGTCTGAAGATCTTCCTAGGGGTGTTCATCTTGTCTCTCCTCCATTCTTCTCGACATTTTGTCTTTGAGTGGTTTTATGGTTTTTTGGGGGTTGTCATGAGTTGAGGTAGGATGGAGGACCCAAACGCAGGAGTATGAAAGAAGAGAGCATTCATTCCAAAAACAAACAAGCAAGAGCAAAAGTCCAAACTAAACCAACAAATCCTCAACAGAATCCCAACAGGTAAGCAGGTGAAAAAAACAAAAACACTGACGGGACACATGAAGAAAAACCAGCAGAAAAACCCACAGGATGCAGGAAAACAGGACCAGCACAGACAGGAGAGATTACAAGACTTAAATAGACAGAGGGACAAACAAGAGGCAGGTGCAGACAATCAGGATAACACCAGGAAGGAAGCAAAGCAGGAAACAATGGAGACAAGACAGACCTTCAAAGTAAAACAGGAAACAGAGCAGACAAGACAGGGATTGACGCCAGCTTGACACATAACACAGACAGACTGCCATGGCTGACCTAAACCATGACAAGGGTTCATTGGTTTTGTTTGGAATGGAAGTTTGGAGTGGTTCTTTGTAATCATTATGCAGATGGCAGCTACCATTTCTCTATATGTTTAGTCCTTTACCAGTAGGTGGCCATAAAAACGGTATTTCTTTACCAATCAGTGCAGAAATAAACTGTCTGTTAACAAATGCTATAATCTTGGACCTTCACCTAGGTGGATGGAATTTGAGGCCTTCATGTAATTTTACTTTCAATTTGCTCTAGTTTTTCATTTCTCATTCCCAGCTGATCCTTGGTCAGGTTTAGACATTCGGCTCCATGGTCGACTGCCTCATTCAAATGCATGGATGTCTACTTAAGAACGTCATTGGAAATGAGAACAACTCGTTATTGGGCTGATAAAAGTAGTAGTTTGCCTTTTTTTTCCTTCTGTTTGTTTGTTCTTTTTTTGCATCTCTCTGACAAAGTTGTGACTCTTTTTTAGTACTTTTGTGCCTCTCTGTGGTTGCTAAGGTGGCAAAAAGAACTATACCACCCCCTATAGGTAGTGGTAACTTTTACAACACTGTGTAAAATTTACTTTTGTTAGGTTTCTTTATCGGTCGCTCAATTTCTCTTCCATCATTACTTCTTTGAGCATCTTAGCTGCCTCTGTTTTGGTGAACACTGTAGCTCTATGAGCTCATTTTGTTGTTGTTGTTAATGTGGGACATAGAGGTGTGAGCGATATCCATGAAATTAAAACTGATATTTGGACAGGAACAAAAGTCCTCTGTTCTGGTTTAAGTTTCTTCCAGATGCTTTGTAGTTATTTATGTACAGTGGTACCTCTACTTACGAACGTCTCTACATATGAAATTTTCAGGTTACGAAACGCCTCAACGGAAAATTTTCCCTCCTGTTAGGAAAGAAATTTCAGGATATGAAAGACAAAAATACAGTATACACTCCTACTCGCAGCTCCCAGTGTTTACTGAATGTAAACATACTTGTCGGCTCTGTATCTCGGTTTGAAAGCGGTGCGTCTGAGCTGCTCTGCCATTGGCTATCACTTAGCATCTTCCTGGCATCCCATTGGCTAGGAGGGCCTCTTGTCTGTATGAGCGTAACCCAGCAACCCAGGTAAACGAACAATTTTTACCTCTGCCAAGGAGGTTATGTTTTTGCTTGCGTTTATCCATTTGCCTGTCTGTCTGTCTGTGTTCAAGATGACTCAAAAAGTTATGGATGGATTTTGATTAAATTTTCAGGAGTTGTCAGGAAATGTGAAAAAAAGGAAGAACTGATTTCATTTTGGGTGTGATCCGGAAGAAATCCTGGATTCTGGATCACTTTCAAATTTTCGATAATTGTTGCGCTTGGTGGAGGTCTGCGCTCTCCGAGCGCTTTTCTAGTTCTAACATGTATTTCGTACAGGTTTTTATGTCATTTCATGTATTATTTGTAATTTATAAAAAATTGATGTTCAAATTTTGGGGGGATGGAACGGATTAGGGCATTTACATGGAAAACACGTCTACTTACGAAATTTTCAGGTTACAAAACTACTTCCAGAACCAATTAATTTCGTAAGTAGAGGTACCACTGTATTTAATTTGAGAAAAGCATTTTGTTCCATTTGTTGCAAAATCTCCATATTCCACATAAAGTAGACACAAGGGACTTCATCCAGCTTGCTCGTGTGAAGGAAACCAGGAAGTAAATAAAATGATTGTTCCTTGATTGACCACCAGGGGCCCTCTCCAAAAGCAAGTCAATTTCCATTGACCCCTGAAATTGTCAAACTTTGCAGCAGCAGAGAATAAACCCATTTACAGCCTGGGCCACCAGATTTGGTGAGGTCTTGAACAGGTAACTGCTTGTGGGCCTACCTCCTTCTTAGGTAACTGAATGACCACAGGTGCCAAGCGGAGCTCCACCAGTCTTCATTTCAGTTCTGGTAGCACCCGTTTTGGAATATCATCATGGTAGTACATCTGAAATGAGGATGTTTGGACAGATTTTATAAAAATGAATCAACTTTAGTTTGCATCGTAAGTTATTTATCTTAATCAAATAAGATAAGAATGAATCTTCCTAAATTCATCACTCGATGCTTAAAGAAGCAGCACTTTCTTCAATTCCTGTAATTCCTCAAGAGATAATTTGTCACCCAGACACCATTCACCTGCGGCACCTCCAATAAGATTATAATTTCCTTTTTAAATTTTATGTTATTTATCATTTTGTCAATCTGAATGTCAGTTCTGATCACAATGACTTTATTCTCTTTCAGTATTTCCCTCCGTACAGTAGATGACATGATGTTACTGTTTGTGAAGAAATGAGAACATTCAGCCCTCTCTCGCACAGCATTTTCAGTTTTCTTGCCTTGTATACTGCTCACATTCTTTTGCAACTTGTCCATCCATCTTGATATCCCTCTTTCTGCTGAGTAATGTAGACTAGAAATAAAATATGGAAGATGTTTGTGGTGTTTTTAGTTGCAATCCATCATAAGTTTTATCTTAAAATTCCCTTTTAGATAATCTCACAATCTTAAATGGGAATCGCTGACTTTTCTCTGAGCACTGAGTGCCCTTGTTCCAGCAGCTGTACTGCGACTGCCAATAATGCAGCATTTCATGGGGCATCAAATTGCAGGAAACGTAAGCAGTTGTCTTCAGAATATCATGTAACAAACAATATTAACTCTATAAACAACTTGACAATATGCTCCACATACAATCTATCAGCATAGTACATTCACTGTACCATGTACTCTCCAGTCGTGTTTATAATCCTGAGAAGCTTTACTTTTGCATGCCTCATGAAGCTCTCTGTCTACATTGATCCATTATTCTGTCCCACTGAGACTGAGAGAGTAAGTAAACATGAACGAGTTCTGTAGAACTTAATAAACCATTTTAATGGAATCTGAAATTATAATGCAGTCAAAAGGTCTCTGTCCTATAAGGGCATGTCCATCTCAGATGGTTAAGTTACCAGAAGGACCAGAAGGACTTTTGCCTCCCTAATTGTCAGCCACCAGACACATCCAGAGTGTCAGGGATGTGTTGCCACGGAAACAAAACGGTGCTGGAGAAGGAGGATAAGGAGGCTCAGAGGACCACAGCTCCATGTCAGCAGAGTGGAAGCTCTGACACACTGTCACACTAATGTTTCCATGCATTCTCAAGTCTTTAAAATCCAAGCATTTACTTTTAGTGTTCTGAAAAATGTCCCAGTAGTCAGAGAAATAACTGTTTAAAAAGGAGGAAGTGTCAGGTTTTTGTTGGTGGAGAGAGTAAAGGGGAAAAATAGAGAATGCTCGGATTGATAGAGCATAAAGAAAGAAGCAGTCAACGCAGTCGGATATGAGGAAGCTCAGACAGTGACGGAGAGCGACAGTGGCAGAGGAAAAGGAAAGGTTTGGGCCAGTCAAGTGCCTTAGGCATTTAACACCTCCCAAAGAGATGGAGTTTTGATTTTAGCAACAGCCTGATTAGTGGTCTGCCCAGCTTGTTGGCCTTTTTTTACGACTCCAAGCCTCTTCCTGGTGACAGATTGGCATAGGTCAGGCAGCCTGGACAGCAATGGAAAGCATTTTCATTTTAAAGCAATCACTTTATCATTTCTGGGTTAAAAAGGTAACATGAAAAAGTAATGGCTTCATTTTAGGTGATCAAGAGTGGGGTAGAGGAATAAAAAATGATGAATGCTGGTATGGTATCTTGTTTAAGCTTTACATTTATTCAATATTTATTCAGGGATTAATACATGCTTAATAAAAAAATTAATCAATATTTATGAGACAGCTAATGAATGTGCCAGGACACAATCAGTGTTTAATGCTTCAGTAAGTCTAGAAGAAAACTTTTCACAGGGTGTTGCAGAAAACATAATTCTGAAACAGAAGCTGTGCCCAAAGATGGTGAAGAGGTAATTTATTTATCAGTGAAAGGTATCCCAGCCTGCTTCTTTGAGGTGATCCTGCAAGATCTTCGATTGTTCACGCCACCAGGGCTTTTGCACCTCCATTTTCATGTACCTCAGGGTCTGGAAAACTTTTCATGTGGTGTGAAAAGAGACTGCCAAATTATTTTTTTTCCCTGTTTTTTTTTTTTTTTCCCCGTTTTCCATTAAGAAGTAATGGGAGTTGTACTTCAATCTCCTTCCATATGTCTGGATCCTACACTTGAGCTATAAAGCTTGGAACAAAGCTTCAAAGACTGAATGAGTCACACCAACCCTGAAACCGCTGCAAAAGATGTCCTCACTTGCCTGAGATCCTAATGCATTGAGCTTTTTGTTTTCATGATGAATTAAAGTTGTACTTGATGGTTTGCCAATTTGATTCTAAATAAGAGTGTCCCAGCAGACTGTCAAGACCAACCAAGCTAGACTTAAATATGCCTTCTTCATTTTCATATTCCTCATCAGTCATAGGCTCAGCAGTCTGCATGTACCAAGAAGGCAATATCTTTTGGTCTTATCCAGGCACAGTCTTTCAATTGTTATCAAAATCCAGTGTCTTAAGTAAAAAAAAAAAAAAAAAAAAAGCAACATGCAAACCATACCTTTTCAAAACCTTGCTTTTCTCCAGGGAGCATCAATATGCAATGAAGTGGGAGAAACACTGGGCTATTTTGGCTCAGAGTATTTGGATTATACATTGTAGGTCAGTGTTCCCCAACCTTTTTGTAACTGCGGACCAGTCAACGCTTGACAATTTTACCATGGAGTGTGTGTGTGTGTGTGTGTGGGGGGGGGTGTTACATTACAGCAATAACATAACATGAGCATATGAGTATAACATTAAAGTCTCTGGTAACATCCAGTGTACCCATTAAATAAATAACAACATCAACAGCAAAAAACTCAAGCAGACCAGGCTTGGTATGTGAGAATCGCCTGTTGTGATAAATCCATATTTTAGTAGGACTCCTGGTATTGTCTGTTAAAAGCTTTTCTTTCTCTTGGAAGTTAAAGGCTGTTCTTCTTTCTCTTTAATGTGCCTTTTCCCTTTCACAAGGAAACTTTCCAAAGACGTCTGTTTCTTACTCATTTTGCTAGCTGGGTTAAATTTTTGCGCTCAAGTGATCAAGATGTAACCGAGTGAATCCGGTCATTTTTCAAAATAAAAGGTTTTTCAAAATAAAAGATCATTCAGACTCATATAATAAATAAAACTTAAATAACAAATTTTTTTCTTGTGCGGCCTGGTTCCGGTCCGCGGCCCGGGGGTTGGAGATCACTTTTGTAGGTGTCCCCTGGTCTCTGGAAACCATGAGATATATATGATTAAAATGGCAACAGTCCACTGCAGTAACTCAGCTGAAAGTTTAGACTGATGGCTTAGATACCTGTACTGGGGCTTGGGCGGGGTTTGTCTTAAGTAAATGCTTTGGGGAGCTGGACGGAGCAGAGAAATCTATTGAGCTGGGACCTGGACACAGCTGATGAAATCACAGTGTCATTTGGGGAAGAGTAAGTGAGGAAAAAAAAAAAGAAAAGAAAGAAACATATATATATATATATATATATATATATACATATATATACATATATATATATATATATATATATATATATATATATATATATATATATATATATAGTTTGTTTTGTTACAACAGATGTGTAGATGGTACGGGTATCTGGATGGGCTGCCAGGGTACTTAGCCATGTTTATAATTCAGAGTTATGGTAGGTTACATGCAGTTTTGCCTGCATTTGTGCACATTTTATTGTTCTCCATGTTGTCTGCATTTACAGTGGAACAGAACCTTTGGCTGGTGCAAGAGCTTCAGTGTGTTCATTGTCTTCATTTTTTTCAACATGTGAAAATTGTGAAATCTAAAGCATGTATGGTGAGGTTTTTCTTACCATTATTTTTCCTTATACCCATTAAGCACCTGCTTAATAATGTGGCTCATGAGCCAAGTCACACCAAATGCCCTCCAAAAGGAGTTCAGAAGCGATGTGTAAACCAACACCAAAACTTAACGGGGGAGCACAAAGAGGCAAATAAATCGAAAATCAAAATCCAGGACCATGACACTGGCATTCTGGACATGCTATAAAAGTCTAAAGAGTGTATTATTTGTTAAGATGCTCCACATTTTGTATTGGTTGTCCATCCATCCATCATCTATACCTGCTCAGTCCTGTGCAGATTCAAGATGATCTGCTGAAGCCTATCCCAGCTTTGTTTAGGCGAAAGGCAGGGGTACACCCTGGACAGGTCCCCAGTCCATCACAGGCATTGTTCTCTTTCATGTGAATGTTATTAATCAGGTCAGGTAAGAGCACAGTTGCTTGTTTGTGGGATAATCACACTTCATAAACAATAGACAGAAAGGAGACAGGTTCCTGTTAATCTTTCTGTGGTGCACTACATTAATTATTTTTTTTAATTGATTTTTTTGTAAAATACAGAGTCCTCTACTCTTTTCACCTCTTATGTTTGGATGTGATATTTTTTATTCTGTTTTTTTTTTTTTTCAATGAGCAAGCAGTTGGATGCATTCTCACTTCCCTTTTTGGACATTATAGGTTTTTATAGTCATCCAGATCCCTCACATATCAAATTACAGCTGTATTGATTAGATTATCTTACAAACCCTGAATTGTTTGCACCTGGCTAATGATTGATTTTATGCAAATCTTGCTACTGATGAATTGATTAGGAGCTGAAACACCTGCTTGATCTAAGGGTGGACAACCTGTGGTCCTTAAACCTGCAGGACAGGTTTCATGTTGTGCCACTTACACACTAAGCAAAGGTGGAAATTAGAGTTTTCTGTATTGAACTTCTTTGTCAAACATAAATATCCATCAGAATACAGCTGGAGCCACTAATTTTTTAATTAAAAAAAATGTTAGGAGTTATAAGAGATTCCATTTTTAGAAGCTTGCATGCAAGAATGGGTGAAAAACTAAAAAAATAGATTAAAAAATATTGCATTTTCCCAGCAGTCTTTTTTTCATCAATCTGCTTTGTTCTGAGTTTTGGTCCAAATGCCATCTCAAACAAATAAAAGCAGCTTGATGATACATCCGCTCAGCAGTGAGAATGTTGGCACTAAAATTATATGGATTCCTGCTGGAATAAAAGCCTCACTGAATGAGCTCAAGCAAAGCATTTGTTTGACTTGTTTTTAACCAGAAGTATTTTATTTGATACAATGTCTGATCCAGCAGCATTAGAGAACTAATTTTCATTCCTTGCCTGCACCGTTTGAACCAGAGCAAGTGTGTCAGAATCAGCTCAGATCAGTGAGTTTGTGCCACAAGAGAACAGAAAATCTAAAGCAGCTAAGCCTGCCTTCCACTTAAAAAAATAAAAATAATAACATCCATATGAAAGCCACTGCTCAAAATTGGCCCCTTAATTTACATTTTTGAACTGAACATTTACAATTTTAATATGAATGACACATTAATCTTGAAAACATCTTTACTAAACTAACACAATCCTTGTTACAGGTTTTTAAGTATTTGAAATGTTTTAATTTTTTTTTTTTTAAGGTAGTTTCAACTCCCTCATCTAAAAGGGCATTCAAAGAATTAGGAAATTTCATCTTAGCATCTCTTGAAACATCAGTATGCCTTTACAGTGCATTAACCACAAATGATAAGTCGGTGCTTCTGAAACACCACACAGAATTTATATTTATAGATGTGCTGAAAGCAGTTTGTTTGTAAGAAGCATGGTTAGTAAGGCTGCATACACGGTGTTGCAAGGCTTAACTACCCACTCCCACTAAAGGCTAAAGCGTAATTGGTTTGGAATGCTGCTTAACATGGCAGACCCTCAAAGTAAAATCAATGAGAGTGGGTAGGCAGAGGGTGAAGAGGTAAGGATAGCTTCAGAAAGTGCTAAGCACTAATGATATAATATTCACAATGTATATAACTACAGAGGACGTGCAAAAATACTCATTGTTAACATAAATTATGCATTATGTCATTTCTTCATGAGTTCATCACAGATCCGGGTTAATCCTCCACGTCTGCAGGGATTCACCCATTGCTATTCTAGTTGGACTTTAACAGATACTGCATGTCTAAATCTCAAAAGTCTGGTAACTCAAGTATGATTTCAAACAGTCTATTGCTCATTTGTAATGTGACATAAACAACCACTACGTCTATCAGAGTGATGGAAATGATGGATTTACAGCGCTAAAATGACCTCCTACATTTTATCCATGGTTTTGACTTTTTTTTTTTATCCTCAACAGATGCTGAAATAAAGCAGTACACAGGCACCTTTTTTTGTAATTTCTCGAAAAATTGTACTGTGACTCCACCGAACCATTTATGACATGAGGAAAGCCAGTTCAGCACCCTCTGCTTTGGTTTACATCAGCTCTGTATTATCGAAACTGTGAGGGAAAAAAAAGGAGCGTGAATTCTGATCAGATATGGTTAAAAAAATAAGAATAATTTTAATGTTTTTTTTTTTTTATTGTTTTTATTGTTGTTCATTCATACCATTAACAGGATAAACCAGGTAGACAAAAGGATGGATACCATATTATTTATTTATTTCTATTTTTTTCATAAATGATTAAGAAAAATGTGAAACCTCATATTGACTGTGTTAAATTACTTATTCTCTAGGGCCTCTTAGTTTGTTTATTATCATTAGATGTAAAAGTGTTTTGATCTGGAAAACTGACCTTTAGAAAAGCAGTTATTTGCCGTGCAACTCTGGAATTAGTGGTGATAGCTGGAAATACATTTGAGAAATGTTTGTTACTGACCATAACTTGAACAAAATGGCAAAAAATGTTTTTTTTTTCTTTCATATTTCTATGAAATATGGTATTTGTCTACTCTTTATTGTAAACTGTAGTGATAATAAAGTGGCAATTAGACATCATAAAAACCTGCCTTCATTGTGTGAAACTTGTTGATACAGGCAATGTTTCATCTTTACAGATGTCCCTCCGGAGGTTTACTTCTCCTCTCTGTTCTCTCTGTTAGCGTTAGCCTGCAGAGGTGCTGAAGTCACAGGATACTGAACCTCGTAGGAGTGAGCAATCTCACAACAAGGAAACCTTTTGTTTGTCACTCTGATCTTCCTCCTCACACTCTGTCTGTTCTTTATTTGTTTGTCTTTTATCAGTTTTTCCTTTCTCTCGTTTCCTTCTGCCTTATTGTCAGCTATGGTGGAGAAACTGTATCTGCTTGGCATTTATTTACCCTTTATTATTCGGTCTCCCAGAGTCCTTATGATAGTTGTTCGTTGATCACCGTGAACTATCCTATTGATCCCAGCACCAATAACTCCCATGTTCGCCCTGGCGATCATGAGTTCAAACGATCAGAAGCAAGTACAGGTGTGAGCATCTTATCTTGTGAATTTACTTCTGCTGAAACAATCGTTGATTACATTTTACAAAAACACCATATTTATGTTGAAGTGAAATGTCATAACTTAATCCTACCCTCCAGAAGTCTGTAATTCCAATTTCTCATCATGTGTAGCTTTGATCATGTAGCTTCATCTTGTTAGGAGACTGAAACATGACATAATTAAACTAATCCTTTGTAATAAGAAACTGATGCTTCGTTCAAATTAAGCTATTGCAGGTTGCTAAGAATGGCAATAGCTTTTGCCAAGTAGCTAGCGGCCCAAGTTGAGTGACAAAGTTTGTAGCCACCTCTCCTCAGCCTGTTGGCTGCTGCTGAGCCCAAATGTCCACCAGTTGCTGATTGTATGACTCATAATAGTTTTTTGTTTAATTTAGTGCAACAAGACGCTCAACAAGTGCAACTAAATGTCCAACTAGCGCTAAAAAAAAACCCTCACCATACTTGTGGAAGAAATTGTTGTCTGATACCATCCATATGGAATGAATGTTGTACAAATGACTGCATTTTTATTGTTCAAGCAGTCAATGGACTGAGTTGGAGATTGTGGGAAGATGAAAAGTTTTATTTTATACATGAATGTGTTAACCAGATTCCATGACAATCACTCTAGTGGCTCTCAAAATGATGGTGGCACCAGTAGCAAGGTCACGGATAGAATCACGAAAACCAGCAGGATTCTTCATTTTGAAACAAGGGTCTCAGATTTTCACCCCAACCCAACAGGAAGATGTTGATGACATTCACTGGATGAAATATATAGGAATATGTAGGATTTGATAAGAAGGTCAGTAGGATTTCCCTCTCTGGAGTATGTAAATCTTCATGCAAGTTACCACTACATGGTTGTTCGCCACAGTGAATCATCCAATTATCCTCTGCATCCTCTTCTGTCACACCAACTAGCTTGATATCCTTTTTTACTACATCCATAAATCTCATCTCTGGTCTTTCTCTAGGCCTTCTGCCTGGCAGTTCCAACCTCATCATCTTTTTACTGATATATTCACTATCTCTCCTCTGTACACATCCAAATGATCTCAGTCTTGGCCTCTCAAACTTTCTCTACAAAACATCAGCAATGTGCTGTCCCTCTGATGTACTCATTCCTGATCCTATCCAGACATGCCATTCCCAAAGAGAACCTCAACTATTTAACCTCTGCTACCGCCTGTCTTTTCCTCAGTACCATAGTCTCTGAAACCATACAGCATTGCAAGTTGCACCACTGTCTTGGACACTTTTCCTTTCATTAGTACTGAAACATATTTATCGCACTTACACTTTTCTCCACCAGTGTTACCAGTTCTCTACTCTGTGTAACCTCACCTTTCCACTCAGATTCCTCTCATTCACACACATGTATTCAGCCTTGCTGCCGCTACCCTTCATTCCTCTCCTTACCAGAGCATATCTCCACCTATGTGACTTTTTCTCCATCCACTCAATGCTTTCACTACAGATCATAGGGCTTATCCTTGATGCAGTCTCACCTCCACCTTGAACTCCTCTGTCAGACTTACAGCACACTTCACCATTGTTTATTTCACCATCTTTACTTCTCTATCAACATCCTCAAAACAAATATTGCATCTGTAGTCCTCTTTTTTGGCATGAAACCATACTGCTGTTCACTGATGCCAATTTCTGTTCTTAATCTAGTTTCTACTACACTTTCCCATAACCTCATGGTGTGCAATTTTATTCCTCTATGGTTGCCACATCTGCACGTTTCTCTTGTTCTTGAAGATCGGCACACTTCTCTTCAGGTATCCTCTCACTCTCTAAGATCTTGCTGAATGTCCTAGTCAAAATTCCACAGCCACCTGTCTTAGGGTGCTTTCAGACCTGTGGCCCATTTGTTTTGTTCCGATTCAGGGGCTAAATCGATACAGTTGTTTCGTTTTTCGTTTGGGGCGTTTGTGTTCACAAGGGAACCCTCTCTAGCGGTTCAAAGCTGTTAACAAATGCCATGCGCGAACCAACTGTTCTCTCATTGGTCAGTAATGAACGCGGAAGGAGTTTCCTTTTCTGTACCCCGGGAAAAACAACAACTATGGAGAATCATCAGCAAGTGTGGCTAGTTTGTTTCTGTGGTTAATGTACCAGTGTTCTGTAACAGAAAATATTCAGTTCTACCGGGAATCCAGACTGCACAGGGAAAATAATATCCTAATGCATTTACTCAGAAGAAGACGTGCTGCGATAAGGAATCGCCAACGAAGATGGGCTCTGATACATGCACAATCTGCACATCACAACACGACGTTACTCACACAACACTACCGTGTCTCACTCATACTACAGTTATGAGTGAGTTGTGTCGGTTGCTGTGTCGATTATATTCTCACTGCAAACAAACCGCTCCAGGTCTCGAATGGAAGCGAGCCGAGACCACCTCTCCTAGGCGATCTCGGCTTGCTTGTATTTGTCCCGCATCTGAGCACGTCATCTCCACTTTGCAATGACTGCAAGTTGCCTTGTTGCCATCTTTCTTTGTGAAGTGAAGCCAAACTTTGGAGCGTTTGAACCTGGTGGGCATCATTGTTGTTTACAACTGCAATGCACGCGCTAAACCGACGTAACTTAATCACGTATGTGCTTTCTGGAATTGACTGTGTGTAACTTGCGTAAATTACGTGGGATTCGTGCTGGTTGGAATCGATAAGAGGATCGCTAGATAAACTGCCAAACAATTCCATGGAATTGAAACACACGGAACCATTTCTCTACAGGAACCGGTTCTCGATTCCCAACCCTCCGTCTGACAAGTTTTTTTTTCCCCAAAGCTACAGGGAGTTACTGCAGCGGGGCTAAAGAGTCGCAGGTGGCTCTAGAGCCGCAGGTGGCTCCAGAGCCGCAGGTGGCCGACCCCTGTGCTAGACCATGTCATAGGCAGCTGTAAGGCTGAGGAACACAGCCCCTGTCTTTAGTCTGTTCTGAAAGCCATTTTTGATGAAGATGGTTAGGACCAGTACTTGTTCTCCTGTGCTGCCATCTTTGTGGAAATTTGCTTGATCCACACTTGGAATTTCTTCTACTCCTGGGGAAATACGTTGCAGTATTTGGCGCTCCGTGATTTTATAGGGAACGCTAAGTAGGGAGATTGGGCGGTAGCTTGCTGGTAGTTTGTGGTCTTTGCCAGGTTTTGGTATGCCAATGATCTTTGCTGTCCGCCATTTCTTTGGGATGAAGTTCGTTTGTCTGATCCTTGTGTAGAGTTGTGTCAACCAGGTTAGGGCTCAGGGGCAAAGATTTTTCAAGAATTCTGGGAAGATTTTGTCGTATCCTGGTGTCTTTCCGCATTTCAGGCCCTGAAGGACTCTCTCCAGTTCAGCAGCCTCAAAAGGTTCAGGGTTCATCTCCTCTACAGGCATTTAAACAAAAAAAGTACCAGCTCAAAAAGACACCGTCTTGTGACCCCCTGTGGCTGCATTAACATCCTGAGAAAAATATGTGGCTGTTTTGGTAGCAGAATGCAAAAGACTTGGTCCTATGGGTTTGGCACCGTGAACAGCTTATCTGACATGACAGAAGTGATTAGTGGAGTTGTACACTGAAAAGTCCATTCTTACACAAGGTATGCAGGAAGATGAGTTTTCAAAACAATCTCTTTTATTGCCTATTTTGAATCCTTTATACACAGTTATTAAAGAGGATTTGATACACAATGCATGTGTCACTTTAAACCAGATTCCCTCTTCCCTCCTGTTCACAGCTTCTTCAGTAACTACACTACAAATAGCAGTTGTAACAATAATGCAGGCTTTGTTTAGAGCTCAATCACTCTGATCCATCCTCATGCTATTGTTTGTATCAAGATGATGTATCCTCACTGCATCGTTTGCCACATTCACACAACTTTGTCTGTGTCAGCTCTGGATACAGTCTGTCTTTTATTTTCTTTTGTGTATGACTCTCCTCTCTCCCTCTCTTTTGTCTCTTCTGTCATTCTCTACCAATTCACTCTCTCTCTGCCTCTTTGTATTGTTCGATGAAGGTCAGTATTTGACATTGGAGCATGTGTTCTCCCCAAAAGCAAAGCAAAGAGCTGGGATTTGGTTGTCTGCATCCCCTTTTTTAATCTCTTCCTCTCAAAGGAGCAATGATAAGACAAAATACTGTAATTCCAAAGTGAATTATGTAAGTGCTCTCTGCAAATACTGCTCTGAAAGTTAAACTGAACTAAGATTGGATATATTATATTTTTACCAAATAATAACAAAGCTGATTCAGTATAGATTCCACAAATAGTAATCATTACAACCTGCGTGGGCTTAATCAGCTGCAAATGATAGTCCCTAAGAGCCAAGTTAGGTTACCTAAAGATCATAGTTTTGTGTAAAACCTTCCTCATGGTTTTGAAAAACTCACAGTTGATTAAGGATAATAATTTTTATGGTTGAAGCAAACAAACAAAGCAAGCTTACATTTGAAACAGAAATACCAGAGAAGCATCAGTTACTGTGTTTTCTCAGAACTTCTATCCAATATCCCATCTTCTCGTGTGTGTCTCTGTTCCCATCATAATTACTTCTTCATAAATACATATTTTTTGGAAGATGTGCTGAAATGAAATTCAGAAGTGTTAGGGGCTTCAGTATCTTTGCTCATAAATCAATACTCATAAATCCTCTCTCTGCTTGAATTTTAATTTAGCTTCCAACAAAGGTGGTTTTAATAATCTCAAAAGACAAAACCACCTATTCACGCTGATACTTGTTAATTTTCCCTGGCAGATTTTTACCCAAGCAAAAGTCTGAGATTTAATTTACTATTAAGCAAAAATTCAAGCAGGTGCCAATTTTTATTTGTTTTCCAGTATAATCATAGATTTATTTCTGGGAGGGGTAACAATGAGCTTGACCAGCATTCACTTTCCATCTTCATGGCTCCAGTATGGCCTGATCAAGTATCCAAGATCCACTATTCAAAAGTGCCAAAATGGCTGTAGAACTGCCAACAACACTTTCCATCAACAACTTTTTACTGCAAAACAGACAACAGCGATTCACACTCATTGCAGCTCCATTGCACAACATTTTGGATGTCTTTTGTCGACGCTAGTCTGGTTGTTGCTCTGCCTGTGTTACATACTTCAGTTCTCTGATTGGCTGTAAACCTATTCAATGACACCCAGAAGCAATTTTCTGCATCCATGCTGTTTTGTGATATAGCTGACTAATTTTGGGAAAAGATTGAACTTGACAGTGACCACAAACAATATGTCACAATAATGTGCATTCTCTGCTGGGATTGGCAGCTGCTGCTAATGAGCAACTAATAAGTCTTTCTTCCTCAAAAGCCCAAATTCTTAGAACGTTTGCTGTCACATTGTTGGCAGTGGCATTGGGTTTTTCCTTAATTCTTTTGATTGTCTTTTTCTTCCCAGTCCTTCCATTTGCTGTTTTCTTCTCTTTTTTCTGCTTGTTTTCCATTGTCCTGCTTTTACAAATATTCTCTACTCTGCTGTTTCATACTCCTTTGTCCTATTCTCTCACCTTCCCCTCTCATTTTGTCCTCACCTACCCCTCCTTTCTTACTAAGATTAAGTCCATCCACACCTTCACACATCTCTCTACTCTAATTGACTCTAAATTCACCCTCTCTCTTTCTCCCTTCCATTCATCCTCCCATCTTCCTGTTCCTGTGTATTTGCTGACAGGGGAGTTGGTTGTTTGCCCTGCTGGCTCGTCTCCGGATATTTCACCCTGCTGGTTCCACTCTCCTGGGTGCAGAGGAGACCCAGAAGTCAATCTGTCACCTTCACGTTACCTCAGCAGCCTTCTACTCATCTGCTTATCCAACTCTCTTTCTGGACTCATTTTTTTTTCTATCATTCCTTGCATTTTCTGCTGCCTGTGTGAAAGCATCGATTATCCTTAATTCAAGGTGTTATCTAGGTACTGAGAATAAGTTTGTCTTGAATATTATTTAAGATTATTCAGTAATTTTCCATGTCTTGCTTTAACTTTTAGTCTATGAATTCAACTTGTTGACTTGTTGTTTTAAATACATTTTTATTTAAACTGCAATTAAGGTGGCTGTAGCCTAAATCAATTTGATATAGTAATGGCAAAGCGAGACAGAGCTCTTTTTGCACGGTCATATATTTGTCATGTCACATGTCATATAAAGCTTTCAGCATTCTGCTCCAGATGTTAGAATGTTAGGTGTACTGTCGGACCATTCTACCCATTAATCTGGAAGCCTCCTGTGAATCTGTGACCTAAATCCCGACACGTCTGAATCAGTGCTGAGTTCAAATCACTCTCATTTCTTTCAACTGTATGTTTTTCTGCTCCTTGTGTCTCTTTTGTCATGACGAATGACAGAAAGAGGAGTCTGTCTTTACGTTTGCATTTGAAAATAAAATGGAACTACGTTCATCTCAATTTAAAAAAGTTTCTTCAGACAATCATTACACATTCTTTGGTATAGATATGTATTTGAAAAACAACATACTATCTACTGTGTAAACAAAGCAGGCAGTGATTGTTAGTTTCTATGACAGCAAAAACAATTATTCTATTGCAATCATGACCTTCTGTTCTGCTTTTTGCAGATTGCATAGATAGATTACTAGTGATGGTGTGCAAATATACAAGCTTATAAATTACTTCATTATTTTAACCTGAACTCATGGAGAAGTGTGACCTAGACCACTTGGTCCACTACAGAAAGTGTAATTTCCCTGGTGTCACTGTTGCTTAGGTGTGAAAACTTCACATCTGTATATGAAGCATTTTCAATTAGTGTTGGTGGGAAATGTGAGAAAAATATGAATTCACCCATGGGTTTTGAGCCTTGGGAGGTGTTGGGTGAATAAAACCCTTTGGAAATAATTGTTGCAATAAGTCCAAGGCACCCAGTCAGGGAATAATGAAGTATTTTTTGAATTCAATTGAATTGAACTATGAGTCCCATGGGCCTTTGCCCATGGGGCCCGGTCGGGCTCAGCACGAAAGGGAAACATGGGCCCCCACTCCAGTGGACTCACCACCTGCAGGAGGGGCCATAGAGGTCGGGTGCGCAGTGAGCTGGGTGGTGGCCGGATGCGGGGACCCTGGCGGTCTGATCCTCGGCTGCAGAAGCTAGCTCTAGGGACGTGGAATGTCACCTCTCTGGCGGGGAAGGAGCCTGAGCTGGTGTGTGAGGTCGAGCGGTTCCAGCTAGATATAGTTGGACTCACCTCAACACACGGCTTGGGCTCTGGAACCAGTATCCTCGAGAGGGGTTGGACGCTTTTCCACTCTGGAGTTGCTCCGGGTGAGAGGCGCCGAGCTGGTGTGGGCATACTTATTGCCCCCCGACTTGGCGCCTGTACATTGGGGTTTACTCCGGTGGACGAGAGGGTAGCCTCTCTCCGCCTCCGGGTGGGGGGACGGGTCCTGACTGTTGTTTGTGCATACGCACCAAATAGCAGTTCAGAGTACCCACCCTTTTTGGAGTCCTTGGATGGAGTATTGGAGAATGTTCCATCTGGGGACTCCCTCGTTCTGCTGGGGGACTTCAATGCTCACGTGGGCAACGACAGTGAGACCTGGAGGGGTGTGGTTGGGAGGCAGGGCCCCCCCGATCTGAACCAGAGTGGTGTTTCGTTGCTCCGATCATGTTCCAAGGGAGGCAGGGGACATTGAGTCCGAGTGGACTATGTTCCGGGCCTCTATTGTTGAGACGGCCGACCGGAGCTGTGGCCGTAAGGTCGTTGGTGCCTGTCGTGGCGGCAATCCCAGAACTCGTTGGTGGACACCAGCAGTGAGGGATGCCGTCAAGCTGAAGAAGGAGTCCTATAAGGCCTTTTTGGCATGTGGGACTCTGGAGGCAGCTGACAGGTATCGGCAGGCTAAGCGGGATGTGGCTTTGGCGGTTGCTGAGGCAAAAACTCGGACATGGGAGGAGTTTGGAGAGGCCATGGAGAACGACTTCCGAACGGCTTCGAAGAGATTCTGGTCCACCATCCGGCGTCTCAGGAGAGGGAAGCAGTGCTCCATCAACACTGTATACAGCGGGGATGGGGAGCTGTTGACCTCGACTCGGGACGTTGTGGATCGGTGGAGGGAATACTTCGAAGACCTCCTCAATCCTGCCGACACGTCTTCCAATGAGGAAGCAGAGTCTGGGGACTCAGGGGTGGACTCTCCTATCTCTGGGGCTGAGGTTGCCGAGGTGGTTAAAAAGCTCCTCGGTGGCAGGGCCCCGGGTGTGGATGAGATCCGCCCGGAGTTCCTCAAGGCTCTGGATGCAGAGGGGCTGTCTTGGTTGACACGCCTCTGCAGCATCGCGTGGACGTCGGGGACAGTACCGCTGGATTGGCAGACTGGGGTGGTGGTCCCCCTCTTTAAAAAGGGGGACCGGAGGGTGTGTTCCAACTACAGGGGGATCACACTCCTCAGCCTCCCTGGGAAGGTCTATTCAGGGGTCCTGGAGAGGAGGGTCCGTCGGATAGTCGAATCTCGGATTGAGGAGGAGCAGTGTGGTTTTCGTCCCGGCCGTGGAACGGTGGACCAGCTCTACACCCTCTTCAGGGTCTTGGAGGGGGCATGGGAGTTCGCCCAACCAGTCTACATGTGTTTTGTGGACTTGGAGAAGGCGTTCGACCGTGTTCCCCGGGGATTCCTGTGGGGGGTGCTTCTGGAGTATGGGGTGCCGGACTCCCTTATACGGGCTGTCCGGTCCCTGTACGACCGGTGCCAGAGTTTTGTCCGCATTGCCGGCAGTAAGTCGGATTCGTTTCCAGTGAGGGTTGGACTCCGCCAAGGCTGCCCTTTGTCACCGATTCTGTTCATTACTTTTATGGACAGAATTTCTAGGCGCAGTCGAGGTGTCGAGGGGATCCGGTTCGGTGGCCTCAGGATTGGGTCTCTGCTATTTGCAGATGATGTGGTTCTGTTGGCTTCATCGAGCCGTGATCTACAGCTCTCGCTGGAGCGATTCGCAGCCGGTTGTGAAGCGGCTGGGATGAGAATCAGCACCTCCAAATCAGAGACCATGGTCCTCAGCCGGAAAAGGGTGGAGTCCCCTCTCCGGGTTGGGGATGAGGTCCTTCCCCAAGTGGAGGAATTTAAGTATCTCGGGATCTTGTTCACGAGTGAGGGAAGGAAGGAGCGGGAGATCGACAGACGGATCGTGCGGCATCTGCAGTGATGCGGGTGCTGCGCCGGTCTGTTGTGGTGAAGAGAGAGCTGAGTCGGAAGGCGAAGCTCTCGATTTACTGGTCGATCTACGTTCCCACCCTCACCTATGGTCATGAGCTTTGGGTAGTGACCGAAAGAACAAGATCGCGGATACAAGCGGCTGAAATGAGCTTCCTTCGCAGGGTGGCCGGGCTCTCCCTTAGAGATTGGGTGAGAAGCTCGGTCATCCGGGAGGGGCTCAGAGTAGAACCGCTGCTCCTCCGCATCGAGAGGAGCCAGATGAGGTGGCTCGGGCATCTGGTTAGGATGCCTCCTGGGCGCCTCCCTGGTGAGGTGTTCCGGGCACGGCCCACTGGGAGGAGACCCCGGGGAAGATCCAGGACACGCTGGAGAGACTATGTCTCTCGGCTGGCCTGGGAACGCCTTGGGATCCCCCCAGAGGAGCTGGAGGAAGTGGCCGGGAGAGGGGGGTCTGGGCTTCCTTACTCCGGCTGATGCCCCCGCGATCCGACCTCGGATAAGCGGAAGAAGACGGTACGGTACGGTCCCATGGTAGTTTATAAAAGAGATCTTGGTTTAAAGTAAAACAGGGCATACATGAGGTCATCCGCATTGGTTCTTTTAATGATGTTTGAGGGAAAAAAAAATACTGTCGTCATTTTTGTGGTGAGAATGGTATGTTTTTATCAAGTCTATCGTCTGGACATCAGGTCACTCTGACAGCCTAACTTGTGCAGTCATGTATTTCTTTTGGCATGATCTTGACATGCATATTTACATTGTTATAAAGTGTATTTAGGCAGCTAAAACACAAATAGTGTTTCCTGGAAATGTTTAGCATTTCTGATTTTTTTTTTTTAATAGTCTGTCAATTAGTAATTAATAAACTGTCACAAAAGGATCCAACAGTGGCTCGTTTCTAGTACTCTGCTTTCAGGCTTCACAATATATGGAAAATTTTCTTGTGATCTCAGTACCAACATCTGTAATATCAATACTGAAAAAAACAAACAAAAAAAACCATTGCTATATATGGTGCTCTAATATTTTACAAATACTATGCATTTACATGCTAAATGTTGATAGTAGGCAGCATGGTGGCTTGGTGGTCAGCACTCTGACCTCACAGCAAGAAGGTTCCTGGTTTGAACCTCAGCAGGGCTCTTTCTGTGTGGAGTTTCCATGTTCTCCCCGTGCTTGCATGGGTTTCCTCTGGGTACTCCAGCTTCCTCCCACAGTCCAAAGACATGTATATTTGGTTAATTGGTGGTTCTAAATTGCCCCTAGGAGTGATTGTGAGTGTGCGTGGTTGTTTGTCTACATGTGGCCCTACGATAGACTGGCGGGTGTACCCCTGCCTTTCACCCAGAGAGCTGGGATAGACCGCAGCAGATCCCTGTGACACTGCATAGGATTAAGCGGGCATAGATGATGGATGGATAGATGTTGATAATATATTTGACCAATCAGACAAAAATCACACTGAACGGAGATGCTAATTAATGTCTTAACTTAAAGGAGAGTGTTTTAGGTGTCGTGCTGATGACAAAAAAGAAAGCGACAATTTGGGCTTAAAAGTTGAAGGTTGACTGTGCCTGCAAAGCAGAAAGACACTGCATCCAGATACTATTGTTTATAGATTGTAAATCATATAGCCATCGCAATTTCAATCTTGCATGTTTTCCTGATATTGTGCGACCCCACTCTGCTTACATGATTATGTCACCTGGGAAATGACTCGCCAGAAAATATCTAATAGTTTGTCTACCAAATGGAGAAGTAACACAATCACAATCCTGAAGGGCCAGGACTGGACTTGCCAACACACCTGATTCAAATGAATGGATCAGCACCAGCTTGTCAGCCAGGTTTGCACAAGTCTGTTAAACTACTACTTTGAATCAGATGTGGTGAAGCAGGGAAACATCTAAGACATGCAGGAGAGCGGCCCTCCAGGACTGGATTTGCTAACCCCTCTTGTAAATCATGAGATAGCACCATAACCTGGGGCTGTTGTGCTCTGTAGAACAACATCCACGTGGCTTGATGGAGCTTATAACCCATGAGCAGTAAATTGTGTAAGCCATATTTATATTTTTTTACTTGTTTTTGTGACTTCTAAACCAGACGATGAATCTTAATGCTAAACCAAACCATGTTTTGACATCCTAAAGAAAAGTAAGGAATTGTCCAAATAATGAGGAAAAATTGAAAATTGTTAGACCGTGCAAACAGTAATGAACTTGTCATGTCCAACCCCTTCTTTGTCCTTTAAAAATGTTTGACTCCAAATCAGAGGTGTAAAACTTGTGTGATATGCAAGTTGTGGATGTGATAATATATGTGGCACAATGTGAGACTTAAATGTCATCAGATGTATGAGAAGGCTTAAAGTCAACATGATGACAAAGGAGCTTTGAGCTTGCAAAAGCCAAAAATGTGTCAGAAATAGCATGCTATTTGTATGTAATCCCACGGGAATGGGTTGCTTTGTCAGTTACAGCTGCTACTGGTGCATAAAGGTAGATTAACTTTAACAGTGACAGAACCTTGAAGGGACACTCGCTTCTTTGTTGCTCAGAAGAAAAGTTACAGATGGAAGTAATAAAAAAGTAATTAAAGTAATTTACTTTGTTTTGGATCCCCATTGTAGATGAATATGATTGCCTATGACAGTAGACAATAGCCAAGAGGTTTCACTTCAGTTTAACATAATAATAATGAGCTATATATATATATATATATATATATATATATATATATATATATATATATATATATATATATATAATATGGAGTTACAGAGAATCAATGTTAACTCAGTACTTTTCTCAACCTTGACAATAGATGTCATTAATTCTCATTTATTGAATTCAAATTCTATTTTTCTCATTTTCTGGCTCTTGAAAGACAAATCCCTGTTCCATCCTTAATTAATGCTGAAAGGTCTTCAATTTGTGCTGTTTGATATGACATGCAGTGAAGTCTATAACAACCTGCAGAAAAATCCCTCAAAATTATCTGAAGGCTTTTATTTGAAACACTCACAGTAAGCAACATTGATTACCAATCACTTTTAGCAGGTAGTCAGGCTGAGGACAGCTCTTCCTCACCTGCAGCTCTTCAAGATCTGCAGGTGGCTTCACGGATAATGGCATGTTGTCAAATTTACCACTGAAACAGTCAAATGTGATCAAGGACCAGCAGCTTTGTGACGGCTGAATAGTTGCTGTGAGAGAAAGGACTGCAGAAAGGTTTGTAATGCTCTCAGGCAGAATTTAACAAAACTGGAAAGGTTATACAACTATGTGATGGGCAGAGAAATTTTCCAAGATGTTCCTACGCATCTAACTTATAAAGAAAAAAGTAATAAAAAAGGAAAAGTTATTACAGCAGGAAATATGAACCTGCATCTTACATGAATGTCTTTTTTAGAAACAATTCTTCTCGAGCAGTTTTTTGACCCTTTCCCCTGATAAACCCAATGAATAACCATAAATAATGTAACTTTCTCTGCACAAACTTCACCTACCATTGCAAATACCCTTGTGCATCATAGCTACAACCTAGAAGCACCACAGGGCTGAGACAGGGGAGAAAACCTGATAATCTAGCACTTGCAACAGAACCAGTGGGCATTTTGGGAGTCAACATCTAAAATATTACATCTGTGTCCTGATGGCATCAGTTCTCACTCATATGTAAACAGTTGTATGAAATAAATCCACAGGTTTTTGTTTTTTGGTCTTGATTGTAGATGTACAGCAAATTATAAATTTGAGCAAATTCTAAGGAATAACATTAATTTGCAATAACATGTACCAGCATGTGTTGAGAATAATGTTTCAAATTCAGCTTTTGAAGATAACTTGACAGATCCAGTCTGAAAGATGTTTTTTTTTCTCTCCTTTTTTGTTTGGCCAACACAAACAAGCACAAGACTGTCAGTGAAATCAGAAAAACCCAGCAAGATTCATAGCAATTCTTCACTCAATGCACCACTCTCTTATAAAAGGGCACTGAAGTGTGTTTTGATAACACAAACGGGATCCTCCAGGCTGAAAAAAAGAATGTCATATTAGACCTGGGTCACTAATCAGATACCATTTGCATGAATGTAACTCACTCGGTTCTAAATTTCAGGCCTGATTGTCCATACCTAGAGAGGGAGCAAAAGTTGATTATAAAGTTTGCATGTGATCGCTGAAATGATTGTCGTGCCCGTCATACACTGATAGGGGTTCAAGTCCTGTCTGTACAGAGAAGCCCGAGTTGCACAGGTTTCTGTTTTATGTGGTTGCGATGTCTTGTTTAATCAGTTTTGGTGAAAAAAAAAATACCAGAGGTCATTGTGTGATTCAGCTTAGGGCTTGAAGATGGTTCTACGAATGCAACGAATGCAACATTGGTGTTATGCAAACACATGTCCATTCATTCTTGTTTTTGTTTTTTTGTTTTTTTGTTGTAGTCATCCTGTCTCCTTTTTAACCAATCATTATTTCAATTCCATTCAATTTAAACAGTTCTCACATTTTCCATGTGCAATCTCTCATGATGCATACTTGGCTTCCCATACACAAATCTGATATATGGCCATATATTTAAATAACATATATAATATTGGTGTCCATATATGTCTTTCACATGTGAACATATATTGGTACATATTTGGAACATATATTTTTAAAATATTACAAAAATGGCCCCTTTTATATATGGAAAATATATGTGGCACATATATGTATGGCATATTCAGCACATATATTTTTCAAACATATATGTCACATATATTAGTATAGCATCAATGTTGGTATATGAAATAGCAATATATTGCTCATTATATGTATTTGACTTGTATATAAAAATAAGCCATCAAAAATATCTAGTCAACAAATTTTAACAATTATTTTAGAATATATGTCATAAACAAATATCTAGACTGAATGTTTGAGCATTTATTCTGAAATATATGTTCTAAACAAATATCTAGACTACATATTTGCACATTTATTCTGACATATATGTAAAGAACAAATATCTAAACTACATATTCCAACAATTATTTTGGAATATATGTCAAATACAAATATCTAGACCACTTACTTTACCATATATTTTAAAAATATATTTCAAAAGCAAATACCTGTTCTACATGTTTGCACATGTATTTTAGAATATAAGTTTAAATCAAATATTGCAATTACATATATGTACATATATCATAAAATATTTTGGCAAATATGTCACCTATATGTACATATATGGCCATATATCAGATTTGTGTATGGGTTATGACATGCATTGCAGAGAAAATGGAATTACTGCCATGTTGCCAAATCATCCTTCTGTTGACCTTTGGTTCTGCCCAGAACTGGTCCAGAAAGAATTTAAACTAAACTTTTTGTTAGTGATTTCCATCAGTAGGTACTTGATATTTTGTGTGTCAGATAAGTTTGAGCTTTTACTGGCTGCCAGCTGTTTTGCAGAAGAACCTTGACTTAGCACCTTCGGACACAAACAAACTGGCTCAAATGATGAAGAGGTGGAATCTGGGCCAGAACGTGGCCTTAATTGTACATTGGCTCCAAACTTTCTCATGAGCTCCTGCTTGGCACCTGACAGATCTGTAAGCAAAGCTTTTATTTAAATGCTACTAATTAGACTTCTTTGCCGATTTTTCTCTTCTCTGGACATCACCTTCATCAGTACCTCACACTGCGGTTTCTAAATTGTCTATTGAGTAATGTGCCATGAAACTCTTTGGGTGAATTCCAATTCCTCCTTTAACCCTCAATCTCAACCCTCAGTCTCAAAAATGCACGCTCCCGCTAAGTGCAAGTGCTGTCCCGATTCTTAGAAAGTCAAGTTGAGGGACGATTTTGAGGGCTGTATTGCCCTCAAAATTAAGATTTTCCGACACCACCCTTGGGAGTAAGGGCTATCCAGAAGGCACTGGGTAATTTAGCCAAGACATCTTCGAAAAGGATGGTGACAAAAAAACCTAGCTACAAACGTAAGTATCTTCGTAGTATCTTAAATATATAAATGTTACGAAACCATCTTATTGTCTTTGTTTGAGATTTTTTTCATGGGTTAACATCGTTGTTGCGTAACATTTATTTTTTTACTTTACGATGTTTGCTGCCGGACCGGCGGTCCCGACCGGGACTGCCGGCTGGGTCCCGTTCGGCGGCTGGCGGTCCCGGTCGGCTTCACGTTACTTGTATACCTTGTTGTGTAGCGACGATGGACTGAATAATGTATCCTCTATTGTGTTATTTTATTTGGAGAATACACAGCGCTCTTTTCAATGTTATCACTGTATCACTTCAGGAGAGACAACACGGGCTCTGATACATTTCAGTCTCAAGACGTAACTGCACTCGAGGGGTGTCCCATTTCTAAGCCACAAGATAGCCCTGACACTGACTTTCGAGGGTTAAGATTGAGGGCCAAAAATTGAGGGTTAAGGGCGACGGTTGAGATTGAGGGTTAAGAGAGGAATTGGAATTCACCCTTTGATTTGTCTATTCCTGTCAGCGGAAATGCCATCAGGACAAATTTGTTCTCTTTTCGTTTACTTTTTAAACGATTAGTTTAGATGTTTCTCACTTTAGAAAATGAATTAAACATTCCGTGGAACCAAGCTCCTCATTTGATGCCTTGTCCTTTATTTCTATTTGCTCTTTTTTCAGTGTCACCTTCAGGTCTTTACATTTTTCATTACTCTCTTCTCTCCCCATCTTCAGCTCATCCACATTTGCAATATCTATCAAACTTGTCCAGCTGAAATGTGAATGACAAAGAGTGTCAAACAAGAAAAAAACCCTGAACCCCTGACTCTTTTAATCAATGGGTATGACAGCTTTTATGCGGTGTGAGACATTTTGCTGGTATAGTTTGAGCTCACCTGTTATCATAGAAATAAGGGTCACTTTAAATCAATACTAAATTGTTCCCACTGATGAAACATCTCTACAAATCATGGGAGAGCTCACTTTTAATATGACGTTAGACATGAGAGGTCACAAAGGTTCAATGAGATTAAAATAATGTGATTAAGATGTCATGGCCTTTACAGTCATTATATCTTGACTCAGTAGAATGCATAAGGGATATAATGGATCCAATAGCTCTCTTCACTATCTTCAAAGAACCAAATGAGACAACGATGTTCCAACACAGTAGTCCAATCATTAAAACTGTCGTTGCTTTTTCCTTGGATTCGCCAGCTGTCCGTATGGATGCACGCTGATGTGCTTTAAAGAGGAAGTAGGTGATCATTTCACAAAGCTTTTCTGTTTTACTTGTTCAAATCTTTTTTTACATTTCTGCCATCTGTGGAAAGTGGGGCCTCATAAAAACATGCCCAATTATTGTACATGGGATTGGATTTTTCAAGAAGTAAAGTGAGAGTAAATATTGGTGTGCTGTTTCCTCCATGCTGGCAGGAACTAAAAAGCGATGCCACGGTGGCCATATCTCTGTTGGACAGATGACTGTCCCTTTGTCTTTTTGCATCTTACATATGGTTCAGGTGATTTAATGCCTTGTTACTCATACCAAATATGAGGGGAAATTCTGTTGATCCCTATCTTGCAGTTAGCAGTTATTTCCGACTTTCCCTTTACATGCCTTGCCATCATGCTGCTGTGAAGTCGCAGCTCTCACATGCAACTCACCACTAATGCAGTTGAGTTGCATGTGATCCAGTCACTAACGCACCACAGGGGAAGGCGGATGTAGCAGGGTAACGCATGTCCTCAGTGGTATCACCAGTGTCACACGGGCCACTGGAAAGAACTACAAACCACTATAATATGGTTTTATAGAATGTGCCAACATTTAAAAACGATCAAGTGACGCCATAGCTACTGCTCTGCTGTCTAGTGGAGCAACACAAACATAATGCACAAGTATAAACCCCGGAGATGGAGCAGAAGCATGAATTAAGCTTTACTTTTATATTTCATTTTGTTCTCAAAAATATTCCAGGCAGCATACCTTGGCTCAAGATTTAGTTGGGATAATCAAAAGTAATCCTATTACCTTCTCCACTCACAGCCTTCCTAAGTTGCCATGATCTTAAGTGATGAACAATGATTAGTTTCTTCTGCTGTATCTCAAGTAAATAATCGTCATGTTATTCAGCTCTTGAAGCAAATCCGCTTTGAAAAATTGACTGTCAGGTCATTCACAACTTTTCGTGTACTGTGTTTTGTGTTCTGGGAAAAGTGTTACCGGGACTGCCTTCAAAAGATTCAATCTCAATTTCGGGACATTTTGAGCTTTTGCATTTCTTCACTTCTTTTTTTCTTTTAACATGAATGAAAAAAAAAATATGTGCATGAAATAGTTTGATTATTTCTCCTTTTGATACAGAGATGATGACCAAATTCAAATGATCGATGTTCTTAAGTGCAGAACGATGATTAGTGCAGGAGAGTATGAGCCCCACAAAGATGTATCCTAGTCACAACTACTACTGCTGTTTTTTTTTTTATCTGTGTGTAAATCAAAATTGCAATCAAGACCGCTTAATTTTGTTTCAAATTAGCAATATATAACTTTATGCTCATGTCTGTACCATGGTCTCTACTGCTGCTGATTAATATTATTTTATATTTCACAACAAAGGTTGAGATAAGGTGCAGAAATCAAACCTCCTCTTTGCCTCCCCACTGTTTTCAAAAGCATAAATGTGCTGTGTGTAAGTGGCTAAATGAAGGGATTACCATGCCATTATAATGGTTTGAGTCAGCAATTCTCTGTGACTCATAATGCCACTGCTGCAAAACAAAATCTCCCTCACCCCTGAGGGAATAAAAGCTAATATCCTACATTTAGGTGAGCATAAAGGGCCATTACCCAGCAGATGAGGTGCTTTGTTCAAAGTACTAGATTTTTGTTGGGTGATAGCCTTTTTATTTTTCTTTTAACTTCTTAACTTCATCTGAAAGTACATGGGTTAGATAATAACATCAGACAAAGATGAGAAATGCACATTTGCAATAGAAAGTAAAACATAACACAGTTGGGTATCAAGATCTCAAATATGCAGAGACAGATCAAAGTACACTATGTCTCTGCTGTGACAGACAGTCTCATTCAGTCTCCGTGCTTGTACAAAATTATAGGTTTACTGTAAAAAAATAACCAATATTTATGACGAGACTGCAGTCAGTTTTGATATTTTTATGTGTCTCCCTCAACAAAGAGCCTCAGTAATGTGGTTAAAGACGCAGCGGAAAAGTTAAATTTACAACATAACATTCAAGGCACTGCTGTGACAATGAAGCAGCAGATGGAGGAGAGTCAATTTGGCTCTTTGAAAATGAAAAAAAAAAAGTGTATATATTTGTGTCGCCGGGGCTCTGGAGCCCTCAGCTGCCATCCAGTGAGAGGTGAGGCACACTATGGATAGGTGGAAGTTGCTTCATTTCAGTTTCAAAATGGCTGCCCTAATTTAAGATTGATCTTTAAAGCTGTTCTTTATCAGGGATTCTTGATGGATGGTGAGGCGTGAGAGTCAAAGCAGAAAGAGTTTATTCTTGCTGTAAGTCAGCCAGTTGTGGTCAAATCAGTGCAAATCTCCTGGGTTTTTATATTAAAACTATATTATCACATTTTCCTAAAAAGCCCACAGTGGTTGGTGATAAGCAGTTTACTTCCATCCCCAAATTGTAACCAATTGGATTACTTATATAGTTAAATTTGAAAGCAAACCACTGCTGTCTTCACCTGCTAAGCAAATAGACATTTCCCTTTGAAGATTGCAGGAATCAGAACATGTGTTGAATTAAAAGGGATCTGTGCAGCACAGAGAACTGTGCTGAGAAATATAGTCTTCATTCACTCGTGAACTAAACCCCAACATACTTAAAGTGCTCCACTTGAGGCAGTACCTCACTCCTAACCCAGACAGGCCATTCCTCTCTTTTCGCCCTATGAGCCATGGTCTTAGATTTGGTGGTGCTGATTCTCATAACTGTCGCTTCACACTTCACTATTTAAAACAATCGGCCTATAAACGAGATTTTAAAGAGGAGATGTGCTTCGAGGGATTCTTCTGTTATTTAAAATTGTCTTAAGATTTCAGAAGTCATGTTTTTTTTTTCATGTTCAAATTTGCAGGCCCTCAACTTCACACCCATCAAGCTCTCAGACTGCTGCGTACGTGCACATTGCATTTGCTGTCAAGGCTTTTTATGGTGTCACGGCCATCTGATTCAATGTGGGTTCCAAAACATATCTAAGACAAAGATGAAGAAATTCAATTCTCCCTGTTTTTTGTTTGTATGTTTGTCACTGTGTGATCTATGACATTTTCCAGGGACTTTTTTTTATCTCAATTGTTGCCTGAAATTAAACAATGTTGCAGCTCCAAAGCAAAGAACCCCCCCCCCCCCCCCCCCCCCCCCCCCATGCATGTTGTTGACTAATACACAATAAAGGACATCTGCAATAGAAACTAAATTAAATAGTGTATTTTACTGGACAGCTTTGTAAAATGTCTTTTTTTTAATGAAGATGAAGCAAACCTTCTGTTTCTCTGACCATAAACATTGTCTCATCCCTTCCTATCTGCTCTTTACATGAAATTCTTTAAACATTTTCCAATTATAGCTTGCTCTTACATCTTTAATTATTCCCTCTTTATCTGTGACCCCCCCCCCCCCTTTTTTCCCTATATAGCTAAAAAAAAAATTTTTTTTCTTCCCCATTGTACGCCAAGATCTACCCCTCTATTATGCAAAAGTAAAATTGGCTTTAGGATAGTGACAAAAGGGAATTTACCATGATAAATTATCAATTTAAATAATTGTAATCTTGAAACAAAGCAGAGGTTGTGGAGTAAAACACTGGCAGTTGTAAGTGTTTCTAATTTGTGCCTTTCACCCATTGTTGAGCAGATGACAACTGAATGGTCTGAATATCAAATAATTGATCTTGTCAATGGACGTGGACGGGGGATGACCTTTGGAAATGCCACTCTTTCCACTGCCCATTCAGTGCCAATTGAGCAGGTGACATCTCATGTTCAAATCTCAATGCAGTCTCTTCTTTTGGGTTTTCCCTTTCTGGGTCGCCAAAGGGGATCACCTGCTTTGAATCTTTCTCCAACACACCATCTATCCATCCATTATCCATACCCGTTTAATCCTATGCAGGGTCACGGAATCTGCTGGAACCTATTCCTGGTTTCTTCAGGTGGAAGGCAGGGGTACACCCTGGACAGGTCGCCAGTCCATCGCAGTCCAACATACCATCCAACTGCATATACTTCTTCACAACATCCAGAAATCTCTTTTTAGGAGATGGCAGCTCCATCTCCAATATCCTTCTACCAGTGTATTCACCATTCTTCCATTTGATCTTCACTGAAAATATTTACGCAACACCTGGGATTGCACACCTTGCCAATACAAGTGGCTGTAATAGTTTCCTCCTTGCATGGCTGGACTCTTGAGACTCCTTAGAGATAGGGTGAGAAGCTCAGCTGGAGTAGACCCACTGCTTCTCCACATCAAGAGGAACGGTCTGAGCTGGCTTTGGCATTTGGTTTGAAAGTTGGTGGATGGATAACAAATGGATGGTTTCTATTTTTTATTTGCAACCAGATTAACCCTAATTCATAGAAACTAGGATTTTTTTTTAGAAACATATTAATATTTTTTATTAAGATGAGCAATGTGGCTCATGTTACAATGTTGTCCCCTAACTTGTCATTGCATTTTTATTAACCTCCTACAGACATTCCCTGTATATGTAAATTCATTTCCAGGCATACTTTTTTGTTTTATTGCTCATATCAAACATCATTTATACCACTGCTCCTCACTTTCTCGCCCTTATTCACAATTATTATCTCAGATATTCTCAGTTTTGTCTGTGATGTTGCTTTTAGAGGCTCTCACTCGAGGCAGATTAAATACAGTTTTAAAGCCTCATGTTTCACTGAACTTGCTGCAAGTTACTGAAATTATGCATTAGCTAAATGCCTACATTTTAAAATGAGATGGGACTGAAAATGGCTAATAGAGCTGCGGCTGTGATTAGCCTCAGAGCTGCTGCAGTGAACTGTAGTGATGGTTTGTATCAGCAGGATCCTCCTGGCTTCATTTGCCTGCTGACCCCATAGTACTGCATATCATGTTATGCCTGCAGCCATTTCTTATTTCCTGTCTCATATCACCAACAATGTCTGCCTAAGTTACTTCTCTTAAACAAGCTTCATATGCATTTTTCTTTTTTCATTTGTCACTTTGTCATTCCAAGCCTTTTTCTAGAACTCTGTCAGCCTTTCAGTCAATCATTTTTCCTCTCATTATGTCTCTATTATTCTCATGGAATTATTTTTCCCTTTTTCAGTGTGGTTGCTGGCGGCCAGTGGGTATATTTTGGAGGTGCCACTATTGAGGTTTCCACAAACAAACAAAACAAAACAAAAAAACAGTTGCTGTTGGCTTCTCAAACCGGGGGGGGTTATTGAGATTTTTATTGTCGATGAGACAAGATGAAGATGAGATTGAAGAGGAGACAGTTTCTAGGCTTTATGTATTAAGGAACAGCTCAAGCAGACCCCTGTGACTCTAAAAAGGATTGAGCCAGGTATAGAGAATGGATGAATAAACCTCAAAAGGGAAATTGTATTAGTGAGTTAAAAAGTCAAACGAGAGAAAATAAAATAAAAACAAAATAAAAACATACAAAATCAGTTGACAAATTCTTGTCAAGTGTATCAGAGAATTATTGTTGACTTTTTTATTGATACATATATAATTCCGTATCTGTATGACTGACTGAAATCATTCATGTGATTGTTATTGTGAGTACCCACGTCCCCTACTATTCTGCTTTCTTTAGTGGGTTTTATCTTTTACTTTCTACCTTTTCTATGTGCATCTCGAGAGCAGAGAACAGTATCCATCACATGACTCAATCCAGTTTTAATCACATTTGAAAAAGCAATTTAAAATAGGAAGCCTCAGTGGCATGGCGACAAAAGTCACTTCATGAGGGGAGATTAAAGAAATCAAAAACGTGTTCAGGGGTGTGGATTGTAGATTAGACAAACGTAACTGCCCAGACAGAGATGAAAAGATCAAGCTGTCATATGATGGTGCTAAAATTGTCACATGTAGCTGTTATGGCTCACTGCTTGCCGCATTTGCGAAAAGTTCGATGAAAATATAAACACTTCTGCCTTTGAAAAATATCAATCTTACTGCAACTGATCTTATTTACTTTGAAGATTTAGGCTGATTTCATCATCATCCTGTATAGCTCAGAAAAATCTTAAATATCTCTGTGTAACATGATAATCTCTTGATCTCACATACTTGTTTTCTGATTTCTTTCGAGTATTTTTTGTCTCCTGGTAGGATTAAGGATCAAGGAGACTTTGTCATTGAGCCAGCGTCCCAGCACAATGAAATTAAATTCCAGTACATCGTCCAAGAGAACATACAAGGAACAGACAAATGTAGTAGGACACGGGTCAATGGTGCACTGAGGCTGCGGCCAGGTGCCTAGCACTGCCTTAGATAAGGAAGTGAGGTAACACAAGGAGTAAATATATAAGTAAATGTGTGAAGTCACTGGTTCAATAATACATGACACGAGACAGTCCATGATGCAGTCTACTGTAGATGATACAGAGTATTCCAAAGTGGTGACGGTTTTTCCTTCTGTCCTACAGGTGGCGGTACAGGCAGCCAGAAGACCATTCTCCATGAGGAGTAGTGGAAGATGCCGGCTCTGCCAGCACTGTTACTGTCAATTAATCTCGTCTTCCAACTGCTGACTATGGCACCATTCTCCTTCAGCCAGGCTAGCACCCTTTCTGCCGTTCGGATGGGTAAGTACTGTGGAATAATTCAATTCAATTCAATTTTATTTGTATAGCGTCTGTTACAATGTCAATTGTTTCTAGGCGCTTTACAGAGACCCAGAGCAGGACCCCCGAGCAAATATGGTTAACTCAAAATATAATATTAAATCTAATCAATGATAATGGCAAGTAAAAAAAACTCCCACAGAGGCAGAAAAAAAAACCTTTAAGCAAAACAGTGGCAAGTAAAAAAGCTCCACTTTAAGAGGAAGAAACCTTGAGCAGGGACCTGGCTCACATGGGGGGACCTTCCTGCCAAAGGCCAGCCGGGTAGAGAAAGAAAAGAGGGGAGAGAGGACAGAGAGAGGATGGAGGACAGAGAGAGGAGACCAAACAGATGACTAAATACAATGACCATATAAACATAAACAGATGGAGGTAGCAGCACTAGGGATGAGATGGCCAGAGGACCAGGTCACCTGATCACCACGCCAGTCGGCACCCCAAACACAAGTGGAGGAGAACCCCGGAATGAACAGAGGATGGAACTGCAAGTCAGCGTGAAACCCAGGAAACTCTGGCCTGCAAATACACCGAAAAAAAAGGGGGGGGCAAACCAGCACAACAAACCACAGGAAAGCAAAGAATATAGAGCACAGTTACAGTAACAAGGTGCTCCCAAGTAATTATGAATGAGCTGGAGGAGGAGGAAGGGAGGAGGAAAGGGAAGGAAAAGGAGAAAAGCAGCGGAGACACCACTCGGCAGATTATGTTGGTGTCCCCCTGCAGCGTAGGCCTATAGCAGCATAACTATTGACAAAACTGTGATTAAGACGAGCCTACTCTAGTCTTAGCTACTACAACTATGCCTATAACTATTAGCCCCTACACACTATAGTTTAGACTAACTGTAGGCTTTAGTGTACAAAAATGTGTTCACTTTAGTTTTAGAGATGGAGATGGTGTCACTCTCCTTAACCTAAACTGGTAGCTGGTTACATAAAAAAGGTGCCTGGTAACAAAAGTCCCATCCTCCAAACCTACTCTTGGATATTCTAGTAACGACGAGTAATCCTGCACTCTGAGAGCGGAGAGCTCTATTAGGAGCATAACGTGCTATCAAGTCTTGTAAATAGCGCGGAGCTAGGCCATTAAGGGCCTTATATGCGAGAAGCAGAATTTTAAACTCAATTCCAATTTCCAATTCATATTTCACGAGAAGCCAATGGAGGGAGGCTAACACGGGAGACCCGTGTATATATATATATATATATATATATATATATATATATATATATATATATCTATATATATATATATATATATATATATATATATATATCTATATATATCTATATATCTATATATATATATATATATATCATAAAATAACTATTTAATTAACAACCAAAACAAATTTTTTTTTTTTTTTAAACTCTGGTGTTGTTTCATGTGGGTTCAAATATCTGCACATTGATTAGAAATCAACAGTTTTGCCAGAGCTATTTCGTATTCAGCTTTTTTTTTTTTTTTTTTTTTTTTTGCATCATTTTACCAGCGGTTGGAAGACCTTCAACAGCAAATCGTGCTCTGTGATGAATGTGCACACTCGTATTTTCAAGTTCCATACATGGTCAGTCATTGATGCTGGTACATCAGCTGTGGTGGTTACTACCAGTAACCGTGTTGTGTGTTGTAGACCAGGTGTCCCCAACCCCCGGTCCTGATCCGTGGGTCATTTGGTACCGGGCCGCAGAGAAAAAAATAAATAACTTCCATTATTACCGTTTGGTTTATTATTCGAGGCTAAATAATGTTTTATTTTGAAAAATGACCAAATTCTCTCCATTACATCAGTCTATCTGTCAAAATCCACCTGGTCACATATGGACCTACACAAACAGCTCTACCTCTCGAATTAACTCTTGTATAAAAAGCATAGTTTGGCCTCTGTTGAACCCCTGAGAAAATAGCAGAGATCGTCTTAAACGGCTTTCTCGCCATTTAAACCACAGACGACCAGAGCGGAGTGCACATACTATCTGGGACTTTCAGGTAGCCGATAGGAATTGTGTAAAAATATTTTTTATGTATATATCAGTGCAGAGGAGGAGGAGGAAGGAAGAGGAGGAAGCTTTACAGCAAAGTCCCAGACAAGCTGCGCATGAGAGCTGCTCTGATCTGAATGAAAAGATTCTCCACAGCAGGTTTGGGAAAGTGGGTTTTTTCACAGCGCAACCTGCTCCTAAAGGCAATGACTACTGATGCACTGATTGGTTTAGCAAGTAAAATGCCCTAACCACTCCAATGCATAATGTAGCAGGTAGCGCAGGTGGGACAGTGGGTTTAGCGAGGGTGGAAGATTGCTTTTTTTTGCAGGGAACGCCTCTCCCGCTACACCCCATCCCTAAATAGCGGCTTTAGCAGATCTGGCTGAAGATCGGCCCAAAGTTTTTACAGCAAAAATGGCAACCCTGTCACTGGGAATGGTCCCTTTACATGAAACAAAGTCTGATGTTTATTGCATATTAGATGTGTCCATCTCATAGACATATGATGAGCTGTCATCATTACGTTGAAGTGGCACATTATCTATGAATGTGGTTGTAGACTGGTGGTCTCTGTGAGGATCTTTTTGAAAATAAATTGAAGTTACAGTAATCCCCCACACTTCGTGGTTAATGGGGGCTGTGACCCCCCTGCGATAGGTGAAAACCGCGATGTGAATGTACATGTACATGTGTATGTACATACAGTATACATGTACGCGCTGTCCAGTGACCCTGAGAAAACGTTGGAATCAACTCAGCTTCTAATCAATAATCAATATTAACTCTGTATGTTAAAGCGGCTTGTTGTAGTGAGCCACAGTGTGAGGAGAGACTCTGCTGCAGCAGCCAGGGTTAGTCAAAACAAAGGCAGGAGTGGAGTAACAGAAAGGTGGTAATTTATGTGATTTGTAATCAATTCCTAATCAATGAAATGTATGAAATGTGTGTGTGATTCTAGTCAATGATCAGAAACAAGATGTATTAGTAATTTTGTAATAGATCTGTGTTAGTTAGTATGTTAAAAAAACTTATTTTTGTTGGGTCAAGACGGACACAGACAGAGCGGAGCGCATGTTCCTCGTTGGAATGTCAGCAAAGCCGAGTTTCAAAATAATTCTGCCAGCTCCGGGCCACCAAGACACAACAATGGCGAAAAGCAGTCTGCTGTTTGTAAACAGTGAATTTCCTCTGCAATACACACTCAATACACACTAGTGTAACCGTGGCTGACATTGGATCAGGCCAGGTGCAGAAAGTAGCGGGGCAAGCTGACCTGCAAGCAAGGCCCAGCAGTGACTGTGGGCTTTGTGCAGAAAAATGGTGAATGAGGCGCATATTCTGTGGTTAAACTAATCAATCCAGCAATGGCTCAATTAAGGACATTGTAAGACAGACATGAGGTATAAATCATTGAATAAGGATTAGCTTCAGCTGATTAGCTTTAGCTTAATGAGTATTTGCCCCAGACAAACAATGTAACCTTGGAGGGTCTTGTGATGTCGTGATGATATGTAAATTATGTGAACGCCTCTTCTGACCTATGAAATGGCTGTGTGACACTGTGTGTGAATAATGTATGAGGGAGAAGCCAAAACAAGGAGGGTTATGTATAATTATGTACACCTCTGTAATTTTGGGTAACCAATCAAATGAAGGCTGGTGCAGGGCGAGCAAGGAGAGAGAGAGCGCATAAAAAGAGAAGGCAGAGGGACTCTGTGTGGATTCCTGGAGCGACTTCAGAAGAAGAAGGACTAGCTGGGACCTGGACGAGCGACCCCCATCCGGAGGATTAACTGGAAGGAATTTCTTCAAGAAAAGAAGACAGAAAGAAAAATATATTCTAGCCATATATTTTCACCTATCCCTGAGGCTTGCTGTCCAAGCCACAAAATTCATCCTAGCCGGTAACAAGAGCCCAGATCTTAAGAGGAGAGCTGCCGTTAACAGACGTGACTGATAGCTGGACTTCGAGCCACCCGGCTATTCCTCTTAGGTCAGTTATTGGGGTAAGCGGGGTAGACGTCTGTAAGTAGGCAGTGAGAGCTAGGCGTATCTCCTCGACACCAGCTTAAATAAGTTGAGGAAATCTAGCGAGGAACCCCTCCTAGACCGCAACTTCTTACCTGAAGAGACGGAGAGCTGGTCCCGGTGACAGACTCTGCTAGTCAGAGACTGAACCACACCTGGGGGATCTAACAGCGCGTACGCAAAATCTACGGAAAGTACACTCACTTTGACGATCTCTCCTCTGTGTGCAGCTGACTAGAGCAAGAGGTGGGAGATGCGGGGACGCTTGTCAGCCAATCATGCACAGACAACCGATGGCACAGTAATGCCCATCATAGCAGCCAATCACAGGCCTCGACATTCGTTTATGGGACCTCCCCTGTCGGCTCTTGTTGCTTCCCGAGACTTGTTCTTATTGTGATGGGTTTCGCTTCAGGCAATACTGTAAAAAGTGCTGCAAAAAAAGAGCACCTACCCCACGTTTAAGCTGCTGTAAAAAGATGACATGTTATTTTATTTTTATGTTATATGTTATTTTAGTCAGTGCTATCGGTCACTCTAAAAGCATCATTGGCTCATGTTTGTCATTAGACATCTATACAACAGAGAGAAACCATTGCTTTTGAAGAGCAGTTTGTCAATTTTTTAAATCTTGACAGAAGTCATTTCATGAGTTATGGTGTGAATTTGCCTCTTCTGTTGAGTGTCATGCCTGTTGAAGCCACAGAGAAATTAGTTTAAAAAAAAAGGAGCAAAGAAATCATTGGAAGAAAAAAACAATCACAGTGGAAAGAAAACAGAAACAAGAAGTAAATAAATAAAGGATAAATAAAGGATATAGCTCACACAGTTATCTCTGAAAAATAACTCAAATCACAATTTCTTATTTATAATCATGGAATATCTCATCTCTCTTTTTTGAGAAATGGTGGCATGAGTTAAAACATAATTATGTTGTACAGAGTTATCTTTGAATCTGTGTTAGATGTCCAGTTATAATTTGACATCAAAACAAAAAGGATATTCTTGACAATCAGTTTGATGTCACTGACGTCATGTTGAGGTTTTTCTGAAATTTTTTTAAAGACTTTGGTTCCATTATTTCACATTAATTTTGTAAGCAAGAAACTACTTTAAGTATATAAATATTGGAAAAAAATGTTTACTACATGCTGTGTATGTACACAATGTTTTTTCAATACAATGCACAAAGCATGTGGTGGAGGTTCAGATGATAGTGGGAGAAATCTAGAAGAATATCAGGTAACATAACAGAAACAAAACAGAAAAAAAGGATTAAGTTTGACAACAAAAAACAACAGCATCTTAATATAAACATGGATTCACTCCGATATGCACTCAGTAACATTGGTGTTTGTCTCTGAAAACATGACACGAGTAGATTGCAGGAGAGCTCTGATCCAGTTGTGAGCCAGCAGTGCAATTTGTTTTTTTTTTCTCTCTCCCTTTTGTCATGTCTTGTTAAATTTGTCGACCTACCTGCAGCCCCCAGAGTCATACTTCCCCCCTCATATTGAATAATGTCAACTACATGGAGCTCAGAGGTGGGATGTGACAAGAAAACTTGTTCGTCCATGAAGGTACACAGCTTCAAGGAGTTAAAGTCTGTCTGTAGACTCCTTTTTGCCTTAATTAAAGAAGTTTTATCATCATGACTCAGGTTAAACTCAGGAACATGGTACTTTGACTTGCTTTATACACAGATGTATTATAAATAGAAGATGACACTCGTATACCAGCAGGCAAGAAGCCAAGAGTCAGAGTTTTTTTTCCCCCCACCCAACCAAATTTACTGTTTCAACAAATTAGCTTGAAACAGCATTATTTCATATTAAATTTGAACGCAGCTTGTTTTACTCCTCCCCTAAAGTAGAAATTTGCTATCAGGAAACACACAAATGGGGAATGTAAACATGGAGAAAAGTTTGTCTAAAAGTGTAACAGCTTAGCAGAAAAGAGTTATAATCCATTTTCCATGATGGAGGGCAGGAAAGGTAAAATTAAACTGTTAATTTAATTTTCCAGAAAGTTTCCACCCCACCCAAAAAAAAGAAAATTCTGATTTTTTTAATTAAGGGAATCATTTTTCATTTGTTCAAGTCTAATTATTAATAAGCCCAATAAGCTTAGTTAAGGTAAGATAGGGATGTCATGAACAACTTATGCAAAATGGCTGTAATGTATCCAATGTCAATTTTATTATCAATAATATTTTTATCAATACTACTAGTTTTAATTGTGTGTGGGCTTTTAACTTAAGCTTGTCTGGATTCAGGTCACCCAAAGCAGAAAGGATACCAAGACATTCCCTGGCCAAGTGAGGGATATGATCATCAAAAAAAAAAAAAAAAAAAAAAAGAGCATGTACTTGTAGAAGTATGAACACTTACATTACTCTTAGTCCTTTAAATAAAACAGTAGATTTGGGTGCTTGATTTTGACAGCACGTGAACAATTAAAGTAAAATCAACTTTAGCTCTCAGTTCATCATAGACATATGTTCATTTTAGCACAGGCTGGTGGGACGCAATTTTGAGTCCTGTCAGCAAAAGCACTGTGGCATCTTAAAACTGCGTAACACTGAAGATTTGAGCCAAGGACAAGCCTTACTGCTGCCTCACAGGTAGAAGTCTCCTTGTTCAAATCACAGCTGGGAGCTGACTGCGTGGAGTTTCCCTGCTCTCCGTCTGCTTGTGTGGGTTTTCTCTGGTTGATGAACCAAATTTAGACACAGTAAACAGTAAATGTTCCCAGGGTGCCACACCGCCGCGTTACCTTCAGTGTTTCTGAAATAGCAGGAAAGCCAAAGAAAAATGATATAATCCAAACTGTACGCCTTTGGAACAGTTTTTTTTTTTTTTTTTTTTTTAGAAAAAAAGTTTAATCACAAGCTCACATAGAAACACTAGGCTATTCTGACAGTCCTGCAGTCTCCACTACCACTTAGAGTTTTCTCTACTGCTCCCCCCACTGTAATCTACTGTGCTTATTTTTCTGGGTGAACTCTGGAAAGATGATGATTTAAGTGAACTTGGTCATCTTCTCAATTGTTCTTTTACAGATGGAATTGCTCTTTTTGCCACTACAGGTGAAACTGAAAAACCAAAGTGTACATTTTCTCCTGGCAATTTAGCAACCAATGCTTCCGTTATAGAAAAGTGGCACCTGAGGTCAGCGAGACCTTTTTGTTTCTGAATATGTGAAGTTTTATGCGTCCATGACACTTCCCCTGGAATGTGAAGTATCGTTACTTCAGGTATTACAGGCTCCATCATTGTATGAAAGTGGGACACATCTAAGTCTGACGGAATTATCTCAAGATTTTGTTGATATTCAGACATGGTTAAAATACATCGTGTGTTAGCTTCTCACTGTCATTCCGGCATCAGCTCCTTCTGTGATGCGAGTAAATGCTTTTATGCATTCAGTGTTTTCTTTTCTGTCTGTTTTAGTCACATGATGACGTTTAGTGGTACCAGGTATTAAAATGAACAAGAAAGTAAAGAAAAAATGGTGGTCTAATAATTTTTTCCATGACTGTATATATATCTATATATCTATATATATATATATATATATATATATATATATATATATATATATATATATATATAGATATATATATATATATATATATATATATATATATATATATATATATATAGATCTATATAGATATAGATATATATATATATAGATATATATATATCTATATATATAGATATATATATAGATAGATAGATAGATAGATAGATAGATAGATAGATAGATAGATAGATAGATAGATAGAGGGGGGGGGGGTGCGGCCAAATCAGCAGTATGATACATTGCAGATTTTCCAACATGCAAAATCTATTTGTCCTTTTCTGGTAGTAGGACCAGAAAGGACATAAACTAGTCTTACAAATTAGAAAAAAAAATACACAGGGTGGAAGTATGTACCAAGCACTTAAAAAGTGTCAGTTTCCCAGTGCCTGATGCTAATTGCTTGATCTATTTTTGAGGAGATTTACTTGGAACGTGAGGTAGCTCAACAAGAAACATCTAACTCTCTGTGTTACCCTAAACTGCAAAGTCCACAGCAGTCCTTTCATGGAAGGACAAGATAAATTGCCTCCTGCTTTGCCCCAAGAGACGTTAATTATTTAAGAAACATAAATCAAATCCAGAACAAACCCCAGTGGCAGCAAGAGACTTTCTGCATATTATAGAGTTTCAGCACCATATTCACCTTGATTTTTATTCTTTTTCTCCGCCCCTGCATTACTCCTCAATGTCCACTGAAACTGGGAAATAACAACGGATGAGTTAGATCTCAAAAACAATCTTGAGACTTTGCTTCTTTTTTTGTTTTTTCACCCCAGTTCTTTAATATTTTAAGGAGAGAAACAGAGATTGGAGCTAATCTAATCTACTCTGATGCTACTCACATCAGATGGAAGAGGCAAACAATGTTTACCTACTTGAATTAAATTGTGCCCTCTTGTTTTCTGTGGATACGCTCTCTATATAACAAGCTATTCCTTTCCATCTGCTACCGGAGCATTCCCATCCTTTACATCTGTCCACTCATCAAACAGACGCTATCGTGCGCAATATGCAAAGCAGGAGAGTCAGCAGGGAGGACGCAGCAAAAATAAACATGGCAGGTGTTAAGGTACACAGCCAACGGGTATTACTTTCCTGTTTCTTGTAGGAGACAGAAATGATGACAAGTGGTTTTTACTGCAGCTGCTATGAATTCTCCCATTTCTCTCTTTTTTTTTTTTTTTTTTTTGTTCAGATCCAAGGATGAGCATAAAAACTCTACTTTGGCTTGTCATCCTGAATTGCTGCTGGTAATTTTGCCTTTTTTTCAGAGGCTGCAGGTGTTTTTCACCGTCATGGCGCCCCCATTTACAGAAGGCAGCTTGTTTTCAAACCTTTCCCAGCTACCATGTATTTTTATCAGACATCATTATGAACTGAAGTATTTTCAGGTAAAGCAAAAGCAAGAGACTGTTTGTCAGTTTTTGTCCATCTGTGTATCGGTTTTCTGAAGCCTTTTCAAGCCATTCAGGCTTGCTGGAGGGTTTGGAGTGCATCCGAGTTGCCATTGATGGAGAGGCAGGCTGAACCCTGGGCAGGTTGTTAGTCCATTAATGGGCCACACAGAAAGGAATGAGACAAACAACGACACCCACACTCTCTCCTACAGACAATTTTTGAAGCACCAATTAGTCTAGCATGCATGTTTTTGGACTGTGGAATAAAGTTGTAGTACCTGGAGAAAGCTCATGCAGGCACCAGCAGAACATGCAGACTCCACACAGAATGACCCCATATGGCATTTTGTAATGAGAACCTTCAAGCTGGGAGGTGAAAGCTCGGAGTCCGTTTGTTTTCGGCTGCAATAAACTTGTTAATTCTGTTTTTATTGTCTTCACAGCCTTTTTGTCATCCTTATCGCTATAAAAGGTTTTATAGACAAATCGTTTTCAGCTCCCTTTGGAAACGTCATGTGACATTTATAAAAATGCCGCACCAGTTTGGCCGCATCTGTTTATTTAACAGTTAGTATCTGCACTATTTACTTTGGTTCCATGTCTAAGCACATCTTGGACATTGAGTCAGGGTGTCCATTGAGGAGAAGGAAATTAACAGTTTCTGTGCACATGTTAGACTGATTTTCTTCCTTTTTAAAAGCAAACAGCTAATAGGGTTAGGTTGAATAAAAAGAGAGCCTGTCATCAAAGATAAAGTTGAAGAAATTGTCATGGAATTTTAATTGACAATAAACTACCATACACATAATTGTCTTCTTATTGATGGTCATCTTATATCTCTGTTTCCTCAAGATGGATGGTAATAATACAACATTTGGCCAACATTTTGCTGTAAATCCAGGCCAAACGTGTCCACTGCAATGACACTGTTCTTGGCTGGAACCGAATCCATGACTTTAGTTTGGAGAAACTTATCTGAAGTGTGAGTCAGAGGAGAGGCTGATTACGTGAAACAGCTGGTGGAATGAAACTACAGCAAATAAAGTGTTGCAAAAAGTGGGAAATGATGTATTTTACCTGTTAATGGAAACAGTTCTAACATTATGAATAATGATTATCATCAGCATCTGTGTGGAAGTGTCAGACATAATTAAAATGTGAGAAAGGCTGTTATCAGAGTTAAATCTTGTTAATGAGGTATTTGCTATTGCATTGTTTCTCAACAACTGTATTTGTTCCCAAACTCTTGTGTTTTTGTGCCCAAACCAAAGAACCTAAGACGTCACCTACATTGTTATCTGCAGCTATATTTGAACAAAATGTGTTTGAGTATTGTTCTGCAGTTACATCCACAAAAATCTTGCTGGTGGCAACATTTTTATGCCACTGTTTCAGATAATGGTGACTGAAAATAGATGAGGGGGAGCCAGAAAATAATAAACAAACATTCACTTTTACTGAAAATACTACAACACAGAAAAGAAGGCATTAAAGGAAATTGTGTATGTGAATCAAACCCCACTTTATTAAAACCATTACATCCAATTGCTCTCGTACTTATTTATTTATTTATTTATTTTAACATAATTATATTTGGCCTTATAGCCCCTCCCAAAATAAAGGGAAGCAACAACTACTTATCTTATGTTGGCATTATTTTTACACACATCTGAATGCTTCAGACCAGTAAACTCCCAAAATATCTACTTTTATAGAGGCGAACAAACTTGGTGATTATCAGTTGATCAAAAGTATTTCATTAGCCACAACTGGCTGGTAGTTACTTAACTCCCATGATAACAGTGGGATAACATCTAATTTTTCCCATCGGTGTAATAAAAGAAATGGACAAACCCCCTATGATGTTTTCTGAAGAGTGCTTTTGAAGCTCCCACCCCTTTTTTTTTTAACTGACTGTCCACACATCCTCAGTTCAGATGTAACTACCGAAACAGCATCCACAACCAGCATTGTCAGAGTTGAAACGATGCAGGTTATCAAGCTCCGCTAGGCCTTGTTTCATTGTTTCATTGTTTCAAACGTGGGTGGCCACATGTATAGGGCCAGTTGGCCAAGTAGGTGGTAAGTGGGCTGGTCTTTGAGCAACCGCAGACCTTGCAAAATAGGGGACCGAGTCGGGACATCAAGCGGGACAGAGTGTGATCATCCACCTGCTGACTTGCTGTCCGGCTGATCAACTTGGAAGGATTCTGAAATATTTCAAGGCAAAGGCTGCTTGACTGGAGGACCCTGCTTCTCTGGCTGTTGCAAAAGCTAGAAGCTGATGAGCGAAAGGCAGTCCAGTTAGTGTCTTCCATTTAGCCCTTTCTACCAGCTTTTAATCCAGGACTAAGACAGCTGCTTCAGGCAGATATTGTGTTAAGCTTTGTCCCGGAAGTCTTCCTGGCCAACCCAGAACCAGCACAGCATTCGAACGGCACAAGAAGCCATATTACCTTTAAATAAGAATAATTATGCTCCGTTAGGCCTTTGTTCACAGCTCAGAAGACGTTGAAGGTTCTAAGCAGCTACAGTGACAGATAGCCATTTTGCCTCAGACTTAGCCATAGACGTGATAAAAAAAAGTCTTAGGCAAAAAAAATAAATCAATAAAATAATATTAATAATAATAATAAGCCATGCACTCAATCAAAACCATACTCCAAATTATGCTTAAATGCCTGGCTTAATAATTGCTCAAATGTATAGTTAAACGAATTAGGTGGATCCAAAGTCACCCCCATTCAGAAGTGTAAACAACTTATGGAGACCAAAGCAGTTATTTGTTGTTGTTTGTTTCTTTGTCTTTTTTTAAACCTGATTGCTGCAAAATTAAAGTGAGACAATTCAACATGTGGGTGAATGGAGACAGGCTCCTACTAGTCAAGGAACTACAGTCTTGACTACACACTACCTCTGAATTCTGGCTTAGTTTTTGTTCAATAAACATTTATTTAGCCTAATATGCCATGTGGTTTTCTTATTATGCACTTGTATTCACCATTTTAGTACCATGTAAGGTCCAGTATAGTAGAAATGAAAGAGGCTGTTCCACAGGTGTAAAACCTGATGAATAATTCTAATGTTATCCATATTCTCCATTTTTAGAATTGACAAAGTCAAACCTTACTCTGCCTTCTGGGTTTGGTAAATGGTTTAACTTTTCCTAATGTTAAAAACAGACTTTGAGACAGGAGACTTGTAAAAAGGTATCAGTGCAGTTTATACTTGGAGCAAACTGAGAAAACTGTCTGCTGTTATTTGTGTCAGGCAACCAAGATCAGAGGGACAAGAGAGACTTGGTTAGGATTTAGTGAAAACACAGTAGCTCAAAAAAAAACAAAAAAAAACCCTTTGAGGGGCGTGAACATGACCTGGATGTTAACCAACTAGCAAGTATAACAATCATGCAATTAAAGGAGAGAAATCTGGAAAAAAATATACAGTATGATGATGACTAGATGACGGACAGGTGAGCCAGGAACGTTGACAGGGACCAGGATGCCACGCCCTCAGGAAACCGGAGGGAGAGAGAGAGAGAGAGAGTTGCTTACAGACACATGAGGAAAGAAGAGAGAGACAGACAAGAGGAGAAACAAACCGTGCTGCCAGCAGAGATTGTGACAACTGAGCCACTGAAGAGAAAGTTGTCACTGTTGATCTTTTTTTTTTTTTATTAATTTTGCCTGCAAAGTATATCCAGGTTAAATCACAACACAAAAATATATATATAATAAAATTTGATTTGTGGATTTTTCTTTTTTTAAACAGATTTCACAAACTATTAAAACAGGCTTTCAAGGGGTTTTGTAACCCCTTGGAAAATTGTACCCAGAATCAAATTTGCAATGTGCTTAGATCTTCATAGGGAGTCTGGAGGGCAATTAAATACCAGGTATTGAATGAGAATCAAAAAATAGACATTATTGGAACCAGCATTGTTGCATGCAACTGCTCTATTCACATCACAACTCTCAGAATCCAGTCTTTGCCCATCATTGGGGAAGTGAACTCACGTGCATTGTCTAACAGTTAAAGAACTGCCTCTCTTCTTCCTCAGCGGCCATTCTGGATGACCAGTCTGTGTGTGGCCGTGGTGAGCGCCTGGCGCTGGCCCTGGCGAGGGAGAACATCAACAATCAGATGCAGGGCTCATCCCAAGCAAAGGTGGAGGTGGACGTCTACGAGCTACAGAAGGACTCCCAATTTGACACCACTGATACCAGTAAGCGTCGGTCCTTCCTTTGTATTCATGTGGCAGTGATCCTTTCTTTCAGCTGAAACAGCTGAATCTGCTCCCTGTGCTGACATTTAAATTAGAGGTTAACTTCAGTCAACCATGTATGCGAGGAAGCAGTGCAAAGTAATGAAGCGTCAAATCTTATTTAATAAGGCAAGTCAATAGTGCAGCAGGTGCAAATGATTTTTTTAACGCTCAGTAAATATATACATATGTTAGCGATTTAGGCACCAGGGAGCAAGCAAGTAAAGACTCAAGTATATGAAAAATGCTTTTGACCAATATATTTCCTTGACAGGTGACATATTAAAGCTCTTTTAAAGTTACATAGGGAGTTAAGTTTGCAGTAACTCCAAAAATGACTGTCAATGACCCTGTAATGTGGACAAAATCTTTATATAAAATATGGAATGCACTTCATATGAACAAATTGTCACTGTTGTATAATGACTTTTAAACTACAATCTCTTTGCCTTTTCCAATCAGTTTTTATTCTCCCTCTCTTAAAAGAAGAGCTCTATTAAATCGATTGTGCCTTAAACTTCTTTTCTACTGAGAAATTTCACCCACTTCTTGATGTTCTTGTTAGTGTGTGAAAACATTCAGCAAAGGTTTCGCCAGGCGTTGCAGCTTGTTTCAAGTAGATACCTCTGTCTACACTAAAAGAACTAAAAACAGACAAAAAACAAAACTGTAAAAAAAAACAAAAAGAAAGTCACATGTCCTACTACGGTTAATAAAACGCCATTACAGAAGTAGAAATCTTTAAAGTGGGTCCAAGAACAGACTCAGAGCGTCAGATGATTCAGTTATCCTCAACATCTCACCAGACTCTGCTCGCTGTCCTGCTGCCCTTCCCTCTGGAATGTAGTGAAATAATGTGAATGAGAAAAAAGACTCCTTGAATGCTAATAACTGACATATAATGACCCAAAGATATCTTTTGAATGTAAACAATGGCACGTATGGTTCGGTATCTATAGCTGTTCTTTTTTTTAAAGCCACCGTTGTGTCTGTGTCTCCGGTTTTGTACTTTCTTTTTGATTATTTGGCACGTGTGAATGCAGATGGAAGGACACGTAGTTCTGTCGCTGTCTCATACAGAATATTAAAGAGAACCGACTGAACTGGAAAGTCATCTTAAAAATAAAGATAATAAAAGAAGGGGATCTACTAATTGGATTGAATTATAAATGTATTCTAAATAAAGACATCCTTTTGATACTTCATGTTACTTGGTGTTTATTTTGAAAATTTGATTTGAGAAACTAAAAAAAAGAGAGTTTTGTGTCGCTCAGTTTCAATCTTTAATGTTTCTACAGTGGTGAATTTGCATTAGCAAAGCCTACAAGCCTTGGAAGTCTATGAAATCAGTTTCATGTCAGTGACACTGAGAATAGCTGTATCTTTGTGGCAAAAAGCGCTAGAAACACAGTTGTAATACTTTAAAATGCCAACTTTAATGAATTTTTTTCTCACTAGTGTCTCATATCTACAGCTCTATATTAATATCTGAGTAGAACAATTTTCAAAACTAGCTGGCAAAGTTAGCTCAGAATTTAATCAATTGGCATTGCATTTGTGCTACAGTTCAGTTCTACTTGAAAGATAATCCATAATTTAATTCAAGTTACTGCGCCACACAGGTTCATTTAAAATGGCCAGAACTATTGCATCATTTCAGAGCCAAATACAGTTTTTGCAAATCAAAATCCAAAATCTAAAAACTCAAACCCAGAATCTGTAACCAAAAAAATTAAACCTGTAACCAAGAGCACAATCATCTTTCTTGATTACATTTTTCTTTTCTCACTATCAGTTCTAAAACCATCGCAGTTTTCAAATTGTCTTTCTCGGTTACTCGGTAATTTTTTTTTTCTTTTTTTACTTTTCACAGTTGCAATTCATAAGTGTCAAATCAGGATAGTAAGTAAAATGTTACTGAGAAAGTTGATTGTGCTCTTGGTTACAGATTTTAATTTCTTGGTGACAGATTTTTGGTTACAGATTCTGGGTTTGTGTTCTCAGATTTTTGGTTGTGACTTGCAATATATTTGGCTCTGAATAGACACCATGCAGAGTTTTGTCATGGGTACACATACGGGTACAGATACATTTAAGCAAAACAGTATGTTTCTCCCCTGAAAACCGCTTGTATTGTCTGAAAGGAAGAAACAAGTTGGACTGAACCAAGAAGGTTCATTTTTGTTTTTGGTTAATTTCTGACAACAATAAAATGAAAATTGTGATAGACCTCCATAGTAAAATTATCTGATTGCACCAGAATATTATTATTATTACAACTTTTATTATGTATCTATTTATTTGGGAGAGAGAAAGACAGAGAGGTGAGGGAGGAAAACCAAACATTCACCTTTCTGGCAGGTACAAAAACTTGCTCATTTGGCTTTATTGTGTTGTTAATCATTGTAGGTCAAACTAGGAAGGTGTTGCCCCCAGTGAGAAGGTTAATGGTTTGAATTAGGGGTATAATGATAAACTGGCCTACATCACGACATCAATTAAAAGTGGAATGATGCAGTAGCAGTGATATAAAATGAAAATATCAATCAGATATCAGTACATGTAATTGTCATCAATTCATATTATACAGTGGCCTTTTTTAGTGCTTTTTTGAGTAAAGGAACAGCTCTTATCTTTCAATTGTCTAATTTAACCAAGAAATAAACTTGTAAAATGATATGTTAGCTACTTGCTGGGATTTGATATGAATGAAAGAAATTGTGACACATGACGCCATCTCACAGCAATCAGCGTCTCCTGAATCAAAACAAATCAAAATTGTATCGCACTAGAGTTTTTGATATTGGCAAACATTGAATCACCATACAGTTAAGCCAGTCCTTTTTTTTTTTTTGCCATACTGGAATAAAGTTTAATTGAAATATACTCCAGTAGGTGGCAGTGGCGCTCTCATTGTCGCCATGTGCGCAGAGAGTATTAGCTATGTTGTGTCAGTTTATTTATTTATTTTTTATTTTATTGCATGGACATGCGTGCACATAGCACAGAGCAGAAGATATGAAGTAAACAAACTCTCAAGAGACACCACAGAAAAGGGATGAAAAGAAAGGTGGAGAGAGATGGAGATAATGAGACAAACGAAAGTCACCAGGAAGTTAAGACGAGGAAATATGATGATGCTGATGTAGCGCTTGGCTTCACTGTGACTGCGGTGGGATTGATGCACTTTATCTTTGTAGACTAAAAAACAATTTAAATGAAGTTATTCTTTGTTATAAGTTGACGTATATTTTTTTCTTTTTTGTTTCCATTAATGTTGATAGGGATACAGTGTTATGAAGAGGTCTACTTATAACAATTTGATAGACAAATGATACTATTTATTGTTGCGGTGGATGGGGGGGCAAAATGCTTTCTTCTTCCTAGGGGGTGCGCAGCAGAAAAAAAGAGAACTACTGAGTTAAGCAATGTAATGTTGTCTCATAATGAAACTTGCAATTTATATCCCAAGTTAAAATACCAACTGGTGCTTTCCTGTGTGGAGTTTTTATGTTTTTGTGCTTATATGGGTTTTTGATAGGTCCTAAACAGTTTCATGGCTTCCTCTGCTTAATCCAGGCGTGATTTCAGTTTTTCTGATAGAAATCAGTTTAAAGCATTTTCAGTTTCAAAGGGATTTTTGTTGAAAACCATGTAACTCCATGCTGGAGGATTTCAGATGTGTAATGAACTGTGTTCTCAGGTGACAAACAGGACATGATGGAAAAAGTAAGACAAGGACAGATGGCTTATGACAGTGTTTCAGTGATTCGGGGTGTGGAGCGTCAGTGTGAAGCAAGGTCACAGTGACCTGAGAGCTTCTGAATAAGCAGCTGGAACTGATGTTTATTGATTGTGAACTGGCAGCGGGAAAAAAAAGAGGCTTCTCAAAGGGCAGGCATTTAGGCTTTCTCTTTAACACACACAGACACATCAGATATATTGATCAGGAGAAATGCTGCAGTATGAAAGAGGAAAAACAGTCAAATTAAAGCAGAGTAATGAAAAACATCCAGCTATCTATTTTTACTTGAAAACTCTTTCATGACCTGGGGCCTGTTTCAGAAAGCAGGTTCGACAATCTCAGAATCAAAAACCTGACACTGAGTTAAAAAACTGAGTTTTCAGTTTCAGAACAGGTGTTCAGAGTTGGACCAATCACCTCTGAGCGTGCTGACCACATCTTACATGACTGTAAAAAGCCATCATCAATGGAGCTCTGAGACTGTGATTCACCATGCCATCACCAAATAAACAGAAGAGAAGAAAAAGGCCGAAGTATTTAAATTATAAGAACCTTTGCCAACATTTACAAAGAAAAAAAAAAACATTCAAGGAGCTTCTGCTAAATTGGTGCAGTCAATCCATCCAGTAACTCTGGGTGATCCCTAAAGATCCCTGTTGTTATTAAGGAAACTGACATTTGCAAACTAGTAATAGCTAATGAAATAAAATAACCCGAGGTATTTAATGTGAAGTACGGGCATATGGGTGATATTTGTGAGGCACCGAAGAATAAGATCATGTAGTCATATGTTAGTTATGTCATAGGTTAGTAAGTCATAAGTCATGTAAGTCTTCTTATAAACAGTAGACCTAACATTCCTAAATGAATAAATTACCGGGCATCATAAATAGTGACAGTTGGCTTGACCACAGTAAACTATTTAGATCCTCAATATACTTTCCCATTGTATATGCAACATGTCATTGTTGAGTCCTCTCCAAAATGCACATTATATGATCAATTGTCTAGTGAAGTTGAACTTCAGCTTCATGAGGGGGAGGAGACAAAAGAAAACTCGGGTATGCTGAAGTAAACCTGCTCCCGACCAGGTTTAGTTCAGAGTCAGTTACCACGGTAACAGAGTCCGGGTATGAGCTACCTCAGTTTCTGAAAACGGCTCAACTGAACCCTCTTGTAGGCAGTAATTAGGGCAGGAAGCCCGTATGAAGAGGCTATAGTCCTCCTGAAGTGGTCGCAGGTTTGATTCCCAGCCTGTGCAACCCCTTGCTGTGTGTCTTCCTCGTTCTCTCTCACTGTGGAATAAAGGCCACTAGTGCACAAAAAACAAACAAACAAAAAAAAAAACTGTTTTATTTTAATTATTTGCAGGTATTAAAGACACTTTCTGGCTGCCTTTTTTTTTTTTTTTGATTTATTCCCGACTCAAACCAGCTACAACCAACACTGAAGTATAATCTGTATACATAATCCAAAATGTAGCCACGTTACACTTTACAAAACAAACCATGCAACATTTCTGCAGACTTGCAAAAGAAGGATTTTTACAATGTTAGAGCAGGTGTGAAAGTTAATGTGAAACCTGTGCAAAATATGATTTTAAAAAGAAAATGGATGTTGAACAATAGGAATCCAGAAGGTGAAGCAATTTTAGTTCAAAGGATACATGCTGCAAAAAGAATTTATAGCAGTACATGTGGCCAGTAAAATAACCATCAAATCCTTTTGATGCCACTGAGCAGAAAATGCAGATAATAACAACCTTCTAATGAGTTATTTGGGTCTGACAGCTGAAAGACATGTAGAGCTGCATGAGACATCCCATCGAGGAGCTTTTTGATATCTACATTATCTACAGACAGACAACATTTCAACCTATGCAAATTCTGTCAGCATTTCATTGATTTGAATGATTACTTAATTATCAATAGGTTAGGCTAATGTAATATTTAACAGTGACAATACGGCAGTAATGACAATAATTCCAGAAACAAGTGCACTGAAGTGAAATAGTAAGTCTTATCTAAACTATACTGTTTTTTTTTTTGGAACATGTTATTAGTAAAAACTACTAGATTTATAAAATTTCCTCCACACTAAACAGATATGTCGGTCATTGAAAATGCTTTCAGTTCAGCTGAGCTCTACAGCCTCAAAATAAAGAAAAGATGACTGACATTAACCCATTTTTTTTGTCTCTGTGTCATATTCTTTCACAGTGTGTCAGATTCTGCCAAAGGGTGTGGTTTCGGTGATAGGCCCTGCCTCCAGCCCCGCCTCCGGGTCGACAATCAGTCACATCTGTGGCGAAAAAGAGGTCAGTCACATCTGGTACTGAGCTGTCACAATATGCCATCATGTGAAACCTCAGTTCATGCTTTCTGCAAAGTTCCAGCCAAGCTGCAACATAAAATAAACAAGTGGCCTTCCTCTGATGAACTAAAAAAGTAAAGAAAAAAAAAATCACAAATATTATGTCCTGTCAGACAGTCATAACTACTGAAGTAATTAATCTTAACAATTTTCATACAATTATGTTTGTATATAACACTTAGCAGAGCTAGAACAATATATTTCAACTACTTTTATCAATCAAATATTTTATTAATCAAATGAAAGGAGTGTGTACTGACCTGTAAATAGGACTAATCTCAGAAAAATGTTTAAGGGTGCAGTCACACAAGGCAATTGGTAATGTGCCCAAGCACGATTGAACCTTAAATTCTGGTTTGCTTGAGTGATTGACTTGACTTTATAGCTATAAAGGCACCACATGAACACATATTTGCATATGCTAATTAGGAATAATTCCCTTTCCCTAAACATGGAATTAATATATGATGCACAAATACGCCTTACTAATGTTCTAGCAACGACTCATATATCCTTACAAAGTGCGCTGTGGGGATAAGGCTCCAAGCTGGTAAGGTGCAGGATGAGTTTGTTCTTGGTAAGTGATGTGTTTAAAGTTGAAATCATTGTCAAAATCCACTTTTAAAAGTTCACTAGGTGAACACTATTCAATTGCCCATCAGATGACAGTGGTTATGACGTGGCTGTTAACTCCCCTCAGCAACCCCCAGACTGCCCCAAAGCGCAGACACAGGTGATGTACTCAGGCAGTGGTAAAGCAATCAAGCAGTTGAAAAGTCTGTGCCGTTGCTTCGACATGTGCCAACGTAATGTGGTGCGGATGGTGTGGTATCATCGACCACATGTTCTGGCCAAATTTTGCTGGTGTGTAAAAGCCTGCTTCTACACACCAGCAAAATTGTTTGTTTGAGTGTTGTGCTTATGCATGTGCGTTCAATTTCACATTGATTGTGGCGTAGAGAATATCCGTAGATTTGCATATACACACGGATTTGTACATCAGAATCAAAATTTCCTCAGATTTAATTTTTTTTTTGTGTGTGTGTGAAGCAAAGTTTTAGTTTGAAATCCTAAAGGTTTTGCACATGCTAGAAGTTATAAACCTCCCTTCTCAAACTTATCTGGTGACACGTTCCACTTTATTGCCAAACCACATAAAAACCTCATTTGCTGAAATACAAAAATACAAACCATGTTGACCAGAAATGAGTGTAAACTTTAAGAATAAAGAGTGAAACGGTCTATTTGGTCTCTGAGAAAGTACAAGAAAGTCAATGAAAGTCTCATTGTATTGACTGAATTTTTGAAAAACTCTGAATTCTAAATTATATTTATCAAATGGCATTTCTATGTGACTGTTTCCAAATTAAACATGATGAGCTGGATAATGAAAGCAACTCAACTTGATATTAGCCATATATGGCATGTAAATTAAAGCTGTCACTAGCATGTCTGTGTTTTTATCTGTTGTGACACTGAAACTTTGGTGACAGATCAGCTCTCTGGCAGCATGTGTCAAAGTATTGTGATTGACTGTCACAAGGTTTTTTGGGGCTTCATCTCTAACACTTATTACTGTATAAGCCTCTGGCCTGACGTGCTTCATGTTATGAGATTCTCAGCTTGGATTTAAAATAAGCCCTGCAGATCAAAGCGCAGCCCTGCTGGGCTAATTACAGTTTACCGTTTAAACCTCTGAAGGTGTGAGCCTAGGTTAAATCGCACAGCAGCTGATCAGGCTGGAGTTTTGTCCTCTAACTTGATTTCTCATTCATCACTGAAGTGAATAATTTTTTAAATTGTCATTAATCTTCCAACTTAAGTGCAGCCAATGTGGTTTTAAGACCTTTTCTGTTTGATATTTCCATGTTTCTTGTTAATTTCTGTCACACAGTTTTAAAGTTTATTTCCTTCAGTTCAGTCACTTGACTTCCGACTGTTTGAGGCTTTTTAGTATCACATGTACGCTTTACTTCTACCCTTTCTTAGGGTGACTGTTTAAATGCTCACTTACAAAAGGTTTTTTTTTTTTTGTGCCCAAAATTCACCACTTTAACAGCTCCGAATGTTTTGATGGTAATGTTTCCTGTGAATGAAGGTAAATGCAAACAGTATGAAACAATTTTCTAACATCACTGATGATTGAGGACTTTCTTTCTGAAAGTAAACAAAGACTCAGTTATCAGCAGGTGTCACAATCTGATTATACATTTTATTTCTCCTGTTGAAACTCTTTAAAGCCGTTATGATTTCTATGATTTTTTTTTTTTCTCTTTGATGTTATTTCAGCTTCCTTTTCTCTAGCTTCTTATTTCCGAAACTTTTTCCTTTCTTCTTTTTGATTTTCTTTGTTCTTTTTATTCTCTCTCATAATAGCTCGGTTTTCCTTCTTTCTTCCTCCTTTTCATCCATGCTTTACTTTTTTTAACAAAACACACAGAACGTTTCAGTTTAATATGGAGTAATGTTACTGTATAGACTTACTCGCTTACAAAAATAAAAAAAGGTATTTGTCCATTATTAACAAATTAGTTCACTAAACTTCTGACTATACTTAAGCACTTTATTAAATGCTTTTTCACTGTTCTTTTTCTAATAACTCTTCTTCCTTCCTATTGTTTTTACTTGAGTCCCCACTTAAAGACAGTCCTCTGCTTCCCTCTTTTATCTTTCTAATCAATCTTTTCCCTCCTCCCTCATCCGCTCAGATTCCTCATGTGAAGATCGGCCCTGAGGAAACCCCAAAGCTGCCGTACCTTCGCTTCGCCTCAGTGACGCTCTACCCGAGTAACGAGGACCTGAGTCTGGCCATTGGTTCCATCCTGCGCTCCTTTGGCTACCCAACATCCAGCATCATCTGTGCCAAAGCAGAGTGTGAGAGTGCAGAGAGCAGAGTGTATATTTCCATTTCCCCATGCCACATTTATTAACTACCATGTATTTATTTCTTCAATGCAAAGCTAACAGCTCAGTCCTGTCCACTTTTCTTCTCCATAAAACAATTGATTTTTAAAGCAGTTGCAGTTTTGGTGGTAACTTGTAAGAGCTGAACTGGGGTACTTGCTTCATCATTCATTCATCATTTTGTGTGTTTTCATTTTCTCAGTGCTGCGATGCTGAAATTATATCCTTGATAATGTGCTGAGTGAGTGGAAAGTGCTGTAATTTAGTGATTTCAGGCTCTTTAGCATTATGCCGGTGTAGATTTACAGTAATACAGGTCATGGTAAATCTCAAAGCCTTGAATCAAGGTAAGTGGAGTTCCTTTTCTTGGTACTTGGTTCTTGGTCCAACTGCATTGATTCAAGACTTTAAGAGCAAACTCTGGAGCATCGACGTATGTGGCCAAGTTAATAAATTTTATCTGAGCTCATTGTTGCATAAATAGCAATAACTTACTGAGAGTTGGACTCGAAAAGGCCTTTTGGTATCTTTGGTATCATGGCAGTTTTTCACACATCAACTGTGTGGAAAGTAGCTCACAGAGCTACAGTTGACATTAAAAGGCTGCTAAGAGACTCAAGATAGTAATGATGTAAGAAAATGAGAGAGGGACCAAAGCAAGAAACTAAACTAATCTCAGTAATTTAACCTCCACGCCGACAGGGGGCCCCACTAAACTAAAGATGAGGAAAAAAAAACATTCTGCTGCTTTAATTATTTAAAGTTGGCTGTTGGAACCACAGTGGGTCTGATTTGTCCCAGGACGTCCTCTTTCATGCTGTGGCCAGTTTTGGGCTTTTTTTTTTTTTTTTTTTTTTTTTTTTTTTTTTTTTTGCAGATAAGCATTTGTATACTGCAAAAACCTTACCTAGGCTTTAAATTTCTGCAATAAATTATTTGATCAAGGTTGTTGAGTTAAACTAAGCCCAGGAAAAAGTGAAAATATATCCTCTAAAGTGGTGTGTGATATGGTAAAATTGTCTAAATATATACAACAAGCAACCTTTTTCTCCCATCTCAGAAAATTGCCTCAGACACAAAAAAGTTTCTGTTGTTTCATTGTTGTAAACGGTTGGAATTTGTTATAAAGAGAGACGAGACAAGTACCCTTGTCCGTGTTGCAGTTGGTTGTATATGAGTTTATAGACTGTTCAGGGTAGAAAATGTGAAACAGATTCTGCAGTGAAGTCACCGTTTATTGGACCCACAAAAATTAAAGTCTTTCTTACTGAATCAGAAAACTGATGGAAAACCATAAAGCATTAAATTAAATTAAATCAAGATGAAAAGTTATCAATTTATTAATTAAAGAGTAACTGATTTAACTTTTGATTTATCATCTTTCTTTTCCTTGCTTCTTGCCAACACTGCTTTTTTTTTCCTTTCTCTGATGCTTTTCTTTTTCCCCCTTTTTTACAGCCTTCTAATTCAGTGGTGCGCAAACTGTGGTACGCGTACCACCAGTGGTACACGAGTGCTCTCTGGTGGTGCACGGGGAACGTCATGACTTTCCAAATTTTTTCCACATTTTCACTTAAAAAAAAAACCAGACACATACAATGCATTATAAATAAAACATTTCAAACAAAATGTGTAGCTTGAGATAATTAAAATTGTGTCTTTTAAAAACTATTTGTTGCTTATTAAGTTGCAGTGCAGATATAACAACTTTTGAGTGTTTATTTTTCTCTGTATGAGAGTATGAGTGTGTGAGAATTGTTGGACAGAGTTGTAAATGTCTGATTCAGTAAAGTAACATTTCAGGTAATTAATAACCACAATAAGGAATAAACATCTCTCCTGTGTGTTTAAAGCTAATTGAGAAGGCATATATGGATATATTTTAAAATTGGCCATCATGGTGGTTCTTAGAGAGCTGAACAGTTTCTCAGGTGGTACGCAGGATTAAAAGTTTGAGAACTACTGGTTTAATTCTCTTCCTTCTCTTCTCTTCCGTTCCTTCTGTCCCATGTATCTTCTCAACTTACTCCTCTTCCTTCATCCTTTCTTCATCAATCTCGAGCCTGTTTTTTACACCTTTCTAAGCTCATCGTCTGTCAGTCTTTAGCCTGTGCTGTTGTCATGAAAGCGACGGCTGCCACTTAAACCTAACAGGGCTGTAATGAATGTTTTATGGTAGTGATTAGTCGGCACAGGCTTGCTGCTTCTGTTAGGGGCAGGCGAAATACCTGCACAGTGGTCGAACACCTCTGAACACTAAACCAGAGGTGATGCAAGCCTTAAATAAAATAAAGTTGAATACATAAATAAATTGTACAAGGAAAAAAAAAACGCTCCATTAAATGGCACAATAATGTCTGGCTGAAATGTTCCAGGTTACAGTTGTGCTTCAGAAGTGAAATTTTTTCAGCTTTATTTCCTAGTGGTTTTTTAAACATTTTACTTTTTCATTTACATGAAATCAACAAAGCACATAATTTTTTTTTTTTTTTTTTTTTTGATGCACGTTTGTATAGTTTGCAGAGGTGTGGCTTCAAAAGCAGATCAGGCCGTGGTGGGGGGGTTGCACTTTTTACTTGTGTATTTCCAAACTTTTACTGTTATTTATGTATTTATTTTTCCAAACATCTCTTACCAAACCTTTGATATTTTCATGATTGCCAGTTTTTGAGTCTAGTTTAGTCTAGTTTTCTTTCCATCACTTTTTAACCAGCTTTTGCAGTGTCTATTGAACTCACCGTACACGAGATGATCCACTCCAGAGTCGTTTCCCGTGTCAGTTTTGCATGGTTTTTAACCACCGACCCTCCACTTTAGGAGACTATTATCAGGTCTTCAGATTATTCATTCTAATGGAGAACGTGAACATGAGCACAGATTCAGCCTCTGAGCGAAATATTGGACACGTTTTTATAAAAGCTGCAGATCTTCTGAATATCCTGACACAAAATTCTCCAGACTGATACATCAAAAGAAAATTCACTTTTTAAAGCTCTGTCAGTGTCTTGGCAGCTCTTGCAAGAACAGGCAGCACAGGTCTCGCAGCAAAGAGAATTATTAACATAAGACATGAATATAAATCAATTTATTAAGATTTACTCTATTTACAATAATTCTGCTGGTAAAATAACTCAGCTTACATCAACATTTGCTTTCATCTATTTACATGCAATTTACCCCCAGAGGAGATAAGATAATACAGAATTTTATACCTCTATCTTAGCCAGTATTGCTTAATTTTCATGTGTTTGGATCTTTACAAATGCCAGTTGATATTTGTGTGTGCTGATTTGTAGTCTTTGTAGTCTTGCTGTATTTCTTATATGTCAATACTTGTATTAGAATTTTAAGGCATGTGGGCAGACAAGTTTAATGAAATAAAAATTTTCAAAAACAAAAAGCAAAAAAATAAGATAAAAGAATTTAGATTTGCAATACTTGTAGCTCTGATCTCTCATCTCGTGTGTGGGGAACTTTTTAAAATATTAAAAGAATACAACGGTGTATTGAGGAAAAAAATTATGCATTTAATCCAAACAAAAACGTTCCAAAATGCATTTACAAAAAAAAGGGTTTTTCAGTTTAATGTAAATCTCTCTAATAAATAAACCCATTCACATCTGTTCACACACCAGAGTCATTCTCTGGAAGGAAATAAATGGACTTTCATCATACTCACCTTTATCCCAGTCTGTTTATTGCATATTTTAAGGCTTTGAAGCAAATGCCATTTGTCACCTTAATGACTCTGAGTCCCATTAATTTCTGAAAGTTTCTTTTTTCCAAGTCAGAGTTATAATTTAACAAGAAAACAAACTAAATACCTTGAGAAACTTCATTCATTTCCCCACTTTTTTTTTCTTTTCTCAGTTTCATCATACTTGACATTTGTTGAGTGATTTTATTGCTCCTGGCTGCACTTGGATGACTAAAAACGTTTCACTTTTCAACCAAATGAGGCTCATTTTTTTCTGCTAATGTCTTGTAAAGGCTTTTATATTTATTCATGTTGTTAAAGAGTTTTGTCACTGACTCTGCTTTCCTGCCCTTTAGGCCTGCTGCGATTAGAGGAGCTGGTTCGCCACTTCCTCATCTCCAGGGAGACGCTGTCAGTGCGGATGCTGGACGACACTCTGGATCCCACCCCCTTGCTGAAGGAGATCCGTGATGACAAAGTGGCCACAATCATCATTGATGCCAACGCCTCTATCTCCTACCACATCCTCAGGAAGGTGAGGTGGAGCTTTCTGGATGAGCCGGCTCAACCCCGTCTATCTGAATAGCTCACAGAATAAATATGTTCAGCCCCATACAAAGTGACAGGGTAGCGACATGTTGGAGTTGGTCAGTTTGTTGTAAATTCAAAACACATATGGCCTCAAACACAGAAAATGACATTTTTCCACATAATATCCCCTCTTAAACTCAGAAAGATCATGAGTCCCCTCTTTCACATGTCTGTATATCATACTGGAAATCAAGATCAAGTGAGCTTGTCTTCTTCAGAATTAATTTGTTTAGAATTTATAGCAGCCTATGGGATGTAGAGTGTAGGTACAGATATGTATCCAGATGACAAATATTAACCCTGAAATTTGATTTTTAATGTTATAACTGAATAATTATGATTTTTTTTTTGTTCATAATAAAAATCATATCAAAGTTCCAATAACAAGTTGAATTCTGTGACAGGTCGATTAAGAATTTCTGAAAGTCCAAATGTCTGCTAAGAAAGCAGTTATAACACCAGTAAGACCTCAAACTTCACTTATTTTCAAAATTTTGCCTTTTATTTTCAAAAAAAAAAACATAATAATCACATCTACTACACCCCTACAGCATGCTGAAACTTTCTTCAACTCATTTTTACAAAATAGAAATATTATCCTTGTATTTGATTTTTTTTACGTTTTTGACACTGAAGCATTATTTAGACATCTTGTGCATTTTCTAACAAAATCTGTCCATAGCCTGCCAAAGTCAAAACCGCCTTTTTTGTAATTTTCGCTACATTAGGAATGTGATGGACCACATTTTTGTCAAGATCCCACACAGAAACACAGAGACAAGCACACACAGTCAAACTCACACAGCAGGAAACCTGTACCACCCATGCTGCCACAGCTGGTATGTAATTATCTGTGATGGGCTTTGCTGTAAATAAAGATGCAGGCTCCAAACGTGAGCAATAAGATCTCATTTATCTTATTTTATTTAGTTTAGTTTTTTTTTTTTTTTTTTTATTTCCCACCATGGTTGCAAAATTTTAGTTTGATTACTGTTCTGAGAATGACACTGAGGAAATTGCAACCTCATTTGCATCCTTTGCACCAAGTCTTTGCTTCTTTTCTGAAACACTGAACAGTCCTCAACCTTTGTCTGCAACATTTACATTTCTAGTTTTGCATGAGAAGGTTTATTCTTCTTTGCAGTTTACAGAACAGATGGAGATCTTCAGACACAGGCTGTTTTCTTAACAAACTGACCAAATGGAGTCAACAACACCAACAGTAACTGCAAACTATATCTACCAGGATGCAGTTTCACTCTCAGACTTGTGGTTTTCAGACCTTAAAAGTTTAAAATCAGAACAAGTTGCTCACTATTCACAATTTTCCTCTTTTTTTCTCTAAGGCTCAGGATCTGCAGGTGGACAGGAGCATATATAATCAGACAGCATGTGTAGAAGGTTAATGGATTAATATCCAAAGCGTTGCAGGCTTTTCAGTGTGAATCTGACAGTTTGTGCCACCACTGAGAGAAAACATTTGTTACCCTCCTGTCAGATCCTGGATGTGGAAAATGTTCAAATGGGTATATGATAGCTATACAGACTGACAGACTGCACAGTTTGATGCAGTGGAAAGCCTCGTGAACGTGTCAGAAGGTTTTAATGCTATGAGCACCTAACCTTCCAGCAATTATGATTCACACATCTGCTGAACATTCAGTCTTCAGCCAGATTTAGCCCAGATGAAACTGATATCCCAATAAAAAACAGATGCTGAGCTCATATTGGCATTTCTCCCATAAAACAGTGTAAAATGAATTAGCTCCCATTGTGAATAGACTGTGAAAGCTATTTCTTCACATGACTTGAACTGTAACAGTGGAGCTCATCTTTTAAACATAAATACAGAAATGTGAGCACATCTCTCTGTATTTGCATCCCTTCATTCATTTTTTTATATTTTAGGTTATCAGGATTTTATAATTACATTATAAGATACTTGAAGGCCTAGCTCCTTTGTGTTTTTTGGACCTCTTACAACCATAGGTGCCTTTCACTTAACACTGATCAGCTAATTATCCCCCTAAAGGCTGCAAAGGCCGGGCCTTTGCAGTCATAACCCAGAGATTACGGAAGAAACTGCTCCTGCGTGTTCAGCAGCTCCAACACTGGCTGTTTTTAAGTCTTAACACAATTTTATTCATTAGCTTTTTATTCTGTATAAGAAACACAGAATCTTTATCCTGAATTTACAACACTTTGGTCAATGGGAATTATATAAAGTTTAATTGACTCGTCTTACTTTTTCTTTTTTTTTTTTTTTTTATGTGACCTGCAGGCAAACGAGCTGGGGATGACATCGGCCTTCTATAAGTACATCCTCACCACCATGGTAGGAAACTACCTTGTTTCCTGTAGCTTTCCTCACCATATTTGATGGCCTGCTTTTTGACCCTCCTCTACATCTCTATCAATTTCATTTTACTTGTCATTGCATCGCTTCTGTTTCCCAAATCTTTTCTCATTCTCTTTTCCATTTATCTTCTGTTCCACCCATCTTATCTAGCTCTTCCCTTCATATCCCTTTCTGCCAAGGAGATCCTTACTTTTGTTTTCCTCCATTTACTACTTGATACATTTGCTTCTGTCCACTCTGTTCTTTTCTTTTACTAAACAGAATTGTTCCTTATATCCTGTTTTTTTTCCCCTTTTTGCTTATGTTCTTTTCAGTCTTTTTCTTTCCCCTGCCATTTATCATTTATATGTTAAGTTTATTTCCATCCTGTCATCACCATCTTTGCTGGAATGTTCTGATGAAGCCAGCCTTTTTTACTGCCTCAACTACATCACACCCCAAATACTAAGCTTTGGTACATCTTATCGTTACCCATAACCCTCTTCTCCTCTGGCTTCTTATTAATGATGCATGCTGTTTCTGGTACCTTTTGTCATCATTATAGTTTTACTGTTTGGTGTCGTGCCCTTGTATGAAGAGGCTGTGTGAATAATAACACATCTCAATCTCCACCTCTACTCTGAACACTGCTATGTCACAGAATCTAATGGGGGCATTCACACGGCACTAACAAACCAAGGACAAAATTGTCATTCTTTCCCCCTTGTAAGAGAAACTTGGAAAGGCACCAAAAGGAAAATTATTCCTCTACTTCACCACTTCCACACACATTTATTCACCTTCAGGGCCGTCTAACCTTCCTTTAACTTTGTATTAAACATGCTCTGCTGACTGTGAAAAGACAGGTGGATTTCAAATCGCTGAGTCCACGAGAGGCTATGAGACGTTTGAGTTCAGAGAGGATGAAGAAAGGAAAACGGGTGATAACGTGAAAACGTGAATGCTGTCAGGCAGCTTTCCAATTTAAACAGTAATTTAAAATTTGTAAACTCACATGCAACGCCGGTGAGGCCAGTTCTTCTTACAACTAGAAAATTCTCACCAACTCTGTGCACTCTGTGTTTTGCTTCTTCAAAAAAAAAAAAAAAAAAGTGGATAGTTGAAGAGATCATCAAAACTAAATTATACGATTACAGTTAATCAACAAGTCAAGGTTTTAACCTTTCTGTCGTGTTCGGGTCAAATCTGACCGATTTCCTACTTCCATCAATCATAAATATTGTGTTTTACATTTGATTGTCTCAGGGCCTTATGATATCCTCCACACTTGCCATTTGAACATATATAATTGCTGATCACCATTTTCTCTTAATTTATTCAACTTTGTAACACCTGTTGTGTTCCCGGTCAAAAATGACCACCATAGGAAATTAATGGGTGACCCTAGATTGTGTTCATCCATCAGATTGTACACAACCACAAATACACCACCATTCACACACACACACACACACACACACACACACCACCCCACCCACGTGAACCCCTTTCAGACTGAACAAATAGGTGTCTCCTATTCCCACCTCATTCCTGTGCTTATGTGCCCATCCCCCCACATGAACCACAGTTTCCAAACTAAATGTATAACAATAACACTTGTTCCACATTTCAAAGTCAACAATTAGGTGTTTGTTATGAGAACCGTCTCTTTCCCAGGCTTATGTGCCCATCCCCCCCACGCACTTTCTGATACAAAATGTATCACATCTTCTCAGAGACCCCTTATATACAGTTTTTTTGTGTGCATTGCCCTGATTTTTCCATGAACACATTGACTAGGTGCCCGATCAGATGATTTCTTGTCAGAGAAGCTCTGGACCTTTTATTTCAACCTGATGAACAGGGGATTGAAGTTCAACCAGAAATAGAGGAGGATGTCTCAGAAATAGAAGACAACATTGATCCTGATTTTGATCCAGACCATTGTGAGACCGACCAGTCAACAGATGGCGAGGAAGAGGCTCCAGAGGAAGACACACCCTGAAAAGGAAGACAGCTCCCACCACTTCAGCACTGGACAGCTCCCAAAGCCCGGAGTAGTGGTGGGAGCTGTCCGGTGCTGAACATTCGCGTTCAGCACTGGACAGCTCCCACCACTTCTCTGGGCTGTGGGAGCTGTCCGGTGCTGAACATTCGCGTTCAGCACTGGACAGCTCCCACCACTTCTCTGGGCTGTGGGAGCTGTCCAGGTGCTGAACATGACATGTTCAGTACCTGGACAGCTCCCACAGTCCGAAGAAATGTGGGACTGTGGGAGCTGTCCACATTTCTCCGGACTGTGGGAGCTGTCCCACAGTCGCACAGTCTGGAGAAATGGTGGGAGCTGTCCGGTGCTGAACGTGAATGTTCAGTAGTAGTAGTGGTGGGAGCTGTCCGGTGCTGAACATTCACGTTCAAGCCCACAGCCCGGTGTAGCGTTGGGAGCTGTCCCTTGATATTCCAGTCCAAGGATGGCAATTTGCTCTGGTATTAGTCCACCCAGGAAAGAGGAGGAAGAGCAAGAGTAGAAAATATTGTTAGGATGCCACTCCTGTGTGTGAAGACACATGTGAAGACGCAGCCCCCCCCACCCCCCACCCCACACACACACCCACACACCCACACACATACAAATGATAGGCTCATGTTGATGTGTGAATTTGGTCAGTTTTGATTTTTGTTACTTTCTTTTTACAATAAATGATCATTTTGGAATACAGTTTACTATTTCTGTGACTATTTTATGTATATTCACTGCAGTTATTCATATAAAGCAGTGGTCTGAGACATTGTTTACAGCTTAAAAAGGAGTTAAATAAAATTTGGTGTTAATCAGTGGTTATTCTGTTAATGTAGGAGCAGTTAAAACAGGCCGGTCAAATTTGACCGGGAGCACTAAAGTAAGGGGGGAGAAACGAACACGACACAAAGGTTAAGTAATGACATTGATTGACCACAGTGAGAAAATGAAATACAAGAACATTTTTCTACACATATTTCAATATCTCTTCACATAAAAACTGTCAGTGTCAGTGTTCAGTTGTTACCATAGAACTTCCATTTTAGCTGCTCCCTATTTGGAGCTCCAAATAGGGAGCTCCCAAGAAGAAATGGGCTCCAAGGAAAAACAAAAAACAAAAAACTTAAGCCTCCATCACTTTTATATTTCTACCACTATCTTTAATGCTATTATGTAGGGTTTTTCAACGGGGGCAGTACTGCCCCCCAGGGGACATTCTGAACCTTTAGGGGCGTGCTGGAAACATCAGGGCTGAGAGGGGGCGCTCAGACACAAATGAGGGGCGCCACACCTTGAGAACTCTATTTCAAACTTCCATGGTTTCCCAAGGTTTTTTTATAGTGCAAATCTATTTATTTTTCAATAAAATGTTGTGCTCAGATTTCCTTTCAAAAAATAAATCTGCTGTCTGAGACCAAAACCCCGAGTCTGCTGCTTCCATGACCTGTTAAAATCTCCTTTTCTCTCTACATCACAATCAGACGAGCCGGTCGGGATCAATGAAAAGATACACAATCAAGACCACGTAGGGATACACGATAATTATCTTGGCTCAGGCAGATCCCCATGACCCTGAATGGAAATAAGCACGTATAGATGATCCATGGATGGGAAGATGACTGAGACCTGACACAGCAATATCTGCTGTGTACATAAACAAAGAGGTCAAGAGAGGCTATTAATCATTTCCTATAGCAGTGGTTAATCCAGATCTCTCAAATCGAGACAAAGTTATCATGAAGTCATAAGCAGTCATTTTACATCAAATTTATCAACCATGAAAATGCGGCAACTCTTTTTCATAGTTTACCAAGCTCGCCATATATAGCTCTAAGCAGCAGCTTAACTGCTGAAGAGTCTTTATATGACAGCAGCAGCTTGCCTCTTTCTAAATGGACATGCAGTAGAACGTATGCTGCAGTAACGTCATCACTGGTGTCCTTCTGGAATCCTGTTGCACTGCTTCCTTCTTCGGCAGTGTTGGCTTGCTCCCTCTAAACTGGCCAGCCAAGTGCTCTTTGTCAGTGCTGGCAGACTTGTAGCCCGACAGCCAACCTGGCTGTTGCTGAAATTGATTTGGCACCCAGCAAGCACAACAGCAACAATAACAGCAACAGCATCCTAAAAGGCTGGGACAATGGGTGCGTTTACATGGGAAGTTTAATTCCTCTTTAATTCAGAATTAAAGTTAAAGCCGAATAAAAGTTACCATGTAAACACTTAATTCCATATGAAAATGTCAATTCCGAATTAACTTAATTCCGAAGTAAGTGGCTGGTTTATTCCCATTTTAATTCCGCATTAAGTAATTCCGCGGTCATGTAAACACTCATTCCTCTTTAAATTAATTCCCGTCTTTCTGCGCATGCTCGTTCTCTTGCCCGTCTGTCGCGATGACGCTTATATTCCGGCAGCCGCAGTAAACGGTGTTCAAGAGCAGAGACGATTTATTTAATAAATAGCTTGGAGGAACTGGAAATAATTAAAAGAACAGATGGCAGGAAACATAAAAATTGTGAGCTTTTCAAAGCGGCCAGGTTAAATGAAGGAGGTTTCGCAGATAGAGACGCCACCCAGGTCAAAAATAAATGGAATGTTGTTGCTAACCAGTTAGCTAAATTTGTTTTCTTCCGGTAGATGTAAAGACGTCCGCCCCCCCCTATCCAATCAGAACTCTTCCCAACCCCCAGACCTAAAGCGGAGTTGGATAAAGCCGAACTAACGTGTTTTCCATGTAAACCTTAATTCGGAATTACTTTTTCCATGTAAACTCGAAGGAAAATAGTTTAATTCGGAATTATTTAATTCCTAATTTTAATTCCGAATTAAAAAACATCATGTAACCGCAGCCAATGTTAAGGAAACAGGAGTTAAAGATATATCAAGGAAAGGGCGTTAACTTCACACTAATTTTAACTAGGGCTGGGCATCGATTAAAATTTTTAATCGTGATTAATCGCATTGTATATGAAAAATCAAATAATGAATTCAAAAATAGTGTAAAGGTCACTTTTATTTAAATGTTTTGCTGCCATATGAACTAAAGTGCCATAACATTTGTTGTTCAAACACTTTTAACATCAGCACTTGCCAGTAACACATACTTTGTGTAAATCTCATCTTAAAAAATGTAAAATAAAGTAAAGATTATTGCCACTGCCAGGGCATTAATGTCATCCTGTTTTTTTTTTATTTTTTTTTTATGAAAAATTAAAAAAAAAGTCTACCAACAAAATCCTAACAATCTAGAGGCCACAATCATAACATTTAAAACAGGTAATTTTTGAGGTAACAGCAGAAACTTTTAACGGGGAGTTTAACTTGCCAGTGGTTACAAATAACCTTGTTTCTGTTGAATCGTCCACTGGGAGAACTTTAAAATGAAAATGTCCATGTTAAAGTTCTGTAATTTTATCAATCCGTAATTATCTGTGTATCATTTGTTTTTTTCCCTTCTTGATTGTCAATCAAAAATTTTAAAAAATTAAAAAGGAACTTTTTACCAATGACCCAGAAATGGCTTTGTTTTATAATCAAGGAACAGACTTTCTGTTGTCGTTACACATCTGTGCCACTAGATGGAGCCGCACTGAAGTAACCAGCTAGAGCAGGGGTCGGCCACCTTTACTATCAAAAGAGCCATTTTTTGCCCTTACCCCCTTAATAAAATTAATCTGGAGCCGCAAAACCTATTTGACCCTTAAAATGAAGATAACACAGTGTATGAAGTTTTATGTATAGTTATATTGTATTTGGAGTGATTTGGATTAATCCAAATGCTTACTCCTAGTATGTTTGACAGTTTTTAAAGTTTTTAATGCAAAAGGAGACCATACATTTTTTTTCTTGTCATCCACTGTGAAAGAACTATAGTTTGTTGCATTTATAAAATTATAGAACAACAAACAGAAAATGGTTGACATTTTATTGTTGTATAATAAATTGTATTGTTGTTATAATAAATGAAAACCTGAAACTCTATAAAGACTTTATATTGGGTGCCTCTGTACTGTATGTTTGTCCTATCAACTTGTTGACATGGAAGTAAATATATTGAATATTGAATCTTTTAAAAGAGGAGAAAAAAACACCGGAGACTCTTCTCTGAAATAAAACAAAGAACAGGTCTATTTGAGTCCATTTTTGTAAAACATTGATCAAATAAAAAGTAGCCTACTTTGAAATAAATAAAATGAATAGCTGCAGCCTAAAAACTTAAAAAATAATAATAATAAACATAAAAATAGGTCAGTTTGTATTTAATTATGACTTAGGTCCATTTCAGTGCGGTGTCATCCTCTTGGTTTTCTCCTCAGCCACGTACAGCAATCAACCATCGAGCCTGGACAAAAAAAACAACTATATCAGCTCAGCCTCAGGTTCTAAAATAAACATGTTTTTGAAAAAAATAATAACCTTTTAAACTATAAAAGCACTCGGAGAGCCTAGACCTCCGCCAAGTGCAATAATTCCCCCATATAGCGATTTACAGATTGCGATAAAATCCGTGTTGTGGATCATATCCGGAATCAGCTTTTGAAATTTGATAGAGGTTCCCATTGTCAATCCCTGAGTGAAATTTCAAGGGTTTTGGGCAATAATTAAAGGAGATATTGAGAAACAAAATCTTTGGCCCCATTGACCACAATGTTATCGAAAATTTGAAAGTGATCCAGAATTCAGGATTTCTTCCGGATCAAACCCAAAATGAAATCAGTTCTTCCTTTTCACATTTCTGACAACTCCTGAAAACTTTCATCAAAATCCATCCATAATTTTTTGAGTTTTCTTGAACACAGACAGACAGATAAACAGACAGACGCCGCCAAAAACAACCTCCTTGGCGGAGGGTAATGACAGTGTTCTCACCTGTTTAATGTGATTTCTGTTTCTGAACATCACTGCTCGCATCAGTATGTGAATCCAAAGATTGACAGGACTCCAAATGCAAACGTCTTCATGTTCATATCAATGTCGGGAATGACATTCATGTTTTAAAGACAGATTTGTCAGGTTTGGGAAGGTTTCCAATATCGCTCCATTTATGTGTTACACCACTACAGCACACCGACGTGGTGCGGGAAATGTTTCTTTTATTTTTTACGGCAGCACATCAGAAACACACAGATGTACGGCGCTAGTCACAGAGCGCACGCTCACCTTTATTTTCTTTCTCAGAATGTAACACACGACTTCCTCACTGCAGTAACCTGGTAGTGTTTTGCGCTAAACACACTCATTCTGCCCCCTGCTGGTGAGCAACCTACATGGCACTACATGTGCTCCAGAGCAAGAATCGCCTTCTGACAATTTTTTTCCCCCAAAGCTACAGGGAGCCACTGCAGAGGGACTAAAGAGCCATATGCAGCTACAGTGTTTGCAGGTTGCCGACCCCTGAGCTAGAGAACAGCACGACAGTGAACACATGGAGCAGATCTGATGTAAAATGGAGGAATGACGCGATCGTCTTAAACAAAGGGGTTGGAAAGTTTTTTTTTCGGACAGAATTTTTAATATTGCTACCTGAGTTGCTACCCGAACTGTAAAGTACACTGATTTTTACCGCTCTCCATGTCTGTTTTAGTTTTGCCTACCAGTTATTTTCCAGTTCCACAGCAGCCAGTAACAGACTTTTCAAAACAAAAGCACGTGACCAACATGCGTTAACGTGTGATAAAATAAATGTCGGCATTAATAAATTAATGCGTTAACTCGATAATAACGTGTTAACTTGCCCACCCCTAGTTTTCACATTTACTATTTGAACCTTGACAGTAACCTAAAGACATTAAGAAGTCTTTCCCCAAGTCTTCAGATCCTCTTGAGACTCTGCCTCTCCAGTCTGAATAGATTATGTGATAAAATGTTTAAAAGAATGACAAATGCTGATGATAACTGCCCATCTGTCCAATACTAGATTAGAATTACTGAGCAAATATCGGAACAGATATTTGCATAAACATGGAACAAGATCTGCAAGACAAGACAATACAAGACAAATAAAATAACCAAGGTTGAATTCTTGTATTTTTCTTTCTTTTTTTCAGTCCACTCCATAAGATTCTCAGGAGGCTTCTAATTGGATTAATAATGTTTTGCTGAATGTCTTTGATCACCAGCAGCTTATTGAAATAGAATGAATATATGAAGTTGTCCAGGTAACTGCTGCTTGTGTGTCCCTGTTAGCAGCATTTTTGGGTCTTAAAGCTCTTACTTGCCCAACTTTTCAGTGCTACGCTCAGTCACTGCATACAGTACATGCTCTACAGTTGTACTTTTGCCCTCTCCCCATTTATGAACTGTGATTTTCAGTGGAAATGCAGACCAAAATTCAAACAATTTCAGCACTTTTTATCATGATATCAAAGGGAAGACTGGTTGGATAATGAAATTTCTGAGAAAGGACCGCAGGTCATCTCCTTTTTCAGTTGCTCATCTCACAAGCATCTGACAGAATCAGTTTGCTCCTGCAAACATGAGTGCAACTGCCTATTCGGACCCATGGGTTCCTTAAGATATAGACCAGGGGTCGGCAACCTTTACTATCAAACGAGCCATTTTTTGCCCCTCTCCCCTCGATAAAATTCATCTGGAGCCGCAAAACTTATTTGACCCGTAAAATGAAGATAACACAATGTATGAAGTTTTATATATAGTTATTCTGTATTCAGAGGGATTTAAATCTACACAAAAGCTTATTCCTAGTATGTTTGGCAGTTTTTAAAGTTTTTAATGCAAAAGGTCATACAAGATACGAACTACAGTTTGTTGCATTTATGAAATTATAGAAGAACAAACAGAAAACTGTTAACATTTTATTGCTGTTTTTACCTGTTATAACAAAGGAAAACCTCAAACTCTGATTAAGACTGAATATTGGCTGCTGCTGTACTGTATGTTTGGGAGCTGAACCAAGACAGTTTTCCTATCAACTTGTTGACATGGAAGTAAATATATTAAAATCTTGAATCTTTTGAATGAGGATAAATAAAACACTGGCATGTGTAGACCTACTTTGAAATAAAACAAAGAACCATGCAGGTTCATTTGAGTCATTCCCTTATTTGTAAAACGTTGATCAAATAAAAAGTAGCCCACTTTAAAAAATAAATAAAACGTAAAGCTGCAGCTTAACAACTTAAAAAAATGTAAATGTAAAAAAAGGCCAGTTTGTTTTTTAATTATGACTTAAGTCCATTTCAGTGTGTCATCCTCCTGTTTTCTCCTCAGCCACATACAGCAATCAGCCATCGAGCCTGAACATAAAACATTTGTTGCAGTTCATGCTGGAGAAAAACCTGCTCACATCAGTATGTGGATCCAAAGATTGACAGGACTCCAAATGTTCATGTTCATTTAAGTGTCGGGAATGACATTCATTCAGTTTCAAAGACAAGTTTGTCGGGTTTGAGAAGGTTTCCAATATCATTCCTTTTGTGTGTTACACCACGACAACACCGACGTGGTGTGGGAAATTTTTCTTTTATTTTTTACGGCGGTACATGAGGAACACAAAAGATGTCTTGCGCTAGTCACCGAACGCGCACTTGCCTTTATTTTCTTTCCCAGGATGTAACGCACAGATACGACTTCCTCGTTGCAGTAACCTGGCAGTAGTTTGCGCTAAACACATTCATACTGGACCCTGCTGGCAAGCAACTTACATGGTACTACATGTACTCCAGAGCGAGAATCGCCTTTGACAAGTTTTCCTCCAAAGCTAAAAGGAGCCACTGCAGAGGGACTAAAGAGCCGCATGTTTCCGACCCCTGATATAGACTAATAAAACTGCGTTCAAGTCTGGTTCCTTCAGTCTCACCACGCGACTACAGCGATTGTAATTCTGCTCTTTTAAAAACGCCTCCTAGACACAAATACAACAGAAAATAAAACATCCCTAGCTGCACCACACAATGGAAGCTGATAAGGCTAAATTACAATGATTATGCGAACTTAAACTTCATTATGGAATATACCCTGTGTGTGTTATTTGAGTAAAACTTCTGAATACAGTGATCCCTTAGTTTTCGCGGTTAATGGGGACCGGCGCCCCCCCCCCAAATGTAGTAAATGTGTCTCGGCCAAACAGCGGCCGTCTGCGTTTCTCGTGTTGCTTACAGGAGGCTGTGAGTCATTGTTTGATGTTTTGCTGGCAGCTGTGGCCCCTCATTTGCTGTGGGGTGGATTTTCGCAGAATTTCAGCGATTATTTCTTGATTTTTTTTATTATAATATATTTCTGAAAAAAATCCACAAAGCACTAAAACCGCAGTACTCAAACCGCGAAGTGGCAAGGGATCACTGTAGTCAGTAGAGCTGGATCAGTACTTGCTGTATTTGACAACATAAACAAATGTCATGTTAAGCAGGAGCAATGAACCGTCCCTTTTGCGTTAATTGACAGCAGTTTGCTGACAACAGGTAGTCGACTTGTACATACTTGAGTTAACACAATAGCAGCGACTGGATGGATATGTGTGTACAAATGGTCATTTTATACACTTTCTGTACACTTACAAAGTTTAAAATTACCTCTGTCTGTCTATAGGGTCCCTAGCCACACTATCACTCATTTTTGAGTCTTGTCAGAGTCTCAAAATTAGCTACTTATTTCCCTCAGGGCTAAAATTATTGCAATCTTGCTGCAAACACATGTGTCGTTTTAACTTAAAGCTGGCTTGACTTGCATTGTTTAGTTTGACAGTTTACACTCCTTACATTTAATAATTGACCAAGGGTTGTTGTAACTCTGGAATATTTCATTAAGTAATTCATGTATGAGCACTGTTTGAAAGAGGGCTGTAAATAGACAGGAGCCACAATCTGTATCATACAAAGGCTGAACTAAGGACCAGCATAAAGGATCATGATAAAAGTTGATCTAGTACTTGTGTTAAAAAATAAGAAGACTGTGATTCAGTAGTTTGTTAAACCACCTTTAATGAAGCAATATTAAGTTTTCCTTTTCTGAGTTTTAACATCTATGCTTGTCCTAATGCATGAAACCTTTCGCTTGACAGAAAGTCAAATCTGCATATATTTGAGCTTCTGGGGAAGTAAACTGTTGACCTCAATGCCAGACAAATATCCAAACTGAGACATTTAAAAATTTCCCCCAGGAGACCGAGCAATCCCACAGTAATTATTCTAGGATATATCTGAATAAAAGCCTTAATTTCATTTTCCCCCTGCCTTTATAACTTGAATAGATTTAACACTCAATTTCAGTTTAAATGATTTTTTTTTTCCCCCTTTTTAGTCTGCCTTAAAAAAAGAAACAAAACAAAAAACCAGTGTTGGAAACAGCCTTAATGGTGAGCATATGAAATAACGTCAAAGCCAGTGGATCAGGAGACGCGGGGTGAAATCAGCAGGTGGAGTGATCACCTTACTTGCCCGCATTCTTGACAAATTCAGCGAAATGTTTCAGTGTCAGCATCTGTTACAGCAGACAAGCCCCGTGAGAGCCGAGCAAACAGTTAGTGTGGTTTTTGTCAGTAGTGGAACTCAGTGTGACATCCATTCCTTTTTAAGGAGTATTTGAAGTTCTTTGAAATCATCTTTGATGTCCAGTGAAGTTCCATTTTTTTTTTTTAAGGAGTATTTGAAGTTCTTTGAAATCATCCATCTTTTGATGTCCATCTCTTTTTTTCTCCTCCCTGCACTAGCTGGCTCTTGATTTCAAAATTTAACTTGATGCCGTGCAGCCAGCAAAGGAACCTCTCCCCCCGACCCTTCATTTGTTTCTATGCTCCGCTTCCTTTTTCTGCTTTCATTTGTCAATTCTAAAATTTTCTCTTAGCAGTCACTGCTTTTGCATGTCACGATGCATACTTTTTAAAGAAACTGCTCAGAAACTCTTTGTTCCCTCTCCTCTTCTTCCCTTTCATTTCGCTCTGACTACAGGATTTCCCGCTGCTGCAGCTAGACGAGGTGGTAAATGATCAGTCCAACATCTTGGGCTTTTCCATGCTGAACAGCAGTCATTCTTTCTACCTGGAGTTTATCAGGAGCCTGAACCTGTCCTGGAGGGAAGGCTGCGACACCAGTCCATACCCAGGACCGGCGGTGAGAGACCGATTCAGAGTAGCTTAAAGTGTCTGAAATGTTGTAACACTGGTTCAGTATCACACCTCCATAAAGCTGAAGACAGACTTAAGAAAAAGAAAAAAAGAATCCTGAGATGTGTGGGTTATGAAGCTCTCAGAGTCCCCCTCCCACAAAAATCATGTGTTTCATCTAATGTGTTCTAAGACACATCATTCACAAAATCAGCCATCAATTCTGCTTTGAAAGGAGAATTATGAATTATGAACTGGTTTATGCAAGGGTTACAGTGAATTGGACTGAAATGGAATACAATTTGGATTTATTTGGATTATATTTACCTTTTGTCAAATGGGTCTCTAGATGAATTTGTTGGGAAATAACACTAAACAAATGGAATGAATTGAAATCATTATCTCCCTTTCAGTTACTATACTGACAGCAGCATTTAGTAGATGTTATTTATTTCTTATGGTGAATAAATATAGTTTGATGGATTTGCAATCAGGTTCCCCTTAAAATTTAGCTCTGGCAAAGAGGCAAAATGTTGTAGATTAGATGTTAAAATGTGTGAGGGGGTAAAGTTTCTTTTTTTTAAATATACATTTATGCATCACTGATGATCCTCATTAACTAGACAGAACATTATGCATTTTTATCGTCCCAGGCACCTAAACCTGAAAGACAAGACATCTTTTCCTTCAGCTTCTGCAAGCACCAAACATGTATTTTAGTTTTTAATTAATTAAAAATAACTAAAATCTTGTCAGTCAGATATATACAGTCATCGAGGCATCAATAAATATAAAGACTTGTCCTTTATTAGGTCCTTTATTAAACAGAAAATGATGCACATTAAAGGGAAGCCAAAAAGACATGCAAAGAGATGAACAGAAAGGAGAGCACAACCAGGAAGCATGGCAAGGTTGCATATAGGAAGCAGAACAAATCAATTAGCAATAAAGAGAGGAGAAAAAATACACACAGAGGCTGAAGCCTTATAGGTGGCACAAACAAGAGACAGGTGACAATAATCAAGGTAGACGTCAGGGCAGGCAGGAAGGAAAGGACAGTCCAAACACAGAGAAAAAAGAGGGAAAAAAACAACAACAAACACATAATAGCAGTTTCACTGGAAAGAAGACAAGAAAACCAAGAGTCACCAAAACCAGAAAGTCATGACAGATTTTGTTTAATAAAGCTGTTAAACTACATCAGAAGTGGTTTCAGTTTATTGACTATCTGCATTAAGTCCTGGTCGAGCAGGGAACACAACAGCCGTGGTCCCTTCTGTTTTGGTTTCTTTCTTTATTTTCACCGACCTCAGGTCTCCCTGGGAGCATTTCAAAAGCTATATATGGCTGGAATTTTAAAGAGTAAATTTTGATTAATTATTAAAGAATTTTTTTTTAAAAGTATTTAATTGCACCTGTCTAAGTTTCTTTATTTCTGGCACATTTCTGTTTTTTAGTAGAATGTAGTTTTCTTTTAAAAATGTTTTTTTTAGCTTACAATTTGGGTTTAATCCTCCACCAGTAAAAAGACATCATCCCAGCTTTAATTGTGGTGGTTGAAGTGTGATGATATGTGCTTGTAAACAAAAATATGCAAGAGTCAAATGCCATTTGTCTGATAGCGCAAGCTTGGCTAAAAAAATAAGTCATGCAACAGCCCAGTAAATCTACAACAGAATACCTGAAAAAGAAAAGAACCAAAGTGTTGCGCTGACCCAGTAAAAGTCCAGACCTCAACCTGTGATGGCACCATGAGTGTGATTTGTATAAATAAATGACCAAAAATCTCAAACTACAGCAATGTTTTCAAGAAACAGCCCAAAATTACTCCTTCATAAAGTTAACAATCACTTCAAATTATTGCCACCAACTGTATATATAGTTATATATAGTTATACAGGAGTATACATAGTTTTGAATACACTGCTTCTGGTGTTGGTTTGTTCTTTTCACAACAAACTATGGCACTGTGTATTCTGTCATGTGTTCGTGTTCATCTGAGGCTGTGTTTACCTGATTTGAACATATTAGAAGAACTTTTTCAAGTGTTAATATCATATAGTCTTAATCAACTCAGTTGTCTTGTGGTGAATGTCATGGTTTTTTTGTTCTCTTTTGTTTTGTTTTTGTTTTTTTTTAACACCAAACAATACACTTTATAATCTGCTGAGCAGATAATGAGCTTGAATGCTAATTATGAGTTTGGGCATATTAAATGGTGACTGAAGGACATATCCTTGGTAAAGTTACCTGAATTGAACAGAGGAATTCAAAGAAACAGCTGTGGGTCCTGACTGACAGCTGACAGCTGACAGCCACCAATTATATTTCACTCCTCCTCTTCTGTCTTCGCTCATATGTCTATCTTCCAACTGATCATAGTTATTATCATTCAGCTCTGAATCTTTTTACTTGTTGAGAACGCCAGTTACACTCGTGCATCTGTCTTTATAATCAGCCTCAGACAGATCAGCTAGCTCTCCCTGTATACAACTGACCCGATTCTCAGAGTGTCAGTTTGATTGATGGCTGAATAAACACACCTGATCGTCAAAGCCTGACAGGATCACTCAGTTGTGTTGACTGAACACAGCTGATATCAGGAGTTGTTCACTTTTCTTTTTTGGCTGTCATTATCCCGATGTCCTTACCTGTGGAGCATCAACCAAAACATTTTATTTTTTTTGTGTCTTCTTGCTGATATCTTCACCTGAAAAAAAGCACATTCAAATTTAAACTTAACTCTATGATTAAATAGCCCTTGGGTTTATGGATAAAACATGTCAAGTAACAAGTGAGGTCTGAAAAACTCAAGGAAACAATTTCTTCTTTATTTTAAGTTGATTAATCTCCATGCTTCTAAATTAGTGATTGTAATCTAACTAACAGAAACAATGCATGATGATGCTGCATTTGTTCTTGTTAGATGGATGCCCTCTGCTTTTTAGCCACAGAGCCAAATATAAACTTGAGCCATCTTTTCAATGTCGCTATATAGATTTAGATAAGGGAAGCTGAAAAAAACCCAAAAACCTCTGTATATAAATATCTCTTGGGCTGAAGATGTTAAAGAATGCGTTACTTGTCTGTTAGGTCTGCTTGAATTAATCACTTTTCTGCTGTAGTTCATTGCCTCTTAAATAACCAGCTTCTGAAGTTTAGGATGGCAAATTATAGCCAACTCAACCCAGTTGAAATGCAGTGGAATCAAAGGGAATCAAATGCCTACAACCCTCAATGAATTGAAACAAGGTTGTTTAAGAGGAGTGGGCTTAAAGTCTTTCAGAGTGATGTGTCACATAGGAAATTATTATTTCAAATTACTGCTAATAAAGAGCTTCTCTACAAGCTATTGAAATACTGAATTGATGTTTTTACAAAGGAATTGTTTGGTCTTTCACTGTACTTCTCAATTTCCTGGGTATATGTCATGAGCTGTTTTTCATCTGAAGTTGTATTTTCTAAATTATAACACCTAGTAATGAGCAGAATTCTCAGTAAGTCCTGGTAAGAAAATTCCTTAAAAAATAAAAGAAAAAGTGGATGTTGTTTTTTACCATAACTGCAGGGAAAATACTTTAAGTCTCACAGGGGCAAACCAAGAAACATATTGACAATCTGCATTTATTTTGACTGCAACATTGTTCAGCTTCTTTGGAGTGTCTGACAGCAGGCAGCTTCTGTCTCCCTGTTGTGTGTAAACTCTTTTTATTGTCGAGTTTAAAATTGGACATTAGCAGCTGCTAAGCAACTGTTTGTACATTTTGTTTTCTACTTCTAACTTTTTACCTTTTTATCATTTCAAGGATCATTGTTTTAACATTGCTAATTTATTTTTCACCGAAGATGAACTGTATGACTTCAATTTTATAGACGGACATTTTTTTCATCTTGCAAGTTCAAATCAAATTCTACAGTTTTATTTATTTTTTAAAAAGTAAGAATAACCAAAATAGGTTGAAAAGGCAAACGAAAAAGTAAAAAAGTTAAGGAAGACCTATTCTGCTGCTTTTTCACAATTTGACACAATTTCCTGAGCTGCTTTAATCAAAGTATTATAAATAAAGTACAATAGCTCCCTTTTGAGCCATATCTTTACAGGTCTGTTCATAGCAGCTGGTGGAGTCGACTCTGATTTATTCTCTTGCATCAAAGCTACTGGACTATGCCAGACCTTGACCTGTACCCCTCTCCAGATGTAATCACGCATTGCGTCAATGAAGACCGCGAGAGATTAAATTACAGTGATCCCTTGCCAATTCGCGGTTTACGTTCCGTGGTTTTAGTTATTTGTGGATTTTTCAGAAATATATAATATTATAAAATATCAAGAAAAAATTGCGGAAATTCTGCAAAAAAAACACCCCACAGCAGACGAGAGGCCGCAGCTGCCAACGGAACAACAAACAATGACTCACAGCCTCCTGTAAGTAACATGAGAAACACAGACGGCCCAGAACTCTAGAATCTGTGCTCTGATTGGACGAGACGCATCACCCAAGCATCACAGGATGTTGTGTGCGTTCTCTTACAGCGAGGAAATGTTGTAACAGAAAGACCACAGTTGAGCCTTTGTCTCGTTTGGCTGCAGTGCCTCTCTACTTTTTTGCGGTTTTTAAACATATTTTAAACACATTATTTAGTCTCGGGGAGCTCCGGCTGCAATCCGGAATTTGATTTTCGCGGGGAAAAAACGCGAAAAATAAGGGATCACTGTAGTCCAATTATTAGTAGTAGAAGTAGATTTGTTATTCTTTGTGTTTGTTTATCCCCATCTGCTACTTTTTTTTGTCATTTTCAAGTCGGAGAGAACTGCAGTTTGCTGCAATTTCTATAAAAAATCCTGATGCTCAACATTTGAATGCCAATTCACGTGTGATATACTTTATTTGCGCCATTTCTGAGTCTGAGCTGTATAAAAGACGTAAACAGAAGGAAGCCCAGACAAGGTGAGCTACAGCCTTGCAGAAAAGAACCCGCACCACTATCCAGTGTGGTGTAATTACAGAGCAACACATACAGCAACGCATGAATATAAACTACAAAGACAGCATGAATCAGGCTTGAGCCACTGGATCCCAGTGCTCCTTTTAATGACCCTGTTTTCAGGTAGAACAACTGCAGCAGGATGTGAAGTTGGGCAATGATATAATGGACAGGTTGAGTGGGAGGGTTGTATTACGTCAAAGTATTTTGAGTCGGTTGTCAGACTTCTAAATATATGCTGTCAAGAACAGAAACATTATATATGTATGTTTTCTTTCTTGGAGCCATACAGCAGCTGGATGTATTTTCAGTGCGATTGCAGCACATGGTTGAATACACCTAAACTCTGAAACTCTACCACTTTCTTCTTTTTATAGTGTCAGATGAGTGAAAAAAAAACACAGCTGAAAACATTTCATATTTTATAGATGATGTTTCATGTTGTCCTAAGCTGTGCCTGTTGGTTTTAATTGCTCCTAATTGTTTTTATTTACAACTGTATTTGACTGTAAAGCACTTTGCGATGGCTGTCTGTGAAAGGTGCTCCATTAATAAATGTTATTTCCATCAAGTCTAGTGACTGCACACTTTTCATCATTGTTTTCCTCTCTCTCTGTTTTGCACAAGTTGTAGATTGACTGTGATTCACTTTTCTCTTATTTATACCCAGCTCTCATCAGCCCTAATGTTTGATGCCATTCATGTGGTGGTAAGCGCTGTGAGGGAGCTGAACCGAAGTCAGGAGATTGGAGTGAAGTCGCTGAGCTGCACCTCCCCGCTCATCTGGCAACACGGAACCAGCCTCATGAACTACCTCCGCATGGTAAACACACACAAGATGTTCCAGAAGCCCTTTCATCTGGGAAATGTATTCAAAAGTTTAGAGCTCCACCCATATGACAGACATGTTTTCCTAATTTTTAAATCCAGAAAACAAGAATAAAAAACAAAAAAAAAACAAAACAATGCTGATTAATTGGGTAATGTGACTAAAAAGGGTCTCGATGATGCTACTTCTTTGCTACAGGTAATGCTAAGCTAGATCTGTGCCCAGATCTTGGGCACAACACCCTTATTTTTATTGTTTTTTTTGGGGGGGGGGTTACATTTTTTAGCATCTATACAACAAAGAAAAATCCCCTATTTTTACTTATTTTATATAAGAAAAGAAAAGCCTTTTTAAGACTTCCATGATAATATTTAGTTTTCACATTAATCCAACTGATACACAAATGGATACATTTAGCACTAGACCTGCTACTTCAGCTACAATTTAAAAAGTTCTGATTTCACAATCAGCACCATTTGACTGCATGTAATCAAATCCAAGTGAAAAATGACACTTCAAAAAGGTCTGACTGAGCTTATTATTGAGCTGGTTTCCTGCCTCTCATTCATGTTAGTGTTAAAATGAGTCCTTCAGGTTTCACTTCACTTTTGCATGATAATTTTATACTACTGCAATAAAGTGCAGGAAAAAAAAAAAAAGAAAAAAAAAAATAAAATTTAATCTGTAGGGAAAACTTAAAGTTGTATTATCTGAAAAACAAAAACTGATCATGGTCTGCATTGGCACTTCACCACCTGTTGTCATTAACCATATGTATTCCTTCATTCAGTAGCAACATTTTTTTGTTCAGTTTTTAACAGCAGTTTTTGTAATCATTTTACTTCTTATTTTTTGTCATTTTGTAAATACTTTGCTTTTCCAAACCAGTTTAATCCCTCAGTCTTCTCATGAGTTTTTATTAGTACAAAATAATTTTCAGTATAGCTTTGGAGGAGCTGTTAGTTTTAACACATGAGTTGCAAAATGGGTTGGAGCTCAAAGTAGTCTTGATTTGGGAAAAGGAGAAGTTGATCTGTTCTTCTCTTCTTCTGGCATATTTCTCTTTCTGTTGTCCTTTAATTTTATCATGCATTTGATACATTCTTATTCTCCTCTTTTCCTGATTGTTTCTATCTGCCAGTTCTTGTTTCCCCATCCACTGATGATGCTTCTCCCTCCATATTGTTTTTGTAGCTCACAGCGCATCACTTCATCATCTATGCACTGTGTTTGGCAGCAACCAGGGACCTCTCTTCCTCTCTCTGTCTCTCTCACTCCACTGTTTATGGGATGTAATTCATCTTGAGTCTCACACAAACACCCGCGCGCGCGGGCACACACACACACACACACACACACACACACACACACACCTACACACACGCGTGCACACCCCCCCACACACCCACACACACACATTTGCCTATACTGTATTCACACTCCATTACACATAACTCACATAAACCGAGGAACAAAATGTAAGCTTGACTGCACATGTATCACAAGTCTCACATCTATTTGCACATTCCTGCAAACACATATTTGAGCTGCTCTCTCAGTGATCTGATAAACAGTTTTCTTTGTTTCATTTTCAATCTGAATCATTTTTCATGCATGTACATGTTTTTATCATTTCCTTTTCCTCATCATCCCTGAATTATTACCTGTGTGTGCGTGTCATATGAAACTAAAAGCAGTTCAAAACCTCTGATCCACCAGCTGTAAACCTTGAATGTTTTCTGTAGTTCCCCCAGATAAACAGATTTCCCAGCGAGGTTACATTCATTACTACAGTTGTGAAATGTTAAGCTTCATCTTACTAGATGTTTAACACCAAGAGATTACTTAAACTGAGCTAGTTGCTGATATTCTGGTCAATCAGGACAGTGCTACTGCCAGTCAGCTGCAAATGAGGAGTGAAGACCTTTTTTTTTTGCTGCATCACGTTATCACTTTGTGCAGCATGATTTTATCAGGAACTTACTCAATTTCCACCCTGTTTATTTCATAAATGGGCAAATGAAAGCCAGCTAGAACATGCCTTTCATAGTTTAGTCACCACAAGTTAGCTGTTTTAGCTTGGCTTTCTCATGCTAACCTATGATACTAACTAATGTTATTGTGCATTCATTCTGATCAAAGCTGTCCATTCATCGTCATTTCAGATGTAGTGTTACTTGGTCACCAAGTGACCAGGCCTGTAGATTGACCCACAGGCCAGCTGAGCTTAGCGGCCCTGCAAACCGAGCATCGGGTAAAGATCTGGAAGCTTTGCCTTTGCACAGCAAGATACAATAAAAAAATTTGCAGCGCTGTGATAGGCAGCCTTGTGGTCCAGTTAGTAAACCTTAAAGGGGCCTAAAATCACCTGAGGCAAAGTACATTTAACCAAAGGAGCCTTCTGCTCCAGCTGCTGCTAAAGGTACTGTTAGTACTGGTAACAAAACAACCAAGCTTTATATTTAAAATAAGTACATAAACATTCACTAGAGTTTAGTAAATATTTGGTACACAGGAAAATCTGGATATCGCAGACGTCTTATGAAAATTGTTATTTAGTTGCAAAATCAGAATTACTTTATTAATACCAGGAGGGGAAATTCCTAAGCTCCCCAACAGAAAATATAAAAACCTGAAGAGAATAAGGAAATTATCTAAATACAATACCCACCTCTCATATCCCTGCTAAAAAAAACCTACATTGACATATGTAAACTAATGTACATGCTTTTAGCTATAAAGAATAACTGAATATACACCGTATACAATGCCCAGGTGACCTTCGCAAAAAACACTTTGATGGCGACAGGAGGAATAATTTCCTGTCTCTGTGGTGCATGAATCACAACAAGCTGAATAAGCTCCTGTCGCTGATCAGCACGCTGTGAACAGAAATAAGAAATTGACACTGTCCCATGTCTCTCACACCCAGCCTTTTTTATATCTTGTACTTTTTTCCTTCATGTAATATTCAAACTCCAGCTGTGGCCATCTTTTGATTAACATTTGGAGTGATTGTGGGAAAACGAATTTAAACATTATTTTATCACAATGTAAATAAATATTGTGAAGGGGAAAAAAAAGAAAAGAAGAGGATGTTCTTCAAATTTACACTTAATATTGTTTACTATTTATTATGTTTTAACCCCAAGTATCCACATCCATATCAGTTCAATTAAAATTGGTCACTTTTTTTTATTTCATTTTTTTTTATATATATAAATATATATTCGGGTAAACTTCAGCATCCAGCTTCACACTTAGGTAGTTCAATATGAACTTTTGATTTATTTTTAAATAAATAAGCCATGTATTGCTTATTTATTTAAGGAAGTTAATTCTATACACCTATGATTCACAGGCCTTCATAAGCACGATATTTGTATTTTAGATAGTGTAAGCTCTTTTGAGATGCATGCTGTTAGTCTGTGTTTGTTTCAGTGAGACTTGCATGTAAAAGGCAAGGTTTGTAGCCTCATCAGTTTCCTTTTTTCTTTTTCTTTTTGGAGGTTAATGTGTTTTAATTTTCATAACTGGTTGCCATCAAGTGTCTTAACAGAGACTGGAATGTTCAAAAACTAAGGAGGCAATGATACAGTAAATGAACATGCAGTAAATCCTACAGCAGAATGTTCCCGTCCACTTCCATATGAACTCATGGATGTCGGGGAGCCTGTCACTCATCTGGCAGGATGCGCTGAAGCAAACTGAGTAGTTTTGTTCCAGCTTTGGGCTACATACTGCTCAGTCAGATTTCAATCAATGTTTTTTTTTTCTTTAATGTTATTTTGAGTTAATGCATGATAAAAGGCTAATGGGAAAGTTCAAAGAGACCTTCCTTCTCGCTGAATAGATCTTTTTTCAGTTATTCAACTATGCTCACTGGAAGCTTCTTTTTTTGAAAAGTAGAAAATCCTTAATGTCTTACTGTGAATCAGCTCTCATCGAGCAACTATGCCACTTACATGACTAATACATTACGCTTCCAAGTATGATCAAGGTCACTGGTTTTGTTTTTTGTCATGTTCTTCAACGCTCATTTCTAGCTTGCATTAAAGCTCGCACAACATAACCAATACCGCCACCTGCTGATAAAGCTACACAGCCTAGTTTTTTTTTTCTGAGGCAATATTTCAGTAGCCTGCTTCATATTTGCTTTTCAACTGAATGGAATCAACCACCTATAAAGAAGGAGCTACATGATCCAACTGTTCGGTTTTTGTCATCATATATTCCAGACGTTAATACAATGTTCTTAAGAGCTAATCAGAATTATGTGACGAAGTCTGTGAGAGGATAAATGTTATGAATTGTAGGTCATGTTTCTCTGACTCTGACTGCGCATTAACAAAAAATAAATAAATAAATAAAAACATTTGAAATAGTTAATCTCGCTCTTGACCATTTCTGTAAATCATTCAGCTTAATAGTTGATAAGAAATGCACCTTTTAAAAAATTTAGAATACAGAATAGGTCAAGCCCCTGGTTCTCATCACAAATTTCTTCTTTGATTAAAGAGAGAAACAAAGCTTGGACTCTGGCCAGACGTACTGAGGACCCTGGTCACCTACTGGCTTTTAGAAGGCTTAGAAACAAATGTACGTCTATGATAAGAAAGGCTAAATCTGACTACTATATAAATCTCATTCCAAAATCATATTCGAATCCAGCAAATTTCTGGAAGGCAGTGAATTTCCTGAACCGCAAGTCCTCTATCTCGTTTCCTCCTCTAACCACTGAAAATGGGTCTTCTATATCAGACCACAAGGAGATTTGTATGGCTTTTAATGAACATTTTGCATCAGCTGCTAACCTGTTTGATGAAACTTATACAGGACCCCCACTGTCTGCTGTCGATCCCATCACCCATGTCATGCCATCTCCTTGTTTTTCTTTGCGGCCTTTCTCTATTGGTGAAGTGGCCAATGCACTTCTGTCTATAGATTCTAAAAAGTCTCTGGGTGAGGATAAACTTGACCCCTACTTTTTAAAGCTTGCCGCACCAATTGTGGCCAGCTACATTGCACATATTTTTAACCTCACAGTTTTAAATGGCACGGTCCCTAAGGTTTGGAAGGTCGCTCGTGGAACACCATTACATAAAGGTGGTGGAACAGACAACTGTAATAATTACAGACCTATTTCTAAATTATCATGTTTAGCAAAAATATTGGAATCTCTTGTTAACACGCAGCTAAAATCATTCCTCTCAACATATGACATTCTCAGTAGGCATCAGTCAGGTTTTAGGGAAAGATACAGCACTATTACTGCTGTCACTCTTGTTTTAAATGATATTTTAACAGCTTTGGACAAAAAAAAAACACTGTGCAGCTCTTTTTATTGATCTTTCCAAAGCATTTGATACAGTGGATCATACATTGCTCTTAAAAAGGCTTCAGAATCTTGGATTTAAAGACTTATGTTTTAAATGGTTTAAGAGTTACCTTAGCAACAGGCAGCAGTGTGTTGCTATTGGTGATGTTAAATCTGAATATGTCCAATTAGCAAAAGGTGTGCCACAAGGCTCAATTTTAGGGCCTATTCTGTTCTCAATTTACATCAATGATATTACCTCAGCTGTCACTGGGTGTAATATTCATCTCTATGCAGATGACACCATTTTGTTTTGTATTGCCAATGATGTACACTCAGCCATAAATTCCCTCCAACACTGTTTTTCTGATTTCCAAGTTGCACTCAATAATCATAAACTGGTACTCAATGCAGGCAAAACTAAATTCATGTTGTTCACCAGATCAAAAAATAGTATACACGATGATCTCATCATTTCTACCAATTATGGTACAAATATTGAAAGGGTCACTGAATACAAGTACCTTGGTATCTGGTTAGATAATAAACTAAACTTTAAACATCATGTTTCTAAGCTGGTGACGTCTTTAAGAAATAAAATTGGTTTATTTTATAGAAACAGGCTCTCATTTCCACCACATTGCAGGAAGATGCTTGTTGAGGCAACTTTTTTATCAGTGTTGGATTATGGTGATATTTTGTACATGCATGCCTTTGCTGCGACTCTTAAACCCCTGGACTCTGTTTACCACTCTGCATTAAGATTCATCACTGGAGACAGCTATGACACCCATCATTGTGACTTGTATTCTAATGTTGGGTGGCCCTCTCTTTCTGTAAGACGTGAAAGACACTGGGTTTTATTTATTTATAAAGCTCTTAATGGTCTTTTACCTCCTTACATTAGTTCCATGCTTTCTTTTAATGAGGGCTCTTATCAAACTCGGTCTCGTGATTGGATTACGCTGCAGGTGCCAGCTGTTTTTACTGAACTTGGAAAATCCAGTTTTTCATATTGTGCACCTGCAACTTGGAATAGCATGCAGAACTATTTCAAGCTTTCATCATTTTTATCCATAGGGCAATTTAAATCTTTAACTGTATCACATTTTACTTCTAGCTGTTCCTGTTTACCTGATTATTGTTCTACATTTTAACTACATTTTAACTAAATTTAAATTAAATTTTAATTATTCATGTTTTTATTTATTTTTTTACATTTTAATTGTAATTTTACTGTGTTTTTAAATTCTTGTCGTTACTTTTATGTAAGTTTCTCTTTGGCATTTTTTTGTGTCTAAGTGCCTTAATTGTTGTTATTGTTGTTTCACTCGGCTGCATTGTAAATGAGGTCTCTACCTCAATGTATCTCCGAGTTTAAATAAAGGTAATAATAATAATCTGAATACAAAAAGGATCCACCCTTTTGTTCTTTATTTCATCAGGTGGAGTATGATGGTCTGACTGGTCACATTGAGTTCAACAGCAAAGGACAGAGGACCAATTACACCCTGAAGATCTTGGAGAAACACCCAACAGGCCATAAAGAGGTCAGAGGACAAATGGGGTCCAGTGAGACCTGGAAAATAAAAATAGCATTAACCCTTGTGTGATGTTAGGGTCTTTTGGACCCATTTTCAATCTTTACTAAAATAAAAATCATACAAGTAATACTTTTTTCAACTTGAAACTCATTGTCCTTGGCTTATTTTATGTGAGGGGCATGGAGGATAACTTTTTTGGGGGGAGCTCCCACTCTACACCCCCCTTCACATTTACATCACACAGAGAGGGTGTTTGGGTCCAAAGGACCCCAATGTAAAACAATAGGGCAGTAGTCTACTCTACAGCTTTAGTGTGAACATTGGAATAGGACCATATAGATTGTTGCATACCTTTACTTGCCTTCCTTCTACCAGAGACTAGAATACCTGAACAGGGGGTGGAGTGGGGGATATATTTTTCCCAATCAAACTTGACCCAAGGGGGCGGGGCTTCGCTACCACGTCATCATGCAACAGGAATCCTACATCCCAGCCCCTGTGTGTGCAGTTTTCTCATTAATATGCCAATGCAATCGATTCAAACAGTCTTTTTCAAGGCAAGCACTGGTTTATGATCTCAGATTAACACTGAAAGGTCATAGGTCATCATTGGTCAAATGGGCTCATAGGCCCAGGATTAAGTATGCAATGATTCACACTTCATTTCCTTGGATTTTGATGATACTTAAGTCATACAACTTGTGCTCTGATCATTATTTTTAAACAATATTTATTGTTTTTCTTGTAGGCTCCAACTTCATCACTCTCCAAAATTTGATACAAGTGGTAGATATGAATAATAATTTAACCCCCAGTCCTGATTCTTTTTGTCTGAGCCCACTGGTGAATGCAGGAGTGGTGGTGGATTTTTGAACAGCGCCAAGCTTAGCAGTTGTGCATCACCTTGCTAGGCAGAGCTGAGCGCTGTTTGCTCTGCTGAATAGCCAAATGAACTAGAGGGTGTAATCGGAATGAAGCACTAAGAGGGTGTATGTGAGCACAAATGTAACTTATGTTGTCGGTCTGAACTGCACTGCAGTGAAAAAAGAATTTTCTCCTTTACAGATTTCTTCTGAATTTCCTGCTTTGTCACACTTACATGTCTCAGATCATCAAAAAAAAAAAAAGAAATTCAGACAAAGAAAACCCAAGTAAATGCAAAATGCAATTTTGTCTCAGGTTGCATTTGTAAATAAGAACCTGTTCTTAATTGCTTGCCTAATTAAAAATAAAAATTGAAAAATTCTATGATGATTTCATTTATTTAGAGAAGCTATCCAAACAAACCTGCCCCTCCCCCCCGCACACACACACACACACACACACAGAAAGTTGAGTTCAGCTTCACTTGCCATACCTAGGCCTGACTCCAGCGAAACACTGAGCCATTATACACACACAGTTGTGGTGAACCTTCCCTGGAGTGGCTGGCCTCCCAAAATTACTCCAAGAGCGAATCGACGACTCATCCAGAAGGTCACAAAAGCACTGCAGGCCTCACTGGCCTCAGTGAGGTCAGTGTTTCTGATTCAACAATAAGAAAAAGACAGGACGAAAATAGCATTGAAGGGAGAGTTCCAAAGCAAAAACCACTGCTGACCAAAAAGAGTACAAAGGACCCATCTAAAATTTGTCAAAAGAGATCTTGATGATCCCCAATACCTTTGGGAAAATGTTGACTGGTGAGATTAAAGGGGAACTTTTTGAAAGGTGTGCATCCCATTACATCTGGGGTAAATCTAACACAGCATTTCATAAAAAGAACATCATACCAGCAGTCAAACATGGTGATGGTAGGGTGATGGTCTGGGCTGCTTTCCTGCTTCAAGACCTTCACGACTTGCTGTAATTGATGGAACCATGAATTCTGCTCATTACCAGAGAATGTCCGCCCATCAGTTTGTGACCTTTAGAATCAATGTCCGGACTTAAATCCAGCTGAGATGCTGTGGCATGACCTTTAAACAGGCCATTCATGCTTGAAACACCCCCCACCCCCCCCTCCCCCCACAAGAAAATGAAAGACTCATTCCCAGTTATCACAAGTGCAGTTATCATTTAAGTGCAGTTGTTGGTGCACAACCTGTTATTGAGTTTAGTAGGCTATTGCTTTTTTCAGGAAGGTTGATTTGGATAGTTTTTTTTTTTCCCTTAGTAAAAGAAAGGATTCTTTAAAAACTTATTTAAGTTTTCTCTGTCTGATATTAATATTTGTTTGATGATCTGAAACATGCAGGTGTGACAACACAGCAAATACAGAAGAAATCTGTAGTCGGCCAAATAATTTTTTTCACCCCACTGTAGGTCCGGAGTTGCTGCAAGTCCAGCAAGGATGTGTAGTTTATTGTCTATTCTGCTCGTGTCAACCTTCTGACCTTTTCAGAATTTTTAAACAAAATCACACATTTTCACACTTATGCTCACCAGAGAATGATACTTAAATACTTTCACCGTGTGAGAGTTTTCATCCACTAAGTATAATTCTGGTTAACGGTAAATGGAAACTACAGTGAAACATGTCAAACTAATCAGGTGTTACCAGGTATAATGGAGTTTAAGTTAATCTTTTGTTCGAAAATGGAAAAAGCTGAAAAGTTGCGACAAGCTTTTTCACTATGATCTTTAGTTTCCCTGTTACCATGGTGTTGTAGATCCTCCCTTTTCTCATCTCAAATCTTCCATCTTTTAAATCAAATGCAAAAGTTCAGTTATAAATATGTTATGAATTACATGAAAAGTGCAACAGCTGAAAAACGATCTCTCCTCAGTTTATGTAGCAGCTGTTCTGAAGCTTCCGAGGAGCAAACCTTGTCGACATCAAAATCTTTCCAAAAAAACAAAATAAGGAAAACATAGAGACAGAAAGCAATTCAAAAAAATATTTGTGTTTGAGAGTATTAGCAGACACCTTCAGTTATCAGAATGTCACTCTCTGTCACTCTCTATGTATATATCAACAACTTAGATGGTTAAAACAAAGAAGCACACATAATATAAAGCTTATTAGACATATAATCATCAAAGGAGGGAACAAAAACAAGTTAAAGCATATTGTTGTAAGAGTAACAGTTTTTCTGGGCTTTTTCATCTTGTCAATAGAAGACAAATTTCAATCTAGAAAACAATAAAATAACTTAATAAAAAACTAATAACTAAGACAAAAAGCAAAAGAGAAATTATAAGATAAATGTAAAAGAGTGAACATAATGTGAGGAAAGGGAGGATGGTAGGATGAGTTTTAGAGCAGAATGGCAGACAGGAGGGGAAAGGAGGGCTCTTCATCAGCTGGCCCACATAGGCAGCAGCAACACTTCCTGAATAAATACACAGAACCAAACAGAAAGGAGGGTCGTGTTTTCAGGGCGTGCAATGAGGTTGGTGTGGAATCAGCAGACGATGCTTCATGTGCTTCAGTACAAATGTATGGCCTAGTTTAACCTGCTGAATTGGAAAGGAGGAGCCAAATCCTCCCTCATTGATTCCATTCATCGATTCTGCTGGGAGCGTTATTCATCTTCCTCAGCCTGCCTTCATAACACACTTCTCAGCTACTTTTCTGTCCTTTTCATCCTTCTCTTACTTTCTCTGTGATCTTTGACTCTGTCTTTTCTTTTTTATTCCATCACCGCCCACTTGTCTTTGAAAAGTCTTCCCAGTGAAGGTAGACGACAAAGCATAAAAGCAACATTTTAATCCATACGCTGAATATACTTGTAACTGGACGTGGGTTAGGGTTAGAGGATTACGCAGGTTTCATTATCGGAAGGTCCTAAAAAGGTAGGAGAGAACATACCTTTAGTTTATTAACTTCAGACTCTCTTTTGAATGTTTAATGCTCAAAGTTCAATCCTGATGTTTGGAATCATATTTTACCAATAACCTGCTTCCTGTTGTAACTTTGTAGTTAAATATATAATGCTACTGCCTGGAAACTACACCAGGCAGGAAGTATCCAGTAGTGTTACTCAGCTGCATTGTTCATTTCATCTCATTCATAGATCAACATAAGGAGCAATAGATACTTGAGTCTCACATGCCTTCTGATGTGTCTTGTCCAAAAAGCTCGCTGCCATTCCTAACATTTCATCTCCTCCTCAGCTTCTACTTGTAGGGTCCGATTCTATGAACAGAATGAGTGAAGTTCAACACCCCAAATATCTCAACATAAGCATTATAAATGAGAACTGATTAGAATCTAGACACCAAAACTCAAGTATGTTTTATCATTGCTCAAGCATTTGAAGTCTTCATTGCATGAGCTGACTAACTGAATTGCCTTAAACTTATAAACTGCAGATGGTCGACCGATTAGTGCAGTAGAACTTCAGACTCTGTAATATGTGCTTTGCAGAACACCGCGGTTGCACAGAAAAGGCTCAAAATCAGAAGGCTCCAATGTTTTAAATTTGAAGCATCCAAAGTTTTCACCTGTCCACTGACTTTTAGAACTCATGACATCCCTGCATTTTGCAGGAAAACAATACTAAACACTTTAAATGCAGTCAAAAGCACTCAGAGGGGAGTAGGAAGGGATTGCTGGTGATAGTATAATCTATAGACTAAAGTCAAAGAAAGAAAATGTGTTTAAGCTCTAATCGGGCCTAACATTTTCTAAAGTTTGTTTACTCTTCTATGCTGCTGTCCCTCATGATAGGTTAAGGTTAGACATGCCAAATGTAAGTTTAAAAGTTAAAACAAATTATCATGGGTTATACCTCTGAGGCCTCAAGAGCTGGGATAGATTCCTGTGACCTGGCTAGGAAGGAACAGGTATAGATACTGGATGGATGATTATCACATCCTGTAAATGCTGCCTGAGGCAACAAAGTTGAAACTAAACACATACATCTTAAAAATTTGGAAACATTATTTTGACACTCTAATGTTTTCTGTTATGGACAATTATTGGTGGTAGACAGCATGGAATGATACTGGAGTGGATATAAGCATAGATCAGGCAGTTTACAACCAGTAGACATTGACAACATTTGTAGTGGATGGCTACACAGCCTCTCATGTCCACAAGTCAAAGATGAACACATGTATATTTTCATGAAGATAAAACACATAAATCCTCCATGGGTCTTCGTGTGTCAAAAGCAAACCTTTTTAAATATATGACGAACAAGTCTGGTGCTTAAATTTAGAGTTTGAAACTACCCATCAAGACATCATCCTGTTTCTGCCTTTAATTTGCACACACTTTCTTTACCTGCCACTTTTCTTTCACCTTCAGTTCAAATTTACCTCCAACTCTTCATCCCTCTCCACAGATTGGCACTTGGTATTCCAACAACACCTTGGCCATGAACTCTACTTCTTTGGACCTCAACGCGTCAGAGACACTGGCTAACAAGTCGCTAATCGTCACCACAATACTTGTAACAAAGATAAAGAAAAAATTCAAATACATTCATAATCTAGCATGAAATATAACATGTTCATGTTCCTCTTCTGCTGAACTTAGTGCCATATGTCGTCACTTATCATCTGACAGGAAAATCCATACGTGATGCGCAAGTCCAACTACCAGGATTTTCAGGGTAACGATCAGTATGAGGGTTTCTGTGTGGATATGCTGCGAGAGCTGGCCGACATCCTAAAGTTCTCCTTTAAGATCAAGCTGGTGGACGATGGGCTATATGGAGCTCCAGAACCCAACGGCAGCTGGACTGGCATGGTGGGAGAGCTGATCAACAGGGTGAGTTCTTCCAATCCAGCATCAGTTGCAGTTTTTTTTTTTTTTTTTTTTTTTTAACGGCAGCATGGGTATAACTACTTTGAAATGGCTACCGATAGCAAGCCTCTTATATCAGAAAAGAACAGGTTTGCAAAGTTACATCTAAACAAACCTCAGGAAATCCTGCACTAAAGTGGAGATGTTTGGTCATAATGCCCAATGCGATGTTTGTCAAAATGAAACACACATCATTCCAAGTTCCAAGAACCATGGTGTGATGACTTGGACATGTTTTTTAGCCACAGGGCCTTGGCAGCATGCCATCTTTGAACCCCTCTGCTTACCAAAGTAATCATCAAACATGAGGTCATCTGTCCAGCAGCCAAAGCTTGGCCGAAGATGAGTCAAAGATCCCCAATGCTAGCTCAAGGTGTATCAATGCTCCAGTCAAAGTCTAGACCTAAAAATGATTTAAATGCTGTAGCTGCACCTCAGAAGAGATATCTATAAATGAGTACCTGAAAACCTCAATAAACTGCAGCCTAGACCAAAATCCTTTTACAAAGATGTTTAGGCTGACGTTCTACTGAAAATGTTGATTTAAAGTTATTGCTGCTAAAGGTGGTTGTTGTTGAATCATGAAATCTATTTTGTTTTTCACAAATTGTCTCTGGATATTGGCTTAAGATGTCAACAAGTAATGACAGAATGCAATATGTCATGGGTTATTGTAATTTAAGGGTCGTGTTTACTTCATTTTAAGACCCAATAAGGCAGATTTATTTAATTAATTCTCTTGGGCACCTTTCTGTGGTTCATTCATTAATTGCTGCCTGGGTTTTACTCTCCTGCTGGACTATTCAGGAAAAACACACTGCTAAATGAAATAAACCACAGGATTTAAAAAACAGATAAATACACTTAACAATAAAAACACAGCCGACATGAAAAAGTATCTTTCTTTTATCCAGTGTCAGATAAGACAGATAGTTGCAGGCCCTGAAACAATCAGAATAATACAATAATAATCAGACACTGAAAGATCATTTAGTTCCAACTCCGATGTTGTCAGTGTCTTTCAGGATACAAGCCAACAGTACTGCAGTAATTTCATGCTTCTTCCAACGATCAGAGACACAAGTAACTAAAAACAATGGTATCGATATGTCAAATATTAAAACTGATTAATCCAACAGGTATGTGACCTAGAAATGCAAAAATATCAAATGAATATACATTTTTTTCATTGTCTTCCAGCCTTCATTTAAAAAAGACATTTAACACTCAAAAGCAGCAAATCGAATGTGGCTGAGCGAAGACACAGAGACAGACATTAGCATCACTCATTGATTTCTCTGGCATTGCCACTGCATTAGTTGTTATAGCAACAGGTAAAGGATGCAAGATGTGAGCTTTGAGTTGCTGACAGTGATGGCACCGTTAACTGCAGCACAGGCACCAGCCAATTATACAAGTGGTGGAGCGTTAGAAAGCTTCTCAGCCCAGAGCAGCAGAGATGCTGAGAATGTATTAAATGGCTCAGCTGAAGCCCAGTTTCCCTTGTTAGTTGTTTTCTCTGTAAAAAGGACTCATTTTAAGTCAAGTCAAGTCTAAATCAAGCTGTGATGAAAACTGTAAGAGGTGGTTCAGATCTGAAGAAGTGTTGGCACGTGAGTGTGAAGTGTATTCGTATAGATTTAAGAACGCCTTTGCCCTCATTAGATCTGCCACGGACACATTCTTTCAAGTCAGGGCTTTTATGGAAAACTGCGAATATTTCAGATGTGGGTCGAGACTTTTGTTTAATCCTTAGTACATGAAACTGTCTGAGAATCATAAGAGATGATTGATTATCAGATTTGAAGCGACTTTTCAAGCATGGCCAATTTTGTAGACAACCAACATGAAATAAATTGTCAGAAAATGTTCCAAAGTAAGATAATACCTCATTTTAAATATGGCTTCAAACACTGCAAAGAAAGAAAAATATTGTATTGGCACTCTTTCAAAAACATCCATTCACTTTTTTCCCCTCCAAAAAATCTAATAGCAACCATGAAGTTGTATACCTCCCAGATAGAGATGAGACCTCTGGTGTGATGTTTGCAACTGGTACAGGAGTTTGTTTTCCTTATTACATCACTACTGAAGCCTCTGATGGGTACAAAACATTCTTGTTATAAAAAGTCCCTCATCCCTCAACAGACTCATGTGCTCTCCTGATGTCAGCTTGAATATCAGTGAGCCCACCTTCACAGCTGAGGTATTCCCATGCCCCCAAGACTGCAAATGTAAAGCTCCATCACAGATGATTCCTTTGATAAGTACCTCTCTATCCTCACCTGGTTCAACTCCTCAGAATTAATCCAGTCCATTAACAGGGAGTGACAGGCTGACGGTTCTACCTTGCATCAAGCTGTTCTGTCCATCTTAATTTCCTTCCAAAGCTAACTGTAAAATGTCTCTGCCATGACCAAAAGCACACAAAGAGCAACAGTGTTATGCAATTAACAGTGTCTGAGGGTGTGAAGACATTAGTAATGTGTCCAAATTTACATTAACTTTGAATGACATCCATGTGCCAGACTGATTAAAAATTGCTAAGGATTGCCAAAGGAACAATCAAAAGATGTGGAAACTTCTTGAAAGACCAAATCAGATCAAGTCAGATTAATTTAAATTGCACATTTTATTTTGCACATTATACGTCATAAAAATATATAAAGTGTCGGAACAACACTCAACTGGAGACAAAAGCAAAGGAGAAAAGATTAGTTGTCAGTATTGATTTAAAAAAATAGAAGATGGATAGATGAGTGATCCAAACCTACATAAAAGGAATTACAATAATATAATATAATATGATAATACAATAATAATGATTATTGCTATGTAGGCTTTAACTTTAGCAATTAGCCTCAGCTGACAAAACATGACCTGAAAATCAATTAACACTAGAACCGCCAACATTCCAAACATCCTAGAACCGCCGAGGGGGGTCATTTTGATCCTATTGCTGCAATAGCGTCAGTGATGCTAAGATGTCATTTCTAGAAGTTGTGAAGTGGCTAATTCCTAAATATTTCTGAAATAATAATGGACACTTGTCAAAATAAGTGTTTAAAATGTATATTTTTGCTATATATTTGGCCGAACGCTGCGCACTCTCTCTCTCTCTCAGCCACACAAATAAATAAATCGGTTCATTCATCAACAAACTGTAGGAGCTATATGTTAACACGAACATGAAAACAACAGTAATCGAATGACAGACTATTTACAATACAAAATAACAGATTTCAGATGTTAACAGATATTTCAATAATTTTGGAAAAACGGATTAATGCTGCGCGCTCCCCCTCACGCACACATTACGCTCCACACCGGTGCGCCTCTGCCACCGTACAGTCACAGGTATGCTGTAACATCACTTGGTCCATCAAGCACATGAATGCGCTCATAGGGTCGTCAATGTTGCGGCGCACGTATGGAGTTGGACCAGACTCTCCCTGGCTGTCTCATGTAGCTCACACACAGGTTGAGCTGGGTCTAAACAATGTAAATATTTATTTAGCGAGTCGTAGCCTCGCTAAAATCCCAAAGAATTTGGACCAGAAGAAACTAAAATGCTTGACTTCTGAATTTACCTGTCACAGTATTTTCACGAGCCCCCACTGTGTCTGAGGACTGAATGTATGTGGCGGTGACCCTCACTTATAGAAGCCGGGGCCTTTTTCATAAATTCGGCTCCTCATCCTCAGTTGATGTCTCATCACCTGGTAAAAATGACGGGTCATCGGTCTCTCCCCCCACCGATTTCTCCTCACCCACATCTGCCATTATCTCCACTCTTTCCTGCTCTCCCTCACTCAGATCCTGGTACAACAGCCAGGCTGTTGTTTTTTGTTGGGTTCATATCTTAAATTTTCCTGTTTGTTTGAAAAGATTTAGTGATGACAAGAGCTGTCAAAGTCCGATGACGCCACAAAGTTTGAGCGTTGCTAAGCGACAGGGAGTGGTGTGGGAGGCGTGGCGCAAAACTGCTGACAGCTGTATACAGCGTTTATATGAGTTAAAATGACCCCCTCGGCATTTCCAGGTATAAATGGTCATATTAATTTTTCTTTTCATCACACACACACACCAGAATTCACTGAATGATTAATAAATCAATTTTAGGAAAAGTCATGAACTTACAGATGTAAGGGTTTTATTTTAACAGAAATACAAGCATTTGAAAATGTTAGGGGGTAAAAATGACTCCCTTGGCGGTTCTAGTGTTAAATCTGTCTATCATATTTTAAAGCATTATCACAGTTTATTCCAGGGTTCTTCGCTGAGCGTGAGGAGCAGCGAAAGTGCAAAGAATGCTAACATCCAGCAAAATTTACAGTGTTACTTTGATTATCTACCAAGTGCACAACCTTTGGTGTACAGACCAAACAAACACCAACATTTATAAAATAAAAAAACAAAAAAAAACATGTATAAAGGAGGCAAACATCAATTCTCGAGGGTTATACTAACCAAAAAGAGGAGAGGAAAAAGTGATCATACAACTGTGCTATCATAGGAGCCCATCCTTGTTAAAAAGATTCATCTTTAACTAAAAATTTGCAGTTATTTTCTGCATTTTGTATATTGCTGGTAGTCTGCTATACCACCGTGAGGCCATTGGTGGTGATTGTTTTAACCAGTTCTTGTTTTTGGTTGACTGTGGAAGGTAGCTATAGAGATCTGGAGAATAGTTTTGTCAGCATGTAACCAGTGTGTTTCCCCAGGTCAGCTACCTTGTAAAGCTCTGTTTATACCCACCAAAATGGCACTGAGATGTGCTAAGTTAGGATTACATGGGCCTATTGTCAGTGAGGGTCCTGAAGGGCACAGAGGTATCAACATGTGTGAATTGTGTAAAGGACTTAATAAACAGGTACACAACACAAACCGAAACTTAAACCATCCAAACTGAAAGCCAAATCCTTACGCTAACTCTGTAACCCTAACCATGAAACAAGTCTAAGCCCTCAAATAGTCATTTATGTTGTGAGATCCAACACAAAGCACCACAAATTTGCAAACTGTTAAAAAACGGACGAATTCCCACACAGACAAAGAGCTAACACATAATGTTGATAATAATGGTGACTGCAGCTGTTGATTGCATGTGTATGTCAGAAAGAGGAAAAGGAGAACACAGTCGCGCCATTAAGAAGCTAATCAACTACCTATTTTCTTACTAATTATACAGAGCCATTTCAATTACGCTGCAGGATTTCTACAGTTTAACACACACACCTCTCCCCCCACCCCACTCTCTCTCTCACACACACACTCAAATACATATATATTCTAGTTAGCAGGTATGCAGTTATTTTCATGTGCGAGAATTTTTATGTGTGTTTATATACATAAAAAAGTCTAAACAGTCTTCATCTTTCATTCTCTCTCTCTCCGTTCCACCATCTACCCTGTTTTAACACAAACTGACATACAGACGTGCACACACAAACCCTGTTCTCCATGAAGCCCAGGAGTCTGATGAAAGTGGATGAAATTCGGTTAACGAGTGTGTACTTGTTTATCAATTAAGTGTTAATTAAGGAGCAGAGAGGTGTCTGGGGTCCAGATAAATGCTCCTCTATTGAACCACTGTGTCTCTCTGTTGACTTGAACCATAATGAGATTATCTTTCAATTTTAATTTCACTCTGCCATGTTTGCCCATCAAGGTTAAATCCACACATAGATCTGATACCTTAGTTTATTTGTGTTACGTATTAACGCATGTTGCTCACATGCTTTTGTTTTGAAAAGTCTGTTACTGGCTGCTGCAGAACCGGAAGACAATTAGCAGGTGAACATGCGGAAAAGCTAAAATGGACATGGAGAGCAGTAAGAATCCGTGTACTTTACAGTTCCGGGTAGCAACTCAGGTAGCAATATTAACAGTTCTGTCAGAAAAAAAAATTCTGGACTGCAGCATAACTTTCAAACTCCTTTGTTCAAAACGATCACGTCATTCCTCCATTTATCATCAGATCTGCTCCATGCGTCACTGTTGTTTTATTATCTTACTGGTTACTTCAGTGTGGCTCCATCTAGTGGCACAGATGTGTAATGACAACAGAAAGTCTAGTCCTCCATTATGAAACGACCCCCATTTTTGCGAATATGACTTAAAATATCATCCTATATTTGGGCCAATACGGTAGTTTGATCAAGGACTTATTTAACAACAGATGGGTATCCTGCAATGCTGGAAATGAGCATCAGAAGATTCTGTGCTTGTCATGATCTGAGGAGAAGATGCAGAGCTGGAGAGCGCTTTGGTTCGATCTGTATATGAGCTGAGTTTTCATTCAGATTTTCACAATATTGCAAATATTATAGGACAGGGGTCTCCATTCTCAGTCCTCGAGGGCCAGTGTCCTGCAGGTTTTAGATGTTTCCCTCCTTTTTCACACCCTGATACAAATGGATGTGTCATTAACAGACATGTGCTGACCTTGATGACAAGATGATGGTGCCCATTAATTAGGATCAGGTGTGTTAAAGCAGGGAAACATGCAAAACCTGCAGGTCACCGGCCCTCGAGGACCGAGATTGAAGACCCCTGTTATAGTATGTGATTCCAGCGCCGCCAAGCTACCTGAACTGCAGTGCACAAAGCCATTTCTGGGTCATTGTCTGTAAACCGGACAATTAAATATTAAAAACAAATTCAGTCCCGTGGCCCGTTTTTTCATTTTGTATTTTTGATCCAAATCTAAAATTGAAAAACAAGCATTTTTTTTTTGTTGTTTTTTGTGTTAGATTAAAAAATGAAAAACAAAATAAAATGTCACTTTTTAAATGTTTTAATTTTTGATTGACAATTGAAAATGGAAAGAATGAATGATACACAGATTGATAAAGTTACAGAACTTTTACATGGACTCCTTTTTTCATTTTAAAGTTCTCCCAGACAGTGGATTCGACAGAAACAAGGTAATTTGTAACAACTGCCAAGTTGAACTCCCCGTTAAAAGTTTCTGCTGTTACCTCAGAGATTACCTGTTTTAATGTATGATTGTGTCTTAGGATTTTGTTTGTAGACTTTTTCTTATTTTTCATAAAAAAAAAACAGGTTGACAATAATGCCCTGTCAGTGTAAATAAACTTTATTTTATTTTACATTTTTTAAGATGAGATATACACTAAATATGTGTTACTGTTAAGTGCTGATGTTAAAAATGTTTGAACAACAAATGTTATGGCACTTTAGTTAATATAGCAGCAGAACATTTAAATAAAAGTGCATTTTACACTACTTTTGAATTCATTATTTGATTTTTCGTATACAATGCAATTAATCGTGATTAATCAGGGAAATCATGCGATTAATCACGATTAAACATTTTAATCATTGCCTAGCCCTAAAAGAAAGCCATTATGTGTGCTTTAAATTCTATGTGCTACCCTAATTATTTTCTTCATCAATACAAAGAACTAGTCTTGTTCCTCTGGATAAAACCTTGATTCCCAGCGTGCAGTACCAACAGATGCAGAATAAACTATCAGTGGACAGTAGTATTTACAAAAAACATCCAAAATGGCATGTAGTGGCGTGGGAACGCTGGTGAATGACCATTATTAGAAATTCTGCAAGCCATCTTGGTTGTTTAGAATAATGGCTATTGGTGCTCCTGTGTGCCTCATCGGACAGAACCCGCCCCTGCCCCATTGTGATTGGTTTGATAAGTTCTGTAATGGTGGGAATGGCAGGATACTAAAATTATTTATTGAGAGAGAATTTCATTTATTATTTTATTTATGTTGAAAAATAATCAACAACAATATACCGTATTGGCCTAAATATAGGACGATATTTTATTCTAGAAGTCATATTTTCAAAAATGAGGTCATCTTAATAATCGAGAAATAGACTTTTCCATTGTTATTACACATCAGCAGCAGTAGATGGAGCTGCACTTCAATAAATGCGAGCAGAATCTGATTTTAAATGGAGGAACCATGCAACAGTGTTGAACAAAGGTTTTTTTTTTTTGTTTTACAGACTGAATGGGTAATACTGTTCTTGAAATTGAACATAATTCGACTTTGATGGTTGTGCAGTTATTGACATATCATTAATGCAGTTATTAAACTACATGGTTGTTACTTATTCACTGAGTCATAGTCTCAGAGGTTAAGAGAATAAAGTTTATTAAGTAGTACTATACCTTGATCTTATATAACATGGAAACCTAACACGTACCTTACCTTAAGTATGGTACTTACTAAAAAAGATGAAATCATTAAATGTTTAATAATACAGCAGAATGTTATCTCTGTGTGAGTTTTTTTCTCTAGCCATTGTACAATAAAAAAGTTGTTTTATGAATAACAATATTGTATTCATCATATTTTCATTTTCCCAAAATGATATTTGAAAAATAGGGGTCATCTTATAATCAGAATCTTCTATATTCAGGCCAATACAGTACATCATATGCATACCGTGGCACAACGTTGGTATTGTTAGCAATGTTGCCTCAAACTTAGAAGGTTTCTACTCTGAATCCTGGTTGGGGCCTGTCTGTGTTTTTGTATTGTGTTCCCCCCATGTAGTGCATGCTCTTCTAACCCAGTCACCTCTAAAAGGGAGGCAATTTCATGATGCAAGAATTAAAACTCTTGGAGAAAAGAGGGAACTGAGAGGAAAATTCATCTAAAGACAAATTTGTTACATTAGAGAATATCATTACAGAGAAGCATTGTTCTTGACAGCATTATGTCCCTCCCAAAGTGTTTACTGCTAATGCTACATAGTTGAATTTGCATGAAATTCACTTCCGTTGTTCTGCTCATTGCTGATTAAATAAAAGACATTGGGACTAAAATAAGCAAGGACAACCTCCCTCTGAACATTTTTTATTAAATTTTATTCTTTATTCTGCTTGTTGTCTCTGTGTTCTAAAATATTTGTGGTGTTGAAATAATTCAAATACTGTGTTTCCTTTTAATTTCAGATAACTTACTCCTCTTTCTCATTTTCTCCCAGAAATCAGCTCTTCTTTAATGTACTTGACCCCACTTGACTGCATCTATTTTTTCCTTTCTGCTAGGTTAGTTTTGATCTCTAGGTTAGTTTTGATCTCATTTCCTCTCAGACCTCTCCTAACCCTAACCCGTCCAGTATCCTCCTTTTACTCTACGCCCCCTCCTTTATTAATTTAATTTCTAGGCCTTCTTCATCCCTTATGTTCAACCAGCTGACCTATCTATCTACCTTAAAGGTTTAAGCCCTTTTTTCTGTTTTGTTTCCACCTCCCTGTAGATCCTTGGTAGTTATTGTGAATGAACAGTAATATTTGCTCTCTCGCAGTATATACCTATATTTTTCCTTCTCTCACTCTCTCTCTCTGTAGAAGGCAGACCTGGCAGTCGCTGGCTTCACCATCACCTCAGAGAGAGAGAAGGTGATAGATTTCTCCAAGCCCTTCATGACTCTTGGGATCAGCATCCTGTACCGGGTCCACCTGGTAAACCCACATTCCCATCTTTATTTGTTGTTTTCTCTCACTGTTCTTGATGTGAAATGCTGGTGTGGATTGCCAGTCATCCAAGTCCTGATAATTCCTAAAAATCTTGAATAGAAGGTAACTGGACTTCTTTTCTTGCTTCTTGAAGACATGTTTACTGTCATTTCAAAGGCTTCTTCTGTTCTAACTGACTACAGCTCCACCTGTAGGCTCCACTTTTGCAGGAGGGTTAAATTATTATTTTTTTTACACCCAGTGTCTTTAAATATGGCTTAAAAGTGGGAATTTATTAGATCAGAGCCCAGCCTCCACATTTAAGGTGTTTATCATTCGGAAGCATTCATGGTCTTAGCTGTGAGTTTTATTATTGGTTCTGAATACAGACGCCATAATCCATTTTTATTGAGAAACATAGTTTTAAAATGAAACCAGTCGACACCATTCCAGCATTTCAGCTCTGTGTCTGAAAAAGATCTCCATCCAAATTACATCAGCTCTCCATGGTCATTAGGTACATGTGTATGAGTAAAAACCACCTGAAACCTCTGCTGGAAATAACCGTAGCTAACGACTGTTCTTACAATAAGTCTTTTGTAGGTCTTTCATCCATCCATAGTTGGAAAGCTATTAAATACAGACTTGGCTGCATTAGAGCTGATCCCAAGGACAACAAAGTAGTTTTAATGTGTATTGTTCTGTCATCAAGGCGCATCTTTGAGTTATCTTTTGATGAGTCACATGATATAGGTTTGAAGAATCGAGGACGATCCAGAGCAGCAAACCCCTTAACAAAAACAGTTATCATTTCCAAATATTTCCATTTTTTTTCCCATCCACATTACACACTGAAAAAGGGTCTGCAGCATGTAAAAAATGTCCATGTTTGTGGGTTGAAATTGCAGCGTAGACATATCGCGGCACAACGTGTGGATGCCAATAGAAAGTTTACTGTTTCACATGAAAATGCACCGGTGAGGATGAGACATCATTTGCTCCACTATTTACATGAATTAAAAATTTACACATCTATCTGAATGTAAAATTAGGGCTGGAGAAATAATTTTTAAAAATCACTCATCAGTGAGCCTTCTTTCTTCTAAAGACTTACCTCACACTATGATCTGCTTATTTCTGCGATGAACAGAGACTCCTGTAACATTTGCTTCGGTCTTCAGTCAAACTGGGTGTTGACTGCTGTGTGAGCCAGCATGTCCAAAGCTCATTTCAAGTGTCATTTTCTGTAACACATAGAAAGCTGAATGAGAAAATAAGTAAAAATAGCAGGTTTTGATGAAAGCTTAGATCGTCCAGTAAGGGTCATCTTCTTGGTTCTTACGGAAAGGATGAAGATATACTCTAAGAGACTTTTTTTTTTTCTTTTTCTTTTTTGCTGTTTTAAAAGGATCTTCTTTCATGTTTTCAGTAAAAAAAAAAAAAAAGGTAGAACCTGTAACTGGTGCAGACTAGCAACAATCATCCCAGTGAAGTGTTTCGTCCTCCTGTATTACACTGATAAAAGAAAGCATTCAGACCATTCTCCACAACTGACACTGAGCTGCGAGGAGTCGTATCAGGATACCACAACACACAGGACTTTAGCTGTGCACCAAACCTTTATGAACAAAGCAAACACTTTCTTCCTGATTGCAGTCCAGAAAGCCTATCTCTGTCTCTGACAAAGTTATTTTATTCTTTTCTTCCTCATTCATATTTTATTTTCATTTAGACAACTTGCTGTTGCTTTTGCTCACTGATCATTGCTGCTGCCTGCTTTCTCTCCTGAACAGCAGCAACTTTGTTTAGAAAGCCACATGTCACGTCTCTAAAATCCAGTTTCCTCACACTGGGAGTATTAATAAGTGAAGGTCTCGAAGGCAGTTTAGATGGGATGCTGTCATTAAAACCTGAAATGACTGATATTGCTTTCAGAGAGAATGAAAGATATCCATCTGGAAATAGAATTTTCATAATAATCTTACAGTGCTACAAAAGTAAACGGTCTGCATTTAGAGAGGTGTGTTTCCACCTAACTTGCTTACAACACATTTTATGATGCAGTGTTTTGCACTTTTACATGCATGCCACACACACACTCGCACATCACTGGCAACAAAGCTGCCTAAGATGCTTGTCTATTATCGGCAGTGACTGGGACTACAGAGTGCTGCCCAAGGCATGAGGAGATTGAAACACTAACTGGAGCTGCAGAGAAATGCAGATTTCAATTTGCTATGGTATGAAGACTATGAAGATGATAGTCATCATACTGGCTGCATTTGATTATCTATGATACAGGGAAATAAAAGCTAATGGATTGAGGAAGTCATTTAGGTGTATGGATCTCCTTTTCACCTTAATTGTGTGTCACAGTCATCAATGTGTCCCCTATATATATATTTCCAGTAAAAAAAAAACTCATTTCATACTAGTTGGCCTTAATAATAGACAAATACAAACTCTAATGAACAACACTGAACTTTTATCTCTTGCACAGTACCATCATTTATTGAACAAAAATGAAGCTGAGAAGGAAAACTTTAAAAAACTAATGTAGGCAATATTAAGGGCATTATAGTAGCGCCATCATAATGTTTGTGGAAGCAGTATGCCTTTACTATTAATCAGCCACTGGTAAATTTGATTATCAGCAGATGTAAAGACCTATAAAAAAGTCTGAAAAGCAATATGAAACTATTTCTAAAGAATTTGGAGTTTAATATTCAACTGTGGAAAATACTCACGGATGGAAAGCTATCCAGTCACCAATCTTCCCTTGAGTAGACGTGGAGTGGATAATAAAAGACCTTAACTGTGGTCAAGGCTGTCATGGGTGTTAGTGCAGTGGACAGGGTTCAGATAAGAGGATCTATGGTTTAATAAAACACTACCTCACAAATTCATAACAGCTCACTGTTGATTACTGAAGCTGAAGTCGATTACTAACAGGTTTCAGGAATTAGAATGCAGGAGTTATTTTTATATCTTCAACTTGTAGATAAATGATCAAGTCTGAGCCAATTCTATCACAGCCTTTTTTCTTTTCACTTCCACTGAGCTTTATTTATAATAAGGCTGGAATACAAAATGATAATACCCATTAAAACAAATATCAACACATCATATAAAGTAACAGTTTGAACTTTGATATGACTCAGAATGGACCTTGGACTCCTCACTTTTTAAATTAAATTGTAGATGTTTTTGAAAACATGTTAGCCTGCTAGCTGAGCTGTGTGTCAAGTGCGCTGCTGTTACAGCTGCAGAAAGACCAAATTGAGTCACCCTGTCCTCCGAAGTACGTTCTCCCAAGTCATACTTGCCAAGTATGAACTTCCAAGTGCACTGCTCCAAACGTAGCTTTCTTAGAATTGAAAAATGGCAACTGACAACTGTCAAAGGCTCACAAGACACAATTATTGACAGTCAGGAAAGAGAGGGCCAACAGAGGAAATCAAATGAGAAACCACACAGAACAGAAAGGCTCTTTCAAATAAAAAAATAAAATAAAAAGGAAATCAACAAAGAAAACAGAAGCCAGACAGAAAAAAAGCACAAGAAAACCAACAGCAAAACTTAACAACACTGTAGAACAGAAAAAGATCAGTTACAACTAACATAAAACCCATGATGGTGACATTATTAATGTAAGAAATTAGAAAATAAATAAATGAATAAATCAAATATTTAGGATTTTGCCCTGGTAAAGTAAAATAATAGCAAATTTATTTTTGTTGAAATTCTATTTGGCCACAATAAATAAGATTGCATATACTAAATGTGACCTTTTTGGGAAACAGCATTGAAAAAAAATATTCTTGTAAAAAGTTGATTTTGTGAATAAATGGAGGCAGGTTATAAAAATGTTCCAAATTGTGCAAAAAAAGCGTAAAGCAGTGAGCCAATAAATATTAAATGGAGGACGCAGGTGTTTCCACTTGTTCTAAAAAGGCTTGAAGGTTGTCTATTTTCATCAAAGATGATGTGAAAAGGTCCATTTATTTCAAAGTCCTACCCAGTCAACAAAAACTTCATGAAATGAATAGCAGAGTGTTTGCACCTGTTGACACCCCCCCACCCCACCCCCCCCCCCACACCACCACATATGACTGTTGATTTGATGAATTCAGACATAAAAAGGCTGCAGTCACAACAGCAGCCACGTCCTCAGCAGGAGCTCTGCTGCCGGAGGCAAAGACAGTCCCTCGACGGCTCAGGTCACTCCATCAAACCACGTGCTCGCCACGAAGCAACAGCAAAAATCGCTGCCAACAAAGAAGGGTTCGGGCGAGACCAGATAAAATTAGAGCTGAGAACACAGATAGAGGGCATGTTTCTTTCTCTCTTTTCTTTTTTTGTTTTATTTATTTATTTGTAAAAGACGCAGGAGCTGCTGCTTCAAAAATGAGTTTTTCAGCCTCTGAGGGAGGACTGGCTCCCTGACTGGAATATATAAAACCCATTTCAGACACGCGCCGCTTCCTATTAATCTGGTTGCAGCTAAACATGTCATGTCCCGGTGCTTTGTTGTAATTCTATACAATGATCAGACAATGGTCAGACCTATTAATTTCAACATGCCATAAGTCTGTTGATCTGACATGTGGCCAGCTGTTTAGAGGAATCTAACGGATCACATACTTAACCTAGAAGAAGCCCTGTCTAAAACTTTCTTTTCCACAGTTTTACCTACGCTGCAAAACTTCAGAAGTTTGTGCTCTCTTGCTTTTAAAAGCAGTGTAGTTAATTATCTCTTTAGAAGGCATAGAGAGTGCCGCATATTTTCTGTGAATATAAGTTTGGAACAGCTTCCACAGGGGGGAAAAATAATGAAAAGTTTATAAGAATAACTATTTGCTCAGCTATTGTTGAAGATAATGGAGAAAATATTTGACTAAATTTAATATGGTTTTAGTTGGACCACAAATTTTCATTCTCAGTGTCGCATTTTTCTCATTCTGCGACATCTGAGAGCACTATTCAATGCATCTGATTGATTTCTCTGCTGCAGACAAAGGAGGTGGGTACGCTGGTATTCAAAGTCACTAATTTAACATTAAGTTTTGTTGAGTGCACGTCTAGGGGCTCATTCTTTGGCAATTCATTACAGTATATGTTGCCCCATCTGCCATTTTTTTTTCCCCCCAGTGTACCATTCTTCTGCTGAGAGTTCCCAGGCGTCAGCAAATCACAACAATCTTGTCTCTGGACTGCTGCCTTTCTTTTATTAGGAACTGGAAGGCTTCTAATTTCCTGAAACTGAACATAGATAAGACTGATGCGTCATTGTTATTTTGTCTGATCATATTACTAACAGTGTCACTCCCTTCCTTGGACAACTAATAACCAAGCACAGTGCACTCTGGTAGAAACTTGTTTTTGATCAATATCTCATCTCCAGGCAGCACAATATAGTTTTTGTTCAGTGCTACAATTTATCAGTTAGAAAGATTACCAAACTTAAAATAATGTCCCCCAAAAACATGATTGAACAGCCTATTTGCGTCTTCATTTCCTTGCACATATATTTTAAGTTCTGCAGAAAAGTATGCTTTTCCTTAAACAAATCAGCACTTGCCCAATTACATTTGGTACAAAATGCAGAACTAGGACTCACAAACAACTCCACACAACACGGACTTGATTTCTTTTTAAATTAAGCTTTTATCAGCTAATGCTCACACTCAAGTCTTTTTGTCATCTGATACTGTATAAAGAAGCCTTATGGGAAAAAAATCCCATTTAAATCTGTTTTAAAATCTACCTTAAACCTACTGCAACTTCTTTAAGTAGTTATCATGCTTGACTCAACAGATTGAATAGCCATTTGGAGTCCATGTCTTTCACTACATAGATATTTAACACGAGATGTGGCAGGCCCTGCAGAGACCAGTCGATGAGCATGTGCTGTGACCCACGCCATATTGGAAAGATAGTCAGGGTTGTCTAACATTGTGAATGAACGAAAACAAGTGTCCAATTGAACATTTCTCTTTAATTGTGGGCTTTGATGTCATTTTCTACCCACTGGCATGTGCAGTTTTGTTTTTTCTCTAAGTAACTTTGTAGCTCAGACCAGTGGTCTCCAGCCTTTTTTGCACCACAGACTGGTTTAATGTCAGACAATATTTTCATGGACCACTCTGTAAAATGTGTCACAGAGTAAATAAAACAAACTATAAAATGATCCAACCAGCATAAAATCTGTGGTATTTTCTATATATTATAAAAATAAACGTAAATCTGCTGTGTATTCATGTGCAACTTTATTAGAAGCACCAACATCAGAACATTGGTAACATCCTCCCTGCGCAAAGACACTTCCCGAAGACGTATGTTTTTATTTTTCACTGGTTTTTCCAGTGAAAAACCAGTGGTATTATATTATAATACCAAGTGAACATGCTAAGAAATGACACACATTTGTTTTTAATACCTGACAGGTTCCTTGTAAAACACTTGTATTTCAGTTATGGGGGTTTTCATTTTGCGGTTTCCATGAGGATGATTCCAGAATTAAAATATTTATTTATAAACTCGACAATGCTTCTTTGAGTTAATCAACAAGGTTACAACCATCTAGGCTTCTATAGAAACGAGTTGTCAGATGCTGATGACGATACCTTCCAAAGCGGTATTGATGCAGGTGGACCGGTACCAGGCTGCCTCTAGTGGTAGATATCTATGCTTCACTTTATGTGTGTCGCTTTGAGGACGTTTAGGTTTCTGAGCAATTTGTTTTTATGTAAAAAAATTGAACAGTGATGGTTATACATAGAGAGTTACAAAGGAGGTGAATTAATTACTGATTATTGATTTGATTCCAGAGATTATTATCAGTGTTATGTATAAAGGCTGATTTATGCTTCTGTTTAGGCCCCTACACCATCTCTAGTGTTTATACTTATTTGTTATTGTTTGTGACGATTTCTTATTACACCGCCAACCGTTAGAGGGCAGTGTGGGCTTGTTTATGCCTCTCTGTAGCTCGCAGTGCTGAGCTTCCTTTCCTTTACTTACATGTAGCTCAGACATTGCAGTGGAGCAAACAAATTATATCTTGTGTGAGTTGGCGCTGATAAATGTTGATCATCAGTCGTTTTTACAGACATCGCAGTAAACTACCCCGCTGCCCGATATGAAAATGACAAAGAAGTAGCGGCGGGAGCTGCGGAGACAAACTAATCAATCAATCGCATTTCTTGCGGTCAGCGTTGACGGGACGCGCTGTTGGAGAGGTGCACGTCAGGGTGTGACACAGAGCTCACAGCTACGGTGTAGCTTTGACACAGAAGTATAAATCAGCCTTCAGAACCAGTTTCCCATCAACCTTTTTGTTCTTTTTAATGTACTTGACATAGGGCTGGGTGATATGGACCAAAAGTCATATCCCGATATATTTAGGCTGAGTATCGATATACGATATATATCCCAATATTTTTTCCGCAAAGTGAGAGCAAATGTTCAGTCAAAGCCAAATATGACATGTCACAAGTAGTTTTATTGAAACTGGGTATTTCAGTGAACAGTGACAAAATCAAATGAATAAATAATAAACAGGTTTCTTCATGAAGAGTGTCTCTTCATGCCCCTCCTCCCTCTGTGCGTGAAAGAGGAGGGATGTCGGCGCAGTCCAGAGAGCTCTGGGTCAGCAGAGCAAGGATAACAGCGCAAATTTAAACTATATCGATATATACGATATAGTCTAATTCCATATCACATTTAAAAATATATCGATATAACTTTTATATCAATATATCGCCCAGCCCTAACTTGACATTATCTCGGAGTAAAATAAGGAATTAACCACATGGCGAAACATACCTGGAACATGAGTGTCTCTCAGGAACAATTAATGTTGATTAAATATGTATTTATTTGATTCCATTTAACACACATTTAATATTTGTTTGACATTATCATTAAAAGCTTTTTCTTGTGTCTCCTTGTGGATCGTACTTCATTTTGATACTGTACATCTGCAGCTCATTAGTATGCACCTCCACCATCTGTCCTCCATGTTTGATCCAGTCCACTGTGACAGCATCAGTGTATTGACTCAGTGATCAGTCAGCTGCTTAATTTGTGTACAGCTCTCAACAGCGGCATCCCAGCTGCATTTTCTTTATTGTTTATTAAAGATTAAGTTGACCGAGAGCACATTTTTACTCTCCTTAACGGCCTGCGGTGGCAATTTATGCTCTCATGCTGTCGAGCTGACGAGCTGTTAGAGCCATCGCCACTATCGGGAGGGGAACTTCAGCCTCCTGCTTCAGTCTGAACTGGAGGATTTGGACCAAGGCGCCATAAATTCCCTTTACTAAACACCAGGCTGCGCTTATTGAGTGAAACACCCCTGATAGATGGGCTAACAGTCCAAGTTAATGATGATAACACACATATTGACAGGATTTATCTGCTCAGGGGCCCAAAGGATAAGTAAAAAGAAAAAGACCCATGAATCCGTTTTCTTTCCCATGTAATTTTTTCTCTACAAAAATTCTGTATTAGTTTAAAGTAAGTCATTTAAACTCTGCATCATATAACATTTATGATCTTTCATTGTTACCTGGCGACAACTGAGCTGATTAAATCAGAGGATGGCACAGATGAACACAGACAATGAGGAGAAGTGACCCTTTCCAGTCAGAGGACTACCACTGCACTCCCTCTTGCTTTTAGTCTCGCTGTTTTGTCTGCAGTCTTTGCCTGTTTCTCCATATCATCTGAAAAGGGCAGAAGTCCAGAATTTGATCCCCTAGCCATGTCTTGGTGGCACACAGAGTGCTTAACTCCCAGTAGTCTACAAGCTTTTCTATTTTAAGTACCAGTGAGCTCACATTAACCATGGCAACAAAGACAATGTTTCACTCCTTCCTTACTTCCTTGGCATTTCCTCTTTAATTCTCTTCGCCTGCTGGGAATCAAACCAAGGGTCTTATTTTTGCATTACTTGGTCTTTGGAGAGCTTAATCAGTTGCTGCCACATATAAGCGACTTTCCACCATCATGTTTACTCATGACACATGCTTGTAAAGCTCTAGCAGAAATCCTTTCAGCAGCACAGCATCCAAACTGGCATAGAAAATAAAGTAAAAAAAAAAAAAAAAAAGTGTCTCAATGGAAAAAAAAAGCTCTGTAGAAAAATCTTAAGATGTTGCAAAGATAGACACAATATGGTTAGAGCTACAGACACAGGCTGCCTGTCTAGAATGGATAGGATCAGGATTTAGTGGGCCATTTCAAAACAATATTTTTTCTGATAAATCATTCTGTGACAAAAGAACTTGTATGTCATTGTCATTGTCTTGCTTCATGACTTACTTACTTGTAAGATTTGTTTCACAAACAAATACTCCACAGCCTGGATAAGTAGAGTTCAATGGCATTATTGCTGGTTTTATTATTTCTTATTTTTTTAAGCCTTTGAACTATTAAAGGAATAGTATGACAATGTAATGACAAAGTAATTAACTGCCTGGTCCAAAAGGTGTGCTGTAATTACTAAAATCAAACCCTAAAGAGCTTTTGTCACTCTGTTGCAGATATATTCATGTATAGTATGATGGTAATTTTCAGTATTGTTAAAGGTGCAATAATGCCATAATGCCACCAGCTCCCTTTGCTGAGATGAAATGCAAACTAGATAATGAAGTTTCAGTGTGCAGATTCACCCACAAAAAAATAAAAAATAAATAAATAAAAATCATCTTAAAAGTCACATAGCATCCTGCTAACCCTGAAGCTCCATATAGGAGATTTAATGGTAAAATCTTGTTATCAAGTGTCATGTTGTGAACACAAATGAATCCTTAAAGAGTAACTCACTGTTTCAGGGTCGTAAACCAGGCTACTTCTCCTTTCTGGACCCGTTCTCTCCGGCTGTCTGGCTTTTCATGCTGTTGGCTTACCTTGCGGTCAGCTGCGTTCTCTTCCTTGCTGCCAGGTGAAACTCTGATTTTAGTTCATTATCATTGTTCTGAGCACATTTAGGGATTCCCCCCCCAACCACCACCACTTCTTTACCTTTTGGTCTTTACTTCTGGGCAGATCTTTACAGAGACTGCATCAGATTTGGTTTAGGGATTCATGTATTATATATCTGAGTCCAACTTGTTGGTCACAGCTACAAATAACACCAGAAAGGGTTTTTGAAGGTAACTGTAATGAAGTCTGTAAGAGAATAAAATAACAAGAATGTCTGTCATGAATCGTCTTGTGCTTGACACTTGTCGTTAAAACAGTTGTTAAGTTGTTTCCTTCAGTGTGTTGGGTAGAATGTCATCCATCTCACCTTTTTCCTCCTCAACACTTCAGATGGAATACTTTCTTCCACAGACTGCATTTTCACCAGTGGTGGCCAGAATCATTTGAGGAAAAGCTCTGTGAAAATGCAGTCAATATACTGCAAAAAAAAAAAAAAAAAATCTTGTGAAATTCAAGACAGCTTGTTTGCAGTCGTGTCTTTTTGTTTTTCAATGTATTTTTATTTTGTCACCTTCAGACTCAGTCCTTATGAGTGGTATAACCCTTACCCATGTTTTCGGGAGCGGCGGGACATCCTGGAGAACCAGTACACGTTGGGTAACAGCTTGTGGTTCCCGGTCGGTGGCTTCATGCAGCAAGGCTCCGAGATCATGCCCCGGGCGCTGTCCACCCGCTGCGTCAGCGGAGTCTGGTTTGTACAAAATGACTACATCACAACTGGCAAAAACTGGCAAACCTGACAGAAGGATGAATGAAAATATACATTAAAACAGTCTTACTTTAGAACACACACAAAAGAATATTTTAGAATTTAAAAATATATAAAATGACCAAGAGTCCACTTTCATGCTTGTCTGAGCTAAAATAATAAGGAATAAGGAATAAGAAGGAATAAGAGGATTTATTGTCATTGAACCGGTGTCCCAGTACAACGAAATTGCATTCCAGTACATCATCCAAGAAACATATAAAAAACAACAACAACATTTAGGACATGGATGTCGATGATGACTGAGGCTAAGCAACTAGTGTCGCTCCGCGCTAACTTAGATTGAAAAGGATAACATTGGGGAAGGAGGGGTGGAGGTTAAAAAAAGAACATCTCCCACTACGTGTCAAAAGGACACGTCGTGAGAGGGGAAAAAAAACACCTCAGCACATTTAATTAAGCATGTACAAACTTAACACAGGACATTGATAGAAACATGATGACGGATAACCCAGTTTTGACAGTCTGTGCGCGCGCAGGGCGCATCGCGCAGTCAGTCCATCGCCACACGGGGAGAAGGGGGAGGTGCGCAGGGCGGGAGGGGGGCCAGCGAAGACGTTGAAGTGGGGGAGGGAGTGCGTGTTGATCAGTGTAGTGGGAGTGCAGTCATGTCGCCTGAAGATCCGTCTCCAGGTGCAGAGGGGGGAATGGGGGGGGTAGAAGCGTCCAAGCCACACAGCATCCAGGAGAATAGATAAGGGAGCGGCCTTGAAGGCTGCGCTTCCAGGGAGCCAAAACAGAAAAGAATTGTTTGGGGCAGGCTGAGACACACTCTCCGTCTAGCCTTGAAGTTCTGCTGGATTTCTCTGGTGGGAATACTTCAATATTCCGAATTATTGGCCATTCTCCCTGATCAACGCGTGAATCCTTCCAAGATTGTTGTCCATTCCCCAAAGAAGTCCAGAATCATCCCTTGGGTTTGATTCAAGTTCTGAATCGCTCCCAATTTCCGATCCATGTCTTCCAGTCTTTTAATCACGTTGTCAACTTTCTCACACACGTCCGGCGGGGTGGAAGTTTTCCTCAAATCCGAATTTGTAGCCTCCGTGAGTTTAATTTTCCGATACACCAAGAATCCACCTGCGCCGATCAGTAGAAATCCTGTGATCATAAATCCAAAAATGAATGCGTCTTCGACATCCTCCACGTGCAGTGGGCCGAGACAATGAAGTTTCCATTTGCCCCAGGAGTCCATCACGTACCCCGCTGCATGCGTACCCCCCGGGCACGAAGGCTCTCCTTTGCCTTGTCTTGTTGTTGAAAAAATTTGATCAATTGCATTCAGAGACCAGCTTACTAAATCCATGGTTGATTCGGATATTCTGCAGAAAAAACGCTTCAGAAGCACAGACGAGACAGAAGCAGCTGCAGGAACAGATAGATAAGGGAGCTCAGAGAAATGCGTCCGCCTTCGCCGAGAGCAGGAAGTGAATAAAATAAAACAGATTGGAGACCTCTTGTCAGCTTGGAGCAAGTATATTTAGTGATAAAGGCACAAGGCATTTTTTCATAATAAAATTATTAATACAGCACTGTTGAACTCCTCACAAGAAAGCGCCCTATGACCTGCAGTTTCATTGTTTTTTTCTGTTATAAAAACACAAAATTAATGTTACTAAAAAAGTACAAACATGTTTATGATCAACATGACGTCCTGTGGCCATTGTAAATATGACAGAAGCCAAGGAGGAAGTCATGCAGCAGAAGTGGGCAATGATTTTCTCAACAGAGCCACAATGACTTTATTTTATGTCATCAAATAGCCAATTGAAAAAAAAAAATGGCTCTTTTTATTGCAATCATCTTGTCAAAAATTCAGCATGAGATGAAAAGATTTTCTGTTTTTTCGAGCTCATACGACAGCATGTAGTTAACTCTTGTTCCCAATTTGTGGATGCTTGATGCTGTTGTAAAAGTATTCCTCCTTAAAATTAAGTTGGTAGACATCTTCAGGACCTTTCCATCACTGAACCAATACTCGTAAAAACAAAACAAACAAACAAAAAAAACCACATAAGATTCTGAATCACCTTTTCTCCTTCTTAAAGCATCAATTCCAAATCTGGTTCTGCCATCAGAGTTGCTGCATTAATGAAGTGATGCTCTCAGAGACATTTTTTCTTTCTTTCTTGTCTAATCTAAATGTAAACAACAGTCCCCGGCTGTCGTCATGTAAGATGTTTGCATTCAGCTGAAGAATCAAAGAAATAGCGACTGTGAGTTTTTCATTTTGTTTTCATTTAAAGGAAAATGCAGAGTTAAAACACCCTGAGGTGTTGATTGTTAGGAGTGTAAACATTTCTAAACAACATTGAATTCAAACATATTTGAGTCAGAATGGAATCTGCATTTGCAGCAAAATTGCAATTAATATTAGCACTTTGGGCAGTTGACTTATGTCAAAATACTTAGCTGTTTTAAGCTTTCATATTTTGTCATGAATATTTAGAGACTGAATTAGTTCTGTGAAAGCAGAGACCATGAAAGAACTAATACTTGGTTCTCACTTAAAATAGTTTTGATTCAAACTGTTTTGGGCCTGAAAAAAACTTTACACTTCTCACCATCCAGTAATATACCCTACAGTTGGTTCAACTCCACAATGTTCCTGTAACATAGCCACATTGATAAGATCCAGAGGCCGCTTCTGGGCCTCGAGCCACATTTTACCAAGGTGTGAAGTCATAAACCTAGTGGAGGGAGGAGGTCTCGGTGGATGGATATATAAAAATGCAATATAATAATTAGAATCTGCAATGAAAATGTCTGTCAAGGAACATTTTTCTCTGTGGGTCAGAGAAAAATCCACTGTTTTTTTTTTTTTGACCTACTAAGCACATTTACATCTCAATTCAGAGTCCATCAACTGAAAGTACCACTATTATACACTTGTTTACAATTATTAGATATTCTTATTTTTTTTAATCATAGTCTATCAACACTATTTTTTATTAATTTATAATTCAATGTAGTACATTTTATTTTCTTCTTTTAGGATATGTTTGCTTTGCATGGCACTGCAATCAGTTCACAAAAATAAACTTCAATTGTACCTTTGTGTCTGTATCACATTTCTTACAGACATATAGAATGTGAAATGTTGGCAGCAATTTCAAACTATAAAAAAGAAGTAATATTTAAGTAATGGTAGTATGTTAAATTGTTAAAAAGAAGACCATCAACAAATAAGAGGACTGCTACAATTCACAGACTATGAAAAAAATATGGCAGAGTTAAAGGTAGGGTGAGGAATTTTTAGAAGACATCACTTTGTTGATATTTGAAACAAAACATCAACAAAACATGGACAGCCAGCTCCTCCCCCTCCCTCCTTGTAGTACTATGTAAGCATACCACATCATGAATTCTCCCAAGCTCCACTTCATGTGCACATGTTCAAACCCTTCCTCTGTTGGTGAGTGGCTGGAGTAATATAAAAAAGAGAGTGTTGCCACCTCTTGAACCCTCAACGAATTCACTTTTGAATTTCATGGGAAGCCTGGATATTTCCATTATGGGTAAAATATATTATCTCATATTAATATCTCATTAGAACTTTGCCAAGAAGATTTTGAATCAGTTGCAATTTTGTCAAAGTACTACCAAAACAGCCTGATAATGAGCTACATTTGTCCAGCCAGAAGTAACAAAAGCCTGAACAGCATGTCAGTATCACCCTGGGATTGGATGCTCCTTATTTAAATATTGTTGTCCCAGGAAAATTTGTTTAATGTACAGATTAAAGGACAAAGATAACTTCAAAGTTGCTGACTGTAATACAGAAAATCAAAATAATGCCAAAACTATGATAAGAAAATGTTACTGAGGTTGTTAGTGCAACATTCAATGATTTCTGTTTGGCTCTTAATTAAATATAGGTCATCTAGGTCTTTATGTCCACAAGGCAGGCCTGTACTTGAACATTCCTGATGATGATTTGTTTCATCAGGATTTACAGACACATATTTGGTGTGCTATGAGCATAAATACAGAAACGTGTGCCATGTTTCCTGGCGATGCCAGGTGCTACAGGAGAGTATTTATAGGTTGAACACAATTAGTCCAAACACAGAAGCCTGTGGAACTCCTTGAATAACATTAGTAGATGTGGGAGACGCATCCTTCAACAAACAGGAATATATCTGATAAATATGACCCAAACCAGTTAAATTGTGGTTATTTAATCTCAAAAACCATGAGTAGTTTCTGTAATAATATTAATAATAATACTCAGAATTATAATAACTGGGCACTGAATGCAGTAGGGTCATTGTCAGATGTAATTGGAGATTATTGGTAACTTTTGCCAGCACCTTTTTCTGTGACTAGATGGTTGACTAGATGTCCAGACTGAAATTCCTCGAACAGATCATTCCTTTTCCAAATGGTAACAAACTGATTCGTCACAGACTTTCACACCCTCTCTTCCTGAGCCCCAGTAGCTGCAGCAAGACAGATGGTGGAGCAACACTGGAGGGACTGAAGAGGCTCTCAGTATCTTTCCTCTGACAGCCCTCTGCCTCATCTGGCACTTGGCCTCATAAATGCTCATGATGGCTGTGGCACAAGCGGCCAGGGGCGCCGCTAGGGATTTTGGGCCCCATGAAAAGAATCTTTACCGGGCCCCCCAACACAGCGGCAAAATTTGTTGATGCTGTTTTTGATCATCATTAGGGGCCTCTCTGGGCCCCCCTCAATCATGGGCCCCTATAATCCGTATCCTTTACCCCCCCTTTTCGGCACCCCAGCAAGCGGCAACATACTTATGTCAGTCTGTCTGAGTGGCTTGTTGGCTGGCATGTCCAGGTTGCATAATAAATCAGACAGACAGGAAAGGGGAAGAAATTAAGTTGAATCTTGACAATGGAAAGAAAAGCATAAATCCATACCCATAAATCAACAACAGTGTAACTCAACTCATTACACAGCTAAAATTATAACTACACTTTAAAGTTGTTTTACACTAATTGGTAAAAAATCCATTTGGCTAGTCAGCCTTGCACTGAAGTCTTGAAATCCATTTATGTATTTTCCAGGAATGGTGTAGTCCATGAGCTTAAGTCAGTACATGACTTGAATGTGTTTAGAACATGTAATTAGTTCAAGCTGCTCATTCTATTGTCTTTTTCATGTATTTTCCTTTCACTTGGTAGTTTACCAGTTGGTCTATTTTCACCGGGTTGCTGCAGGTTTCCTAATTCAATTTTATTCAGCTTCGTTTTTTTGGCTAAACTCTTTTTTTCTGTCTTACTCCATCTGGTAAAAGCTCATTCCTGATTAAACCGGCATTTAGCCTCCATCCAAAAGCTTTGTCCTTTGTATTCAGGATGTTTTGGAGCTGGTTAGAGGGGCTGTGAGAGGAGCTTGATGTGAGAGCAGATCGATGCTGGTTGTTGATAGTCAAGCTCCCAAATACTGTTTAACTTAATCACATATTTTTATACACTGAACAAATTACTGTTAAAAGTTACACATTTAAAAATCTACACGTCTTAAATACACGTTTTAAAATAATATATATTTTGATATATATTAATTAGGGCTGGGCGAGTTAACGCGTTATTATCGCTTTAACGCATTAATTTATTAACGCTTTTGTTTTGAAAAGTCTGCTACTGGCTGCTGCAGAACCGGAAAATAATTGGCTGGTAAACATGTGGCAAAAGCTGAAACAGACATGGAGAGTGGTAAAAATCAGTGTACTTTACAGTTCGGGTAGCAACTCAGGTAGCAATATTAACAATTCTGGGCCCTGTCTTGCGCCAAACCTCCTAAAGCTGCTATTAAGGGTGCTATTATTAATCTTTTCTTTTGTACTCCAAGAAGTTTCAACAAACTGCTCAGAAAAAAATAGAGCTGGTGAATTTCCAGGAAAGCATTTCTTAACTAGAAAAGCAATGGGAGAGTGCAGGCCTCCGCCAAGCACAACAGTTGTGGTTGCTTTAGGGTTCAAGAAACAACTAAACAGCGCAATGTTAGCGAAAATTTGAAAGTGATCCAGAATCCAGGATTTCTTCCAGATCACATCCAAAATAAAATCAGTTCTTCCTTTTCACATTTCTGACAACTCCTGAAAATGTCATCAAAATCCATCCATAACTTTTTGAGTTATCTTGTACATATCCCCTGCGCCAGACGCACCAAGACGAACAGCTGCGCCAAGACGTATAGCCGCTGGGAGCGGTGCTTTTTAAAATACTGCAGAACGGATCATTGGATGAGCATTGAGCCAGAGGAACAGGTATGATGACATCTACCTTCTACCAGTGAGAACATCTCAGGTGCTCCGGTGCGCAAGGAGAGGGTCAGAGGGAGGCACACAGTAACTCCACAACAGAGTTCTGTGATCTCCTCATTTCCTCCACAGCAAACATCTGAATGGGATCATGCCACAGCTGTACAGAAATCATTTGCCCATAAGAGAATAATAACCTATGCAAGTAATATAGTGATGCATAATCGAGAGGTAGGGCCGGTTGTGCAGTCCACATGTGACTGGGTGGACGTGCAATGACGCGATTTGGACGCGCTCTTTTACGCGCCGACATGCCAGTTGCGCTTTCCACAAATTCGGTATCTTGCGGTACCGCAAGATACTGAATAGAGGGTAGTGGGTGGTCAGACCACCCCCTACCCTCTATCCAAAATCTCCGAGATACAGGTACTGCAAGATACCGAATTTGTGGAAAGCGCAAGAGACACGCCCATTGCCGCGCCTACAATGTGAGTAAGGGAGTTGGCATAATGGGTGGCAGGTTTAGGGAGCGGAAGATTGCATTAGCGGTTGGCAGAGGCTTCTAAATCAGCAATTTGCAGGTAGTGGGTAGTAGGTAGTGGGTAGCAGGAGGTGTAAGATTGGGCCCTCTGTCTGGAAAAAAAAAAAACAACTTTCAAACCCCCTTGCTCAAGACGATCGCGTCATTCCTCCATTTATTATTAGATCTGCTTCATGTGTTCTCTGTCCTGCTGTTCTCTAGCTGGTAACTTCAGTGCGGCTCCATCTAGTGGCACAGATGTGTAATGACAACAGAAAGTCTAGTCCTTTATTATGAAACAAAGCCATTTCGGGGTCACGTAAACCAGACAATCAAATATTTAAAACAAATTCAACCCGTGGCCTGTTTGCTAAAATTGAAATATAGAAAAACAGGCATTTTGTTTTGGCTAGAATATAAAATGAAAAAAAGTCACTTTTTAATTTTTTTAATTTTTTATTGAACAATTGAAAATGGAAAAAAACAGATAATTATGGATTGATAAAGTTACAGAACCTTAACATGAACATTTTCATTTTAAAGTTCTCCCTGGGGAGGATTCAACAGAAACAGTTATTTGTAACCACTGCGTAGTTAAACTCCCCGTTAAAAGTCTCTGCTGTTACCTCAGAAATTACCTGTTTTAATGTTATGATTGTGGCCTCTAGATTGTTAGGATTTTGTTGGTACATTTTTTTTTATTTTTCATTAAAAAAACAGGATGACATTAATGCTCTGGCAGTGGCAATAAGCTTTATTTTATTTGACATTTTTTAAGGTGAGATTTACACTTAAATATGTGTTACTGACAAGTGCTGATGTTAAAAGTGTTTGAACAACAAATGTTCTGGCACTTTAGTTCATATGGCAGCAGAACATTTAAATAAAAGTGATCTTTACACTACTTTTGAATTCATTATTTCATTTTCTGTATACAATGCGATTAATCGTGATTAATCAGGGAAATTATGCGATTAATCGTGATTAAAAATTTTAATGGTTGCCCAGCCCTAATATATATATATATATATTTCCATTATTTTAAAAGCCACATATATATTTATTTATTAATTTTTTTCCCAAAATCAGACAACCATCAGACAATCCATCTTTCTCTGGAAATGACACAATAATGAATTACGTTAATACTGTTTTACTGTTTTGCCTGTCTCCAAAAGATGTACTATGGCAATAAAACCCATCAGCATATATTGGAAAAGTGCTAGTCATGTCTGAAGGAGAGCTCTGACCTGTTAAAGGCAAGGACACAAGATCTTTGATGTCTCAGACTTGACTTTGGCAGCTGATGTTTTGGGCATAAAGGCTTGCCAGGTTGTTTAACTTGGTGTTGAGCTGAGAGCTAGCACTTGATCGGGTAGGGATCTGGGGAGTTTGGAGGCCTTGGACTCATTTTTGCATTCGGTGCCAGCAGCATATTTCATTGCAACAAGATGATCACAGGTCAGTGGTTTTAATGGCTTAACTGGCTGGTGCATGCTGATAGGAAATGGAATGCAGCTTTCATTCTAGGATACAATGTATGTCCTTGATGATGTATTTGCTGATACAGTTTATTCATACAGAATAAATTCAAACAGAAAAATGTCTTTCGTGTTCATGAAAACTGGATCAAATTGAAAATTATAATTTCACCCACAGTAGCAACTGGGGAAGGTTAGATCTAAAAAAAAGAAAAACATCACAGTGAGATGTGTATATTTGTAAGGCTCTCACATATGTCTGATAAATACTGGCAGCAGATGGTTCACTCTGTTTAGCATAAAAGCAGGAAATGAAGGTGGTGGGGTGGGGGGGTGGTAAAAGGTCACAGATTCATATTTTCTATCTCTGATTTTATTGTTCCCACATACGATTAAAAAAAAACCAAAGGAAAAAAAAATGGGTTCTGGGAAAATCCCTTATCATTGTTTCCCTGTCTGGCGAGTGACTTCGAACTCACAACTGTCAATGTTGCTGCCTATTTCGGTGCATTGATTTTCAGACTCACATCATATTAAAACATAATTACACCTTTAATCAACCTCTCCTGAGAGTTTTCAGTTTGTGATATTACAATTAGATTAATTCCTCGAGCCCAATCCAATTTTACTTATATTAAGTGAACAAATTCAGTCTAAATTCTCACTCCCCCCTACCTGTGTTTTATCTCTTCTTCCCTGCTTCACATCTTCCTCCTCCTTCCTCTCATCTCCCTTTCAAGAACTTACTTCCCTCTTTAATTCCCTTGCTCATCATTGTTTTATTTCCTCAGCAGCGGAAGCTTTCAGTTTGTCTCATTGTGGCTTTGTATCTGAAAACTCCTGATGTTTCCTGCAGTGCACCCCCCCCCCCCCCCATCTGTCTCCCTCCTGCTTTCCACTGTCAGTCTTTCATGAAAGGAGGGAGAGAAAAACAAGGAGTAAAGGTTTTGTCTGAGGCTGCTGCAGGCTAACTAGAAGGTTAAACCTGTTCTCCTGTCTTTTCAGGTGGGCATTTACGCTGATCATCATCTCTTCCTACACGGCCAACCTGGCAGCGTTTCTCACTGTCCAGAGGATGGAGGTGCCCATTGAGTCTCCGGACGATCTGGCTGACCAAACCAACATCCAGTACGGTACCATCCATGGCGGATCCACCATGACCTTCTTCATGGTGAGTCTGGGAGTGCTTTTAATAGATTTTCTTTCTCCAAAATTATATTAAGTTTTTGAGCATTAAATGAACCCACAGAATTTGCATATTTTGTTGTGCTCCTATTATGATCCTTTTTTGTTTTCCCTTAGTAAAATACGTCAATAGTTAAACTTCATTAATGATGTCATGTTGTTACTAACGTAACAACATTATTGTTTTGGCCAAACAAAACAATTTTTTGATAATGATTTTTTTAATAATCACACATCAGTAGTGATTGGCTACCCCTTTGTTAGTTTCCTATAAAAATATCCCAACTACCAAAATATGTAATTTATTATATCTATGAATATTGTATGTGATGACAACATGGCTTTTAAAAACTCCAGTTATGAGTTAGTCTGAATATAAAGAATTATATTCATTATATCCAAATGCTATATTCTGCAGAATTCGCGGTACCAGACGTACCAGCGGATGTGGAACTACATGAATTCCAAGCAGCCGAGTGTGTTTGTGAAAAGCACGGAAGAGGGCATAGCCCGCGTGCTCAACTCCAAATACGCATTCCTGATGGAGAGCACAATGAATGAATACTACCGCAGTCTCAACTGCAACCTCACGCAGATCGGAGGATTGCTCGACACCAAGGGATACGGCATCGGCATGCCTCTGGGTGAGTAGGAAATGATCATAAAGATTGCCGGTGTCATATTCACTCCAGATGCTTTACTACCATCATCAATCTGAATCTGCAGGTGCTTTAGACTCAAAACCAGCTAAAATACACTCAGTATGTAAATAACCTTAATTTAATGTACTTTTTAAACAGCCAACATCAAACTTGATGCTGCAAGTGTTCCCGTGAGGATACAGAGCAAGTGACAAATGAATATCTGCCTATTCTTTTCAAGTCCCAACTCTCCAGAATAATTACATTTGTTTACTGAGACCAATCTAAAATTTGTCATTTTCATGTTACTTTAGTTTTTCTACTCACCTATATGACAACCCTCAGGAGGTCCAGGCCTGACCTCCAAGTTGAGAATTGCATTTCCTAGCTCATAAATTGTTTAAAAATAGCTAGACAATCCTCTGAGATGTCACCCACGGGGTTTCCATGAAGGGTTTTTCACACTGCAGATGTTTTCCATACATGTGCAGCAGACTGAAATCGACAGAAAGAAGTGTTGAGCACATGCACCAGCATGAATTCTTCATGTGTCAAACAATTAAGTTTGTTTCCCGGAAATGTTATAAACCATTCAGAGTTGTTCAGATACCAATACCAGCATCGGAAATAGTTGCTACTGCTGCTGAAAACAACGGGATGGTGACTATTTACTTCTGTGCACCGTCTGACATCGTGTTATTTTAGCACTGTTGCCTCACAGCTAGAAGCTCCTGGTCCGAACCTCAGCAGGGGCCTTTCTGTGTGGAGTTTGCATGTTCTCCCCGTACTCGCGTGGGTTTACTCCGGGTACTCCAGCTTCCTCCCACAGTCCAAAGACATGCATGTCAGGTTAGTTGGTGGCTCTAAATTGCCCCTAGGAGTGATTGTGAGTGTGCGTGGTTGTTCATCTACATGTGGCCCTGTGATGGACTGGTGACCTGTCCAGGGTGTACTCCTGCCTTTCGCCCGAAGAGAGCTGGGATTGACTCCAGCAGATCTCCGTGACCCTACAGAGGATTAAACGGGAATAGATAATGGATGGATGTATGGAAAAGACATTTAAAATATACGTGGTATCAGTGCTCTGAATCTTCCAACTCAAGATTTCTGAGGATATTAATATCATTGAAGCCATGTACAATAAAATAGAAAATAAATACATTTGGTTGCAGTTACAGCTACCAGAAAATGTGAATATTCTCTCTATTTGATGTGAAATCTAATTATGTGTAGTCTGCAGTCACATATCGTTTCAGTTCATTAAGGCTTTGCTGCTGAAGCAATGCATTTGATAACCATTTTAGCCATTTACCAGATCAAATTCTTTGTGTAGCCACTGTTTATGGAAAATTCGATCTACATTCCAATTTGGCTCGGGTCCTTTTTGTTTGTGTCTGGCCTTTTCATCTGCCTCAGAGTTGTTTCTAATGATAAGTGTTGGTGCATAGATTAGCATAGCTAGTGGAAGATGGAGGAACAGATGTGCAGAGAGGAGAGGGAAGGACAGGAAAATAACACAAGAGAGGTTTTCAGGAGACGGGCCTGTGACTATATATGCAGTCTTGTGCATGCAGATGTCAGCTGTCACAAAGTCCTGAAAAATCCATTTAGGCTTTTTTTTTTAAATTCTAGATTTATTGAGTCTGGATCCAGATAAACCAGCAGTACCTCTTTTTTTCAGTGGTTCCTTCAAAATCTCACCTACACACATGGGTGGTGCAGAAGGAATAAAAACAGCATTAGTTAGGTTGAAGAGTGAGAAACGGAGGCAAAAATGAGCTTGAATTGCTGCAAGATGGCTTTGATAGTGTGTATGATGGAAAAAAAACCTGTTAAACTTGCTTTTAAATAATTCTCAGCTTTATTAAAAGGGGTGATGCATTTGTACCCAGGTGACCAAAGTGTGGACTAAATAATATTTAAAAAAAAAAAATAAAACCCAATTCCCTTCAAAATTATTCTTAAATTTAGGAACCTGGAAATTGCCTGGATTTAATTTTCCTCTTGAAAGATGGCTGACAAGATATTTGGTGGAATGTTTGTTCCAACAGTTTTGAAACAAATGAAAAGAAAATAATTTAAAAGGGTAGAGAAGTGAATGGTACTCAATCTAAAATGAAAAATGGATCTGTCGAGTTATGAGGTCACTGATTCCTTTTCAATATTCCTTTCCTTTGAAAACACACACCGCGCTCTCTCTTGTATGATTTTGTAGTGGTCAGTGTTGCATTTTAAAAGGACTTGAAAGGAAGATAAACTGATGAAAAAAAGCAAGGACAGAGGTAGGGTAGTTTACAAATACACGAGATAAAATATGACAGAAATGAAATCCATAAAATAAACTCAGCAGTACAATAAAGTCTGGTTTATGTAGTCTTGTTTTGTTCATTTTTCCCCTTTTACCAGAATAGTGAATGGTGAATAGTGATGGGTGCAATCAGACACATAAAGCAAGACATCTGCATTACTATCATAATCAAGGGATTGCGAGGACGCAAACATTTTTGTTTGTTTAGAGCTCTACATCTTGTTCCTGACCGCCAGCAAGAGCTGTGTGCATTTGTGACGTATCCCCACCACTCATGGAAAGATTGACCAGTCACAAGACAGTTAAGAACCTGCAGATATTCAGCCAGTCAGAAGACACTTAAAATAGCGTGATCTCATTTCAAGAAAGTAATGTTATTCATGATAATTTATCTTTACTTTTCAAAAGCAATTATAGACTGCTTGGTATTATGATCAGTGAGAAGCTACCCTGCATAAGTCTCTTGGGGCTTGGGGCAAGTGACGAATGGCAAAATAATTTGCTGTGTTAAGCCTCTGACAAGACTCAGAAATATAATTCCATAAATGTGGAAGTGTGGATACAGTAATCCCTTACTTTTCACAGTTAATGGGGACCGGCGCCCTCCCCGCGAAAACCAAAATCTGCAAACGGGAGCCGGAGCCCCCCCTAGCCTAAATAATGTGTTTAAAATACGTTTAAAAACCGCAAAAAAGTAGCAATGCACTGCATCAGTCCCTCAGTAGCCATTGCCTTTAAAAGCAGGTTGCGCTACCCACAAACCGCTATGGAGCATCTTTTCATCCAGATCGGAGCAGCTCTCGTGGGCAGCTCGTCTGGGACTCTGCTTTAGAGCTTCCTCCTCTTCCTTCCTTCTCCTCCTTTGCACTGATAAAAATATTTTTACACAGACAATTCCTATCGGCTACCTGAAAGTCCAGATAGTTGGTGCGCTCCTGGTAAACACGCTCTGGTTGTCTATGGTTTAACTGGCGCACAAGTCATTTAAGACGATCTCTGCCATTTTCTCAGGGGTTCAACTGAGGCCAAATCACGCTTTTTAGACAAGAGTTTATTCAAGGGGTAGAGCCATTTGTGCACGTCCACATGTGACCAGGTGGACGCACATTAATGCCATTTCGACGCGCTCTTGTAAGCACACGACATTTGGGTTGCAGGTACCTGCGATCGCAAGATACCAAGTTTGCGGAAAGGACAAATAACACGGCCATTGCCACACCTACAATGTGAGTAAGGGAGTCGGCATAACGGGTAGCGGCTTTAGTGAGCGTAAGATTGCATTAGCGGTTAGCAGAGGTTCCTAAACCCGCAATTTGTGGGTAGCAGCTAGTAGGTAGCGGCTAGCGGGAAGTGTACGATCGGGGCCTTAGTCATTGACTTGTATTGTGAAGTTGTTTGAACTTTAGTGGCTACTGTAACTCGAACCAGTACTGAAGCACCAGAAGACGTTCCTCAACTCCACTTTTTCCACTTTATTGTTTACAACAGACAAACATGGTTAGCAGGTTGATAACCTGAAAGAACAATGACACAAACAAAATGTTGGCTTGAGCTTTGCAGAAACAAATTATACTAACATTTGCAAATCGGAAATCAACTGCTATTAAAGGCTCAGTTACATACGAAATCTTTATATCTTAAACAACTTTATTGTACATACCAGTAGCATCCTGGTACCTCAAAAATCACTGAAGTGACTCCTTTGCAGGCCCCTATGCAGGAACATGCTGCTGCCAAACGAAAGGAGTGAGACCTGGTCTCCTTAGCCTTATTAAGACTACCTTCCTCTGTCCCTCCTCCCTCCTTCCACTCTGTCTCCTCCCACCAATGTTGGACTGCCTGACCCGACTGCAGAGTACATGTGGAAGCATAAAAAGAGGAAAAAATCTGTAGGAGGGAGACTAGAAAACAAAACAACAAACATATTCGGATGACTGCACTAAACATGTTTAAGTCCACTTGTCTTCACATATATGGACAAGGGGCCAGCACCCAGAAGATCTGCCTGAACAAACAATACTGTAAATACACTTTCTGTATACTTATTAATTTAAAATTACTTTGGTTAGTCTGCAGGGTCCTCACTTAAATTAAATGACATTTTGTAGTCTTCCTTAATATCACAATTTATTTAATGGGCAGATTGACAATAGTACTAGTACTGTGATGCCATTTTGCTGAATACGCATTTTCTGTTCTCATTCAAAACTGCTTTAAACCACATAATTTTGGTCCCAGACAAAAGTTTGCACTCCACACCATCTCATAATAAAACTAAGGTTGTTTTAGCTCTAGAATGTTTCCTTTAAAACAAATATCTTGAGCCATTTTCAAATGTTAACACTTAGTTCAATTGCTTCTTTACAGGATTTTAAAAAAAAAAAAAAAAAGATGCCCAAATACGAGACAATTTTGTTTTGGAATTGGGTTAAAAAATGCTATGCTTTTACACTGTAGTAGTAACTTTGTAATAATCACAGTCTGAGGAAACTTTGTGTTCGTGTACATCATTTCCCTTACAAAGCCCATCTGTGTCCAATTATTTTTGGCCCTGTCTTTTTACAGTCCAAAAATATTTCATTTCACTTTACTGTTAACTTTAAATTTTACTGTAGCTCATAATGTTGAGGGGACAGTATTGGCAGCGGCTGCTGTTGCTGAGTGTTTCGGCGTAATAGCCTGTCATCAAAACCAGCGTTCCCTTTCAAAGATCTATATTTATTTTTGCAGTCTGCTGCCCACAATGCATGAACACAAACAAGACAGCAGCCTGCAGTGAACCTTCTTGATTTGTCTAAAAGATGCAGTCGCAGGTTTGTGTTCTTCTCACTTTATGACTTTATGAGAACATGTGTTACCTGTGAGCAGAATGTCAATAAAGGAATCCAGTGATGTGAAAGGGGAGGTTAGCGGATGAACTGTAGGCTTTTTATATATATATATAGATATATATATATCTATATATATATATAGATATATATATATATATATATATACACATATATGAAGGGTGCAACGGTACAGGTGGCTCACGGTACGGTCCGTAGCGCGGTTTTTGTGTCACGGTTTCAGTACGGATTGGGTACAGTTTCAGACCACCCGCTACCCTAAACCCGCGATTGCAAGATACCGAAGTTTGTGGAAAGCGCAACTCACTTGTCGCCGCATAAAAGAGCGCGTCCAAATGGCATAAATGTGCGTCCACCTGGTCACATGTGGATGTGGCTCTACCTCTCGATTACGCATCACCGTATTACTTGCATACGTTTTTATTCTCTTGAGGTCAGAGGATGTCTGGTCAGCAGTTGTGGTGGATGTGGGAATAGTCACGGCCAGACACATCAGTCTGTACAGCTGTGGCATGATCTCATTCAGATGTTTTGATTATTTCGAATATGTCTGAAACTGTTGGTGGTCGAGGAGGGACAGGAACATTATTTGTTCATGATCTTTAAATGCGCATCCAATGATTTGTTCTGCAGTATTTTAAAAAGCACATCAGCTGCGCCAAGACGCACAACTGGTAACAACTGGATCTTACCCAGGTAAGATCGCGGGTTTACGGAGGTGGAAGATTGTGTTCTGTTAACTGTTAACTGTTTTCACTCCCTCGCCGTTGTATTCAACAGCAAAACCAAAATGCTCCCACACCGGTGATCAAAAAAAGTTTTTCTCAATTTCTCCGCTACCGCTGGCCATGCCTGCTTGTTTTTTTTGTTTTCTGTGTCTATGTGCTGCAGCCAACCGGCCAAAGTGTGATAGGCTGGTCACTATGAGTGAGTGGAGGCGAGTGGACACTGATATGCAGTGGCGGGCCTGCTGCCTAAAAGGCACGCACGCTCACGTGCAAAGTTACTGGAACATAAATACCGCGGGACATAAAAGCCCATGTTACCGAATTTTACCGAGTACCATTGCATCCTTAATATATATGTATATAAACATATAAATAACATGCTGGACTTCTTTTATTTTTAGTAATAATCCTTTTGAAAACTTTAGTATCTTACAGTACAACACTTTTCTGAACCATTTTTGTTCTGAAACAGTTCAGAATAAATAATGAATTGTGCTACTAATTATTGCTAAAACCAGGAATTTAGGGAGGTGTGTATTTAACAAGTGTAAGAACTGAAAATGTTTTTTTTTTTTTTTGCTAGTTGCAGAAACACAGTGTTTGTGACAGTGAATAACATGATGGGTAATGTTCATATTTCACTGGCAACAATCAGAGCTAAAATTATTTATTTTCAGGAAATTCAATTCTGTTGAGTGATTTTATTTTATTTGAGTAGCACTTTTAATGTAATGATCAAAGCTCTTCTTACAAAAGCTATGAAAAAAAATGAACAAAAAACATGCTTGACAGGTTTCTGACATCAAAGAAAAACAAATACAGATATAGTATTTAACAAATAATGAGCGAGAAATTTCAAATCTGTGTCGGGACTTACCCATACTGCAGCCAAATCTTATTTTTAGGAATCAGAATTCAACTGAATTAACTGCAATATCACCTTATACTGAGCTTACACTTAACGGTTTCACAAGCCATTTCACAGTGATCCCAGTAAGACGTTATATTCCCTCCCAGTGCATTATAGCTTTTCACAATCTATAAATGGTCCCTTTACTTCTGGCTCCTCAGTCGGTAATGAGCTCCTAATGTCTCTGGCTGCTCTCCATTTTATTCAGTCTGTGCTGATTAAAACACGATGCTGAATAAACACCAATGAAAAAAAAAAAAAAAATCAAGTTTCATCCAAATTGTTCCTGTGGGACACACGCAGCAGTTTACCCATCACTGCTGGTGCTTGGGGTGTTTCAGCTGGCGTTTAGGGGGATGTCAGCCAGCCCTTAGCTGATGGAGGCTCTAAGCAGAGCAACAGGGTTTGCTGAGAAGCAAATGCCCAAAGTGAAAAAAGTTCATAATGCAGCCTGTCCATCTGGTGCCTGTTGCCCTGATTACTGTGGTTCCTTGTTGGCTTTAGCTTTAGTGTGCTTGTCACGATCATTCTGACAGTAGACCTAAGCAGTGCTGTCGGACGGCCCACCAGACCAACTCTCACCATATAGATGACTTTGATTGATCTGATGAATTTTGACCCTCTGCGCAGGGTTTGTAGCCATTCTCAAGCAATGTCTTTCTGTATTTCCAGTTCACGCAGCACTCATTTTGCCTCTGTCACACCTCTGTCACTACCTCCTAAGGCAGACTGAAGCTGTAACAGTGGTGGATCAAAAATTATATCCTTTTTCCACTGTGTGTGCAATCCACACATAGTAGGCTGGAATAAAGGCACAACATAGGCGGAACATACTGGCAGTTTGAATTGGGACAAAGTTTCACAAATTTCCAGAGTTGGAAAACAGACTTTTCTTTTTTCTTTTTTTTTTTTTTTAAATAACCAATTAGCAGCATTGTTGTTCCACAAATGAATCTGGTTGTCTTTTACCAAATAGTGACCCTACATGATTTCCCATCTTGAGCTTACATCTCAAAACTCTTTAGATGTGAGAAGGTGTCATACATGAATCTTTTAAAAACCTTTCTCAAGTTTTTCCTACGTCATCTAGTATATCCTTGTGACCTTCCCACTTATGTAAATTTGGATTGACTATTATATCCGTGTCAGATTAGAGGTCAACGTTTGCAAGTTGAATTAAACCAGCCATCATAGATGTAATTAATGCTCATTTTTAAACTCTAAATGAAATTCAGGTCAGGATGTTATAACATCACTGTTATGACATTGGATAGGTAGAAAAAAAAAATCAGCCCTGAAGTGTCCTGAAGTTCTGAGAAAAGCACCTGACAGGAGTCAGGTTATCTGGCGGAACCTGATTTGATTTAATTTAATATTGGACTCCAAAATTCAAGAGTGAGGTGGTGAATGACTGCGCTCTTTTTTTTTTTTTTCCATTTCTGCTCAGGATCCCCGTACAGAGATGAGATCACCTTGGGGATCCTGCAGATGCAAGAGAGTAACAGGCTGGAGATCCTGAAGAGGCGCTGGTGGGAGGGAGGACAGTGTCCCAAAGAGGAGGATCACCGGGCCAAAGGTGGGCACCCTCTTTTTACAGGAGAGAACTGTCTTTGTAATGAGCAGATCTATGTTGTCATTTAACTCTTGGCTAAATTAAGAAATCACACTGATTTTCTATCTTTCTTTTTGATGACAGTTGTTTTGGATACATTTTTCCTTCTGTAACTGATTTTTGACACAGTGAGTCAAAGATATTAATGTGAGACCTGAGCGTGTGGCTCCATGGGAAAACCATTGATAAAATTGAAATTGGTGGCCTTTGCTTTTTACTAAACCATAGCATAAGAGGCCACTACTAAAATGATATAACTAAATTATTATACTGCTTCTACCACTATCAATAATTATGACCACTAATAAAGATGAGAAGACTAAGAAGTGGCTGAAATTAATTTAAATCACTCTTGCACTCTAGACTTTAATATTGGTAAATGGGCTACTTAATTCACATGAAAGTAATTTGTTGATGCTGTCAGAAAAGATTCTTGAATATGTCCATCATAAGTTCTTTATTCACAGATTAATTAATGTACTTTCATCCAGAAGGCCCAAAATGTTAAATTCATATTGACAACATCAATATTTTCATGTAATATTTTAACCTGAAGAAATGACTTAGAGTTATTATCAGAATTGAGATTAATTATGTTTTCTGTTGAATGACTAATTATGTAGCAATTGAAATTAATGCAATATACCAGAACAGATTATTGAAAACTGTCACTGATTGACAGAATGATTAATCTTAAAGGCAGAAACAATATCAACCAGACAGGCAGGTTTTCAGAGCACATCTTCAAAATTAAACTGAAACAAACTGCTGCAGCAGATGGTGCACTCATTAAAAATGTGGAACAATTAGTGCTTAACTGGTCATACTGTAGCTTAGTCAGACCGAGTCAACAGTCTGTAGAAAGAAGGATGCAGCCAAATGTTCTGCAGAAAAATGGGCCAGTGTCTGCATCTGAAGGTTTTCTGAGGTGACGCATTGGGTTCTGGGAGATGTTTGGGTCTGTATTGAGAACAAGAAATGTTTCACAATTTAGGGCAGGAAACACGTGGAGCTAATTTGGTGGGAGGACAAGTGGAGACAACTGTTAAAGTAACAATAATAATTAAGTGTCCCAGCCGTGTAATTTGAAAGCGTTAGTTTTGACTGCCGTCTACTCATCCAAATGGAAGTAATATGTCTAATTATTCAAAAGAAAGTTCATCTTTTCAGAAGCCATTTTCCAAATGAGATCTGGCATTGATGGCCATTAAATCCATAACATCATTTAACAGAGCAGAAATGGTTTGTGTCACTTGGTAATGTGATTAGCCAGTTTGCCAGACATTGCCAGACAATTCAATTCAATTCGATTCAATTCAATTCAATTTTATTTGTATAGTGTCTGTTACAATGTCAATTGTCTCTAGGCGCTTTACAGAGACACAGAGTATTTCCCCTGAGCAAATATAATAAACTAAAATTATAAAATTAAATCCTAAACAAGGATAATGGCAAGTAAAAAACTCACACAGTGGGAGGAAAAAAACCTTAAAGCCAAACAGCGACAAGGAAAAACTCCATTTTAAGAGGAAGAAACCTTGAGCAGCACCTGGCTCATATGGGGGGACCTTCCTGCCAAAGGCCAGCCGGGTAAAGACAGAAAAAGAGAGCAGAGACAGGACAGAGAGAGAGGATGGAGTACAGAGAGAGGAAAGCACACAAATGACTGAATAAAATGACCACATAAACAGATGCAGGTAGCAGCACTGAGATGAGATGGTCAGAGGACTAGATCACCAGTCTACACACCTAGGTGGAGGTAAACGCTGGGATGGCCAGAGGATGGAACTGCAAGTCAGCATGTAACTCAGGAAACTCTGGCCTGCAAACATACAGAAAGAAAAGAGAAAAAAAGGGGGGCAAAAGAGACCAACAAACTACAGGAAAGAAAATGGAGCACAGTTACAGTAACAAGGTGCTCCTAATTAACTATGAAATGAGCTGGAGGAGTAAGAAGGGAGGAGGAAAGGGAGAAGAGCAGTGGAGACACCGCTCAGCAGATCATGTTGGTGTCCCCCTGCAGCGTAGGCCTATAGCAGCATAGCTATGACGAAGCTGTAATTAAGACAAGCCTACTCTAGTCTTAGCTCCTATAACTATAGCTATGACTATTAACCCCTACACACTGTTGTTTAGACTAACTGTAGACTTTACTGAACAGAAATGTTTTCAGTTTAGTTTTAAAGATGGAGATGGTGTCAGCCTCCTTAATCCAAATTGGTAGCTGGTTCCATAATAAAGGTTCCTGGTAGAAGGCCCGTCCTCCAAATCTACCTTAGATATTCTAGGAACAATGAGTAATCCTGCACTCTGAGAGTGGAGAGCTCTATTAGGAGCATGAAGTGCTATCAGGTCTTGTAAATAACGAGGAGCTAGGCCATTAAGGGCCTTATATTTTGAACTCAATTCGAAATTTCACAGGAAGCCAATGGAGGGAGGCTAACACGGGAAAGACATGATCTCGCTTACGGATTCCTGTCAGCACCCTTGCTGCTGCATTCTGGATCAATTGGAGGCTATTCAGCGAGCTTTTCAGACATCCTGCTAACAACGCATTACAATAATCCAGACTAGAACTGACAAACGCGTGGATTAATTTTTCAGCATCAACCTGGGAGAGGATGCTCCTAATCATGGCAATATTTCGAAGCTGAAAAAAGGCTGTCTTGCAAACCTGATTAATATGGTGCTTAAATGACATATCCTGATCAAAAATGACTCCAGGGTTTTTTTACAGCTGTGCTGGAAGCAGGGCTGGACTGGGACCAAAAAATGGCCCGGGCATTTTTGATCCCTGGCGGCCCACCATACACCGGGGATCAAAAATGCCGCTTATTTATACGATATGCGGAAGCACATGCTGCATGTTGTATACTATGTGCACATAGTGAAGTTTCAAAAATTAAAATAAAGTGCACACACACACACACAGGTGATCTCCTCCAAATAGTTATTCTGACCTCAATCTCGCCCTGCTGCTGGGTCTCATCTCTCTCCTCCTCCTCATCCTCCTCCTCATCCTCCTCCTCCTCCTCCTCCTCCTCCTCCTCCCTCTCGTCGTCCGCTTCTTCTCCGACAACCACCCGTTCACTCGACGGCCCCGCGGCCGACGGCCCCGCGGCCCCCGCCCCCGAGCTTGTGGTTCAAAACATTTCCGTGATTTTGGCACATTTTGCTGCATCCACTTTTAATTTTTTTTGTCTCCGTTCTCTGAGCTTTTCTGCTCCTCCCTTTCGCTTTTGTGCTTTTTTCTCCATTTCCATACTCATCCACGAGCCACCACACTCTCCGGTCAGGCCAAACGGCAAAATTTGGTCAGGAGGGATGGGAGGAGCGGGCCAACGAGAGCTGAGAAATTTCATTGGACTAGCCCAATGTCCGTCAAGAAAATCAACCAATGGGCCACTTCGTGGCTTCGCAAGGCCCCGCCCCGCCTCCACCCCCTCCCTTCAGCAGAAAATAACGTTCATACTGCGTTCACATCCGCGCAGCACTGGAGCGCTTGTCTGATTAGCTGTCAGTGTCTCTTTCTTGAGTTTGTTGAGTGTGTGTCGTCGTCGTCCCCTCCCCCCATCCCCCCCTCGGAGATTTTTATGAGCCGACTACCAGTCCGTTACCGTCGCGGTCAATAAAAACTATATACTATACTCTTTTTTTTTTTTTTTTTTTTTTTTTTTTAAATGACAGACCTGGGCCGGCCCACAGATGTGCGTCGGCCCACCGGGCATTGCCCGGTACGCCCGATGGCCAGTCCATGCCTGGCTGGAAGCCAGCGTAAACCCAGTTAATCCATTCCTCAGGTGTTTGGGACCAAAGGCAATAACCTCTGTTATATCTGAATTTAGAAGCAAAAACTTAGAGGACATCCAGGACTTAATGTGATTCAGACACCCTTAAAGTTTGGCCAACGGTTTTGCTTCCTCTAGTTGCATGGATAAGTACAGCTGTGTATGATCAGAGTAGCAATGAAAGTTTATGCCATGGTCCAGAGAGGTGCAAATGTGTCAAACCAGGTACAAGACATCTGAAGCAGTCAAAGAATGACAGTGTCACCACAAATGGGTCAGTGGATCCTGCCAGTGCTCTCAACTGTAATGGAGACCTAAATGGCTGAAACAACCAAGGAAGACCTTCCCCCTTCCTAGGATTTATCCCAGACCCCTCCTAATGGAAAGCCACCTAATGTAACATCACTGGGATCTTTTTGCTCCACCTTTTACATCTTCGGCACAGTGTTCACAGTTGGCTCTAGCACAAAAGTCTTGTTATTTTTATCAAAGCTTTAATGACAATCTATTTATATTTTTCAGCCCATTAGAATACATACAGAAAATGCAATGATAAAATTAGGGGTAGACTGACTACCCCTGACTGAGGTCGACCAATAAAGGATGAAAAACCCATATTGGTCGACCATAAAAAAAAACATGATGAGTCCAAGTGGTGGTAGGTGCTGACAACACCACCTTTTCTTTGAAAAAAAAGTGACAGTTTCATTAAAATTAGTGACTGAAGATTAAAGTTACAATAGAGTAAAAATCTGATAATAGTGTTCTTCCTTTAAAATAAAAGAAAATAATCAAACCAGGTTGTTTCAGCTTAAAGTCTTGCATTTTTGTCACTGTGCTACTGGCCCAGCTGCTCCCTTAGGTGGATATTGTGGAACTAGTCACGCGTCAATGCATGTTGCTCACATGCTTTTGTTTTGAAAAGTCTGTTACTGGCTGCTGCAGAACCGTAAAAGAATTGGTGGAAAAACATGCAAAAGCTAAAACAGACATGGAGAGTGGTAAAATTTGTGAACTTTACAGTTCCGGTAGCAACTCAGGTAGCAATATTAACAATTCTGTCTGAAAACAAAAATTCTGGACGACAACAAAAGTGTCACGTCATTCCTCCATGTTACATCAGATCTGCTCCATGTGTTCACTGTCGCGCTATTCTCTTACTGGTTACTTCATTGCGGCTCCATCTAGTGGCACAGATGTGTAACGACAACAGAAAATCCAGTCCTTGATTATAAAAAAAATTCAGTTCTGTGGCCCATCTTTTAATTTCGTGTTTTTGATCCAAGTCTAAAATTGAAATATAAAAAAAACAGGCATTATTTTCATTTTTTGTTATATTAAAAAACGAAAAACAAAATAAAATGTCACTTTTTAATTTTTTTTTAATTTTTGATTGACAATTGAAAATGGAAACAAATGAATGATACACAGATTGGTAAAGTTACTGAACTTTAAGGACATTTTCATTTTAAAGTTCTCCCAGACGGAGGATTCGACAGAAACAAGGTTATTTGTAACAACTGCCAAGTTGAACTCCTCCGGTTAAAAGTTTCTGCTGTTAGCTCAGAAATTACCTGTTTTAATGTTCTGTTTGTGCTGAACCACAATCATTTTGTTGGATTTTGTTTGTAGACTTTTTTAAATTTTTATAAAAACAGGCTGACATTAATTCCCTGGCAGTGGCTATAAGCTTTATTTTATTTTACATTTTTTAAGATGAGATTTACATTAATATGTGTTTCTGACAAGTGGTGATGTTAAAAGTGTTTTGAACAACAAATGTTATGGCACTTTAGTTCATATGGCAGCAGAACATTTCAATAAAAGTGCATTTTACACTACTTTTGAATTTATTATTTGATTCTGCGTATACGATGCGATTAATCATGATTAATCAGGGAAATAATGAGATTAATCGTGATTAAAAATTTTAATCGTTGCCCAGCCCTAATATATATATATATATATATATATATATATATATATATATATATATATATATATATATGTGTGTGTGTGGGTGTGTGTGTGTATAGGTCATATTAGAAGTGTGTCATCAAACGACCTGCCCTTCTGTTACTGTTTGTAACATGCAAATTATTATTTTTTTTAATGAACCAAATAGCATAAGAGCAACTGTGCAAACCTTAAATGAGTTAAATGTTGCAACATGCAAGCAATGGGAATGCTAAGATATATCACGGTCAGCATCTTTTATTAGTTTTCACACATGCTAACATTTGTTTTTTGGTAGCACTCACAGAAGTACAGATGATGCAAATGGCAGTGTCTGTTTTTTTCAGGCATTTGATGAAAGTCAGTGAACCAAACATTTCATTAATGTGACCAAGTGATTGCGCTAGAGGAAAAGTTTATAGTCTGTCTTGTGAAACAGATCAGTCAATTCTACATAATAAAGGATATGGGTCAGGTCACCGACAAGGCATCACCATGCTGCTGCTATCTTGTATTAAACCAAGCAATGATTTTTGCTGAGCAACTTATCTTTCTCCCTGTTCAGGCTAGCTTTATGTTTTATGAGGTGATGCATCAAATAGAAGAACAATGTGACACAACAGAGTCATTATTTCATCGCTTGATGTCTTGCTCTCTGTTTGTCTTTTGTCCAAAAGACCAATATTTTAGATCAGCGTCTCCATGGGTGACCCAGGAACGGGTTTCCTTTTACTTCCGTTGCATCTCGATATAACAAGACGGCACGGTTTATCTTCATTGACTTTTTCATTTTGAATAGGTTTTTAGCAGCCAACAATAATGGGAATGTGAGTAGTGCCTTTTTATCGATCAGCCGCTGTCTGTTATCTGTTTCTTCACTCCCACAACAGGAAAATAATGTCACCCAGAAAATGATCTGAATCTGTGTGGTGTGTGGTTGTATTACTAGTGATGTGCAGATAGTCAGATTGAATACACACAACATCCTTTTGGGGCCTGTCACTGTGAAATAAAACAATATATGTTATCTGTATAAATGTGAGGTTAGAGTAAGATTGGGTTAAGGTAATTTCAGGTTAGGACAGCATCATTATACCTGACAAAAATCTAACCATTAAGATACCATTAAGACTAATCAAGTCCCTTTGTTGATTACACAGTAAACAGAATATGTGTTGTTGTTTTTTGTTTGTCTGTGCTCACAAAGACAAGGAGATGCAGTCATGAGAATCCTGAAAAAATCTATATAAACACGTTTAGAAAATGATTTAACATAATTAAAATAATAATAGTAACAATCAGAGCCCAGGGAGTGGGCCGGTTATATGGTGCTGTGGTAATTACACGGTTAAAAATTTTATTACCATGAACACAAACAAACAAACAAGTAACCCGAAAGCGATACTTGAATCATCCTACAGAGTCACTACACACAAAGTGAGTCACCACTATCTTTTTCAACCTACATGATATTGTCACTTGCACTTTTATCTATTATAACATGAAAAGTAGATATAAATTGAATGGTTTTTTTTTGTTTGTTTGGTTTGTTTTGGAAACTTTCACGTCACAAAATTGCTTGGTAAAATGACACACTTGTGCATATGTGCAGTGACAACTGCAGGCGCCACAGATACACGTTCTCATAATGATTGCTTGAAGGGGTGTGTTCTGTGGGCGACCAGTTGATGAGCCTCTGCAGAGACAGGACAAACTACTAAGTACGTGGTCATCCAAGAAAGCCTCATGTGCATCCTCTTATGAATGACATTTTGTGTATTTCACAAGGATCCCTGTTGTTTAACAGCCTGTTTGACTTTGCCTCTGGGGTAATGTGCAGGCTTTTTCTGGGTTTCCTGTGCAGCGAGCCGATGCCAAGTATGAATGAAAAGACTCCCTCCTCTATGCACTCCTCATTGTTTGATAAGTGAATGAAATTCTCAAAAGTCTTAAATAGCCAATGGCTGAAATTATATTTCAGTTTTGCTTTTCACATGAAATATCTGCATGCAGGCCACCGAAGGTTGTTCAGATTCCACTGGACACCAATACTTGAGCTATTAATGTTTACCTGTTTGGGTAGGTGTCAGTATGTTTTTATTTTGGTTTTTGCCTCTCTTGTTAGCTGTAGTTGCCATAACATTTTATGCCAAATTGAAGCAGTTTATTCCAGGGGGTTCATTACCTTTGTTGCCATTGATCTGTGCCTTTTCCAAACTGGTTGTAGTGTGAATTTTAGATAATCAAACACAAATGTTCTTATTATTTCAAAAAGACTGTGGGCCTGATCGTACACCTCCCGCTAGCCGCTACCCGCAAATCGCGGATTTAGGAACTTCCGCTAACCGCTATGCAATTTTCCGCTTCCCTAAAGCCGCTATCCGCTTTGCCGACTCCCTTATTCACATTGTTGGTGTGGCAATGGGCGTGTCATTTGCACTTTCCGCAATCTTGGTATCTTGCGGTCGCGGGTAGCGGGTTTAGGATAGCGGGAAGCGGGCGGTCTGACCACCCACTTCCCGCTATCCTAAACCCGCGATCGCAAGATACCGAGTTTAAGATACAAGATACTGAGTTATTTGGACGCGTAAAAGAGTGCGTCCAAATGGCATTATTGTGCGTCCACCTGGTCACATGTGGACGTGCACAAACGACTCTACCTCTCGATTACGCATCACCGTATTACTTGCATACGTTTTTATTCTCTTGAGGACAGAGGATGTCTGGTCAGCAGTTGTGGTGGATGTGGGAATAGTCACGGCCAGTCTGTACAGCTGTGGCATGATCTCATTCAGATGTTTGCTGTGGAGGAAACGAGGAGATCACAGAACACTGTTGTGGAGTTTCTTGTACTGTGCACCTCCCTCTGACCCTCTCCTTGCGCTCGGAACACCTGAGATGCGCTCAGTGGTAGCAAGTAGATGTCATCATACCTGTTCCTCTGGCTCAATGCTCATCCAATGCTTTGTTCTGCAGTATTTTAAAAAGCACATCAGCTGTGCGTCTTGGCGCAGCTGTGCGCAAAGCCGCTCCCGGCGCCCACTGCTGAGAATATATTCTCGCAGCTCTGCCTAAGCGTGTTTACCGGGAGCGCACCAACTATCTGGGACTTTCAGGTAGCCGATAGGAATTGTCTGTGTAAGAATATTTTTACCTCCGCCAAGGAGGTAATGTTTTGCCAGCGTTTATCTGTCTGTCTGTCTGTCTGTGTACAAGATAACTGAAAAAGTTATGGATGGATTTTTTTTTTCAGGAGTTGTCAGAAATGTGAAAAGGAAGTACTGATTTCATTTTGGGTTTGATCCGGAAGAAATCCTGGATTCTGGATCACTTTCAAATTTTCGATAACATTGCAGTCAATGGAGCCGAAAATTTTGTTTCTCAATATCTCCGTTAATTATTGCCCAAAACTCTTGAAATTTCACTCAGGGATTGACAATGGAAACCTCTATCAAGTTTTAGAGGCTGATCCGGATCTGATCTAGAACGCGGATTTTACCACAATCTGTAAATCACTATCTGGGAGAACTGTTGTGCTTGACGCTCTCCAAATGCTTTTCTAGTTAAGAAATGCTTTCCTGGAAGCTCAGTGGCTCTTTTTTTTCTGAGCAGTTTGTTGAAACTTCTTGGAGTATTAAAAAAAAAAATTAAATAATTTGCTCCACATTAGTTAGAGCTAGTTATGTATATATCAGTGCAGAGGAGGAGGAGGAAAGAAGAGGAGGAAGCTCTACAGCAGAGTCCCAGATGAGCTGCCCATGAGAGCTGCTCCGATCTGGATGAAAAGGCTCCATAGCAGTAGCGGCTTTAGGGAAGCGGAAGATTGCTAATAGCGGGTAGCGCAACCTGCTCTTAAAGGCAATGGCTACTGACGCACTGGTTGGTTAAATAGGTGGAACGCCCTAACCACTCCCATGCATAATATAGCGGTTAGCGCAGATAAGATCGCGGGTTTAGGGAGGTGGAAGATTGCGTTTTTTGCGGGGGAACGCCCCTCCTGCTACCCGCTATCCCTTAATAGCGGCTTTAGGAGGTTTGATGGAAGATCGGGCCCTTTGTGTTTAAGGGGTTAATACGGCTCACAAGCTCAGTCTGCAGTTGAGAGGTGATGATCCGAGACTTAGTAGTTGAAGAATAAATCATTAAAGTTGCTGAAACATCCTTTGGGGTGCAGTTCCTTGCTGCACTGACATTTTCTTGAAATGGGAAGGCTGAAAGTTGTTAGTCTTTCCTCCAGCCATTGTTTGGTTCATTTTCTCCTGACTTCACATTCTTCTTTTTATTGCTTTGTCATTTCAGATGCAAGCATCACAGGAGGACAGTAAATTTCTTTTTTTTTTTTTCCATAATCTCCAGGAAAATATTGAACAAAATACATTCACAGGACCATATGCCAGAAGCATCCTTTTATATATTGCTACAAAAGTAGAGCACTTATAAACGTATAAAACTTTTGTTTCTGCAGCTTAGAAGCTGCTTGTAATTCTGTGAGTACTGCTTTTAGACATAGAAATATCTTAGTGAGGATGAAGGAACAACATGTTTCATTTGTCAAACTGTAGACATTCTCATCTACAAACCAGAGACAAAGGGATTTACAAATTTTAGCGAGTTAAAACATTAGTTCCTATGTATACAATGACTATACATACATTAGTCAATATGTGTATGATGGCAGTGAGACACAGCACCAAATGTTTACGTCTGGGTGACGTTTCTAGAAAAATTCTGAAACTGTCTGAAAGAAGGGTTAAAGATGGGGTCCTGCTGACATCGGTCACAATAACTGCTGTGCTCCTCAATGTTGTGTTCCTCAGGTCTCGGCATGGAGAACATTGGTGGGATCTTCGTGGTCCTGATATGCGGCCTCATCATTGCTGTGTTTGTGGCCATCATGGAGTTTGTCTGGTCAACACGCCGCACCGCTGAGACTGACGAGGTAAACCTTCGTCCTCCTTTTCGTCTCTCCTTCTGCCCGATAGACGATCTCAACCACACCTCAGCATGTGGCCCTGCGTGCCTGTGTGCATGTGTTTGTGTGTGTGTAACTTGATGTAATGTGGTGTCCCTTCGTTTGAAAGAGCTAAAAATTGTAATATCTGTCAACACTCCGTTAAAAGGTCACTTAAATTTTAAACTTGAGTTTTTGTTTCCATCCATCCATTATCTATGCCTGCTTAATCCTATGCAGGGTCACTGGGGAGTTTTTGTTTATGCTTTGGGATGGTGTTTTAGGTGACAGTGACATTGATAAAGAAGCACAAGACCATTATTTAAAAAAAAAAAGAGTCCTGCATGAACACATCTTTTGATGATTTAAGAGCCGGTGGGGTGTTTTAAAAATCCAATTTTTCCCAATTAAGCCACCTTCGCATCTAAACATTCACATGTTCATACATGTGGATGATCATCCACATGCGTACCATACATTTTGCTTCTTTACAATAGTTTGACTTTGGTCAGCATGAGTCCTCCAAAAACCTTTATAGGCTGGCATGTGACAGCACTGTAAAGTCATCTTAAAAGTCATTGCAATTCTTACACTTTAATGACAAGCACCATAATTTATCATTAGACTCACTCACTACTCCAGGGGTCAGCAACCTTTACTATCTAAAGAGCCATTTTTTGCCCTTCCCCCTTTAATAAAATTAATCTGGAGCCGCAAAACCTATTTGACCCTTAAAATGAAGATAACACAGTGTATGAAGTTTTATGTATAGTTATATTGTATTTGTAGGGATTTGGATTTATCCAAACGCTTAAAGTTTTTAATGCAAAAGGAGGCCATACAAGATGTGAAATTCAATTTTCATTTCCAAATTTTTTCTTGTCATTCACTGTAAAAGAACTATAGTTTGTTGCATTTATAAAATTATAGAACAACAAACAGGAAATGGTTGAAATGTTATTGTTGTTTTTACCTGTTATAATAAATGAAAACCTGAAACTCTTATAAAGACTGTATATTGGGTGCTTCTGTACTGTATGTTTGTCCTATTCAACTTGTTGACATGGAAGTAAATATATTGAATGTTGAATCTTTTAAAAGAGGAGAAAAAAAAACACCGGAGACTCTTCTCTGAAATAAAACAAAGAACAGGTCTATTTGAGTCATTATTTGTAAAACATTGATCAAATAAAAAGTAGCCCACTTTGAAATAAATAAAATGTATAGCTGCAAGCCTAAAAACCTAAAAAATAGTAAACATAAAAATAGGTCAGTTTGTATTTAATTATGACTTAAGTCCATTTCAGTGTGTTGCCATCCTCTTGGTTTTCTCCTCAGCCACGTACAGCAATCAACCATCGAGCCTGAACATAAAAACAACTATATCAGCTCAGCCAAGTGCAATAATTCCCCCATATAGCGATTTAGAGATTGCGATAAAATCTGCGTTGTGGATTAGATCCGGATCAGCTTTTGAAATTTGATAGAGGTTCCCATTGTCAATCCCTGAGTGAAATTTCAAGAGTTTTGGGCAATAATTAACGAAGATATTGAGAAACAACATTTTTGGCTCCATTGACTGCAATGTTATCGAAAATTTGAAAGTGATCCAGAATCCAGGATTTCTTCCGGATCAAACCCAAAGTGAAATCAGTACTTCCTTTTCACATTTCTGACAACTCCTGAAAATTTCATCAAAATCCATCCATAACTTTTTGAGTTATCTTGTACACAGACAGACAGATAAACAGACAGACGCCGCCAAAAACAACCTCCTTGGCGGAGGGTAATGACAGTGTTCTCAATCTTATATTAATGTGATTTCTGTTTCTGAACATCACTGCTCACATCAGTATGTGAATCCATAGATTGACAGGACTCCAAATGCAAACGTCTTCATGTTCATATCAGTACCTGGATGACATTCATGTTTCAAAGGCAGATTTGTCAGGTTTGGGAAGGTTTCCAATATCGCTCCATTTGTTACACCATTACAGCACACCGACGTGGTGCGGGAAATGTTTATTTTATTTTTTTATGGCGGCACATGAGGAACACATACAGATGTACGGCGCTAGTCACAGAGCGCGCGCTCACCTTTATTTTCTTTCTCAGAATGTAACACACGACTTCCTCGTCGTAACCTGGTAGTATTTTGTGCTAAACACACTCACTCTGCCCCCTGCTGGCGAGCAACCTACATGGTACTACATGTGCTCCAGAGCGAGAATCGCCTTCTGACAATTTTTTTCCCCAAAGCTACAGAGAGCCGCTGCAGAGGGACTAAAGAGCAGCAGGTTGCTGACCCCTGCACTAGTCAAATACACTACTTAGCTTATTATATAAAATTGTGGCTTAGAGTGGCTTTAAAGCAAAACTGGATGTGAACCTAAAAGGACATTTCAGGGCATAAAAATAATCTTTATTCCTGCCGAGACACCAGCCAATTTATATTCCAGCAGTCTTCCATTCGTGTGTTCTCTGCAGATGCAGTTTGGTGTTTTGACTTTCATTCACTCTCATTTATCTGTTATTTATTTTACTTTCTGCTCAGGCTGTTTTTTAGTGGGCAGAGAAACACAAATGCAAACACGTTTACAGATAACACTGCTTAGATGTGGAAAGCTGCAGAGCAATAACACATACTGATGAAAACAACATACTGGCATCTCTTCACTTTCTCCCTCTATCAAATTATGGAGACATTCATTTTCTCTCTAAAACCAAAAGTTCCAACATTAGTTTATATACATATTTAGAATCCTTTTTACTCATACCGTGAGAATGAGTCGAAACAAAAGTTTGGCTGAACATGTGTGATGCATCAGTTAGGACAGGCAGAACACAAACTTTGGTATTTTAATGAAACATTCCCAATGATCGTGTCAAATGTTTTCCTCGTGTTGTGAAAATAAAGGTTCTGCCAAACCAGTATAAATTTTGAGATGCTTTCTGAGTGATGGCAGCTCTGTTGTACTGCAGTACCAATACGGCTATGCTTTCTTCTCCTTTTATGTTTCACCATTTACACGTTTCTGTCTCTTCTGTCTTGTAGGTCTCTGTTTGCCAGGAAATGCTTACCGAGTTTCGAAACGCCGTGTCTTGTAAAAAGAATTTGCGCTCCCGCCGCCGTCGTCCCCTGAGCAGCGCTGGGGGTGGAGTTCTACGACACCCACCCCGCCTGGCTCTTGCTGGCAATCGCCCCATCCGCTTAGTTCGAGAGATGCGTCTCAGCAATGGGAAACTCTACAGCGGAGCCGGCCCACTGGCAGGAGCCTCCGCAGGCCTTGGGGGAGGTATGGAAGGAGGACCTGATTTGGGGCCAGGGCCACAGAGGCTCCTCAGCGACCCATTAGGTGCCAACGCCAATCTCAGCACCCCTCCCCTTCTTCCTCCTGCATCAGCTGTAGTGGCTCCGCCCGCCCCCCCTCGCAGCTTCCTGCAGAACTGCAGCCACGTGCGCATCTGCCAGGAGTGCCGGCGGATCCAGAGCCTGCGGCCAACCACCCTCACACCCCCGCCACCTCCCCCCCCTTCCTCATCCTCCCCTGCATCTTCCTGCTCCCGTATCCCGCCGCCGGCGACAATGTCCAGTCACCACCACCACCGCCACAATCCACACCATCACCTCCACTACCACCACGGGTCCATGTCACTGCCTCGTCTCCCACCGCCTCCTCCTCCAATCCCAACAGACAGAGCTGACAGCGATGGGGGGGCAGCAAGCCCACTACTGGCCAAAAACAAACCAGCCCCACCACCCAGGCCGTTGCCTCCCATCAAAACCCCTACACACCTACTAACGGACTTACTTGGAGGGCACGACTGAGCTTAAAGACACTGATAAAGGGGTCAAAGATCATGAATAAAAACAGTCAGAACTTTACTTTTGGTAAAAACAAAGGAAAGGAGGAGGAAATTATTTTGACCTGTTTGCTGGGTCTTTCTCTTAAATGTAGCCACTTGGGCTCAGTGGACCAGACTAGTAAACTTTACACAAGAGTGAGTGGATTATAGCAGTCTAAAATGGTAGCAGAGAGGATTAAACAAACAATATATTTTGAATAATCTTTGGCGTGCAGTGCTGCAGATGATGGACAACAGGAAGCGGCTCTCAAATACAGTTTCAGTCCTCCACCTCTTACCTCGGCTAATCATCACATTCAAAGCAGAGATTTCTCTGAGATGCAAACAGTTGCCTAGCGCTCTGAGGTTTTACTGTTTGACTACTGAGCAAGATGTTTACTTACGACAAGACCTGCACAGAGACAAACACAGACAAGTGGTAGCAGAGGCGCTGTACAGTTATGGCGCTCTTCTGTCACTCTTTTGGACATGTGTGGAGGATGTAGCTCTTTATGACACTCTTGCTGTTTGTACAGACTCCTGTTGACCGGTGCTGTGATCCACAAAAGCAGTGAAACCCATTATTACTCACCTGAAGTGTACGACACTGTGCTGGGGTAGTTCTTATTTTATGTATAACACTCCATCAAGACAAGGATACTTAAAAGTAAGGGTCTCAAAATTTGAAACTGATAAATGTGAAAAGAGATGAGTATTCATTATTTTTGTAAAAAAAAAAAAAAAAAAGAAGATATATAGATATATATATATATATACACACATACATAAATAAAATGATCTAACAGTTTATTTATTTAAGACCACTCAGCCCATCAAAAACTAGACTTTTCTTAAATATAGCTTCAACACTTTAAAGCTCCTTTTCTTTAACAAGCAACTCACTTTTTCTTGTAAAAAAAAAAGCAGGAGCTTGGTTCTTATCTTTTTTTTCTTATGTTCTCAAGGCTTTGATGTCACTGAAAAAATAAAAAAAGAAACATCAGCAGGTTAATACTCATTAAATCCAAAGATGTAATTTTAACATCTATTTTGGTACAGGTTTATGTAACAAATGTAACACTCAGAGGTGCACACTTCAGACGGAGCAGAGCAAAGGGCTGCCCACCGCTTCCACTCATGCCAATCTAACAAGCATGAGATCGAAATCCATCCCAGAACTTTTGGTTTCTCTTTTTAAAAGGGTTTTGAAAATTCTAAATTCTCATTGTGGCCTGTTGCATCACAGCAAGAAGGTCCCCGGTTCAGATCTCAGCTGGACCCTTCTTGTCTTGTTGGCTTGTTCTCACAGTGCCAGCATGGGTTTTGTCAGAGTTCTCTGAATTCCTCCTACAGTCCCAAAACATTCATGTTAGGCTGACTGGTGATTCTAAATTGTCTATCAGACAATAAATGTAAGCATGCATGTTAAGTTGTTCGTGCTGACCCTGTGACCCTTTGTCTTTTGGCAGTTGGGACAGGGTGGATGGAAGCACTAAAAGCTTCCAATGTAGGAAGTATCTGCCAAAAGAAAGAAGCTAAATCTGATATGTGCAATTTCTTGAAACAGATTAGCATTAAATGATACAGCCAAATTAGATAGATTACTGTTCAATCTCTGGCTGCTGGCAGTCCATGACAGTTAAAAAATAAAAATAAAAAAATAACAGTGTTTCATGTGCCTTTGATTCTGTTGCAGAAAAGCAATTAAACTGCTTGTGGCTAAATTTGGAAGTACTGGAAAACTGACTGATCTTTAGTGGACGTTCAGGCTTTTGCATGTTACCAAGCTTGACAGTTTTGAATGGAACGTGTCAAACTGCAGATGTGGCCACTCCTTATCTTCTCGGCATGACGGATGCTGCTTTACAGCAGCAACATGCCAATTCCAGCTCCAGACCTTTTGTCTGATGAATAACTGATGAATAAATAACAGGGACATTCCCTGCATCCATTAATGAAACAGCTTTTATGTCAATTGTCTAATCGTATTTGATCCCTCAAGAAAGTTAGTTTTATGTACTGAAAAGTTGCGTTTGATTTTAAACTGTCCTTCAGTTTGGATATGAATACTTTAGAAAATTGACAAACTGTCCCAAGGTTGTCCCAAGCTTGAAAGATGAGAGTCAGCTCAGAATGGCCCACACCCGATCTACACAAGCCATCATCCTCCATCCTCATCAGATGTTATGGGAATCTGATGAGGTTACCCCTTGTATGCTTTCCTCTGGAGTTGTTTTGTGCATGCCCAACTGGGAGAAGTCCCCGAGGCACAATGAGCTTGTTTGGGAACTCCTCAGTATCCAGCTGGAAGAGGAACTGGAGGAGGTGGCCAGAGAGAGGGAAGTCTGGGCCCTCTGCTTACACTCCTGCTCACTCAAACCAAAACTGGATAAACAGAAGTAAATGGATGGATGTTGCAGCTAAGAAAAAAAAACACCACTGTGCAAGTGTTCAAAAACATAAAAAGAGAAGTTTGCAATGTAGGATATTAAGAATAGCAGATGTTTAAACAATGCCTTAGAAAATGCATGTGAGATTGACAAATCAGACCAAAACTGTCTTTTCTGCTCCTAATTTGACTCGTGTTTTCTGTGATAAAATTGTCACCCAAGAACTTAAGTGTAGTGTGTATTTTCTGGATAGATGAAAGTTCCTTCTGATGACATGATCGCCATATGGTTTCTCAAAGAACTACCTCAGTGCAGTTGTCTGTTTTAGGTCAGTATTCAAGCTGTTTTTGGCCTGTTTCTGTGGGTCATTGGAGGTCCAACATATTGCACTGTACACACACTTAGTTGCGCACGCACACACACACACACAGATACATTTTCTTGTAAACTTTGAGGACAAACTAAAATATAAATAAGTATGTGATTGTAATTTCCTTCCTGTCAACAGGTCCAGTCTGAGTATTGCTTGTGTTCTTTTTGTTCCCTCTCTTTCACGGTAACCTCCGGTCTTTTTAAGATGATGTCACGACGATCGATCGTCACGCCTGGTTGACGCTGTCCAAAAGGTCACCTGTCAACAATAACTGCTCGCCAGAATCCATCCACACACAGATAAAAGTCACATCCGCCATCAATGCAACATAAAACTGCTGATAATGAATGTCAGTTCCTCATGTAAATGCGTTATCGTTCCCTGGTTGTGATGGAGTAAACAAAACATTGTTTTGAAGACCTGTGCCTGTTTTGTTTTTCTTTTTTTCCCCATTTTATTCTACTTATGTTTGCATAGAAATAGTTGATGTGATTTAAAATAATTTAAAAAAAGAAAACAGCAGCAACCTAGAGGTATGTTGATGGAAATTTTGAGTTGTAATGAAAGTGTGTATTCCTGTGCCTATCTTTGTGAGAATCTGTATGAATTTTTCTACTTTTTTTTCCCCAAGGTTGTGATTAAGGGGTTTAAGGTAAAGACTGGTTTAAGTTTAAGCTGTCATGGAAAACATTAAAAGCAGGGTAGGTGATTTCCAAATGATGTCAAATCTTTTCATATTTGAAACAAAACAATCAACAAAATAGAGAGCTATCTCCTCCCTCCCAAACCCCTTTGTGCTCTCTTACAAAACACACTCCAAAGCATTTCCCCTCCCCCACTTCATGTGTACAAGCATGAGCACAAACCCTCACGTTGTCTGTGATTGGCTGAAGCAATGTCAGTTTACAGAGCCAGGGCTGGCTATGAAGACAATTTTTTTCTTTTTTTTTTTTTTTTTTTTACAGTGTACTTTAAATGGGCAGCTAGCAAAAGGTGAAGACGTATTCACCCAAAGTGAAAAAAAAAAAAAAAAAAAGTGCTCTGGGTTAGAAATCATGTATAATCACTTACCCTACCTTTAATGTTAGGGCACTGGGAATGCATTGAGACCATCGATGTTCTCACAAATATAGCCATGTATATGTATGTTTTATCATTTGCTTTTAAATCACAATTGCCTTTTTATCTTTGCTTTCCTTTTCGTCCATCAGATTTGTACCAGCAGTGCTCAGCTGTTCAGCAGGACAGAGATGACAGAAGAATTCTGATGATTCTATTGTTATCATTATTATTATTATTATTATTGAGATATTGACATGTGGGGTGACTGTAGGAGGGGTGCCTCCCTCTGATGTTCAGTATATAGACAAACATTTGGAATAAAAAAAACGAAATAAATAAAAGATGTCATTGTTCCAAAAGTGGTACTTTATTTTCTTATTTCCAGGACTGACTGACACAGATCCTCCTGTTGAATCAGAATGAATCAAGCAGAGTAAACTGGCACGCCACTTTATATCATGTTATATGAAAAGTGAAATGTGATGACATTCCAACAAAAATGGGACATGAAAGAGAACATAACTCAGTATTAAGACTGGTGAAAACACCAATAAAATATTAGATAAAGCAAACAACTTCAGTACAAAAATCATGTAAGGGACTTAATAATTGTGTAACTGGCTACTAAGGAGCAGTAATGTGAGGCTATAAGAGTCTTTTTGGTGTGTGTTGTGATGATAAGAGTCTTTGGTGTGTGGCAGAGTTCATGAGTGTGACAGTCTCTGTGTTGTTGTTCTAAGCGGTTTTAAGCCGAGTCATTGTGGCCCTGATGCTACGTAGCCTTCCTGCGGGTAGGAAGGTAAACAGTCCATTGGCAGTGTGGGATGATTCTTTCATAATGCTGGCAGCTCCTTACCTGCATCTCCTGATGTCAAAGCCCTCAGTGCTTGAAAGACTGCTAGCAGTGATGTCTGTGCAGACTTAGATTGTTTTCACTGTTGTTGTGCACCAAATTGAAATGACTGCTGCAGTGAGCATGGCTAAGCTAAGCTTTACAGCGACATCCTGACAGTCCAGCGACAGCCAGTCACAAGGAAAAATATTCTGTTTAAGATATGACCATGTCTCATATGTAGTACGTGCATATGTGCTACGTAGACGCAAGTTATCATTCAGATCAAATCATTCAGACTTTGGAACAGGGATGATAGTGTTCGATTTTAAGACTGATGGTACCTTGGCTTGGGAGAGTGAGATGTTGTATTTCGTATTTGAGGAACAAGTTGCATTCGATGGAATTAACTTTGTTGCCAGCACGATCGACGATTACAACAAAGGAAGTCCACACCGCACTCTTTCCCGTTGCTTTTTCCTCGGCATATTCACCATCACGTAGTTTCTTTTTCAGTTCGCGCTCCATGCTTGCAACATAGCGCAAGTCACACAATCACCTGACTTTTTGGAGCCTATTGGATGGAAGGGGAAGGGGGACTGAGTGACAGCTGCCACCGCCGACATCTTTACCTCTCTTGAGTAAACGCGGACTTGTCAGAGAGCACCGACTGGACCCGAAGACTAACTGTACCGATTCCAACCCGAAATCACATCTTTTGAATGGACCCGAGACCCGATTCAGGTCGGGTCGGAACCTCTGGTTTTTGGGTTACTGGGTTGTTCCGAAGACCTCTACCTCAAAGTTATAGTGCCCAGACATCACCAGTCAGCAACTGAAGGCCTAAAAGGTCAAATTTAATGTGTAATAGTTACAGTCCACTCCTGTTTGTTATGGTTAAAATGGAATAATAGAAATACAAATGATGTTTATACAGTAATTTTCTTACCAATGTCACAAAGTATCTTTTGAAAAAGTAATAAAGGAAAATCGGTCAGATGGATGTTCGTAAGATGGCAAATAATATATACCTTACGTTTACAAAAGCTTTCATAAAGACAAATGTTTTAAAGAGGGATTCAGAGGCTTCGTGTGCCATGAGTTCTGTGGGCTGGGTTCAATAAAATAAAGATTGGGGAAGGATCTCAGCGGATAGAAGGGCATATAGCAGGTCAATATGTCTGAGATGTATTTAATGGAAATGTCAATTTAAAGCTTTGAAGAAGCTGTGAAACTTAGTAGAGAGCCAGTTCAGGAAGGGAAGAGTGGGGGAGTGATTTGCGAGGCTTTTTAGCCCCAGTAATGAGTACTGCTGCCTGTGAAGTTATGAGTGACAGACGACAGAAACGATTCTGCTGAAGTAACAAGTCCATAAGTCCGACCCAGGACCCCAAACAATGCAGGGCGTATTGACAATATCAAAATATCAAAAAAACATTAAAATGACCTCCATTTCCTCAAATATGTGTCTGTAGTTCAGATTCAGGAAAGTTAGCGCTGAGAATATTTCCACGTTTAAATGATGACTCTAAAAACATCTGAATGAATGTATCATTCATTTAGTGAAGCTAAAAAAATAAATAAATCAGAAGGTGCAAAAACACCCAAAAAGGTCCAGGCTGCGTTTGGAAACACCCGCATATGAAGTCAGTAACAGCTCTGCAACTGTGAGGTCAAAACTAAACTTGTAGAGATCCTCTGGTGAACTTTGATTTATGTAGGTCTTTGTCTCCCTCAGCTGGTCAGAAAGTAAGTCAAAAAGTCCAGCAAAGACTACTGAGCAATTTGAAGAAGGAAACCCAAAAGTAAATTTAAAGCAACCACATCTGATGTAAACAAGATCAAGCATGACTGAATAGATCTTTTTATTTTTCTTTCTTTTTTTAAGACAAAGAAATAATCATCTTCTTTCTGCCAGGTGGGAAACTGTGTATCCATATTTATGTGCTGTTCAGCTCTCGATCAGCTTTGAATGAAAGGTTGCAGTGAGAACATCTGTGAAACAAAAAGGCAAGAGGTTTGTTGTAGTAGCAGAATGCAGCCAGCAGGGGGCAGTACAGATCAACAAGAACACGACAGTCGCTGGAACGAGTTCACCTGACAACATCAAACTAAAATAACAAGGCGTGAACAAGAATCACAAAGAAAAACTACATTCGTGTGTTATTTTTCATCAGATACGCAACAGATTCCCCCGGTATGCCAACATTAACGACAGGAATGTCACGCCAATGTCTGTTTTCACTAAAGACAGCTGTGTTGAGGATTTTTTATCATCATCACCACAGCATTGAATAAGTATTTCACTTGAATGTTTACCTTACAGCTCAAGTCCAGTGGTCATTGCTGTGAAAGCTCCACACAAGCTGTTTTTGTTTTTTGATAATTTCATTTTCAGTTTACTTACTACACATGCAGCGATATGTTTATGAGAAACAGGAACTGAAATGTTAAAGAGCCTCATTCCACCTTTTTAAGACAGACTGTCAGAGAAATAAGGAACCAGAGGACTTAAAGCCAGAGAAGCAGCAGAGGCAGTTGTACAAAGTTAGCCATGCCATCTATTCAATGAAGCTCTTTGGATTTAAAAGATTTGAATAAATACAAACTCAATTAAAATAAAAAGGATCAGAACTGGAGTCACTGGCAGATGAACAAGAAGAGGAAAAAAAATTTGTTGGAAACTGGTATTTGGTGTAAAACATGATGTAAAGCTGTGTTTAGAGTTTCACAGTCACTGTAAATAATTTTAGAGAAATAATTTGGCTTTTAATGTTTCTGTGAAGCAGACAATGATGTATGATTTTATGAGACTGTATTTAAGATGAAGCATGGAGTACACTAACGAAGGTGTCGTTAATGCTTTAGGTAATCTACTAACACTGTTTTTTTTTTTTTTTCCTGTTTGTTAGTTTTTTTCCCAGGGAATGTAAACAAACAATAAAAATCCTAGATGACTTGTGACCAAATTAAGGATTTGGATTTCCATGTATTTGTATGAACATTTCTGTGATATCTGCTCAGACAGTGCTGATGGGAAAAGGAGGACGGACGAAGCTGACACTCATGTTTCTGCTGAAAATGCTGATGAGGAAAATGTGCAATGACCTCATCACTGGAGGAAGAAGAGAAGAGGAGGAGGTGACCATCCCAGCATCCTGTCAGTTACTCACTTACCAATACCAAGGAAGTTTGCATTTATGAGAACAGAATACGTGGAGGACAGCTGTGAACTTTCACAACATTGTTGATGCACCGATTGAACGTTTCTGTCACTTTTTAAGGAGAATTAGACCTAAATACAGGAGATTGTGGGAGGCAGGAGGCAGACAGCAAAACTAATGATTTTATGCTTTTTTGATCTCAGCTTCATTATTTCTGTACCTGGCTCCCAAAGAGAGCTGTACATATACATTTACATACAGTGCCTTGCAAAAGTATTCGGCCCCCTTGAACTTTTTTTTTTTAACCTTTTGCCACATTTCAGGCTTCAAAAATAAAGATATGAAATTGTAATTTTTTGTTAAAAATCAACAACAAGTGGGACACAAAAATGAAGTGGAACGGAATTTATTGTATATTTTAAACTTTTTTAACAAATAAAAACTGAAAAGTGGGTTTGTGTAATATTATTGGGCCCCTTTACTTTCAGTGCAGCAAACTGACTCCAGAAGTTCAGTGAGGATCTCTGAATGATCCAATGTTGTCCTGAATGACTGATGATGATCAATAGAATCCACCTGTGGGTAATCAAGTCTCCGTATAAATGCACCTGCTCTGTGATAGTCTCAGGGTTCTGTTTAAAGCTCAGAGAGCATCATGAAGACCAAGGAACACACCAGGAAGGTCCCAGATATTGTTGAGGTGAAGTTTAAAACTTGATGAGGATACAAAAAGATTTCCCAAGCTTTAAACATCTCAAGGAGCACTGAGCAAGCAATCATGAGTATCAGACCACTGCAAATCTACCAAGACCCGGCTGTCCCTCTAAACTTTCATCTGGAACAAGGAGAAGACTGATCAGAGATGCAGCCAAGAGGCCCATGATCACTCTGGATGAACTGCAGAGATCTACAGCTGAGGTGGGAGAGTCTGTCCAGAGGACAACAATCAGTCGTACACTGAACAAATCTGACCTTTATGGAAGAGTGGCAAGAAGAAAGACATTTCTCAAAGATATCCATAAAAAGTCTTGTTTAAAGTTTGCCACAAGCCACCTGGGAGACACATCAAACATGTGGAAGAAGGTGCTCTGGTCAGATGAAACCAAAATCAAACTTTTTGTCCACAATGAAAAACAATATGTTTGGAGTAAAAGCAACACAGCTCATCACCCTGAACACACCATCCCCACTGTCAAACACGGTGGTGGCAGCATCATGGTCTGGGCCTGATTTTCTTCTGCAGGGACAGGGAAGATGATTAAAACTGATGGGAAGATGGATAGAGCCAAATACAGGAGCATTCTGGAAGAAAACCTGTTGGAGTCTGTTAAAGACCTGAGACTGGGACGGAGATTTATCTTCCAACAGGACAATGATCCAAAACATAAAGATAAATCTACAACTGAATGGTTCACAAATAAACGTATCCAGGTGTTAGAACGGCCAAGTCAAAGTCCAGACCTGAAACCAATCCAGAATCTGTGGAAAGAGCTGAAGACTGCTGTTCACAAACGCTCTCCATCCAGCCTCACTGAGCTCCAGCTGTTTTACAGGAAGAATGGACAAGAATTTAGTCTCTGGATGTGTTAAACTGATAGAGACAAACCCCAAGAGACTGGCAGCTGGAACTGCAGCAGAAGGTGGCGCTACAGAGTATTAACGCCAGGGGGCCGAATAATATTGCACGCCCCACTTTTCAGTTTTTTATTTGTTAAAAAAGTTTAAAATACCCAATACATTTTGTTCCACTTCACAATTGTGTCCAACTTGTTTTTGATTCTTAACAGGCTCTTTATGTTTGAAGCCTGAAATGTGGCAAAAGGTTGAAATGTTCAAGGGGGCTGCAAGGCACTGTATACAGATAAACAAGTGGAGGAAATTATTTGATCCCCGCTGATTTTGGCAATTGTCATACTAAGAAATAAATGAACAGTCTCAGACTTCTATGGCAGCTTTATTTTAACAGTTATAGAAAGAATATTGAGAAAAAAAATGTGAGAAAATTACATGAAATAAAAAATAAAAATCAATTTGCAAGTCATTGAGGGGAATAAGTATTTGATCCCCTAGTAAAACATGATCTAATACTTGGTGGCAAAACCCTTGTTGGCAAGCACAGCTGTCAGACGTTTCTTGTAGTTGCTTACTAGGTTTGCACAAACATCAGGAGTAATTTTCATCCACTCCTCTCTGCAGATCATCTCCAAATCCTGAAGGTTTTGAGACTTGCACTTGGAAACTCGCAGCTTCATTCCATGACCTTGATGTGCTTCTTATGGAGCCACTCCTTTGTTTCCTTGTCTGTATGTTTTGGGTCGTTGTCATGCTGGAAGACCCATCCACGACCCATTTTCAATGTCCTTGTGGAGGCAAGGAGGTTGTCACCCAAGATTTTCCAGTACATGGCCTCGTTCATCTTCCCATCGATGCGGTGAAGTCGACCTGTCCCCTTAGAAGAGCAACACCCCCAAAGCATAAGGCTTCCACTGCCATGCCTGACAGTAGGGATGGTGTTTTTGGGGTCATATTCAGCATTTCTCTTCCTCCAAACAGGTCGAGTTGAGTTGAGGCCAAAGAGCTCAATTTTGGTCTCACCTGACCACAGCACCTTCTCCCAGTCTCTTTCTGAGTCATTAATATGTTCGATGGCAAACCTGAGTCGGGCCTGGACGTGAGCCTTCTTGAGCAGAGGGACCTTGCGCGTCCTGCAGGATTTTAAACCATTGGGTCTGTGTATTACCAATAGTTTTTAATCAAATCAAATCAAATATACTTTATTGATCCCCCAAGGAGGAAATTCAAGTTTCGAGTACACCAGACGCTGCTGGCTGCCGCGGGTAGTAGTTCAGGATTAGCTTCCCCGAACCGGCCCCCAGCAACACTGTCCATGTCCGCGGCGGCACGTCTCCACCAGCCGCAAGAGGACCGGTCCGCACCCGCAGACAGGACGTCGACACCCGACCGCAAAATCACCACACACTGGGCACAAACTGGAGCATCCAGCATCCAGCATCCAGCGTCGCAGGGATAAGTCCCCCGGAGCAGCAGCGCGCGTCGTCCGGGCTTGGTGACTGTGGTCCCAGCTGCCTTGAGATCATTAACCAGCTCCTCCCGTGTAGTTCTCAGCTGATCTCTAACCTTTCTCATGATCACTGAGACCCCACCAGGTGATAATATCTTCCATGGAGCCCCCAGTCTAGGTTGATTAACAGTCATGTTGTACTTCTTCCACTTCCAAATAATTGCACCAACAGCTTGTCACCTTCTCATTCAGCTTCTTACTTATGGTTTTGTAGCCCATTCCAGCCTTGTGGAGTTCAACAACTTTGTCCCTGACATCTTTTGACAGCTCTTTAGTCTTGCCCATGGTGGAGATGGTGGAGTATTACTGAGTCTGTGGGCAGATGGCTTTTTATACAGGTGACTATTTGGAACAGGTGTCTCCTGGTGTCGCAGGTAATTACTTCAGTGAGATTAGGAGTATGCCAGTGGTCTGTGGAAACCAACACTGGTCAAGGTTGGTCAGGGATCAAATACTTATTTACCTCAATGACTTACAAATTAATTTTTAATTTTCATTTCATGTAATTTTCTCAATTTTTTTTTCAATATTCTTTCTATAACTGTTAAAATAAAGCTGCCATAAAAATGTGAGACCACCAAAATCAGCAGGGGATCAAATACTTATTTCCTCCAATGTATATATACACACATATGTACAGCTGCATCCTCTTTGGCATCTTTTTGGTAGCTATTAAAAGTTAAATATGTTTATTTGTGAGGACAATAAGAGGAAACTGGGCTAAAAGACAAAAGGAAATAAGGTTTTCTAATTAAAATTAACTTTGGTAAATATTCAAATAAGTGAGTACTTTTTTTTTCACACGAGTACTCCAGCTGTGTGTTCAAATGCTCTTGCAAATTGTTCCCATGGTGACATCTTCTGTAAACTTAAATATCATTTCATCAGCAGCTGTGTGTTTGAAAAACAGTGATGACTGATGAACAGGTGCCATAATCACTGTGATGCTAATCTTTCTGGCACTTACAACTTAATTTAAACTATTGCAATTATATTATGTAACGTCAGACCTTACATCGGTTAAAAAAAAAATTCATCTTGTGCACAAACATAATCAGTCTAGTATTATGTTTCTGCTGGAGTTAAAAAGGTTTCATGTGCCTCTCAGTATCATACTGTTTTGTTATCAAAGTCACATGATCTAATCTGCTCGTGTCCTTAGAAGATCCGCCTGTGGCTCGTATCTTTGAACCTGATGAAGAGTCCTGAAGAAAAAAGTCTGACAAACTTTAACACACCCGCTGTAACTGAGGCTCAGGGCCTCCGCTGCAGTTTGTGTGGAAAACCTGAGCCATACGGGTTCAGTCATATGACAACAAAAAAAAGTCAAACTAGTGGATGCATACTTTAAGCAGAGAGAAAGACTTTAAGCAGATTTGACATTATAAGGTCAATCTTTGCAGATTTGTGTGGATATTTCGAGTTGCAGAGTCACAGAATCAATCACTGGATCTGACTGAGTGGCAGCAGGGCTGCTTTAAGAGCTGGACTTCCCTCAACTTTGTATCAGCTCGTTCTTATAGTGAAGCAACAAACCATTCAAGGTATATGAGAAGCAGCCATAAATGTAAATGTTACAGTGAAACACAAATGTTATTATTTTTGAGTTGTTTTTTGCTTGTTTTTTGTTTTTGTTTGTTGTTTAAAATTTGCATCAGGTCGCTATGACCTGTTTCTCAGTGTCTAATGTAGAATATCTAATCTATGTGGGATACTGTTCAGGCGCCATGGCATGATTTTCTGAGGCTGCCTGAGGGGAATTTAGCTCAAGGCTCAAATGCACTGACATTTCCTCATCTCACTGAGGAAGGTTCATCTCAAGAAAAAAAAAAGTTCATAGAAAAGCAAAAGAAAAGGTTTTAAAAAATCAAATAGTATGACACTATTTGGGTGGTGTTTAAATCCAAAACATAAAAGCCTGTGAAGTCAGTAAAGCTAAAAACTGAAAGTCTGGAGTTAAGTTCTCCAGTTTCCTGATCTGGGTGCCCTTTATTGCAAAATTATTCATGGCAAATCCAGAAGAGGATCAATATCTAAAATGTGTGGACTGACTTGGCATTTTATATTGAACAGGAAACTTAAATTTAAAGTGAACTACTTATTCAGCCATCATTAGAGTGTAACCGGCACTAATGATAATGCTTCTAATAACGCCTGACTTGTATTGTCCTGACAGGGGGAAGAGTGTTGCTGTGTGTGCTCTTGGTCACTGAGCACATCTTTATGTGTTGCTCATGTACCACCGTAAAAAATGAAAGAAACATTTCCCACACCCCGTCGGTGTGCTGTAGTGGTGTAACACACAAATGGAGCGATCTTGGAAACCTTCCCAAACCCGACAAATCTGTCTTTGAAACATGAAAAACATGAGAGTCATTCCCGACACTTATGTGAACATGAAGACGTTTTTATTTGGAGCCCTGTCAATCTTTGGATCCACATACTTATGTGAGCCGTTTTCTCAAGCATGAACTACATCAGATCTAAAAAAAACATTCACGTCTCACAGGCGCCAGCCTGCAGTCCTGATATAGAGAAGTTCTGCAGTGATGTTCAGAAACAGGAATCACATTAAACAGGTGAGAACACAGTCATTTAATAGGTCATTATTTTCTAAAAACATTTATTTTAGAACCTGAGGCTGAGCTGATGTAGTTTATGTTCAGGCTCAATGGTTGATTGCTGTAGGTGGCTGAGGAGAAAACAAGAGGATGATACCACACTGAAATGGACTTAAGTCATAATTAAATACAAACTGGCCTATTTTAATGTTTATTCTTATTAAAGCTATTAAGCTGCAGCTATACATTTTATTTATTTCAAAGTAGGCTACTTGTTATTTGATCAATGTTTTACAAATAACAGAATGACTCAAATAGACCTGCATGGTTCTTTATTTTATTTCAAAGTAGGTTTACACATGCCAGTGTTTTAATATTCAGTCTTTATAAGTGTTTAAGATTTCCCTTTGTTATAACAGGTAAAAACAGCAATAAAATGCCAACAGTTTACTGTTTGTTGTTCTGTAATTTCATAAGTCCAACAAACTATAGTTCTTTTACAGTGGATGACAAAAAAAAATGGAAATGAAACTTTTATTTGTATCTTGTATGACCTCCTTTTGCATTAAATACTTTAAAAACTGCCAAACATACTAGGAATAAACTTTTGGATAGATTTAAATCCCTCTGCATACAGAATAACCATATATAAAACTTTATACACTGTGTTATCTTCATTTTAAGGGTCAAATAAGTTTTGTGGCTCCAGATGATTTTATTGAGGGGAGAGGGACAAAAAAAAGGCTCTTTTGATAGTAAAGGTTGCTGACCCAATAGACCTTTGAGATTTTTTTTTGTACAACTACAGACAAAAATAACAGCAGTTGATAGATTGTCTGATGTTGAACCGACTGATTTAATTTCACATTTTGGTGTGTAGATTTCTAGCGTTTACATTTGTGGCAGCTTGGTGGTTACCACTGTTGCTTCATAGCAAGAAGGTTCCGGGCCTTTCTGTATGGAGTTTGCATGTTCTCCCCGTGCTTGCTTTGGTTTCCTCCAGATACTCCAGCCTTCCTCCCACAGTCCGAAGACATGCATGTCAGGTTAGTTGGTGGTTCTAAATTGCCCGTAGGAGTGATCGTGAGTGTGTGTGGTTGTTCATCTACATGTGGCCCTGTGATGGACTGGTGACCTGTCCAGGATGTACTCCTGCCTTTCACCTGAAGAGAGCTGGGATAGACTCCAGTCGATCCCAGTTAAGCGGGGATGGATGATGGATGGATTTTATATTTGTGGTTTCTACATTTCCACACACACCTATATGTGAATAATACAATGAGACCCACCCACATTTCCTTAGCCTTCTGAGACAGAAACTGACATCTTCACACAAATATTCTTCGTGATGAGATGAAACGATTCCTTTGTCCTTAACAATCCTGCGAGTCAGCTTGTTGATGAGACATCCTGACTCCTCCTGAGAGCCTGGATTTCTGATGTTTTTTTCTTTCTTCCTTTTGACTTGGATCCTCCACCTCCAAATTCCATTTCGTGGTAGGTGAAAGCACTTCTAAATAAAAATCTACTTGCTAAACTCTTGCTGTTGCTTGATTCCTGTAAATTACAGGATGTCATGTAAGAACAAATCTTTCAGCGATCAAGTGCATTCCAGGGTTTTTTTTTCTTTCTTCACTTGTATATCTGCTTTGTTGGAACCTGCAACATGCTGTGTATGTGACGTGCTCTGGGGGAAATAACTACAGGACAAAGTACAAAAAATCTCTTTCAGCCATGTTTAGGTGTTGGGGTTTCCACAGTTCCATCCGTACTTCTGTGGAGTGTGCCTCTTTCAGAATCTGTGTTGCAGTTTTGTGCTGCCTGCTTCACAGCTACAGCAGTTTCAGCGGGATGTAAAACAAGTGTGGCTTCAAAGATAGGGAGGCTGGATGGAGTTCCTAAAGTGTCATATGGAACCTCGTAGATTTATATGCATGTGCTCTGAATTGTGCTCATGTACATATAGTAAACTTGCAAATATAATGGGATGGGTGCTCTGACTCTGGACCATACAAATCTACAAAATAGATTATCATCATCTTTTGGTGGATGGCAACACTTGACACAATTAAAAGAAGCTGTAGTTTTCAACATGGTCTTGCTGACAATGCCATAAGGCTAAAACTTTCTGGTTTAAGGTGAGTGAGGATGGATGATATAAGTGGTGCTGTTGCTGAGGTGGCAGAAATCAGAATTGTGAGGCAAAGCTGTTATTTTCAACAATGAGCTAAGACAGCTTAGCAGTCTCAATGGAAGGCTTGACAATCTGATGAGAAGATAACTGGAACCTGGGCCAAATACCACAATCTCTTGATTAGCTGCTGCATGAAAGGTGAGGAAACTGATCTGCAGCGCCTGGTGGGGAGATGTGGCACACTCATTCACAAACACAAAGTGAGAAAAAAAAAACTAGGTGAAAGGGGAAAGAAATGAAGCTCACACTAAACATTTCATTTCTAGAAGATATGCTTCTTTATCCTCTTCCTGGACGTTATCAAAGCTCAAGAAGACCAATATCACCCTATTCAGCCTATCTATTAAATATAAAGCTTCAGCAAAGTTAAAAAAAATTCACGGTGATACACAGTCTCAATATTGTACATAGTTAAATCTGGAAATATATAGTGTGCGTGCATACATTCCAATGTGTAAAGTATAAACAGATAAACCTGCATACATGCTCAGATACAGAGACACGATGGAAACAACCGAGCAAACAACTAATTACCATGAATGAAGCAATTAAACCCTCAGAACAACTTAGGAAGGAAACTTTATATCTTTGGGAAAAGTGCTTCATCCACTGTTTCCTGGAAGTTAGATTGGAGGATCAATAGCACTCTTTACACTGTCCATTAAACAATAAAATGCACACAATCAAAATACATTATCTCTTCTTCACCAACGAAAACCCCAAAAGGATGGTGGGACATTTGATAGAAGGATTTCAAAATCCATCAAGGTAAGACAGTGAATTATGCTGGTAATTAAAGCAATTAGTGTTAACACCAAACACACCAGCTGCTGACACACTGCGTAGAAGTTCTGTGCTTTGGTTGTGAGTTTCCACCAAACAAAGCCATAAGTACATTACCCTTCAATCACACAGGTACAGTACAACCTGCTGCTACGGGCGTGTACATCGGCTCACACACTGATCCTCTGTTGTGTACAGCCATCCCACTCATTGATTTATACTAAAAGTACATTAGTTCCCATCAAGTCTGAATATGGATGTTAGCTGCACAGAGTGGACATAAACAATTCACAACAATTAGCTAACATAGACTCACTCCCTTTACCAGCTTCTTGGCGACTGTGTGTAAAAATATATCTGAGGTGATTAGCTGGAAGGAGGGGTAACGATATTGTGTGTTATGCTGTTTTAAAATTGGATAGTTGGGACATGAAGTACTAGTGAAGAAGCAACTGTTGTAATTTTCTTTTTCTTCGAAGCTGCCATTTTGTTCAGGACCTCTGGCATTACAAGTCAATGCAGAAGGCCGGGAACATAATGCAACATAGTTTCAAGTCATTATCCAAAGTGCTGGATTAGTGTTATGAAGCAGTGTGTTTCTAAGCATGACAATCATCTTTGTATTCAACATTAATCAAGTTATTTTAGTAGCTAACCCTATCCACCCATCCATCCTTTTTCCATCCCAACTTCATCCTGTTTTGGGCGGGGGTGGGGGTACACTTCACAGAGAGGGCAATCACGTTAAATTCTCATTTAATCCAGCGTTTTATAGTTGCAGTAAAAGAATGCCAATATATGAAGAGAAGCAAAAGCTGCCTAATGAAGCCAAAAGGTGAAAGGAAGAGAGGGTGTCATCTCCTGAATTAAACTGAGCTGGTTCCTTATAAATAAAGGCTCTGCCTGCAAGGGCGCAGAAGGCACTGGAGACGGGGGGGGGGGGGACATGCCCCCTCCCAGATTTATATTGTTGAAATATTATATAATCAGATCGGCATCATCTTACCTATCCAGTAGAAACTGGGCCACCTTCGCATCGGTCTGGAGCCCCTTTTCATTTTTTAGCTGGCGCCAGCGCTGGAAAGCCGTACCGATAACCACTCTTGCTCTGTTTCGTTCTTCGGTTAGCTTCCGCATGGCTGTTGCTTTTTCAACAAAAGTTATCCCTTTGATTTTGCTGCCGGTTGACGTCTTCTTCTCTGCCATTGTTGCAACGAAATGATCTGTGCGAGCTAACTTGATTTCTGGCTTTCAAATAGCAACACTGTGTCCGCTCACCTGATTGCCAGAGCTGAGGGAGGTCCTCGAGTAACGAAATTGTGAATGCGCAAGATTGGGGGTGTGGGGTTGGGGGGGTCGCAGTGCATTGATATTTGATGGACGTATTAGGCAGCCAATAAATGTAAAGATGATCAGTACATTGATTGGTCAGAGTTTTCCTCTAGACCGGACCAAAACGTTTCATTTTTTTTTTTTTTTTTTGCAAACATTCTATTTCAGTGGGTGCAATGGGAATGTGAAAAGGTTTTCAGGTAATATTGTAAAAAGTGCTGCAAAAAAAGATCTCCCACCATACCTTTAATTCAGTTAGAAAACTGTTCACTAATTCTAATGACAGCTCTGTCCCTCCACAGTTTAAAAATCCTATCTGCGCCCCTGTCTGCCTCCCATTCTTCTTTCGGAAACATAAGGAGCCACAAAATGTGCATTTCCATTAGCAGGGGTACAGGGTAAAACCTAGGAAGCCTAGGAAGCTCATTGTGTCTCCATTTACAGTCATGGAGGCGTAAGAGCCACTGGATGAACTACCTGGTGGTGGTAGTGCACCTTCATTACTGTTTGCCATCTGCCTATAAATAGAAGAAGAAGAGTAATAGAAAAAAAGGAGAAAAACAAATCGGAACGATGAGAATAGCACTAAAGGTGCCGAGGTGGTTGCTGTTTTTTTCTTTGCTATTTGCACACACCGCATTAGTGGTGATGAATGAGAAGAGACGATTCGTACTCAAAAAAGACATCGAGATGGTTGAACAATATTATTTCCTGCCCCTGGCATGTCCAGTCAGCAATGAGTCAAACACATCCCTCCACAAAACAGTTTTCCAGATTGAGTATCTAACTTACAGCGGGGATGTGTTTTAGCCTTGTAGAGGTTCCCAATAAATTTCTTTGCAAGACCATTCCTGATCATGATTTAGGCTCCGTAAAACTACTGCGGACCCCCACTAATGGAAGCTGGCCTATGTAAGCCTGCAGTCTGAGAGCAACTATTAACAACTCACAATAGTCCAGAGTGAAGAAACAATGGACTAATTTTTCTTCACAACTCTGAAACAGGATATTCCTTTTGGCAGGATTAGGATTAGATTATGTATGAGATCAAGGACAAATGTGGATGAAAGAAAAATAACTCAGAGGATCTTCACAGTAGCACTGAAAATCAAAGCCTATGAGAGTTTTAGACAAGAGAGATCTAAATTCAAAAAATTACAATGAATTGACTTTTTTCTGATTTTATTTTTTTCTGTGGTTTTTCATGATTTGCTCTTTTTGTGCTTTTATGGATACTACATAGCAGTAATAGTAGAGCTCTATAGGTGAAGATCATAAAACAAACCCTTCTTTTAGTGTCCAAGAATATTCATCCAATCAAGTTTGAGAAATGTGTCATTGATGACACGGTTTAATGCACTGCAGCTTTCAGAATTTAGGTAAAAATAGCTCCATGATCAAGTACTGACCATAAAGTTGATTGCATAACAGTTTTAAGAAGACAATCTTTCATTCAAAAGAAGAAAAAGCCAAGCTCAATTTTGATTTTAGGAGCTGAATAACAGTCTTGAATGACCATATCCCAGAGTGTTTGTAGGACACCTGAGTGTCCTGAGTGCCATTCAGATAAAGTTATGAAAGAATTGATATGGAGGTACAGTAGGAGGAACAAAGTTAATGTATAATGTAAATGATAATGGATCAGTAGTAGAGCCCTTTAAAACCTTATCACTGATTGTGAGAGAGCTGCACTACACTGAGCACCATAATAAGTGGATGCAAAGAAGTCATAGAAACTCCACAGGCCTTTTTTTGTCTTAAAACTGAGAGATATAGGACGGATTTTGAAAACTTAAGTTGAAATTCCGATCATTTGTGTAACTTGAAGTTACTTTTGTAGGCCTTGCAAATATTCTTAAATCTTTTGGAAGGTTTGTTCTGTTGAAGATGGTCAGATGGGGTGGAGGAGGGGGTATATTTTGCTTGTGTTTTCCCGCTTCACCCCTCCCCCTCCGTCCCTGCATATGGTAGATCGTAACGCACATTCCAGAGTAAATGCTGCAGGCGTGTTCAGACCTGTCACCAATACCTGCTTAAACACACACAGATAGAAAAACAAACTGTGAGTGTGGCCAGCATTAGAGGAGGGATGTTTTTTCCCCTTTTCTTCCCTGTATATTTAGATTTCTTTTGAGCATAAAAAAAAACATGTTAAAGACTCAATTCCCTGCATGTCCTTAAGCATAATTTGAAACTTTGGAATCAGTTATGGTAAAATCTAACATTCTTCAGTTTGAAGTTTTGAAAACACTCCCCTTTAAGAAACATGTCACTGAACATACAACGTGTCAGATTTCCAAATGAGTCCTCCCCTGACACCTCACTGGTTGGCCACATTCCTCACTGAGCGTTTATTGGTCCTCGTTACTGATGTTCAAATTTGAAAATATGAGTGATGACATTTTGTGAAACCCCTGAAATGAATTTGCCCTCAGTCTATGAATGTTTCAATGAAACATTTGTAGTTCCTTAGACATCTCGGGTCAGTTTACACAGTAAGGATAAGGCAAGGCCAAGACCTTAAGATACGATCAAAAGAAATAACAATTTTCCACTGAGCATACATGAAAATGTAACTCAAGGCCAATGCCAAATTTTCTGAATTTTTGTTTGAAATATCCCTGTAAATTACAACAAAGTAGATAATTTCTTTTCCTAGAAGGAGGTTGGATTTTACAAGTTTGCCCATGCAAGATAGATAACAATACAACAACAAATAACAAATGGCATTGATTGCCCTACCCCAACCCACATGGGTTACAGTTAATAGACTCTACTGAGGTGATTTGTTTGTTGCGTATTGGGACAGATGCTTTGACAAAAGGTTTTTTCATTAGGTTCTGCATTGATAACCACAGGATTAAAGAAATTCATCAGAAGACTTGTCAAGACAGAAAAAAAAGAAGAAAATACCAGCTGTCGTGTGCAATTGCAGAATTTTTGATTGACGATAACGTCAAATGATAACATCAGTGAGTCATTTCTTTCTTGTTCTACTGGCGTTTGTAAAATTTTAGTTGCATGAGGTTGTTTGAACAGCTGTAGCCGATAAAGACTCTGAAAGATAATGGAGCTCATGGACTTATTTTATCCACAGATTTTTTTTTAAATCACACTAAACACCTAACGGAGTGTACGACCTTACCTTGATGCTGTGGGTACAGATGGTGTAAGCTCCAGGCTTCTCGGGTCCTATGCAGACCAACTGTGTGGGATTCTAAAGCACATGTTTAACATGAGCCAAAAACTGGGGAGGCCACCACAACCGTGGAAAACTTCCTGTATGGTACCACTACCAAAAACCCCTCAACCTAAGGACCTCAACGACTACAGCCCAGAGGCACTGAACTCACACCCGATAAAGGCCATGGAGAAGCTGGTCCTTGTCCATCATTGTGTCTGCCTGTCAAACTGCTATTGGATCAGATGAGGCTGTCATCTATCTTACACAGATCTCTTTCTCATCTGGAAAAGGCTGGAGGCACTGTGGGCATCGTGTTGATTGTTTTTTTTTTTTTATTCTGTTTTCAAAATCAAATTTAAAATCATGACTGGCAGATAATGAAGGGCAAACTGATGTGCACTGGAATGGACCATCTCCTAACTCTGGATACTGCACTGCATGACTGACATGTGACCCACATCCATGTGGGGAAGACCAAGGAGTGGTGGTGGACTTCTGACAGGGCAGGTACTCTCCTCCAACACTGGTGAGCATCGAGGAAATAGATATTGAGCTAGTGAACTCAGTGAACTTTACCTTAGCAATAACTGCTCAAACAATACACAGGCACTTTAAAAGTAGTGGTGGCTGACAGGAAGAGACTAAATGGACTGGTGAGGAAGGCCAGCTTTGTTCTGGGATGCCCTCATGGTTTTTCGCAGGTGACCGGAGACCAGAGGATGATGGCTAAAGATACCATCCCTAATAGAAAACATATCCCACCCTTTGAGTGGGATATGAACCTGAATTTATTTGTTATTCATTGTCCTTTATCTCCACTGTTCTTTTATTTACCATTTGACGTAAACAACCTTGGGTGCAAGCTGATTGTTGTAAGGTGCCATGTAAATAAACTTCTAAATACTCAAGGGTGCAAACCACTCACGTGCATTTGGGTTATTTGTATTCAGGAAATGTGTAATTATCAAATATGTTGTATTATCTGTGCTATTTGTTTGCACCCAACTGCTAACTAAACTATTTATTTGCACCACCTGCTCTGACATCTGATTCACTTCTAACACATATATGCACATCCTTTCTGACAATGTGACTTAATAGAAACAGTTTATACGAGTTTTGGCTGTGTGCCACTGTCTTTACACTTTTTGCTGCTGAAACAATGAATTTTCTGACTGCAGGACAAATAAAGGATTATCTTATCTTATGTTATCTTAGTTTGTGAATTCCAGTTCGCTGCAGGGACACGTACATTTTGTGGAGTAGACCCAATCTGTGATTAGCCAGTACAAGTGAAGTGTGAGAGAAGATGGGAGTGGCATAAACTACCCAGGCCAGCCATTCAAATTCTTTTCCTGTTTGATACAAAGAATTAATCTGGTTCCTCCAAATTAGACTTGGATTTCCAGTGGGAAGTACCGTAGACGCAGAAGAAACCGATTCTGCCCCCAGCCTGTTGCCATCAGTTTAGCTAATTTTGTACCAGCGGAAGTGTATGTTAACTAAAGGTGTACCAGATCCATTTTAGGGGAGAATTTTTCCCGAAGTTAATGGTATGACTGGTCATTCTAGACAGATGGTTTATAACTTGAACTTGAATCTGCTCAATAGGTCATTTCAGCTTCCTTACATGGAATGCCTGGAAAAACAGCTGACCTAACAATGACCCTGATGTTTGCTATGACTTGAAAGGTAAATTGACCAAGCTTTTTACCACAAACCTTACCCAGGGGAAGCCACTTCATGCATATATGGACTCCCAAGGACCACCACTCAGACCCATAATTACCAGCATCACCTCAGGTCACCTATAATATTGCAAACGCCTGACCACCATCATTACTCTCCAGTTGGAAACATACACACATCACACACAGAACTCCACAGACTTTGTCAAACAAAATCCAACAACTGGGACTGGCTCCAGGTGAAACTATTGTTTCATCTGATGTCACACCTTCATCTGAAGTAGAGGAGACAACTGGAGCAAGATGGAACCTTTCAAGGCAGGAGCACTTTTACTCCAGACTAGATCTGCACTCTGCTGCACCTCTGCCTCTCCACCACCTACTTCAAGCACAATGACCAATTTTACAGACAGAAACAAGGATGTGCCGTGGGTTGGGTTCTCCAGTGCCAACATTGTTGCCAACATCTACATGGAGGAACTGGAAAGCAGAGCACTGGATCCCTAGAAGGGTACAACACCAAGCCACTGGTTCAGATATGTGACCGACACCTGGGTCAACATCAAAACCAAAGAACTAGAGACCTTCACTGAACAGATCAACTCAGTGGAAGGCAACATCAAATTCACAAGATAGGATGCAGAGAATACCAAGCTGCCATTTTTGGACTAGAAGGATAGAAGTCTGAACACTGAAGTTTACTGGAAACCTACACATTCACACCACCCACTGGAACCCAAACTGTCTGTCATCAGAGCTTTACACCATCAGGCAAAGAATATTTCCACTAAGACAGAAAGGGAAAAAAAAAGAACAAACATTACTTACAAACACATCAACTGATCTTCTATTGTGTGTTTCATGGTTTCTTTCATCATGGTTGAGAAATCAAAGTTGGTGACTCATTTGTTATTCATCAGATGTTTAATCAACTAGACACATACAGTGTGTCATTGTGTGTTTAACAACTGGTAATGATAGTTATTCAGTTATTATTGAACATATTAAAAAAGTGGTTTGATATAAATAGGCTATCATTGAATTTGGACAAAAAGTTTATGCTGTTTGGAAATTGTAAAGGGAACAGTGATTTAAAGGTGGAGATAGAGGGTACATATATAGACAGAGTTGATGAAATTAAATTTCTGGGTGTGATTGACCATAAGATCTGCTGGAAACCTCATATTCAGCATATTCAAACTAAAGTATCCCAAAGTATTTCAGTTCTCAGTAAAGCTAAATATTTATTGAATAACAAAGCATTACATATTGTATACTGTTCACTTATTTTGCCATATGTGAATTATTGTGTGGAAATTTGAGGCAACACCTACAAATCCTCACTCCGACGATTATGTACACTCCAAAAAAGAGCCATCAGAATGGTCCGTAAGGCAGGTTTTACAGGACCATACCAACCAGTTATTTATAAACTCCTGCCTTCTAAAACTCCCCGATCTGGTAGAATTTCAAACAGCTTAGGTATGAAGCCAGGGACAAACAACTACCAGATAATATCCAGAAACTTTTTACTGATAGAGAGGGGGGTTATGATTACAGTGGAAACCTTAACTTCAGGACCAGGAGGGTCCGAACAACCATGAAGAGAATGTGCACCTCAGTCAGTGGTGTGAAGGTTTGGAATAAACTTAGCCAAGAACTGAAGCAATGTCCAAGCATGAGTGTGTTTAAGAAAAGGCTCAGACTGATGATTTTCAACAGGTGCAGGGATGATGATCTGAGGTGAACCTGAATGGATGTCTGTAAATAGCTTGTACTTTATTTATTAATGTAGCACTGGTATTTATTACCGTAGTTGATGTTTTTAATGTTGCACTGACTGTTTGGCACTTTTTAAATTTTGTTGTACTTGTTACAATGACAATAAAGGACTATTCTATTCTACATATTGGTGTGATTGTGTATTTTTGTGTGGGTGTGTGTATGTGGTGCATTTGGAGATAGTTGGATCTCCTTTGCTTTTCTTGGTCCTTCTGTGTTGTGGTCTGGCACTGTGGCTGTTTGGGTCTGGTTTCCCTCAGTGGTCAACATTTGTGCCCTTGGTGGTGGGGCAGGGGTGGGGCTCTGAGGGTCTTTGTGGACCTTAAGGGGTTTGTGTGGGGCACTGCATTGGCATGGGTGTTTAGGCCCTTGGAAGCGATGTTCGGGGGTTTGGCTCGGGTGCCTTCTGTCACTCTTCGTCACTGCTGGGATGTCTCCGCTGCATGGGGAGCCCCTGCTGGGGCGGGTTGGATGGGTGTTGCTGTTCGGCATCTGGTTGTTTGTGTTGATGTGGTGTCTTGTGTGGGCCAACCGGGTCGGGGACCCTCTTGGTGTGTGTGTATATATATATATATATTTGGCAGTTGTCATACTAAGAAATAAATAAACAGTCTCAGACTTCTATGGTAGCTTTATTTTAACAGTTATAGAAAGAATATTGAAAAAGGATTTTGAGAAAATTACATGAAAGGAAAAATAAAAATTTATTTGCAAGTCATTGAGGGAAATAAGTATTTGATCCCCTAGCAAAACATGATCTAATACTTGGTGGCAAAACCCTTGTTGGCAAGCACAGCTGTCAGATGTTTCTTGTAGTTGCTTTCTAGGTTTGCACAAACATCAGGAGTAATTTTCGTCCACTCCTCTCTGTAGATCATCTCCAAATCCTGAAGGTTTTGAGGCTTGCGCTTGGAAACTCGAAGCTTCAGCTCTCTCCATAGATTTTCAATAGGATTAAGGTCAGGAGACTGGCTAGGCCATTCCATGACCTTGATGTGCTTCTTATGGAGCCACTCCTTTGTTTCCTTGGCTGTATGTTTTGGGTCGTTGTCATGCTGGAAGACCCATCCATGACCCATTTTCAATGTCCTTGTGGAGGCAAGGAGGTTGTCACCCAAGATTTTGCGGTACATGGCCCCGTTCATGTTCCCATCGATGCGGTGAAGTCGACCTGTCCCCTCAGAAGAGAAACACCCGCAAAGCATAAGGCTTCCACCGCCATGCTTGACAGTAGGGATGGTGTTTTTGGGGTCATATTCAGCATTTCTCTTCCTCCAAACACGTCGAGTTGAGTTGAGATCAAAGAGCTTAATTTTGGTCTCATCTGACCACAGCACCTTCTCCCAGTCTCTCTTCTGAGTCATTAATATGTTCGTTGGCAAACCTGAGTCGGGCCTGGACGTGAGCCTTCTTGAGCAGAGGGACCAAACCATTACTTCTCAGTGTATTACCAATAGTTTTCTTGGTGACTGTGGTCCCAGCTGCCTTGAGATCCTTAACCAGTTCCTCCCGTGTAGTTCTCAGCTGATCTCTAACCTTTCTTATAATCATTGAGACCCCACGAGGTGATATCTTCCATGGAGCCCCCAGCCTAGGTTGATTAACAGTCATGTTGTACTTCTTCCACTTCCAAATAATTGCACCAACAGTTGTCACCTTCTCATTCAGCTTCTTACTTATGGTTTTGTAGCCCATTCCAGCCTTGTGGAAGTTCAACAACTTTGTCCCTGACATCTTTTGACAGCTCTTTAGTCTTGTCCATGGTGGAGATGGTGGAGTATTACTGAGTCTGTGAGCAGATGGCTTTTTATACAGGTGACTATTTGGAACAGGTGTCTCTCATGCAGGTAATTACTTCAGTGAGATTAGGAGTATGCCAGTGGTCAGTGGGAACCAACACTGGTCAAGGTTGGTTGGGGATCAAATACTTATTTACCTCAATAACTTGCAAATTCATTTTTATTTTTCACTTCGTATAATTTTCTCATTTTTTTTCAATATTCTTTCTATAACTGTTAAAATAAAACTGCTATAATAATCTGAGACTGTCTATTTATTTCTTAGTATGACAACTGCCAAAATCAGCGGGGATCAAATACTCATTTCCTCCACTGTATATATATGTATATATTTGTGTGTATAAATTGGGTATAAATTTTGTTGATTTTTTATTTTGACTTTTTTGGGGGAAATATGTCAATTTATTTAGATTTATTTCCAAGAGGTTCTCTATATTTCAAAATTATGGTTATGCACATGTGTCAGAGCATATTGATTTATGCATTTATTTATATATTTTCAGATACATAGATTCATGATAGTGTTTAAAATTGTTATGCTTTAAAAAAATGTTTTGACATGTCTGAAATGAATCAATAAAATGAAAAGACAATTAACATAGCAACTAATAAATTGAGAAATAAAGTGAGAAATGTGTTTTGCATGTCATTATAGACATCTCTATTTATGTTAAGAGTGTTTTCACACAATCATGAAATTACACATTATATTTGTAAAAGTCTCAAGATGTCGACTGACCAAGTAAAATAAAACATTTTCCTGCCTTGTAAACACATTCATGTGTAGAATGCCAATCCTTCATGAAAAACTTGCCTCACCTTGAAGTCTGTTGGTGCTAAAAATCTCAAAATTGAAAAGTTGCTCTGGATTGCTTTAAAAATCTTTAGTCCATTTATGAGACATGATGCACAATCCTTTTAGCCAAAAAAAAAAAAAAAAAAAACACAAAGCTGACTGACCAAAACAAGTGTAACTCAATACAGCCAAACTTTAATAGAAAGAGAAAAAAGATAATGTTCTGACAAGTAACTTTTAGTCTATGAAACATAGGAGTTATTGTTTCCAGTGATGAAGCTGAAGTTTGCGTTCCAGTAAAATTGATTTTGTCTTTAAGATTCAAACTCAACTAGAAAAGCACTCGGAGAGCGCAGACCTCCGCCAAGCGCAACAATTCCCCCATATGGTGATTTACAGATTGCGATAAAATCCGTGTTCTTGATCAGATCTGGATCAGCCTTTGAAATTTAATAGAGGTTCCCATTGTTAATCCCTGAGTCAAATTTCATGAGTTTTGGGCAATAGTTAATGGAGATATTGAGAAACACGTTTTTTGGCCCCATTGACTGCAATGTTATCGAAAATTTGAAAGGGATCCAGAGTCCAGGATTTCTTCCTTATCACACCCAAAATGAAAATCAGTTCTTCCTTTTAACATTTCTGACAACGCCTGAAAATTTCATCAAAATCCATCCATAACTTTTTGAGTTATCTTGTACACAGGCAGACAGATGAACGCCGGCAAAAACATTACCTCTTTGGCAGAGGTAAAAAAGAAGACTTGTGAAGACAGACTGTTTTCAGTGAACATCTGTGTGTGTGTGTGTGTGTGTGTGTGTGTGTGTGTGTGTGTGTGTGTGTGTGTGTGTGTGTGTGTGGAAAAAATGTGTAAATGAGATTCAGGTGCGGGAGGTGAGGACAGACGAAACGCCCCGTCGACTGTAGATCACTGTCATGTGCATACAGGCAAGCACGGTGATTGGACGGTTTGAACACATGCAGACTCTAATTGGTTGTTTTCTTGTTTTAAACAATCTAACTAGGAACCTCAGTGTCACGCTGTCAAAAACAAATTAAAAAACAAGTAAACTGCAATTAGGAAAACATGCCCTCATCTTTTTATGGTTTTTACAAGGCTGTTAAACACAAGATGATTTTCACAAGGTGGACATTTATTTTATCTTTTCAGGTTTGTACATGAATTTTATAGAGGCAAAACAGTGTCTGTAAACATTAACAAAAGCAACACAGCATTTCTTAAAACATTAAATCATCACAGGAAATAAAACCCCATATATAATCCATACACATGTCAAAAAACTGCTTACATTGTAGTTCATCTCTCATATTTACAGTGACGGCAGTTGTTTTAAAAACATCAACATGTCTTGCTTTTGGTCAACAAAACACTATCTACATGTTGTTATTAATACATTCTGTGGTTTGTGCCATTCGAAACTGCAGACATACATATGTTGTTAAAACTTAAGGTGGAGTTCTGGGTGGAAACACACAAACTGAAGGAAAAAAAAAGTCAAATAATTCTACAATGTGTGATCTGCTGACAAGCTATGGTCTTCAGCTCCAGTCATAAATGTTTTTCTAACTAAAAAAAATAAATACTTTTCTTACTGGAGACCAGTGCATGCTGAAGTCTGAGATCACAAACAGGCATGAACCACACAAAGTAAAAAAAAAAAAAATCTGCTAAGTATGGAATAAATTCTCTGAAATCTGATGACAAACTACTCAAAATGCATGATTCTGCTAAAAGCTGACCTTCAAAATAAGACAAAAAACGTGTTTTGAATAAATGAGACCAAGTTGCACGGTTATTAACTCATTGAATGCCATTGATGCAACGGCAGTGAGCATTTGCATTGGAATTGATGCCCATGGCAGCCAATGAGTTAAACTCAAAACATCTGTCCAGTGGTGATAAATCTGACTAGCTTCACCCTGAAGCTTATCAAACTTTCCCTCCAAAACTCAAAAAATGCTATTCGCCAACAAAAATCCTCCCACTCATTTTCTTTTCTTCCTTCCCCATTCGTTCCCTTAACTTCACTGACGGTGCCCTGCATGCTGAGTCTTGCCTCTCCCGCCATGAACTTTTCCTTACTCCTCTGTCTGCTCTCACACACTTCTGCAGAAGAGGAGAGCTTGGAGGATCAGAAAGACACGTAAAAAGAAAATGAGTGACGATTCCAGAGGCACCCCGTGTTTAGTTGTGCAGTATCTGAATTCCAATTAGTTTTTGTGTACAGTTAGCAAAACACGAACTGTCCAGAACCTTCAGCTGTCACAATGAATACTTGAAATAATTTTTTAAAAAATTGATAGAAATAGAGAATAACTAACTGTTTAACTGTCAAGAACATTTTCTAAATAACAAAAATTTCCTGAAACTTTAAATGAGGCAACTCTTGGAAGCTGGATCACGGAGACAAACTGAGCCAATGTTTTAATTGTTTTATTTCCCCCACTGCATGGTTTATTCCAATTACTTCATCTCATCCATAGGTCTATCTGACCAAGGGGTACTGGTCTCTCACATGTCTGACGTCTCTCACACATTGAGCTAGCTGCCACCTCCCCAGCTTCCACCTAAACGCTCAGGTATTAAGTTATGTTCATCGCCTGCAATATTGCTATGTATGTCTAGTAAGTTGGGAATGATTGGGCTGGAGCCAAATCTCAATTGTCTTATCATTAAGAAAAAATGTGAAGTCTTCATTGTGAGAGCTGACTGACCGAAGTACATGTCCTTGACAAAGTTTCATGTCTCTTAACGTTAATGAGTACAGCAGTCATTGAAGGCCTGTGGCAGACACTCAACCAGATCCTGCAAGAATAAAAATGGCAGCACAAAGTTGGTAGCTTTTAGGTCTACCTAGTAAAAACTGTAATATGATTTTGTACCAAAGTCTCAATCTTGGAGCGTTGGATAAACTGTATGCAGTTTTATGAAGCTGCTAAACCTTTCTGTATTATACAATTTTTTTTTTTTTTATCACATGCAATTCAGCCAACATTACAGTAACAGTTATAACTGAAAGTAGATATAAACTTCATGATTCACTACATTTGATAACATTAGTTTCAGATAATTAGATCTGATAAACTTCTAGATAAGTGTAGCTCCCGTGTGGATGATTCAGTGAGTCAACTGAAAGCAGTAATAAGATCTTTGTGGAAAAAAAAATAACAAAACAAAACCACTGCTTCTGATACAGCACCATCACAGATGTTACTTGCTTTTAGCTATCTTACTATCTAAGCCTTTGAAGCGGCTGCCCTCGCCCACGTGTAATTTATTAAATGTCAGTGTCCTTACAGCGCGCAGATGTTATTGAGTTGGTGGCTGCCGCTTTAAATGGGACATACTCTACAACGGAAAGTCGTTTCTTTGTCAAAAGATAATTTATTAGTGGCAATCTTATTTTTTAAAGACATGTGAAGAAGAAAGAAGAGAGATTTCTAGTAACCGCATTATTAAAAAAGAAAAAAAAAACTCAAATGTTCTCAAAATTTAGTGTTGAGAAAGTGGACTTTACAGGTGCGTCAGAAACACTTTTACAAACGCACAAACAGATATTTCTGGCCACCAATAAACCTGTCAGGACCAAAAATCAAAAATCAAAAATCTAAAACTGAACTTTATAAATCCTCCACTGCACTTGAAGCATCCCCTATCAGGCAAACCCCACCCACCTGGCACAGGCAGCAAGACAAATTAAACCACAACATTTTTTTCCACATTATTTTGACCCAGAAACCTGAATGTCTGCCTGTGTGGCCCCTCTGTGTGTGATCACCCATGTGTGTGTGTGATCACAGTCATTTGGTATTACTGTGTGTGTGTGTGTTCTTCTCGGGTTTCCAGCAGGATAAAGACAGTCACTCATCGCAGTCACCACTCCATCAGCTTCAGTCCAGAAAAAGTCTCCACAGGAGATTTTCTCTGTGTTCTGAGTTTCCCAAAGGAAGTGGATTGTGGTGGTGGAGGGTCGCGGGGGGGGGGGGGGGGGGGGCAAGACAAAAGCTGACGGAAAATGTTTGCTAACGACACGAGGGAGAGAAAAAGATGTATGGGTTTGTTGAAAGGCAAAAAAGATCAAAGATGCAAATGATTAGATCAAAATAAGAGCTCAAAATCCAAATCCAGACATAATCCATAGCTTGGGCCACACCAAAAATCCACCATATTTGTCAACCAGACAGAGGCCACTTTGTAGGAGTCCAGCTGGATCTAAATGGACGCTCCTCCTCCTGGATGCACAAGTGGACCATGGGAAACAAAATGGTGGGATGTTTGGGCCTTAAGAGAAACAAAAGAGAGGAGAAACTGTTAATAGAGCCAAACTTATTATTCCTTCCCATTTTATTGACATAACATACTATGCTTGGCTTGATGGATAATGTTTTTATCCATCGATAATCAGCAGTCACCAACTTTAGTTTCTCATGAAGCTGCAACATGAAACCACAGAGGCTGTATGTAATAGCTGAGATGGTGAAGCCACTGTGGAGTGAAGCACAGCTGTACTAAAGCTATTGGGTGTAAGAGCTCTCAGTGCATCAACATAAACAGAGATAAGGAAGAGATAATGAGAGGGAAAGGTGGTTTTAAAAAAAAGGCCTCTTTTTGCAGCTGGTCAATTAGACAAATTAGATTCAAATTAGACAAATTAAAGGCAAAATAATGTACACAGGTAATCATTTTTTTTTTCTTTTGTCTTTTCCTTTTAAGTCTTATCTGCCGTCTTGTGTCAGCAGGTCGGGCAGAACATAAATGTTTCCCAGTATACAGCAGAGATGCTGCAGGTAGAGACTTTAAGCAGAAAGCTGCAGCAGGGTTTGTTATTTCCATGCCTCACATGCGCGCACAGCACGCACACACCCAGGAAGCTGTGACCCTGAAAAAGTGCACAGTTACACGCGCTCAAGGCTGTGTTTGGTTGACTTAAGTCGTGATGGCCTTGGCAGCTACTGTTTCAACACTGGCTGGCCCACATTTATAAAAAAAGATGCGGCTCATAACCACGGAGCTTCTAAGCTGGTGTAGGAAGATGGGCCACTTTCTAACCTCTGGTGTACAAACAGCGATTATGATTATGAATGATTATTTGGAGATATTGCTGCTGTGTTTTGTAAATTGACAACAAAAAAAAAAAAAAAAAAGTGAGTCATAATGATAACAAAATTACATGGACAGTTAGGCAAAATGACAGTGAAAATGGCAAATAAATGACATACATGAAGTGCATGGAGCAAACCGTAAAGTCCTTCACAGCAACATTCTACAGTCTGTATGATGATTCACTGCTGAGTAGATAGACATGAACACTAAACTATTTCAATTAACCGGTAACCACTGATACCATGGCAACAGCTGTGGCCTCAAAACACTGGAGTATTTTCAGTGAAGTGGTTCCAGTTTCACTATAATGGAAAAGGAAATTTATGATGCATGTTTTGTGAATTATCTTTTAATTCAGTGAGACATTGTGCAAATTTGGACCCAAATCTTGTTGAGAATTTGGTTGCTGAATTTGGATACTAAATATTTAAACAAATATTTATTTTGTCAGATCATTATTTGGATGACTCTCTGGAAAACTCTGCATTATGCCACATTTCAACTATGTGTAATCTCCCCCTATCAGTCCAATGTAGGCGTGGCCCAATCCAGTCCTTCCAGTTAACAATGTTTGTGAATGCATAACATAAAGAATGCAGTCATTGGAGAGACTCACCAGCAGTCAGTGAGGACATTTTTAATACGGTGACTCCAGCCTGAGGAAGGAAAAAAAAAACAGAAAACAGTGATTAAGTCTGACAAATGCAGTTTGCAAAATTATCAGTGTGGACATTGTGAGGATGCTGACAGTCACACAGTCTGTGATCACAGCTGAAATGACAGCTATTATGATTTCAGATGACTCAAATGTCAACATAAAACAAGACGGCATTATTTGCTTGGAACACATTTGACACTTCGTCACGTACACAAACTCTAGTTTCGGTGTTTTGAAGATTAGGTTCAGAAAACAAGTCGATGAAATCTTTCCAACACACACTGAGAAGGCTGCTGCTAAACCTTTAAACATCTCAAACTTTTAATTTGTTGAATGCAAAGTTTGCATAGAAATGTCATTTAGAAGATTACAAGATTAAGAAAAAAAAAAAGCTAAATTTAAAGCAACAAATAGGAAATAAATCACTTTAGGCCAATCACACTGCAGTTCAGGTCAGCTGGACATATATCTGAACGTGTGGTCTGAAGTATTTTTGCACACTCCAAATATTCTCAAATAACATGTTTTGTTATCGAAGCTGAGAAAGATTCACACCCCGAGTGTCTGATAAAATAATAATAAACGATAACAATAAACTTGAGGCAACAAATGCATCAAAAGCATGTCAGCAACTGGACTTCCTCAATGGTGGTTGAAAGCATGTCAGCTATGATGGACAGGATGTTAGCGTATCATTAAAGGTACTTTACACACACACAGATGAGCCATGGATGGTATAATCAGAGATAAACCAGTTTGTATCTTTTCTTATCTTATCTTATCTTATCGCCTAGCCAAGCATACAGCATACAGCTGATAAGCATACAGTTTAAATGCCCGCACTGACGGTTAACAATATCAGCTGGAGTGTAGAAGATCTTTTAGGGAGGATTAATTTCAACAACACAGCAAGGCAACAAGCATCAAGTTAATTTTCCTACCAAATCCACCACATACCCTGCTCTCTATCCTCTGCCACTTTAACCTGCTGAAGGTTTTAGCAGTTGCAGAACCCCCCCCCCTTACCTTCTATTTGTGTTTACTCTTCATGAAACCAACCGTATTACCCTGCAGAAGCATGCAGGAAGGAATTTCTTCCAAAGCAAACATCCGCCTGCTGCATTGTACAATACTTTTCTTTTGAATCATTGAGTGTTATCACTGAAACTGTTATACATTTTTTTTTAGTTTGTTTTTTTTAATCAGATACTGATAAGAACAGGTACAGACCAAACAGGAGAACTTAAATATGTCAAAGACGAAAAGAAATCTCCCACTGCAAATGTCTGCCAAAGGTGTCAAGTATCAGTGAGATTGTAGGTAATCAAACGCAAAATAAAAGGAAAGGAAAGAGATGGAATAAAAGAGATAAAGAGAATCATGCTGCAATACATTTTTAATTCATCATTAGTCCTATAGTTTACATGGAAGCCAAAGTCAAAGATGGAGCTTAAGAGCTAATTTTTTTTGGATTATTCTTGGATTTTAGATCCTACAGTCTAGGGCCGGACAATTAATCGAAAATTAATTGAAACCAACATTCAGAATGAAAAATCAGTGTTATCTTTGAAAAACATCCCTATTTTAAAAGTTGATTATTTGTAGCAAAAACCTTGTCGGTGATCTATGAGGGCAAAGAATAAAGCAGCTCTAAAATAATTGCCCATGAATCGTAATCGAGGTAACATGTTCAATTATTTATGATATTGATTTGGGCTCACGTCGACCAGCCCTAACGTAGTCATTCACCTTCAGCCTGGCCAGCTATATTTTTCCTGGCCAATCACTCACTTCATGAAAATTCTCTTTGGTGAAATGCGTCCACTACTCCTTCGATCAACAAGTTCAACAACATCAGTCATTCACTGGCACTCCTACATGACTGGATGACAGAGAGGAACCAGTATCTCTTTAATTCTGTATCTCTTTGATACAAAAGAAATGCATCAGATTGCCTGGCCAGACCAGTTCACCTTATTTTTAATTGATGCCACATTTGTACTTCCAGCCACCGAGAACCTAATCATCTGAAATGATTTAATAAGAGACAATTTTTTTTATTCCATCTAACTTTGGACGTCTTTAAATTTTTGACTGGTATGATTACAAACTGGGTTCTGAATCACATTCTGTTTAATTGTGGTTTTGAAATATTCCAGCCACTTAAAAATACTTTCTTTTTTCGTAATCAATGGCTCAAACCCACAAAATATCAATTTCTTTGTGATTTAAAAGAAAAGAAAAGCAAGAAATCCTCAGATCCGAGACCAAGGATTCTTCATTTGTTTTTTAATAAGCATCAAATGAAGCAGCATGAATGGCCATGGGGTAAACCTTTTGACAAAAACACCATATCATGAAATTAGTGAAGAATGGCGTAGTTTAAGCAGGAAAAGGAAGTGGCAATTATGGCTAGATTTTGTTGTAAACTTGATTCTTGTCAATAAAGATGAAAGAAACTGAGGGCTGAGCTGCAGAGCAGCGACATGTGTGAGCTGAGGAAGACGAGTGCAGACATGACAGGGACATTCCTGCCGTTCTCATTGAACACAGGCCTCGCCCTGCTTGAAAGAAGTAGATGGAAAAAAAGAAACTACAAATGATCCTTTGATATACAGCTGACCCGGAACGGCTTTTAAAAGAGGCCTCGGAACTCTGAAGTAATCAGAGAACATTTTGGACTACTGCTCACACACAGAAAATATGCTTGTTTTTACAAAGTTCATGTCCGCTCCCTGAGAGTCAGGCTGGGGGGCTGAATCCAGGGGAAAGGGTTCTGCACCATATCATCATTTTTGTGGATAAAGTAGCAGACAAAGATGACGGATCTCTGTGCAGGTAGAGCCTCTATTCATGTGCAAATATGTTACTAAATTACACTTATGAGAGTATCAAATGAGAAAACACTGCTGAAACTTGTTTCTGCTGAAAATAAATGATCAAAAAATATGTTTTTGTAAGAATGAAGATCAGTTCTCACATGTCTATTTATTAAAAAAAAATATATTACAAACTTAAAAAAGGCGCATAAAGCTAAAGCAGCAGAAGGTTGTTGCTTTTAGTAAAAAGATAAAGTCTGATAAGACTTCTGGGTAGGAGGTATGAGGCTCCACATGCACCTTGTAATTTTGACTGAGGGGTGTGACGGGAACGGGTTTTCCCACCTGAAGATTGTTTTTCTGGAGGCAGCAACAAGAGAAGGCAATAAAAGTGGGATTTTTTTTTTTTTTTTACTTGTCAGTTCAGTAGTTTCAGCGGTTTTGCATTCAATTTGGTTAATTTATTCTAATATTTAATATTTTCTCTTCAGATTTATAAGACCAAAAGTTTGTTTGTTATATGCATAAATTCGGGCTCTCCCAGTAACGTGAGCCACTAATGAGACAAGAATGTGAGACGCCGTCTCCATGAGTTCCTGACAAACAAACAGATATCCACAGTATTCAACTGCCAACCGCTGATATTCAAGACTGACAAGTGTCTCCTCATAAGTTTTCATTTCATGTCAAGGGTTTGTAGTTACACAACTACCACAACATGCTGAAATATTCACTTAAGTATGCACATGAATAATACTTTTGCACATAAATGACACATTAACCAGCCTTTAACTAACACATGATCATAAAGGAAGTTTCGAAGTTGAGACTGCATGGAATTCTGGATCATGGTAACTGGAGCGTTGAGTAAAACATTCCTGCCACACACAGCAAAACAGAAACTGATGGCTGCATACAAAGTTTCAGTAAGAGAGCTAAGAGGGAAACCAAAACAAGTAAGTAAAATGAGGACCCGTCAGTTGGAACTGAAGGATTTATTGTTCCGCTGCAAAGCAGAAAGCCTGCTGAGTGGACCTAAACTGTAAGTTGAACCTGGTGCACAGCAGTGCGTTTACCTACAAGATTCTTGTCTGTGTCATGAACCGGCTCTCACTGGGTTTTTAAAAAATCTTTTGCAGGTTTTGTCACAAAAATCAACAGCTCTGTTCATGTCAGGTGTCTGAAGTGCAGAGTATATTAGTTGGTTGTGGTTACCTTATGTTATTTGGATGTTTGTTGTTAGATTGAGCTGAATGTCACCGAGCAGCTTCTGAGTAATTAGCTTTAATGAGTGTGGGAAACGTTGAGTCCCAGCTGGTACGATAAAGGGCAAGAACAAGCCAGGATATTAGAGGAATATTATAGGCTAATATGTGAATGAATTGTAATAGGCAGGGCCCATGTTGTTTCCTTTTGCGTTGGGGCTCAGTTCTGACTTGTTACGCTATTACCTCAAAGCTGTAATTAGCTGTACCGCCTGAAACCTTCAAACACAGTTGTTGCAGAGATTATTGTACATTATGTCTTAATTGTTATTGATATGTAGCAAAATAAAATAAAAACTAAAACTAAACAAAAATATCAACCTTTGGCACATAATATACACGTTGCTCTGCAGTGAAAATATCACATCAGTTATTTAATTAATGCTTTAAAGGAAAGGCGGTGAGGCATCAGTTTACCTGAGAACAGGAATATGAAATGTTTCCACCAGACACGTGAAGACTGCTTGATTATTCAATTCTGATTTTGTAATTCAAATTTAAATTTGCGTATCATAATCCCCAAACAGCAACGAGCTGCATGCACTTCCTTTACCCTCAACTCAACCAATCAGCAGCTCCTCTGACCCCCCACCACTCAGGCGGAGGAGGTCAAGACTTCCTGACTGTGACTGACAACACAAAGAGATGGAATGGAATGTAGTCAGACGGTGTTTTTTTCAAAACAGCTGAAACCCCCACAGACAACAGACAAACCTCATGAAGGATGAGATCACATGGCCATGTACAAGAGGAAGTGTGGATGAGTTTGCGTGCATGTGTGTGTTCGGATGGTGGACACTTCAACCTGAACCGAAAACAGAACTGAAGACATTAAACCTTGTAAAATTCATTAAAGACAGTATTTCTCTCATGTGCTATTTAACTGATGTTGAACGGTAGGTGATAAGAAGCTCTGAACGTCTCCTGTTCTAATAACATTACTATAAAAAGCCATTCAACTTGTAATCAGTGCTATGTTTGAAGCTTGTAGGAGTAGTAACCGAAATTTAACAAAAAAAAAATTATATAACCCAACATCTAATACTGTAACTTGCTATTGAAGCTCTGACTAGGGAAATTAAAATAGAGATAACAAATAGCTTTAAATAGTAGGTTAAAGGTTAAATTACAAAAAAAAAAAAAATAGGAAGTAATAGAAAAACTTAAGAAATACAGTGACTAACAGCATATATTATTGACCAGTGACAGAAAGCTGATCTGAACAATCACGATTAATAGTTCTGTGAAGGTTGGTGTAAGTTTAACCTGTTATTCACATATTATTCGCATGCAACATGCAACATCTACTAACATTTTTTCTTCTATCATTCTTGCGTGCTGTGCTTGCATGCATTTTAATCAGCTTGTGACATCAGCACCTTTTTCTAAATATAACATCAGCATTTCTAACCAAATTATAAATAAAGCAAATAAAATTAAAACTTCAGACTTAATTGCCTGTGGCTTTGCAGCATTTGGCGAAAGTCTGGGTTAAACCTGGAATTATGACCGGAGCGACATCTGCCTCGGTCAATTTACTTGGTAGGATCCTCTGAAGTAGAGGTAATGCACCACGGTCACTGTCTGCCAAATGCCAGTCAATAAAAAGAAAAAGAAAATAGCAAAAAAAAAAAAAAGAGATGGTTCAAACTTGAAGCAGATGCTGAGATGGCTGAATAGAGTCAACAGCTTCTTGAATTTATTCATAGCTTGCTAACAGTGAAAGTTGTGCACTACCAGGCGGTACGGAGCGGTAGCTTGCTAAGTCTGTACATCCAAACGGCTCCTTTGCTGTAAACGGAGACATGACAGCTGAAAGGACTGAGGAGGAGGCCGGCCACGGTACAGTTCTAGCCTCCTCAATTTTACCCCGGATCCCTGGGAATGGAAATGCTGCTATGTAGATGCACCAACGATGGAGGCAACATTAAACTACCTCAGATTATCGCTGGTAGAAAACTGCCTCTAGTGGGTAATGCAGGCAACAGATTTTGACAAAAAAGGAAAAGATTAAAAAAAGATTTGCACAATAGAAGTTAACTGCTGTTCAGTCAGTATAAGAGCCCTCCACCTGCCAGAATGTCTGGTCTTCTGATTTCACTCATAATGTATTATAATAAATGAAAATATTGTGTGGACATGTAAACAAGGTTAAAAACTTTGAATTTAAAATATGATGGCAAGAAAAATAGATCATGAATACACAAATTAAAAATGTTTTACTCACTTCAGTGTACTTCAAAGACAACAGTTTTGTGACTTTTGGCATCAGTCAGCTGGAATCACTGAGCAGTGAGGTAATGTTACCTTTAAAATCTGCGTTTTTGAACCAAAGCCATACCTAGAAGGCTTTAAGATCAACTTCCCAGCTTCCCCTGTACGATTAACATTAACTTCCAGTCAGACAATAGATCTGGAGTGGCTACTCTCTCACTATCTAGAAAGATTAGATACATTAAATTTGTGTAGTAGTGAACTATAACCCACTCAGTCATTCACCACAGGTGGATCGATCTTCAGATCCCCCTTATCCTTGTATCAGCTCGGACTGAGACATTAAACGCCCAAATCACTACATGTTGTTTTTGAATTATATTTTTAATAACTGACAAGATCGCGGTGCATCACATTAGCAATTATATCCAATGAGATGACTTGAACAGCCCCTGCTGTTACTGGATGCACAAGGTTTGGTTCAGTTTATAATTTGGACTCCACCCCAGCTGGGTAATCAGAAACCAGGATTCTATGAGGTGATGCAATGTGAGATGCTTTGTTGAGTCATTTGTTCCAATGCGACCATGACATCAAAGTAGATTAAAAATTTTGATTCAGTCCTGCGAAGATGTGTCTTACGTAGCCCTTCAGAAAACTGTTTTTTTTTTTTTTCAGTTAAATAAAATCTTTAATGAAAAGCTGTTAAAAGTTAAACTGAACCCTTTGTGGGCTGCTATTAAAAAATATTTTTAGAGCCTGTGAGCCACAGACAGAAGAGGAGAGTAAGAGTACTGAGAGTGAATAACACCCTGATGTCCTGGGTGTGAACCTGAGATTCGCTGACAAGAAGAAAAACACAGAATAACAGCTGACAACTGCACTTTCATTCATTCATTTTGAATTGATAACTGTGAGTTGGTTTTTGATGATAAATTTTAGTTAACTAACAGTGAGACACCCACAAAGCGACATGTTTACTGATGAACCTCTGAAATAATGCTGCGCTACCAGTCCAGACTTTCCATCAGTCCCTCACCAGTCTGTCATCCTGGGTCTTTATTTCTGCTGTCAGCACTGGTCACAGCTTCTCTTTACTTTTCCTGGTGTGTGCTTATGATGTCTGAAAAAGGCTGAAGGGAGCAGTTAGCTTCCTGCCTTCCTCATCTTTCTCCTCCTCTTTGACACACTTCTTTAGTTTCCTCCACTTCCACCACGAAAGTCTCTCATGCGTCACAGATTGACACTAAAATCCAACAAAATATTCTGTTGTGTTTAGTCAAAGTCTGTCAACAACCTGACTACTGACCAATCAGATGACTGGGAAACAGAGCCAGGGCTTCTGCAGCATCCTGACGGGAAGAATTTGCAATGAATTACAGAATAAACTCCAGAGAAATTCATCTTCCATCTTGCTGCTCTAAGCAATGAATTTTCCCACTAATCTTATAAAAATGACAAAATCCTCCTGTCATCAGTGTAGACAGCTTTTGACAGTGACGATGATAATATGAGAGCTGACACCTGATAACCTCTGTAGTGTCAAATGATCCTGACAGGAGTTTGTCAAAGCAAAGGGGGAGGGGATCGTTTGCGTAAAGGACAAACCCTGGAGCTAACACCTGCGAGAGCAAACAGGCTTTTCTTGTATTTTTTTTTTTTATGTTTGTTTGATTTTCTTACAAGACCATATCCACAGCCCTCAGTCTGCGATGGAAAAAGTCTAAAATAAACTTTTTCTTTGAAAGATACATCATTGGAAAAGTGATGAGATGCTTACGAAACGCTAAATGTATCTTCAAAATTGTGTCCTCATCTGCCTGATTTCTAAACCTGAATGATCCTGTTGAGGGTCAAAGGGAGCCTGTAGCCCATCGCTGGTGCCACTGGTTGAGAAGTGAAGGGGTGGGGCACACCCTGGGTACCCCGCCAGTCCATTACAGAGACAAAATTAACTATGGGAAACTAAACTCCACACATAAAGACTGCAGAGAGGATTTGAAAGTGGAACTTTCTTGCTGTGAGATAACAGTGCAAAACACACCACCGTACTGCCCACAAAGAAGAAAAAAAAGGCTTCCACTGCATGTGCATGTGCATGTGCATTTCCTCAGTACTCTACATAACAAGAATTACTGGTTGGGCTGCTATTAGTCATGACTGTGCCAAGTTTGAAAGTTGCGTCTACCTGCACTAGACTACATGGTATTGAGCCAGAGAAGGACAATATTCCTCATCTGGGTCCACAATCTAAAGGTATAAACTGAATCTATTTTAGTCAAGTGATCAATATTTGTAATCACAGCTCTCTGTGATATTATCAAGATACAATGTAAATTCGTAAAAATTTATTTTATTTTAAATTTTCCGGAAATGCAACCCTACATTACCAGCCTCACCCTTTAATAAAGTTGCACTGTTGATTCTATTTAATTTAGTTTATTTAAAAATGTTTAAAAGAAGAGGTGAGAGGGGTGCAACAAACACAGAATAACTAAGGCTGATAGAAGGCATGCAGCATTTTGATGATCCCAAGTATTCAAATACTGTACAACATGTTGAAACTAGAAATAAAGAGCCAAGTGATACAAAATTATAACGCTGTCACTCTTTCCAGGACTGCAGTTGGTCCAAACAGGATGGATAGGTTAGCATCAAGGCAACGCAACAGGCTTTGACAAAGACACTATTGCTATTATTATAAGACTTTTAATAGAAATATTTGATCTGTTACATATAAATGAAAAAGGATTTGACCTAACTGACTCGTCATACCATATTCTACAAAAGTCAGTATGCACCAAATAAGATAAAGTGCCAGCATCTTTATCTGCTTGTATCCAATATGGAAACATTGTAAAAAAAAAAAAAAAACATGATGTTGCCTTGGAAGAAAATGCTTCACTCTACTTTCACCAAGCCTTGCTGTTTGATATGTGCTTTGTACATCTGTAGCTGTGATGCAAATAATCTTTCAGAAAGGAGCGTGTGTCATCAACAGATGCTCCTCTAATGGTAGACAACCAAACGGTCAGAACCCAGGCACTCATAATGCTCTAACAATGACTGTTGCCAGATAAAAGAAGATGTGAAAGTAGAATAAAGAAGGAAAAGAAAAGTTACTTTACTTGACCTGCATCACTAACATTGAAGGTTTTTAGATTTAAAAGCGTTGGGGCCAGAGCAGCTGTTAAAGTCTATATTTCCAGTCACTGGAATAAGGGATGTAAAACATCTGTCCCTGACTCATCTTTTTGTTCTTTGACAGTTTCTGTTGTGCTCACAGAATGTTGAAATGTTGCAGGATGTGGTGCAAGATCACTGCCAATAGTATGTGAAGGATGTGCCTTTGAGGTGTGAAACAATGTCTTCATTCTGTCAGTTGATATCAATATAATTGCTGCTTGTGAAAAAAAAATCCCTGTAAGCTTTAATGCCTTCAGGAATGCAGTCAGTAATTTTGTAGTTTTCCAAAGAGCTACATATTCTTTTCAATGTCAGACTTGATAAAGTATTATTGTAGTATGCTGAAATGATCTCACCTTGATAGCAGTGTTTTCTTTGGAACAATTGGTCCACGCTGTCTTTACTTTTTGAACTTTTTTTTTTTTTTTTTTTAGTTTTTGACCACACAAAACCGCTTCTTTTATTATTGTTATATAAAGGTGCTTCTGGCTCTGTTGCGTCTGTGTAGGCACCTTGAAAATGCAAGTATTGCATGTAATTTCAGAGAAGTCTTCATGCAAAGTTGTTGCAGACACGGTCAACAAAGAAGGAAACATAATTATCCACTCTTATCCTGTAAAGGTAGACGTTCAGCTCAGCGGGAAAACTGCTTTTATGAAGGTTAAGAAACTCAACACCAGCTTTCCCTTCCGTTCTGCGGAAATTAGTTCAAGGAGGACATGGACAGAACAAGATATCAACACACCCAAAACTATTAAGTATGATGGCACTTTTGTGCACTTTTGATGCATGCCATGCATCCTGCTTTCTGGTTCTTGGATCAACTAATTGGAAGCTTACGGATAGTTTAGACAATGACTTGTGTTTGTGCTTTTTCTGTTTAAACATGCCTTCAATGCTCCTTAAGGCCAAGCACTCTCCATGAAGACATGTTTTTTCCTCAGCAAAATCTGAACTACACCCCATCTAACACAAGGAATCAATCCTAAATAATCAGAAAATTTTCCCAAACAATCTGGCCAGTCAAGTCTATAAGCCCACTTTGAGATATCGCAAAGCCAGACTTACTTACGGAACTTTCTGTCGGCAGTAAAAGAACAAGGCGATGGCGGCTCCAACTGCAACAAGGCAGGCGATGACGATTCCAGCGATAGCTCCATCTGAGAGTCCATCATCTATCTCATCTACAAAAAACAACACAAAACACCATTTAATTTATCTTTCATAGATACAATATTATGAGAAGTCTCATACAGTGTTTTTCACTGAGCTCTGTTTGTTTAAGGTTTTCACCATGGGCACAAAACAAAAGAGCTTTGACGCTGCTTGCTGTGGTTTTTCAATTTTGGTATCTCTTCCATAAATTGAAAAAACTGAAAGAGGACATTGGTCTTCAAGAGAGAAAAAAAACAGGCTACATGGACAGATGCCTGATGTGGTAAATCAACAGGGGACAGTAAGAAAACCAGGATGTCAGTTCCTTAGCGCTGTCTTTTCACTTTCACATGTGGGCGCATGCTGGAGGTGCAAACAGGATGTTGACACTGAGACTAATGAAAAAATAAATAAATAAATACAGCTGCTGCAAGATTAAAATGCATAGATAAATATGACTTTAGTAGGTTTTGCCAAATTATGGCAAAAATATATATGCAGACAGTTAAAAAAAAAGACTAATAGTGTGTCATCCTGAACTGTTTTTATTTTTTAGTCTCAGTCTGTGACTGCAAAGAAGACAGGAGCTCCATATATTTATTTTCTGAAGTATTCATTTATCTTTTTTTTTTTTTAATGAATTATGATATTAAGATAAGGTGAGAGATTCTGAGATTGACAAAACATTATTTTTGCTAAGGCTTTCTGCCTCTGTCTTCTAGTAATTTGTGCATGTCAAAACTGACTAAGAAATGTAAACTTTAAATGGAGTTGAATGTAAATAAATTATCTAGAAGGATGGTGCGCTGCTGATGTTATTTGTGCATTTACTTCTCCAGGTGATGTGAGAAAATGTGCTCTCCTGTATCAATGAGCTCACCTTTGACACTGACGAAATGAGAGAAAGCAGCTCTCTTGCCAGTGATGGAATTGTACGCCTCGCATGTGTAATTTCCAGAGTTTTTGAACGACGCTTTCTTAATGGAGAGCTTCATTGTTGTCTCAGACAACAGTGTGTCGTTGAACTTCCAAGTGTAGCTGGCAGTAGGGACGGATGAGGCAGAGCAGGTGAGCTCCACGGTGTCATCCAACTCTACTTCTACTGGACCTTCCACTTTCACTTCTTCAGGCCCATCTGGACAAGAAAATGTGAATTAACAATGAAAACAGGCAGAACCAGCATTTATATCACTCTGAATGAATGTGGAGCAGCATACCATTCAACAATGAAGCAAATAATTAAGGTAATAGAAAGAGGGAAAGGAGCATGTTATCAAATACCACAAATGCTTTAGCAAAGCAAGCACTCACAGTTGACCACCATCTTGTAGACCACTTCTTCTGAGTTGACAGGGTTGCTGAGCTTACACATGTACTTTCCATTGTCCTCTTTCTGCACAGATTCAAACTTAACAGAGCTCTTATTGACGGAGAACACAACGCGGGAGCTTGGAGACAGAGTTTTGCCGTCTTTTGTCCAGGCTATATCCTTCACACTGCCTGCTGCTGCCCTGCAGCTGAGGTTGGCTGTGCTGTTGTTGGCGATGAGGGTGGCTGTTGGACCTGTGATTTTAGCACCTTGAATTGGCTCTGTGAGCATTAGAAGGAGAGAAGGACCGCACATTACTAATGACTCCTGTTATTTCTCTATCTAATGACACAGTGTGAAAATTAAAATCAGAGATGATTCCAAACCTTTTCTTCCTTTACTACTGTAATGCTGGTGATTACATACTTTAGGCTTCACTTAACTGTTTCAACTTGCCAAATACCTTGACTCACCAGAATAAAATGCTCAAGTGATTTCCTTTTTCATGCAAACTCCCTTCTTCAACACACTCCCTCTCACTCTCTCATCAACCAAAATGAAAGAAAGAACAGAAACTCTTCAGGGCATAAAGTGAGACCATCCACCAACCCAACAAGTTTCTCTCTCTCTCTCTCTCCAACACACACACACACACACAGGAGTCCAAACACAGAAGTGGTTTGTCACCAACAGGAAAAGAACATTAAATTACACTTGAGCATCTCCTCTCTTTGTTTGTCAACATTTCAGCACCTCACAGGTACAAGCAGTGATGTGTCTCCTACGAGTCAAATGTCACACGCAGCCAATGCGAGTCCACTGAACAGTCTCGTGCCTTGAAGGCATGTTGCAGAGAAAAGGAAAGGTTTCATTCTGCTTAATCTCTCCTGTCAGTGGACCTCTCACTCAGTGTGAACTGATCTGATTTCATGTAGCCAAGATGGCAGGCGAGGATAAAAGTGTTTGGGGTGTGTAATATTAAATCAGACACGTACATTTTCTTTTTTTTAACTAAAAAATGCCTTAAATGTTCCAATAATTTCCAGTTCCACGCAACACTATACCGGTTTTAAAATATTTCTGTCATCCAACTTAAAAATTTAAGCGAAACTGACCTTAAAAGCTGCTGCCTGTCAATCACTTTAAGCTCTATATTACAGTCTCATCATCACTTTTTGACCTGTCTGCAACACAATTTTGCATCGCAGTTATGCAGCGATGCCTTGCATTGGAGAAAAAAAATACATTAGTGTTAAACATCCATCCATCAACTTTCGCTTTATCCGGAGTCGGGTTGCGGGGGCAGCAGCTTCAGCAGAGAGGCCCAGACCCCCCTCCCCTCAGCCGCCTCCACCAGCTCCTCTGGGAGAACCCCGAGGCATTCCCAGGCCAGCTAAGAGATATAGGGCCCGATCTTCCGTCAAACCTCCTAAAGCTGCTATTATGGGATAGCGGGTAGCGGGAGGGGCGTTCCCCCACAAAGAACACAATCTTCTACCTCCCTAAACCTGCGATCTTACCTGCGCTAACCGCTATATTATGCATATATTATGCATGGGAGTGGTTAGGGTGTTCCACCTGTTTAACCAATCAGCGCGTCAGTAGCCATTGCCTTTGAGAGCAGGTTGCGCTACCCACAAACTGCTATGGAGCGTCTTTTCATCCAGATCGGAGCAGCTCTCATGGGCAGCTCGTCTGGGACTCTGCTGTAGAGCTTCCTCCTCTTCCTTCCTCCTCCTCCTCTGCACCGATAGCTTAACTAGAAAAACACTGGGTGAGCACAGACCTCCGCCAAGCACAAGAGCCTTGCCTTTTGGCTCAGCTCTCTCTTCACCACAACGGACCGGTACAGAGTCCACACCACAGCAGACGCTGCACCAATCCGTCTGTCGACCTCCTGCTCCTTTCTCCCATCACTCGTGAACAAGACCCCGAGATATTTAAACTCCTCCACTTGAGGCAGAACCTCACTCCTGACCCGGAGGAGGCATTCTACCCTTTTCCGACCGAGGACCATGGTCTCAGATTTGGAGGTGCTGATTCTCATCCCGGCAGCTTCTCACTCGGCTGCGAACCGCTCCAGCGAGAGCTGCAGATCCCCACTCGATGGAGGCAACAGGACCACGTCATCTGCAAACAGCAGAGACGAGATCCCGACACCACCGAACCGGAACCCTTCCGCTCCTTGGCTGCGCCTAGAAATTCTGTCCATAAACGTTATGAACAGAATCGGTGACAAAGGGCAGCCCTGGGCAGTCCAACTCTCACTGAAAACGAATCCGACTTACAACCGGCAATGCGGACCAAGCTCCCACTCCGTTTGTACAGGGACTGGACAGCCCGTAACAAGGGGCCCAGCACCCCATATTCCTGGAGTACCCCCCACAGGACACCCCGAAGGACACGGTCAAATGCCTTCTCCAAGTCCACAAATCACATGTGGACTGGTTGGGCAAATTCCCATGTTCCCTCCAGGATCCTAGTGAGGGTATAGAGCTGTTTAACACTTCCACGACTTTCATGGATGTGTTAAACATAGTGAGTGCATATTTTAGCCAAGGTCATTCATAAAATTTGAATTTCAAAACCTGGACTTTTTCCAGTGTATTCTATCTTTGTTTTCCAAAAGAAGACCCACTCATTTAAATCTACATTACGAGTATTGAAGATTGTCAGGAATTTAAACTCAGACACTCAAAAGCAACTGAAGAGCTACAAGAAAGTAATTCATGATAACATGTAGAGTCACACAGCATTATGACAGTACTCAACTATTACCGGAAAAGTTCAGTCACCACTCACCCATCACGGAGAATTTGACAACAGGGGATGAGGCAAAGCGCATGGTCTTGGTGTTTTGAACTGTGCATTTGTAGTCAGCCACTGTCTTTCCAAGTCCCTGCTCTTCAATGGTTTTCAGAGTGAGGACAGGACCGCTGTTCTTTATCTGGAGCTGGTCATGGTACCAGGTGAAGGTGGGGGTTGGGTTGGAGCGGGTCAAACAGGTTAAGCTGAAGATAGACTTGGATGGGATGTACTGGGGAGGGTTTGCGGGGTTTATGGTGGCCCCATCTGGTCCGTCTGTGGAGCACACAGTGAGGTTTGTAGTTTAACATGACAGCCATAACTTCATTATTTGGCATTTTTAAATGGAAATTATACTGGATATGTTGACACTTTAATGAAATCAAGTTTTGTTTAATTCACTACACACAGATTTTACTGCAGCAAAATTGTAGTTTTTTCAGCTAAATGAATGACTAATTACGAATCACAGCTCTTACAAGAAGCTATTACTATGATATTATTTTTGAAATCAGGAAAAAACATCTTAGGTAACACAACCTTATCACTTTGTTTGGAGCCACCTAAGTCTGGAGACATGCAACTGTATGAATGATTCAGATTTATAGGATAGTGTGACATCACAATCTAAGATTACAGCAGAATTATCTAACTTCCTTATCTTTAACTGCACCCATTTTCATACCATGCTGTATTTGCTTTACTCCAAGAGAAAGCATTTAGTAGCACTATATGATATAAAGTAATTTTCTTATGACTAACTGATAAACAAGACTGCAGAGATGAGCTTTTGATTAATTAATAACAAGGTTACTCTGCGGTTGGTGTGGTTTAAGTGCCTTTCAGGTAAGTCATGCTGCAGGAGTGGAGGTGTAGGCCGCTGTGTACACAATGTGGTTTTAGCTTGAGTGTGTTAGGAGGGTAAAGGGAGCGCCCATTGCAAACTAAAATGCAGAGCTGATATGACTACAGGGCTGCTAAAACTCCCATTTTTGCCTGAATTTGAAAAAGAATCTTCACAGGATTCCAAACATACAGCAAATAAACATGCATCAGTGTGATTCTAATCAAGAAAAAGACTGATGAAGTGTTAATGATAAATGGCCTACGGGGGGTGAAGTTACGTTGACTCCCAGTATGACCTTCTTTTGTTGTCAGACAGGTGTGGAGCTCATTCACTCAACTGCCACATTTCAAACAATGAAAGCCAAAGGAATGACAGAGTAGTCTTAACTGTTGACCAGTCATTGCTGATAAATGGGCAGAAATATCAGTGCACAAATACCAAAGATGGAGGTTTCATGTCAAATAGAAACAGCAGTATACTATTAATGTATGTAAATTATTAATGTACTTGTTACAACATAGAATGTGTTGTTTTCAAATCTTTTAAAAGTCTTTTCCTAAAAATTACAGTATCAAATAGACTGCAGTCTTGCAACTACAGGCTAGACTAGGAGTAAACTAGGATTAATGTATCAGTTTTAAAAAATGTTAGTGGTAGGACAGTGCACTGATGATCTGGATACGTTTCTAATCAACAGAAGGTGTGAAAGCAACAATATAAAGAATAATTTGGGTGGTTCCCACGGTAAAATATAAAAGATTCAAACATTTCCTCAGTAATTTTCATGATACTCTGTTTATGAGATTGGGAATTTTATGTGCATAGAAGTGTATTTAGGCCAAGAAAACAGCCATTCTCATGACAGATTTAGAGGTGGAGTCCAGATCTCCCACTTAATTGCTTTGAGATGGTGGGGAGCACAACTTCATAGATATCGAGGGAACCAATTCAGTTAATAACTTCAGCATATTTGAAGCACTTGAGGTTTCTCCAGGTGGTCCTCTTCTCTACCTCTTTGAGTTATGCTGCTATTCTAGGTCCTGCATACCAACTAGTTCCTCCCTTTTAGCCGAAACATGTTGGTTCCCTTGTGGGAGGAGTTCCCCTAGAGAAAAGCAGCAGTCTGGGTGCAGCACTTACAGTAGACAGTGAGATTAAAGGCGGCACTTTTCTCCTTCTCCAGTGTGTTTTCAGCTGTGCAGTAGATGGGGCCAACCAGATCTGACCTGAGGACATCTCTGATGGTCAGCTTACTGGCAAGTTCCTCCTGCGATACAGACCAGAGAGAAGATACCAACAATTAAATCCTCCACACCAGCATAATATTCTGCTCTGACAAATCTTAGGACAGTTATTTGTGTTTTTTTGCATCAGTTGTTGTCTTTCACAACAAATCTTAACAAATCATTTAAAACAAGTGTGAACACCTGTAAAGACTGATAGGGAAATTTGACTTCAGGATTCACAAATGTGACTGATTAGTGGAATTAACCTTAAGCTCGATGTGTAAGATAAAACAAAGAAAATATGATATATCAATTATTATTTTGTGGCTAAAAAAGTATTAATTGAAAATTGGGAGTAAATTAGAAAAATGTGAAGTTCTCAAATTCAAATTACATTAGGTCTTCCTCCGTCACTATTACATATGTGCATGTGTGTGCATGTGTGTGTGTGTGCGTGTGACAGGGAACTTGGCAAACCAACCTCAATCACTGTCAGCCGTTTGCCGTCAATCACGATGGGCTTGGTGCCGTTAGTCCAGAAGAACTTCAGGAAGGAGCCTTTTGCAGAGCATGTTAGCACCACAGTGCTGTTGTGCTCGATCACTTCAGCCAAGTCGGACTTGATGACCACATCAGATACAGGTTCTGTGGAGAGGTATGATGGAACATCAGGAAGAATGCAATCAAACAGCAAGAAAATTAATAAATAAAATATGCAAGAGCAGAAAACAAAGGAACATCATGGCTCTGACATCAACATCATGTCAGACTATTTTTTTCTCAGACAATCAAACTCGAGCGATGTCAACGAAACTCAAGCTTCACATTAAAAGTCATCCAGCAATTTAAATAAAATGGCCCTTTTCACAGGAACTGTTTTAAAAAGTATGTGAATTGAGCTTAGTTGAGGTGACGGGAACATATGTACCACGGTATACAACTGTAATATAGATCGGTTCAATATTAGTGTACACACCCTTTACTACCAATCAGCCTCTATCTTTTTTTGTGAGACACTGATGAAGTCTGGCGTGTTAGGGTGGATATTTCTATTAAAATGAAAGCAATGGCTAACCACTTTGATTAAAGGGCAATTGAGCAGCAGAAGATTAAACACGGGGGTGTAAGATTTAATAACCTGCTTGACAGAGGCCAAGCCCTCATCGCACAGTCATAGCTGTGCCCTGAAATCAACATTTAAATACAGTGGCTGCAGATGGCAGAGATACTGCTACAACTCGACCTGCTGGACTCGTTCTCAATATTCCTCCTCTGAGTTGGATTACTGAAAGTGACTCAAGAGTTCCCAGTTTGACTGTACTGCTGTGTACTGACGATTAGGCAGTAGGTGTGCGGGAACAATGTGAAGGAGTGGCAACTGCCTCTGTCTGTGGCCTCGAAGAGTTCTTCCACTGACTTCACACAGTGGTTACACTGAAGATTCGATACACTTTTCTTTTCCATTTTTTCCATCCAAGCAGGATGTTCTGCAGGGACATTAATAATCTGCATTGGAGCCAATGGCAGAGACAACAGAAACAAACAAACAGTTGCCAGTGCTACAGACTTTAAATGGAATCTTGACCTTGACCTTGGCATAGTTTGGTGCTTACTAAAACCTAACTGAAACAGAAAAAACAATTTTAAGAAATACATTTTATGTTCAGATATAAGTGGGCAAAGAACCTTAAGATAGAACGGTGAACTGTGCAGGGTGTAGCCCTGCTTTTCATCCAAAGAGAACTAAAATAGGCTCAAGACCCCAGACAGTGCATGGATACTGGGAGAGGAAAAAGCTAAATATTATATAGCTGACACTTAAGTGATATAAAATGTTACTTTCCTTAGTATTTCAAAACAGAAGATGTCCTATTTATTGCAGTTTTGGGACTGCTGATATTATGGTTTTCATTGCTTTGTTTCTTATGAATGGCCCTTTGGATTGACATCTCTGGAAGCCCAAGAGCTATTTTTTTGGATATCTGTAATCAAATGGACTACAAAGCAGCACTGTAGTAAGGCCAGGACATTAAAAACACACTTAAAATATAAGTATCTGAAGGCAAAACTTCCACACAGGTACAGGCTGCTCCCTTCAGACTGCACAACATGTGGACATGCCACGCCCTGAGGTGGCACAGTCTGTAAAGGTGCTAGTGTTTTTTTATGCATTTTCTGTTGTTTTTCTAGTTATTTATTATGTATTTTAATGAGCCCTTGGAGGGCTGTGGTTTTAAAGGAATATAAAGGAAGTTGCTGTCACACAACATGTCAGGGAGTGAGGCAACAGTTTACACTGTGGACAGAATAAACGCTCATCTCCGTTACTCCGCTAAGAAATATAGTTCGTTAAAGGTGAAGTTACTGCTCGGTTGCTGAGCGACGTAACACCAAATCGTCCATACTCTGTAGTGGCGCAGGGATATCTGCACCAGCTTTGGGTTCTACATTCAAATTGGACCGAGGTGTATTTGAAATGTTGTCAGTTGTGTCCCAGCTGAGTCCCAGACTTAAAATTACCAAGTGCATTAAAAAAGCAACAATTAGTTGACAACCACTAAACTACTAAACTTTAGATTTTAAAGGTGAGCGAGTTGAGTCTGCGAGTATCACAAAATTTGGCATAGAACAGGACAAATAGGCCTATGTGAGCTCTGTTTATAACAATTTAGTAGTTTCTAGAGATAAAATGAAAAAAAAAAAAGAACTCACCCAGAACTCTCACTTTAACTTCTGCGGTTTCTGTATCAGTTCTTAATAAAGTGATGCTATAATCTCCACTGTCCTCCGGGTTTAGAGACAACAAAGTCAAGTAGCCGTTGCTGGAATTGATGGAAGCTCTTCCTTGGTAAGGTTCCCCGATATTCACACCTGATGGACGCAGAGTTCCAATATTGATTTGTTCTTGACCATCACTGAAATTCCAGATGATGATGTCGTCCTTCTGCTTTTCAACCAGGATTTTCAGAGTCAGTTTTCTACCCAAAACTACGTCAACCGGACCGGCTGGGAGAATATCGCCCCCAACACAGGACCCTGCAGGCACACATGAAAGTAACATCAGAAGAAGCCTTAACATGTACAGGTCAAAATATACTACGATATATTTTCAAATACATAATATATAAAATATGAAGTAAAAATAATTCGGCAGAGTTTGGGCAGTCATTAATTCAAAAGTTTTACTCCCATGAAGCCACATTTTCTGGCACAAGCTTTGAAAACGCAGCAAAAAAAAAAAAAGAGCATCTATAAGCAAGGTTAAAAACATATTCAGTCCTCTGACTGTGATCTCACCGGTAAAATAGAGCAGAAAAAGGAGCGACTTCAAGACGAACAGGTCCATTGCAGACAGTTCAAGTGTTCTCAGCAGAGACGCAGAAGAAAATGCAGCACTACCTGCTGCTTTTAGAGGGACACACCCAGACAAGGTGAACTCACTCACACACACACACACTTCCTCTATTTATCTTCATCACTCCCACTGTCGCATACGTCATTGTTATGACGAAGTAATTCAGCTGAAGTGACCAGAGCGCAGTTTATAGTAAACTCAGTTCATCACGCGGGTGACAACAAGAGATCCTCGACCCACAAACATGCAGCTGGAGACCCTTTTCCTTTATTTATTTGACGTCGTTCTGTTGTCTCTTTGTGTCTGAAGCGTATATTAGCTCCTCTCCGTTGTCATTTTATCTGTTTATGGTAAATTTGTGTCCCTAGAAATGGTGAATTTTTGCGTACCGTTTTTTTTTTTTTTTTTTTTTTTTTTTTGAAATTTCTATTTTCTTTCTGCTTTTAATTTTTGCTGCTTATATCTCTTAGGGCTTTCTTTGCATCTGTCTGGTGGTTTTGTGTGTCTTTGTGGTCAAGATGAGGCAAAAACGTGATGTTGCACTCGTTTTGTGTCTGCCAATCAGCTTTTTGCGTCTTTATTTACTTTCTTTCATTTTTTTGGATAATGAACTAGCCAGGTCACTGAAAAGAAAACTGACAATTTTTGCCTTTTTAATATTTTCGTAAAGCTGAAAGGAGAATTTAACTATTTCATCAAAAAAAAATACCCCTTTGCATTCAGATTTTTGTCTTTAATAGTAGCACCAAAACCTGTCATATTTTGTGGAGTTTAAAACAAAAACAACCCTTTCATTTTATGTAAAGTCAGAGAGAAGTTAACAGAGCAAATGTCTTAAATATGTAATTCTGATTTAAAGCACATTAGGACAAGGACAAATAATAGAGAAGTTCCTAATCGGATGCTGCCACCTGTCGGTACATGTTTGCAATGAAAGCCTTCCCACAGAGGAGGGTAACTTGACTCTTCTGAGTTGTAAACTGTGCTCTAATTGTTTCACTAACCCAATGTAATATTGCAAAGTTCACAGTCTACGTGAAATATTAACAAAATACATTATAAACAACCTCACTTATATCCAGAATGCATTTCTCAACTTTGTGACAGACAGTATAAACCAGTGATAGACAACAAATAGAAAATTCGTGATAAACAGTCAAAAGCAAGTCTGGAATTCTATTCTTTCATTAATTTCATTGGAATAAGCCAATAAATAACAAATAACTAAATAATAATTTTATAAGGTGTTTATTTCCTAACTTGATAACAGTCAGCATTCATTTTGTACAATATGTAAGATTAACATGTATCCTCAAATGTGAAAAAGTTAAAGATCCACTGAAACAGCTTTTCCAGTGGTAGTTTATAGTTCTATCACTCCCACAGTTAAAGTACACAAAGTGACACTTGTCAGATTATTTCATTAAAACATGGGTTCAGTTTAACAGCCAATTCAATCATCCATTTTTTCCCTAAAATTCACTGTGAGATGAAGGCGTGCTCAATTTCACAAACTTTTAAAGGCATTTATTGAACTGTTACTGCTGATTTGAGGATGCTTGTTCTGTAAGAATAATTGGAAAACTTTTTCAAGGATTTTTGACAAATTTCTCTTTGTTCTCTTTGAACACATCGATGCGCAACTGACTTCTCAAACATAGTGGGCAAGAATCAATACTTAGGATGCCACAACATTTTTAATAAACTTTTTTCTTTTTCTGAAGCATTCATTCAAAGTTGGGTTAAAGCTGCTGCATTACTAACCCTATACTGAAAACTAGTCCAGTCTAAAAGTAGACGACACTCTTTCCTGTAGTCAAGTTAGATAGCGATCTCAAGTGTAGACTCTGATTCTAATCATCTAAAGATTCTTTACCTAAATGCATACAAATAGTGTGATTCACAATCTCTGTTTTTCAGGTAATAAAGTTGGCACAGTTGTCATGGACATGGCTCATGTTTTAACTCACACACCCTAAGGTCTTATATGGATACAAACCTCCTGTCCTCATTGAAGTCTGTGTTGGTGGCCTGGCTGTGTATAGTTAAAAGGAATACACATATCACTAAAAAATATCACTCATGAACGTATATGGTAGGTTGGAATTAAATCTGAACTGAAATGTCAGAATTCCAGCTTGTTATTGTTACATAAGTTTGATCCATGTTGACCAGATTGAGGCTCTCATTAGTGGAGGTTTCGCAGTTAGATTTTGGAGGCCATGTTTCCTGAAAATAATTCAATGTTTATTTAATATTTTTGTGGAAACATATTTGAAACAGCCTGCTTTTGTTCTTTCACACAGTAATTACTGAATGCTAGCCACAGGTACTTGAACATCAACAGTTTAGATTGTACAGGCATTATTAAAACTGTTTCAGTTGCTCAATTACTGATTAATTTGGTAGTGTGGTAAGCCACAAAGAAATATCTGGACAAGACAGGGTTTAATTTTTTGTTGTTACTGTAGCCTAAAGGGCATCTGAGATTTTACTTTGTGATTTTTCAATGTCACAGAGACAAATTAGAAAACTGCCGCTTCGTTTCAGTCACTTCCTTTTCAAACAGCCAAAACTGCACAGTAGAAAAGAACATTTTGTTCAGAGTTGACCACAAGTTTTAGATTTCATTTCATTTTATTTTATTTTATTTTACCAAGATTTCATTTCTACCTTTTTAAGTTGTAGCCTTGATTTACTTGAGCTCTTTGGTTGTTCTCAACATTACTAGTACAACCCAGAGCTAAAGTGCCTGACTGGAGAGTCAGAACAACGACAGGTATAATTGACCCTTAGTTAAATCGTCTTGAAACCAGAAATCATACACACACACACACACATAATAATAATAATACTAATACTGCCACTACTACTACTACTAATAATAATAATAATAATAATAATAATACATTTTATTTAAAGGCATCTTTCTGTCACTCAAGGTCAACATACAGAGCCTTAAAAACACAGTAAAAAAAAAAAAAGTGCAATAAATACATAAAAAAAACAAGCCTAGAAGAGATGGGTTCAAATTTGAAAATGCAGTGGTTATGACAGTGAAAAAGCAGATTGAAACAGATGAGTTTTTAGTGTGGATTTGAACATAGGGAGTGAGTCCAAGTTTCTGAGTTCTGGTGGGAGTGAGTTCCAGAGCCGGGGAGCCCTGCTCCCCATGCTGGTGAGACAGGCAGAGGGGACAGACAAGTGGATGGAAGCAGAGGATCTCCCAGAGGGCACGGGAGGGAGTGGGAACAAGGATGAGGTCAGACAGGTATGGAGGGGTGAGGTTATGGATGGTCTTGAATGTTAGGAGGAGAATCTTGAATTGGATGCGGCGTTTAATGGGGAGCCAGTGTAGCCGCAGCAGAGCGGGAGTCATGTGGTGGATGGAAGGGGTTCTGGTGATGATACGGGGAGCTGAGTTCTGAACCAGTTGGAGCTTATGGAGGGATTTATGAGGAAGACTGTAGAGGAGGGAGTTGCAGTAGTCCAGGCACGTGGTGACAAGACTGAACGAGGATGGCAGTGGTATGGGGGGTAAGGGAGAGGTGTAGGCAGTTAATGTTGCACAGATGGAAGTATGCAGATCAGGTGATGTTATTGATGAGAGATTGGAGGGATAGAGAACAGTTGAGAATGACATCCAGACTCTTAACCTGAGGGGAGGGGGAGACAGCAGTTATCAATGGAAAGATAATGTTGATTTTGTGCCAATGAAGAGAACGTCAGCTTTGTCACTGTTGAGTTTGAGGAAATTTGATGTGAACCAGGATTTGATTTCTGTGAGGCAATCGATTGGGTTGGAAGTGGGATTACTGGTGAGGTAGAACTGGGTGTTGTCCACATTACAGCGGAGGTTTATATTATATTTACAGAAGATATAGGCAAGGGGAAGAAGGTAGATGATAAAAAGGAGGGGCCCCAGGACCGAGCCCTAGGGCACACCTGAAGTGACAGAAGAAGGTTGTGATGTGAAATATTTGAGGTGGATAAACTGAGTGCGACCTAAGAGGTAAGATTAAGGCAAGAGGTAAGATATATACACTCACTAGCCACTTTTTTTAGAGACATCTGTCCAACTGCTTGTTAACGCAAACTTCTAATCAGCCAATCACATGGCAGCAACTCAATGCATTTAGGCATGTAGACGTTGTCAAGACGATCTGCTGCAGTTCAAACCGGGGAAGAAAGGTGATTTAAGTGACTTTGACCGTAGCATGGTTGTTGGTGCCAGACGACTGGTCTGAGTATTTCAGAAAGTGTTGATCTACTGGTATTATCTCGCATAACCATCTCTAGGGTTTACAGAGAATTATCCGAAAAAGAGAAAATATCCAGTGAGCAGCAGTTCTGTGGGTGCAAATGCCTTGTTGATGCCAGAGGTCAGAGGAGAATGACCGGACTGGTTCAACCTGATAGAAAAACAACTGTAACTGAAATAACCACTCGTTACAACCGAGGTATGCAGAAGAGCATTTCTGAACGCACGACATGTCGTACCTTGAGGTGGATGGGCTACAGCAGCAGAAGACCACACTGGGTGCCACTCCTGTCAGCTAAGAACGGGAAACTGAGGCTACAATTCGCACAGGCTCAGCAAAACTGGACAGGAGAAGATTGAAAAATTGTTGCTTGATCTGATGAGTTTCAATTTCTGCTGAGACATTCGGATGGTAGGGTCAGAATTTGGCGTCAACAACATGAAAGCCTGGATCCATCCTGCCTTGTATCAAGGGTTCAGGCTGGTGGTGGTGTAATGGTGTGGAGGATATTTTCCTGACACACTTTGGGGCATTAGTACCAATTGAACATCATGTTAATGGCACAGCCTACATGAGTATTGTTGCTGACCATGTCCATCCCTTTATGACCACAGTGTACCATCTTCTGATGGCTACTTCCAGCAGGATAACGCACCATGTCATAAAGCGCAAATCATCTCAGACTGGTTTCTTGAACATGACAATGAGTTGACTCACTCAAATGGCCTCCACAGTCACCAGATCTTAATCCAATAGAGCACCTTTGGGATGTGGTGGAACAGGATACTCGCATCATGGATGTGCAGCTGACAAATCTGCAACAACTGCATGATGCTCTCATGTTAATATGGACCAAACTCTCTGAGAAATGTTTCCAGTACCTTGTTGAATCTATGCAATGAAAGATTAAGGCAGTTCTGAAGGCAAGAGGGGGTCCAACCTGGTACTAGCAAGGTGAACCTAATAAAGTGATCGGTGAGTGTGTGTATAGGTTGACATGCACTGACACTATAAGGGCTACTTTAAGTTATGCAGACTGACTGATATGACAGGCCATCCTAATAGGCTTCATGAGCGACTAAAATCTGTTTCATTATATTGCAATTAAACTGCCTGCACTTGTAACAGAATTTATGTTGGCAACTGTGGTTCTGTGAATTCCTGGGTGGCTGCCAGTGGCAGTAAACAAGATGAGTCTGTTTTCTTGCACTCCATACAGGTCAGGATCTTATGTAAAAAAAAAAAAGTCACTAATGTGAGATGTCTTCTGCTGTCATACTTCTGCAAGATATACCAGTTACCTACGTAACTTCTGTTCTGTTTCATTCCTACCCGACCTCCAGTGGCAATAAACAAGGTTGATGACTAATTCCAGCAGCGTCACAAAGGACCGACACCCACCTGTTGATCATCTGTTAGAGGCCAGAGGTTGAATGGTTGACACCAGTGAACGCTGAAAATGTTGAAAAGCATTGCCATGTAGCATTGCAGAGCCCAGACAGTGGCACAGCAAATTCATCTTTTCATTCTCTCTAGACGTGAAAGGAGGAGGGCGGTATGTGTCAAACTCTGTTGTTCTGTTGTCACATTCACATGGTCAGGAGGACAAAATCTTTGACATGAAGGCGATGTTCAGCCATAGTGTCACTCCTGAGTGCAGGAGTGAGCTGGTTGGACAACATCCACGACAATGTTTCTTTTGTAGCAACAGAAACACCGGCTTTAATAAAACCTCCCATAAAACCTCATCTGTCAGGGGCTCACTAAGGGCCTGCAGGATCAAAAGTCGTTCCTAAGTCTGCATGCTTCTTCCTCATTGGATGCAGCCATGGGCCTGCCAGGATTTACCCATGGGCATCTTTGTGGCAATGGTAGTCCAATGGACTGTCAGGGTCGATGTCGCCCGACTAGCTCAGTCCTGCAAGTACCTCGGGATATAAACCTCTTGTGATTCTCATGCTGTCACGGTGTAAATGCCTTTCATTTCTATTATACTTGATTTCACATGCATTTTCTACCAAGTGCACATGGTTGTTTATCTACATGTGGCTTTCCAATGGACTGGCGACCTGTCCAGGTTGTACCTCGGTCTTTTTCCCGAAGAGAGCTGGGATAGGCTCCATCAGATCCCTGTGACCCTGCATAGGATTAAGCGGGCGTAGATAATGAATGGATGGATATTATGTAATAAATAGGGTCTTGTTAGACTCTTAGCAGTCGACAAAAGTTCTTGTGCCATGGAGTTACAGTAGGTTCATCTACCACAGTGCAGTTGCTGCTTTTCATCAGTAGATGGAAGCACTTCAACATAGATCAAATTAGCAGTCCAGTCCAACTGGACTATAACCACACTTGTCACATTGATGCACATGCAGAGGTTGTTTTTTTATTGAGTGCACTTAGTTATTGATCACATTGTGGACAGTAAATCTACTTAGGAGTTGTAGAAATAAAAGCTGTAGAAAGGTGTAGAACATAATGTCAACAAGGGATAGGTATAAATCTGGACTTCTCAAATTCCGGACTCCGATCCAGACTGGACTGCAAGGCACGTCAGTCTGGACCTAGTCCGGTCCGGACTACAATGAAATTACCCTTTTTCAAAAACGTTGATGAATTATTTGTAATGTTAAATACATTGTCATGGGATATTATTCACAGCGACCCAGAGACGACTCCTCTTATATTCACCAACTTTTGCCGTCTTACTCCTGCTGGTGTGTGTTTCTACTCTGAAACGTCTGTGACAGTTAGACAGCTGCTGGTGACAGCTGTCAGTGAAACAGGGGGAGGAGGGTGGAGCAGAATGCTCATATAAATGACAGGAACAAGTAGCCTATCAGGACACAGGAGTTTGTGATTTAGAGTCAATCAGAAGCAAAATAGGACGTATCTTTTGAAAAAAAAAAATCAGCTTGGAAACCAAACTTTTATTTGTTTTTTGTTTTATGTAGTGCAGAATACGTTTTTCTATTTCCATTTGTCACTGCTCCTTCTTGCTGGTTCTTGTCATTTTGTTGTCACGCTCTTTGTCAGACTTCAGTTGTGCTTCCCTGTTTTCCTCTTTAATTGGAAATGCCCCTTTATGATATAGGGTTATGTTATATCTTATATTGCTATGTATTGTGACAGCCGGGGGATGTATTGCTTTTAACACACATTGTAAGAAAAGATTGGTATAAACTTTATAGCCCATTAATTTTCTTGATTGAAATTTGTTGGCCCTAAAACTTTTTTTGTGGCTCAAATAAATAAGTCTGCTGATGAAAGTATCTTTCAAAATCATATTTCTTGATGTCATGCTTTGAAATTTTATATCTTTGGGTTTCAGCAGATCCCTGTGGCCCTAAATATCAATAAGTGACATAGATAATGGATGCATGGATTGATTAATGGATTTTTATTGAATTATGTATTTATTTTGTAAATTAGAAGCAGTTCCTGCTTCAGCTGCACTTCTTCTCCATCCCATGCTACTCCTGAGCTCAAATAGCACATCAAGCTGATTTATTGACCCACTGACATTTTAAGAAACATAATCTGAAGCTTATATGTGAAAGTTCCTTAAGTTAAGTTAAAGTGTTTGTATTTTTTAAATCATTCTCATGTTGAAAGTACTTATTTTAAAAGTATCTGCTTCTTGTGAAAATAACGGACCATATAAGGCTTTATTGATGTTGCATCCGTTAAAGATGAGAAACATGTGCTTGCACTCATTTACAGGAGCTCTAAGCGTGGTCACAGGCAGGAGTAGATTGTTCAGTTTCACTCAGCTATCACTGTTTCCAAATAAATTTGTCCTGTTCATGATTCATGCTTCCTGTTACCTCTGATAACAGATACAATCTGGTTATCCCCAAATAAAGATGTGGGAAAGAAGAGTGTTTTAGGGAACTGTTGTGAAAGATTTTTTTCTTCTCTCTTTTTCTTTCTCTCTCTCACTCTTTTAATTGTCTGCAAGCCAGTGGCCATCTGGGACTTCACTTTGCTTTATTTCTTCTTGCCATCGTGACAAACTAGAGAACTACTTCCTTTTTCAGAAACCACAAAGCAGAAAAGAAAAATGTGTGGCGAGTCTGACCACAGGCTTTCTGGTTTTTTTTTTATAACCAAGCTTTGCCAGCTCTCAATTTTGAAAACAGCCACTGTTTTAAAAGAGATTATGTAACTTATTTCTTTAATAATATAACCTGACAAATCTGGAAGAAGGAACTACGTAAAGAGGAAAAACTGTACAATTGCAATATTATTTTGTCATTTCTTTTTTTCAGTTACATTGATTTCTACGTCTATGCTGACAGTGTCATCACTCATCAAGACTCCACTCTTCATCAACACTCAGAAAAACTCCAGATAAAGGTGTTTTTATATAACCCACGCCAGGCTTATTGTGGGTTCCTTGGTGGGTGGAGCCTGTTCAGCTGTCATCAATAGGGGGAGGGGGGCGGGACAGGTTGCTTCTCCATAAAGTAATGAAAGTCCTCTTCCCCAGATGGTCTCCATTTCATTCCACTTATCCATCATTAACTGTGAGACCTTATGAAGAGAGACGTGGCCCTTGATTATGCTCAATAAATGAAAAACCTTACAGATATATTTTAAGTAAAAGGTCCCAACTTATTTAAGTGAGTAAAGGAATAATTCTGCCTTTAACCTAGAAAATCAACAAAGATATCCTTAATGACTGATGGAAGTATCAGTTTTGGCAGCTGCAATCTGATATTTGAAAAAAAAAAGTGTATTATTACTATTATTATTATTATTATTATTATTATTATTATTATTATTATTATTATTATTATTATTATTATCATTATTATTATTATTATCATTATCATTATTATTATTTTCCTTTCTAAATTGTGAGCCAATGGCCATCAATTACTTGGCTTCACTTTACTTTTTGTTTCTCGTTTAACAGTGATAAACTAGGAAAATGTATCTGCTTGTGCCACTTCCTTATTCAGGCAAAGAAACCACAAAAGGAGAAATGAAAAGCATGCAAATCTACATAAAATGTTCAGCAATGACAAGGTCCAGCCAGTGGCTGAAACACTGTACTCTTGTAGCCATGCCATTGAGGTTCATATATTTGAATGTATTCGTTCAGTTATCTGTGGTGACACACACGTTTCTTCATCATTTTAGAGCATCTGGTCTGTCTTGTCTCTTTTCATAAGGTGCATCTGCATCAATAAAAATAGAAAATGTTCCAAAGACTACCACAATGTCTAGTATGATTTCCTCTTTCTAGTAGAACAGAATTTTGGATAAAAAAGACGCATGGTGTTTTTTTTCCTGTCGTGAGCGGTGCCTTGTGTTCTTGTTTCCATTGGCCAACGTGTGTTTGTACATTTGAAATCCAGTTCTAACATGCAACATCCATCCATACATCCATCCATCCATACATCCATCCATCCATTCGTCCATTATCTATGCCCGCTTAATCCTATTCAGGGTCACAGGGATCTGCTGGAGTCTATCCCAGCTCTCTTCAAGTGAAAGCCAGGGATCCACCCTGGACAGGTCACCAGTCCATCACAGGACCACATGTAGACAAACAACCTCACACACTCACAATCACTCCTACGTGCAATTTAGAACCACCAATTAACCTGACATGCATGTCTTTGGAGTTGGGAGGAAGCTGGAGTACCTGGAGGAAACCAACGCAAGCACAGGGAGAACATTTAAACTCCACCCTGAAAGGCCCCTGCTGAGGTTTGAACCAGGAACCTTCTTGCTGTGAGGCAACAGTGCTGACCACTAAGGCACCGTGCTGCCCTAACATGCAACAAATAAAGCAAAAAAAAAATTTTAAATATAACTGTGTTGTTGACTGAATATTTTCCTAAATATATAATAGTTTGCACTGACAGTGTTTGTTATTATGATTCTTTGAAATGATACGCCTGAAGCCCAATGGGTCAAATGTGACCCTAATCCTGAATTAGAGAATAAAGGGTTAAAATTGAAAAAGTGGATATTTTGGTGTTCAGTGAATTTATAGCAGTGATTTAATGCATATTTTATACTTTTTCAAAGAAAAAAAATGGCTCTTGAGTTGTTATGGCAGCAGATCCAATATCTGTGTCATTCGGTGGAGCACTTTGAAAAGAATGGACGCGAGCAAGCTGGGTTCTTGATAAACAAAAAATCTTTATCCAAAAAAATAGGTTAACAAAAAAGGGTCTCCAAATACAATTTCCTTGTTACAAAGTTACAGCAAGCACGGTGTGGGAATTATGATTGTGCTGTGTGGAATATATTTTGCTTGCATAGAATAGACATATATACTCAAATGTATTCTTCATCAAGTGGTAGAAGAGGTCTGCATCTTTTGACTATGGGGTTAAAAGGACAGGCACTAAAAAGACAACTGGGCTGTGTTAGGGTGATAGGTTAGAGGAAGGAACTGTTTTGGCACAATGGGGGAGTTTGCTTTGAAACTACCATAAAAGTGATTGTATCTAGCCAAATGTTTTAAGCCCTGCATGTGTCAATAAAAACCAGCCTGTGAGCTGCAAGGGGGCAGAATTCAACTGACGAGCAAGAGAACAGACCGCGGGGTCTGTGAGTTGAATTCTCCCTTTTGCAAAAAGGGGAAACTTGAGAGAGTGTTTCACTATTATTGAATATAATCTCACCATTGAGTCCACAGGTCAGCAGTCCGGGGTAAGATCAAGTATACCTCAACAATTTGGGGGCGTCGTCCAGGATTGTGAAATTACTGCTGACCAGGACAACGATCGGACACAAGGAGCAGGTACGAATGGACAAAGGACACGGGTCGACCAAGATAAGGTAAGCAAAACCTGTTTCATAGAATCTGCATTGAATACTGCTAAATTTTTCGTGTCCTGAGTCTAAGTAGTATCTGGTCCGTAAAATAATGAGATTATAAGGGAAGAAATAAGGATATAAAGGGACTCTTAGAGTTTGGCAACTCCACCAGTGCTCTGACGAGGGGCTGGCTTTGCTGGGTTAGAGGCCCCGGGGACCTGAGGAACCCCCTAATTCTATTAAATTATCAACAAGACCAGGCAATACACACTTGAATGAATGTTGGACAACTGAAACAACAGCAGCACTACCTAGGCAGTTGTTGAAGTAAGTGGACAGCTATCCAAATTACAGATATATAAAGTTCTGGTGTCGTGGTGAAAGATTAATTCTGAAACCACATGGACTGAGAACTCGGAACATAGCGTGTCATATCTCTCAGTCGGCCAGAACTTAGGTTAGAATCCTTAGAGTAAAAAAAATAACTGTGAGTTATCTCTTTTTGGACCCTGAGATAACAAGACCAGAGTCTTGTTATCTCAGGACCAGAGTCCTGTGAGTTCAAGCATGTCCCTAAATGAGTGAGGAAATAGAATTACACACACACACACACACACACGGGTAATGCATAAATGTTGAATGTGTATGAATGCTAGTGGAAGTTATACTGTAGCAGCAGCACAGCCTTGAAACCTGGCGGTGTTAACATAACGGCTGTGATTTGTTGATATACGTTTAACTTTACTGGATTAAGGAATTTGAGTGTAAAAAATTTGGAATATAAGTGGGCGACAGCAACGATAGTGGATACATAACTAGGACTTGACAACTTTTGGACTAATTTTCAACCAGCCCCGTGGTAAAGACAGCTTTATTTTGGTATAATTAAGATTAGGAAGACTGACGACATGGACAGCGAATATGACCGGGTAATAGATGATGACGGGTGGGGACCAGGCAGCCGGTACAAAACAGTAAGGGAACAACTATTGGGGATGGAAAGAGTTGTTAAAACCACTTGTCCCTTAAAAGAGGCCAGAGACATTATGAAACAAATGACAGAAGATGTGAGAAAGTTGTTAAATGCAAACGGACAAACAGAGGAAGATAAGGGATCTTTGGGAAAGTTGTTTTGGAGCCAGGAGAAAGCAGCAAGGCAGAATAGAGAGAGGGCAGAAGTGGAAGGAAAAGAATGTGGATGGCTGAAGGGAGGAAAGTATAGAAAAGCCCAGGCTAAAGCAGAGAAACAGAGGATGAAGTGGTCGATGTGGGCCATGTGGTAGCAGGGAGCAGAACATGTTATGAAAGATAAGAAAGGGCCAGAACAGGAACTTGAGGTGAAACCCCCACTCCAACAACCCCCACCATATGTCCCCAGCGCTCCCCCAGAAGGTAATTCATCACCTGGAGGAATGTACCCAGTGTTACACATTAATTCAGGCGAACTGAGGGCGACAGGATTAGAGGAGATTTTCCCAGGGACGGGTGGATCAGATACAGTCAAACACGTATTAGCAACGGGGCCACTGGTGTCCACCTCCCCAGTCAGTTTCGTAAAACCAGTCACACCAGATCCAGCCCAGCAACAACTTGATGATTGGGAGATTAGAGCCCACAGAGAGGGACGGCCCACTAATCCTGTCATAAAAATACCAGCACAGGCACCATTAACCCCCACCTCGCAGGGCCCCATTGGGAACCAGACTGAGACACGTGGTTCCCTCCCACTTCCTCCACTTCCCACAGCTCATTCCACGCCACACGTTCCTCCCCCCAGTACAGGCAGTGTAACAATGGCTGTGACAGGGGAATGGAGAAATGATAGTGAGATAGACACTGAAGGAGTTGGGCAAGCTCCGGTGAGTCTTGTCATCAAGTTGTCAAGCCCCACCCAGGCTCATCCCCTAATTTGATCGACTTTAAGTCAGTAGCAAGAGAGGATGACGGGGGAAGCTATAAACAGCTTCCTTACCACCTTACTCAGCAGACACTCAGCATGTTGCACCCTCCTTCTCCCCTTAGCACTGATTTAGGTAGTGAAGACAGCCTAGAAAATATAGGGGGGGCGAACATTATTACCTGAGAAACATCGCCCGGAAGCAGTACAACATGCCAGTACTAGCCAGTGGAGCAGGAGGCACCAGATATAAACCATATGCTATAGGGGATATAACTTCATTATGTAATAAATTGCCTCCCATTCATGATGGAGGTAATCTTTGGCTACAGGCTCTGCATACTCAGACTGCAGGTTACACTTTAGCATTATGATACTACAGGGCAGTGGCTTCACGCTGCATGACAGCCACGGCCTGTAGAGAAATCGAGGCTAACTGTGGAGTGACAGGAGCGAGAGATGATGAACCTTTCCGCTTCCACAGTGATAATTTAGGTCGAGCAATCAGAGAACGCTTCCCCACGCCCATGAAGGGAGTAATCCCCAAATTAGACTGGGATCCCACGGCGAACCCACGTCAATATTTGGAGGAATGCAGGACCATTTGGGAAGGTCAGACAGGATGTAACCCCAATAACAGTGCCACCCAGAGGGTTTGGTACAGAAATGCTATTCTGGAAGGAGTACCTGCCGCAGTCAGAACAGCCATGAAAAGCAATCCTGATTTGCCGAGTGCAGACAGCACTAAGTGGGAAATGCATGATGATGTCCAGCTGTCAGTTGTTAAACTGCTGTGGCTTTGTTAACCCTCTTGCAGTGAAGCACGCTCTCTGTCATACAGGCCCGGGATGATTTTTTTGGGAGAGTGTTTTCCTGCTTGGAATTGCATACATTGGATTGAGTGCCTTGCCTTGCTGTGGTCAGAGACTTTTGCAAAAATTGGCTGATAGAGCTCTGAGTAGTAAATTTAGCTGGTTGTGGTGGAGCAGGAGTACTAGCAGGAACAGGTTCAGTTGACACACTGGCACCTTCATTGACATCACTTGCTTGTTTTTTTTCCTCTAATTGAACTGCCGGATGGACAGTTCTCATGTGCCTGTGCAAGTTGTTTGTGGAGCCAAATCTTTGCCTTGCAGACCCTACATTCTGCCTTGGAATTATCAATAACATTAAAGTGAGTCCAAATTTTGCTCCTTTTCCTATTATCACTCATCTTTTTTACCTTTACTGTCCTCTTTGCTGCGCTGTGGGCCCTGCTCTCTTTCTCTCTCGCAACTCCTCTCCCTCCCTCCCTCCTCCTCCCTCCCTCCCTCCCTCCCTCCCTCCCTGTGTCCCACTCCGCTGCTCAGCGCAGACACGGAGACGACGCCACACATATCGGCCCACGGATCGGTACCGGGCCTGGGACCGGGGGTTGGGGACCCCTGCTCTACAACACACAACACGGTTACCAGGAGCAACCACCACAGCTGATGTCCCAGCATCAGTGACTGACCATGTGCGGAACTTGAAAATATGAGTGTGCATGTTCATCACAGAGCCTGATTTGATGTTGAAGCTCTCCCAACCTCTGGGAAAATGATGCAAAAAAAAAATAGCTGAATACGAAAGAACTCTGGCAAAACTGTTGATTTCTAATCAACGTGTAGATATTTGAACCCACATGAAGCAACGCCAGAGTTTAAAAAAAAAAAATTTAGTGTTTTGGTTGTTAATTGAATAGTTATTTTTTTGATATATTTTCTATTAATTTACTAGAACTTAATTTACAATTATTTATTTTGAGCAAATGGATTATGGAAATGTTCAAATTCCAGTACTATCTAGTTCACTGTTGCACTTTATCTTTTTACAAAATGAATAGCACAAATGCTCCATAATATTTGGAGTTGATGGCCCTTTGTCATAAACCCTTAACTGAGTGGTTGTCATCCAAATTTTATCCTGCCTGACTGAATTTCACATTCCCTCATAACATGTCACCTTTTGACTCTTGGTCATCTTGTAAGCTGCAGCAAAACTTTATCAATAGTATCCTAAACGCTACATGTGTTACCTACCATGTTGTAATAACAACCTCCACTTCCAGCACCCACGCACACACGCACGCACGGACGCACACACAAAAGTTCAGGCTCAGAATATTTTTTTGCTTTAACCTCTGAATTGGTGAATCCATGTCAGGGACGTGTAAGGATGATATCCACGCGAGGGCTGAGAAGGCTGAAGGTGAAATTGTAAACTCTAGTCACTTGATACCCTAACCCAGCCTTTCCCAAACTTCAGAATACCAAGGCCCAATTTGAAATGTGAAAAATCTCCATGGCCCACCCGAACCTTTAATCACAACCGTGGTCAACATATGGGACTAGAAGCTACGTTCTGATATTAATGTAAGGGGTCAACAAATAAGGTGACACTTGTCATATTAATTAAAGATGACAGTAGAATAACACTTAACTGGTTTGTTTTATGACATCTTAATGCTGTTTTTTAAAAATAATTTCATGAATATTTTACAGAAGACTCCTGAGAGCAGGGAGGAAAAACCCTGTTGGCAGGGTATCAAGACAGCAACTGATGTTTCTAGATGGCAAATGATCTCATCTAAAATGCGGCCTGCTGGCGTCGTAATGGAGTACGGAAAAAGCAGAACCGGGCTCAGCCCAAACGTCCTGTCTCACACACAAGCACTACACTACACGCAGACACAAAGCCCAGGCACAACAAGCTGTTATATTCACCACCCAGCCGCACACATCTAGACAATAATAGGATAACTAATTGTCTAACATGGGACAGAGAAGTTTCTTTAACCTCATCATCTGAGCCCCAACTGAAAGGTCATTAACTCTCATTGTAGGCAGAAAACCCCCCCACCACTCATGAGCAACAAAGCACTGTGATGTATAAAGTCTCTTTATAGTCTCCAGTACTGTTAATCGTCACATTCTCCCATTATCTTATTTGCTTCTCCTTGCTTCTTTTCACTCCTTTCTTTTTTTTCTTTTTAAGTTTTCAGCCTTAGTCACATCCCTCCCTCCATCTATACTTCCACGTTCAGAAACACCCATTTCCCCGCCCCTCCCAACAGATTGGCCAACAATTGGCCTGACATCAGCACCAGCGGTGTGGCCTGAGCGCTGAAGACAGTCTCAGTTCAGTATTACTTCCGACTGTGCCGCTGTACCTTGTCCTCCCATGCAGCTCCTCGTGAGCTGGAGGAGGAGACCTGATCATTAACAGACTTGTGTAGACCTGGAGGAAAAGCTGATGATGATCCATTCACCCCCCCGTGTTTCTTTTTTTTCTGTATATGTTTGGAGGCCAGAGCGTCCAGAGCCACATACTGACCTGCAGTTCTATGTCCTATGTAATATTGCTAAGATATGTGCCTCTTTTCTTCCTTTACCCAGCTGGCCTTTGGCATGAGGGTCCTCCCTTATGATCCAGGTCCTGCTCAAGGTTTCTTCCTTCTTTAAGTTTTTTCTCCCACAAGAGGGAGGTTTTTTTTTTTTTTTACTTGCCTTTAATTCTTGAATTAAGAATGAATAATAGTACTTTTGGTAATAATATTTGGTCGGGGGTCATGATACGGGTCTCTGAAAAGCATCTAGAGACAACTTGTTCTGTAATGTGCGCTATATAAATAAATAATTGAACTAAAGTGAATTTTACAGTCAAAATCATTTCAGTATAGGTGTGGGTATTCTTCTAATTGCGACTTACAGTTTGATACGTTATGGTTTTGGATTTTTGTCTTGGCTCAGGTTTTAATTTTGTTTGATCACAAAATTTTGAAACCAAAATTTGTTTGATTTTGGTTAGAGATGGATTTATTCTATACCATATTTATGCAACAATCATGCTGCCTTAACATGAAATGAAATCCACATCAAGGCAATTAGTGCTTTAGGTTTCTGGAGGAAAATGTTTTCTGATTCAAGTGCTTGTACATCATGGTCTATAAAAAAGCCCTCTCTCTGATGTTGTTTCTTTTTCTGTAACAGAACAAAATTATCAGACTTTTGAGATGTGGAAAATACAGACCCATTATCCTTGAGCCTTGAGCTTCCATTCACACACACATAAATAACTCTTGTTGAGGAATAAAATAAATGGGAAAAATAAATTATGACACAAACGGATTACATCAGTACTGTCTGATTCACAGATGTTATTTTTTTTCTTTCTTTACATATATTGTTTCATTCAAACACAAAGTCCGGCAGAAGCTCTGTAACTTTATTAATTTTACTCAGTCATAAACAAAACCAAGTAAGAGATTATTTGATGAAATAATGAGAGTTTTCTTGACTTTTCAGGGTAGAAGCTCTAAGAGTTATTTAATATATTTGTCCTGGTCCTCTGCGGCCATGTTGATATGTTGCCTGTTATGTTGCTGCCCTCTAGTGGATTTCTAGGGAAACTACTTTTTTTTTTAACTTCATTTAATGAGTCCAGCTTCTATGTCTGAGGTAGAGCATCAACAAACATTTCATAGACAAGAAATTGATGCAGTGAACATGATGTCACTCACTGGTTTGTGACTTGTATTAAGCTGTTTTCATCTTTATCTCAATGGAACCAGAAATGACTCCATTTGGATCAGAAGGTGGAACTAGAGATTGGTGTTTTAAAATTTGCTGGACTCATACAATAACTAGTGAATAACTAGAGAAATTAATTTTTAAACTGCCTTCAAGTACACCAATATATTAACCAATGGTTGTCAAATCATCATTTTTCACAAAGTAACGATGGTAGTATCCTTTTCCTCTGTTTACTGAGCGTAAACATTGAGTTAAAAGTATTAAGGAGATTCAATAGAGGATAAGGCATCTTTTAATCCAAACCACAGTTTTTCCCAGTAATTACAATCTAATTGTGCTCTTGTTTCCAAAACCAGTTTTAGGATGTGTTCTCTAATGTTCATGTTCAACTATCTGTTTCAGCTGTCCAACTCAGCTTCCTGCAGCTGAAATGATTAGTCATTTAGTCGAAGAGAAATGATTTTCTTGCTTTGACTCCAACTTCCAACTCCACTTGTGGATGTTGAAGGCACTTCTTTGTTGTACATCTTTGCAAAGTCAACACTTTTGGGTCTTATTGAATTAGAATAATGAAGAAAGCTAAAGACTTCAATGTGGAGACTCATGTCTGTCAGATGGAATGATGGACATCACTAAAATATTCAATATGATGCATGCATGATCTTTTTTTATTAGTTTTTTTCTTGCATAATAAATACACCACACATTAGCTCCACATATATTTCTAAGGGTTACATGTCTCATCAGAGAACACCAACCGATGATTTTTAAAGGCTTTGACAAACACATATTTTCTATTTAGTTGCTGTTTAGGAACATTTTTCTGTTGCAGATCATCTTCTTCTTCCCTCTTTCTGTTCACTACTCTTTCCTGTAATACTGTGCACCTTTACCAAAGACCTGTTTGAGGAGGCTCAGCAGTGACTTCTTGTTGTAGTCATCTGAGCTCTTCATGAAGCCACCATAGCGTTTGCTGCGGGGGCCACTCCAGCGAAAGTGCTTCATCTTGTATGTGCTGTCACTTTTCTTCTGGTCTTCTCCTGGATGCTGCTCCATCTCCTCTTGTTCAACCTTCTCCTTGTCCTCAGCCCCCGTCATTTCTCTGGCAAGGTCACGTCCTCTCACCTCTCTGGAGAAAAGCTCAGTTGATGACTCCTCCCCACTATCGCTGGTGTAGCTTTTGACTGAGTTCTCTTCTCTCTCACCAGGTTTTCCCCAGCAGAAATGGCCAATGGAGTTGCAGAGTTTGAGCTGAGTTGAGGGGGAAGGGGGTAAAAAGGATGAAGCACATAGATACAGAAAGATAATAACACAGTTTGATACATTAAAATGGAAGATGGGTAACAGGATTGCTTATCAGTATATTAGAGCAGATACTTTGATGCAGAACACAGCCATGTTGTGTCGTAAGGTGAGACTCAGGGAGGAACCTGCAACTTAGAGCAGTGTTCCTGCTTTTCCAACTGAAACACTTCAAGCTCAAATGAACTTGAAATGGACTGCCATGAAGGTCCTGACAGTCACAACTAAATTTTCAAGTACACAAATGCTCTTAGAGAGTCTCAGACACTCCATCTGATGCCAACATTTAAACCATGTGTCTCCTACCAGAGCCTTGCTGCACATTTTTGTTCATTTATGTCATAAATCATGACATTTATGTCATGATCATGATGTGAAATGCAGTCTGTTATGTAAATGTAGCAGAGGCTACATTTTAATCTGCAGTCACTGGTAGGTTGGTGGTGTATGCTGCATTAGGAGAAAATTAATAAATAGACTGGCTGATATGAGATAAAAAGCACAGAACAAATAAAATTGCATGGACATGAAAAAACAGAAGCACAGTTACAAATATTTAGACAGAGACGACATCCACAGCTTTAAACAACAACAGATTAATTAGCTGTTAGCAACTGTTTTTATAGATCTAGAGAACAAACTTCAAGATATAACATTTTTACAAACTTTTGCGGTTACAGTTCTGGTGGAATGTTTATTTTATCTTTTTTTTTTTTTAAAACTAAGTTAAAAGTTATCCAGCTGAATAGAAGCCAATCCATAAAAGAAATTATGAACAAGTGAAACATTTGCAGATTCAAACAGTTTTCCTTCCTTCAACACTAGAATTAGACAGTCATGGAATGAGCTTGACTTTTTATCCAATATTTTCTCAGCTGTGAAAGTCTTTCATGACTCAACTACAGTTCTGTTTTTTCCCAGCTGGTAACACAGTCATTCATATGGGAGAGAATCAGGTTTTTAAAAGCAGGTTGGGAATCTGTTATTAACCAGAAATGCTTTCATCATATAGTAAAGACAGTTTTCTTCCTGCTACTATAACATTTGAGTCTGGATCTCTGTTTACAGACCATTAAAAACTCAGAGATGTGGAGATGTGAAGAACATAACACTCTTCACACAGAGAGCATGTACTGGCTTTAAAGTTCACACAACCTGGCCTGTATATTTCTGAATGTGAAATTTAGTCTGAACCTGTGGATCTGAAAGGACAGTGAAGCAGGTCTTGTGATTGGCAGATCACAGTCAGTGTGGATGGAGTGTGTGAGTGTGAGCACCTGAGGGATGGGATGCTCCGAGCAGTTACTGACTGGTCCTCTGGCCACATCCACCATGGCTGAAACCACGAACAGACACCAAAGATGCATTTTCTTGTGATCTGCTGCAAATGGTTTAAAAAAAAAAAATAAAAAACCTGATCATGACACGTGCTCTGTGGCTCAAACCAGTGTTTCATTTGACATATAGACAGTGACGTGCATTTGGGGGAGGCAGAGCCTCACCTGTCAATCTTGAAAAGAAAAAAAGTTAATTACAAAAATATAATATGTGTTGACATTGTCAGCTGGTATGTGGTATAAAACGTTTCCGTCCGAATCCAAAAATGAAATTACTTTTTTTCTTAAATTAAGAACAGCAGAATTTCCTCATGTCCCGCACAGCCCCATTAACCACGAAGTGTGAGGGTTCACTGTATAAAAATGGAAAACTGCATTTCCAAGCCGAGAAAATTCACAAATCTGGACTTTCAATCAAAGCAAGAGATAATGACGAAAGGAAGAGCAACGTCGGAGCTGAAAGGTTTGCTAAATTAATTTTGACGTCAAATGAAATACATGTCACATGTTTGCGTAAAGAAAGCTGATATGTGATATAAAACATAGTAACTCATTGTCTGGTGCCAGTCAAATGATGAATAACATCTTTTTTGAGCTTCATTTGTATTTGTGAATCTCATTCTAAAAGAGTCAGGGGCTCACCAGCTGTCAACCTCACCACACGTCACTGCATATTAGGATCTAATTTATGGTGTTTCTAAGGCATCTATAAAAATATAGATTGGTGTTCAGAGAGCAAAGAAAAAGGAGAAATACAGATGCAATGAAGTACTTTCTCAACTAGAAGATTAGGAACAAATACCAGAGAATATTGTTGCTGACTGAGAAACTATAAACACAGATGTTTCTGAAACATCAGAAAAGTATGTTTAAAAAAGTGACATTTGAAATATTGAGGATCCTGATTCAACCAGAAACAGAGATTTTAATGGTTAAAACTCAGTTTAATCATTCACTTTTAAAGGAACGGACATTTCCCATTATTTGATCTAACATATCATTTTGTCATTTAATTTAAAAAAAAATATAGTCTTTATTGTGCCGATCTGAGAGAGCGAACGAACATCAGGCAGTCGGCCATCAAATTGAATCAACGACCACTTCAATATAATGCAAAAAAAAAAAAAAAAAAGAATAAAAAGAACACTGTTGGTAGAAAAAAATAGTTGGACCGTTTTGTCCTACATTATCTACAAGGTTTTGTTCAATGTGTAATAAAAACAAAGAAATCATGGAGACTCACCTTCTGTTCTGTCTTCCGTCCAGCAATGAGGTCGATCTTCAGTTCTGATCCTCTGATCGGATGTCGGACTTTATATTCTCTGAGCCAAAGACACACAGACACAGACAACACCTGTTTACACACATGCGGAAGATTTTCTCTGTTCTCTCTCTCCATCCCTCGTTCATGTCCATCATCACAACTGACTGAAAATAGATGGTCACGTCAGCATCGTCCTCTCTTTGACCTGGAGACTAATTCTTCATCCTCCGCTTCCCTACTTAGACTCATTTTGCTGAAAGTATTTTTAAACATAACAACTGCTTGAAAATAAAAATATTTGAAAATTAAGTTTAAAAAAAAAAAAAAAGGGAGCACAGTGAATATTTAAAAAAAAAAAAAAGCCACAGTAGCCTCTCCTGGGGACATAATGGATGGAGGACCATGAACACTAAGGAGCTAATTGAGCTTTGAAAAGAGGAGAACTTTTGCTGACCTTCTAAAAACCTACCATCAGGTTTCTCACCGGTAGTTTCATTTATTTTATCTGCAGCATTTTTCTCTGTTTTTCTTTATGTCTCATTTTTTTTCTCTTTTTTTGTAACTGGGATTATTTGCAGTTGTATGTTCTTGTCTTAAATGTACATTTTCTCAATATTTGTCTTATGTTATGTCAAATAAAATGAAAATAAAAATAATAGAAAGATAAACATTTTTGATTTACTTTGTGAATATGTTCTTCCACGACATTAATGGGTACAAAAAAGTTGTGACATTAAGGAATTCTTTTCATGTTGAGGGGGACATATTCTGCGCTTACTTTTTTAAAGCTGACACATCTATGTCCTGGTCAAAACACCTCTGAGAGTACAAAAGTGTCTTTCTGGATCTCTTCATAGCAGCTGGTTTAAGGAGCTGCATCCTTGCCCTGTTCTGCTTGGTTTGTCAAATTGGAAAAACTTTGGAGATTCCACCATAATGTCATCAAAAAGTTCAGAGGATCAGCAGGAGCGTCTGTGTGCAAGACTGAAGGTGGCACTGCATCAAAAACAGGAATGATTCTCTACTGGACATCACTGCATTAATTCAGAACAGAGAAGGAATGAGTCTGAGCATCTTTACAAGCAGGAAATGTTACAATCAGATGAAAAAAACACAAACAACTTCCCTCATTAAAATATATGAGAATTTATAAGCACAAGTATTAAAAGTTGAACAAACACTTGATTAAGATTGAGACATCTACTAAATGAGATGCCAACTAAGCAAAAGGAAATAAGCATGAAATAAAATGAAAATAAACATGTTTACATACACTATATTGCCAAAAGTATTTGCTCACCCATCCAAATTATTGTAATCAGGTGTTCCAATCACTTCCATGCCCACAGGTGTATAAAATTAATCACCTAGACATGCAGACTGTTTTTACAAACATTTGTGAAAGAATGGGTCTCTCTCAGGAGCTCAGTGAATTCCAGCGTGGAACTGTGATAGGATGACACCTGTGCAACAATTTTTCAAAAAAAAAAAAAAAAAAAATCAGTTGGTTTAAGTTATTTTATTCATGACGCAGGGTGGTAGGCGACTTTTGATTTGAATGTTCAGAGGCTTAGCCCACGACTTATGACTCCGCTACCTAATTTTAGCTTTTTCCCATGTAATTTTTTTTCCTATAAGATGGAGGCCAGTTTGTGGTTAGTGAGAGAAGAGAAAAAGAACAGAGCGTAAACCTCAAACAAATGGTTGATCAGCAACAGCTACTTCATGTTTCCACACAGATGCATCCATGTGAAACCAACTTCACAACATGTGCTCTGATCATTGAGCCAGGAAACGAGAGAGTTGCTTTTAGTGGTGAGAAAACACATCAACTCAAGCAAACGTTACAGAGGGACGACAGTCTGGTTCTAAACGTGCTCCCCACACAACAAAATAAAACTCACTGATCACCACTAAACTCAGCTCTGTCCAGACACAAAAGCCTCTGACGTGGATCACTCTGGAAGTGTTGAGGAGAGTGAGTTCCTCAGAAGGAGCACCAATGAAGGCTTGGATGAAACCTACTCTCCATCAGTGGTCTCTCCTTTTTTCTCTCGGTTTGGTTGACCAAGAGATGCGGCTTTAATGCAGCAACAAGGCTCTCTTCCTTCCCCAGTCGGTCTCAAATCATTCACACAGTGAGCTGGGCATGGGTGCTTTTTTTGCTTCTGTACATCAGCAGGTCAATCCGTTCTCATCTGGCTGGATGAGAAGTCTGGTATCCATCCTTGGTAACCAAAAAGGCTTCTTCAGATGTGGTGCCACTTACCATAAGTCAGAGCTGGGACAGTGGAAATGCCAGAGTGGCTGTACCTCCACAGTTCACAGAAGGCATAGAGCTTCGTCACTGTTGGCCATGTGTTGTAGTTCAGATAGTCAGCATGAGAGCTGTGGTCCTTACAGGTCACCAAAGGGAGAGGGAGAAAGTCTGGCCTGAGCTTCAGCTTTCCAGCAGGGACTCCTGCTGCTTTTGAGGGTTCAAAAGCCATGAGAGCCCAGCTCCATCACTTTACACCTGAATGAAGTCATTTGGCCTGTAAACCCTTCTGGGGTTTTTAGTCATTTTGAGATTTCTTGGTTTCAAACCACGTGGTCAGGCTTTGCTGAATCTTGGGCCTTTCTTCATAATTATAACACATGATGGCCCAACACAAGAATGGGACAACATTCCTCTCCTAAAACTCCAGCAACGGTCTCCCCATTTTCCAGATGTTTAGTTGTTAAAAGAAGAGGGGATGCTACATCATGCTTAAACATTAAGCTGTTACAACTTTGAGATGTGTTGCTGCCATCAAAGTCAAAATCAGCTAATATTTTCCAAGAAATGGTAACATGACTCAGTTTCAACATCTGATATGTTCTTTATGTTATACTGAGAATAAAATATGGGTTTATGGAATTAGAACCTCATTGCATTCCAATTTTATTTCACAGCGTCCTATTTTGGAACTGAGGTTGTGTTTTCTTCGCGTTGTTGGGGCAGATACTGCTGTGTTCAGGAGACCAGGTGGAAAGATAACAAAGCTAGAAGCTTAGGAGAAGGATTCAAATAGTTTTATAGTGGTGTAGACGGGAAGAGAAATGGAGTAGGAGTTATCTTAAAGGAGGTTTGTTAGGAATGTTCTGGAGGTGAAAGGAGTGTCAGAGTGATGAGTCTGAAGTTAGACACTGAAGGTGTGATGCTCAACATTAGTGGTTGTGCCCCACAGGTGGATGTGAGAAGAGAAGGAGAAATTCTGGAATGAGTTAGATGAAGTGATGCAGAGCATCCTCAGAGATGAGAGAATAGTGACCGGTGCAGACTTCAATGGTCCCTTTGGAGAAGGCAACAAAGGTGACGAGAAAGTGCTGGACAGGTTTGGTACTCAAGATAGGAATGTAAAAGGTCAGATGTGGTTGACTCCAAAAAGGATGGAAATGGCTGTTGTCAATACTTTCTTCCAGAAGAAGAAGGAACATCAAGTGACTTAGAGTGGCAGTAGCAGCACACAGGTGGACTACTGTTTGTGTAGCCTATGTAACCTGAAGGAGATCAGTGATTACAAAGTAGTGGTAGGTGAGAGTGTAGCCAGACAGTATAGGATGGTGGTGTGTAGGATGACGCTGGTGGTGAGGAAGATCAAGAGGACAAAGGCAGAGCAGAGGACAAAGTGGTGGAAGCTGGAAAAGGAAGAGTGTTGTGTGGCTTTCAGAAAGGAGTTGAGACAGACTCTAGATGGTCAGGAGGTGTTCCCAGATGACTGGACAACGACAGCTAACGTGATCAGGAAAACAGGTAACAGTGTTTGGTGTGTCATTTGGCAGGAAAACAGACAAAGAGACTTGATGCTGGAATGAGGAAGTGCAGAAGTATGTACAGAGAAAGATGTTAGCTAAGGAGAAGTGGGACACTGGGAGGACTGAAGAGAGTAGACAGGAGTACAGGGAGATGCAACGTAAGGTGAAGGTACAGGTGGCAAAAGCCAAACATGGCGTATGATGATTTGTATGGTGGTTGGAGAGACTGACTGATACAGGTTGGTGAGGCAGAGAGATAGAGATGGGAAGGATGAGGAACAGGCTAGGATGATTAAGGACAGAGATGGAAATGTATTCACAGATGCTAGGAGTGTGACAGAGCAGATGGAAAGAGTACTTTGAAAATGAAAGAGAAAGAAGAGTAGAAGTGACTGTTGTGGACCAGGATGTAGCAAAGGTTAGCAAGGCTGAAATGAGGAGGGCATTGAAGAGGATGAAGTGGAAAAAAAGTTGGTCTAGATGGAGGTATAGAAGTGTCCAGAAGGGGTGGCAGTAGAGTTTTTGACTAGGACATTCAACATGATCTTAGAAAGTGAGAGGATGCCTGAGGAATGGAGAAGAAGTTTGCTGGTGCCAATTTTTAAGAACAAGGGAGACGTGCAGAGTTTGTAGCAACTAAAGAGACATAAAGTTGATGAGCCACACAATGTCAGCACAAAGAGTTTCAGCATAAATGAAAGAGAAAGTATACACAACTGGTTAGACCTGTGATGTTGTATGGTTTAGAGACTGGCGCTGAGGAAAAGACAGGGGACAAAGTTGGAGGTAGCAGAGATAAAAAATGGTGAGGTTCTCTTTGGGAGTGACAATTATGAATGGAATCAGGAACGAGAACATCAGAGGACATCATGTTAAATGTTTTGGAGAGAAAGTCAGAGAGGCCAGACTGAGATGGTTTGGACATGTACAAAGGAGGGATAGTGAATATATCAGTAGAAGGGTGATGAGGTTGGAACTGCCAGGCAGGAGGCCTCGAGGAAGACCAGAGATGAGATTTATGGATGTAGTGAAGGAGGACATGAAGTTAGAGAATGCAGAGGATAGAAATAGATGGAGGCAGATGATTTGCTGTGGTGACCACTGAAGGGAACAGCTAAAATAAAAAAAGAAGAGGAAGAAGTTGGGGCAGATACAGCAATATACTGTAAGTGACATATACACTGTATATCCTACACATATAAAAATGCTTTAAAGGAGGCTGAAAATTCTTTTTTTTTTTTTTTTTTTTTTTTTTGGGGGGGGGGGGGGGGGGGGTTGGTGTAACACTTTTCATTAACCACTTCTAAGGTAGTAAAGCATGAGATAAAGGTAGATGACAAAAAATGATGAGCAGGCAGGATTATCCTGGATAAACCTGGGCCTGTGACATCACAGTACCCTGCAAATCTAAACAACTAAAGGAACAGCATTATTAGGCTCCTGGGCCTGTAAAGGCAATCTGCATTTATCTGTGTGTGATTTTGTAGTTGAAATGGTTTCAGCAGAGGTGTGGGTATTCTTCTTGTGGCAATTTACAGTTTGGTACATTATGGTTTTGGACATCTTTGTTTGATTGGTTTTGGTTAGAGATGGATTTATTCTATACCAGCCATTCCCAAACTTCAGAATACCAAGGCCCAATTTGAAATGTGAAAAATATCCGCGGCCCACCAAAACCTTTAATCGCAACTGTGATCAACATACAGGACTAGAAGCTATGGTCTAACATTAATGTAAGGGGTCAACAAATAAGGTGACACTTGTCATATTAAGTTAAGGTGATGATAGTATAACACTGAACTGGTTTGTTTTGTTACTTCTTAATATTTTCAAATCATGTCATTTATATTTTACAGTAGTTAAAAACATATTTTAAAAAGATCGAGGATTTAAAATGTATTTGTTTAATTTTAACTCTCACGGCCCACCTGCAGTACCGCGACAACCCACCAGGGGGCCGCGGCCCAAACTTTGGGAATCACTGTTCTATACCATATTCATGCAACCCTCTTGCTGCCTTAACATTAAATGAAATTCACATCTAAGCAATCAGTGCTTCCTTTAGATTCCTGCAGGAAAATGTTTTCTGACTAAAGTGAACTACTTGTACATCATGGTCTATAAAAAGTCCTCTCTTTGAGGTTTTTGTTCTTTTCATCTAATGGAACAACATGAGAAGACTTGTAACAATCAGCTTAAGTTTTAAGACTGGATATCATTTTTGGTTCAGACCACTATTCTCAGATATCAGCCTTGTTTGATCAAAATAACATAAACAATCCATTCAAATACCAATTATACACTTTTTAGGAAAACATAGGAATCTGTTATGTAATGTATTCCTGATGAATGTTTATGATTAATATGCAGGAATTTTACCAAAATAAAGCCAAGGAAAATGAACAAGGTAAAACACAAAATACTCAAATGAAATCACCAAACATGAGGTATGAATTAAATGGCACATTAGTAATGAAAATCTGTGTAAATTATCCACCTCAGGTCCATGTAATACCCTTTTATAAATCCTTCCTAATCTCTTTTTAGGCTTCATTAAAGAAAGCAAAAAACATATGTCCATAAACTGAGTCCCCAGGAAAAAAATGTCAATGCGTCTCAATAAATTCAGCTCACACACACACACACACACACATAAAAGTAATCCTCCCATGACCGGCCATGGTTTTTTTCCACTACCTTCATACAATAAAAGTAGAAGAGGAAACAGGGTCCTCCACTTCGATCTGAAAAAAAAAATATCCTTTACTTGTGGCAGCTTTCCTGAAATGAAAATGCTGCTCCATTGGGTTTTGAGATTTCTTTCAACATCCTCAAGCTGTATCCTCCATACTGTATTCTCCTTTCTCTCAAACATTTTTCTAAATTCCTTTATCTTTTTAGCTCCACCCCTCACCTGTGTGGAATGTACAAGGTAAACAGGTAACAGGAAAGAAGAACAAGAAGTAACCATTCAAAATTAAATTGCTCAGTCACAGTTTATCATTGGGTGGCTTAACCTTACAAAGATTTTTTTTTGAAGCACCCTTATTTTGAAACATATTTACTTTTTGTGGCTTTGCCACAGGATTTTGGAGGATGTGGGAAATACAAATCCATTGTCCTGCAGCACAGCCTTCAGCTTCCATTCAGTCCATTGCGTACACACACAACTCTTGTTCGGGGATAAGATGAGTGAAGGAAAAGTAAGTTATTTTGACTCAAGTAGATGACATTAGCACTTTCAGAAGCATTTTGGTCAACTGCTCTTACAATTCAGTTTTGTTCATTAGTTCTTCATGTTTGATGACCAGATTCACAGATCATATTTGTTTCTTTCTTCTCTTATATTGTTTCATCCAAAAACAAAGTCCAGCAGAAGCTCTGTGCAACTTTATTAATTTTACTCAGTCACGAACGAAACCAAGTAAGAGATTAATTGATGAACAATTTAGAAGTTTCTTGACTTTTCAGGGCTAAAGAGTTGTTTTTTTGTTTTTTTGTTTGTTTTTTCCTGGTGGGATGTAAAATCATGTTGAAGCTTGTTGTTTTGAAATCAGAGTACGTCTCAGCCAAAGCCAGTCATCTTTGTATCACTCTGGAAGAGTGAAGACTGTCTGGTCTCTGACAGCATCAGCAGGATGGAGAGCAGGAGCCCCGGGGTGCTGCAGAAGGAGGCCACCACAACTGGAGCAGCACCCTGAAGTTCCCTGAGGCTCCTCAGCCTCTGCAGACTTGACTCTGCGGCCATGTTGGTATGTTACCTGTTAAGTTGCTGCCCTCTAGTGGATTTATAGGGAAACTACCTTTTTTTTCCCTGTCATTTCATGAGTCCAGCTTCTATGACTGAGGTAGAGCATCAACAAATATTTCATAGACAAGAATGGATGTAGTGAACATGATGTCACTCACTGGTTTATGATTTATATTCAGCTGTTTTCATCTTTAGATTGGCCTTTTAAAACTTGCTGGAAACAAAAAATAACTGGTGAATAATTTGAGAAATTAATTTTCAAACTGCTTTCAAGTACATGATCAGCAATGCATATAGGTAATGAGACAATAATTGACTACAGGGAAAGTGTGTTCACATATTTTCTAGAGAACAGATGATGCTGTTTGGGAAGTGTGGATACTAAATCTCTGAACCAGTAGTTGTAGTCAGAGGTATTGCACTAACAGCATTTCCCCGTTGACTTCATTTCTCAGTCCCAGTGGCCTCATTGATCCTATGGATGCAGCATCTATGGGGGTGTCTATCAGAGGAACAGGGATTTACACTGGTGAATCAATAACATTAGTCCCTGATCAGTTTTGTCCAACTAAACCTCTTTTTGATGTTTGTCTGTTGGTAAAAGACTCAGTCAAAAATGTCATCAAAAGAAGAAAACATTTGTTTTTGCTTTTTCCAAGTGTCTCAAAAATCCATCCATCTATTTTCTAACATGGTCTTGATTCAATAGAGGACAAGGCATCTTTTAATCTAAACCACAGTTTTACTCAGTAATTACAACCTAATTGTTCTCTTGTTTCCAAAACCAGTTTTAGGATGTGTTCTCTAATGTTCATGTTCAACTATCTGTTTCATCTGTTCAACTCATCTTCCTGCAGCTGAAATGATTAGTCATTTAGTCAAAGATAAATTATTTTCTTGCTTTGACTCCATCTTTGGATACAATGTAGATTCTACTTGTGGATGTTGTGCACTTCTTTGTTGTACATCTTTGCAAAGTCAACACTTTTGGGTCTTATTGAATCAGAATAATGAAGAAACCTAAAGACTGAAATGTGGAGACTCATGTCTGTCAGATGGAATGATGGACATCACTAAAATATTCAATATGATGCATGCATGATCTTTTTTTATTAGTTTTTTCTTGCATAATAAATACACCACACATTAGCTCCACGTATATTTTTAAGGGTTACATGTTTCATCAGAAAACATCAACCGATGATTTTAGTTGGTGGCTTTCAAAGGCTTTGACAAACACATATTTTCTATTTAGTTGCTGTTTAGGAACATTTTTCTGTTGCAGATCATCTTCTTCTTCCCTCTTTCTGTTCACTACTCTTTCTTGTACTACTGTGCACCTTTACCAAAGACCTGTTTGAGGAGGCTCAGCAGTGACTTCTTGTTGTGGTCACCTGAGCTCTTCCTGAAGCCACCATAGCGTTTGCTGCGGGGGCCACTCGAGCGAAAGAGCTTTCTCTTGTATGTGCTGTGCCTTTTCTTCTGGTCTTCTCCTGGATGCTGCTCCATCTCCTCTGGTTCAACCTTCTCCTTGTCCTCAGCCCCCGTCATTTCTCTGGCAAGGTCACGTCCTCTCACCTGGCGTGAGAAACACTCAGCTGACTCCTCCTTCACATTGATGCTGGTGTAGCTCATGACTGAGTAATGCTTTCACCCAACAGGTTTTCCCCAGCAGAAATGACCCATGGAGTTGCAGAGTTTGGGTTGAGGTGAGGGGGAAGAGGGTAAAAAGGATGAAGCACATAGATACAGAAAGTTAATAACACAGTTAGGCATTTAAACAATGTGTCACCTACCAGAGACTTGCTGCACATTTTTGTTCATTTATGTCATAAAGACACAACACACATTGATCAGGATGTGAAATGCAGTCTGTTATGTAAATGTAGCAGAGGCTACATTTTAATCTGCAGTCACTGGTAGGTTGGTGGTGTATGCTGCATTAGGAGAAAATTAATAAATAGACTGGCTGATATGAGACAAAACACATAACAGCTAAAATTACATGGACAGTTAAAAATATTTAGACAGAGACAACATCCACAACTGTAAACTACAACAGAGATGAATCAGCTGTTTGACCTTTCTTCCTCCTGCTACTGTAACATTTGAGTCTGGATCTCTGTTTACAGACCATTAAAAAAATACACAAAGAGATGTGTAGATGTGAAGAGTATAACACTCTTCACACAGGAAGCATAAACTGTCTTTAAAGTTCACACAACCTGTCTTGTAGGTTTCTGAATGTGAAACTTAGTCTGAACCTGTGGATCTGAAAGGACAGTGAAGCAGGTCTTGTGATTGGCAGATCACAGTCAGTGTGGATGGAGTGTGTGAGCGTGTAAGTGAGTGTTTACCATCATGCTCCTCTCAGAGGTGAACTTGTGACAGATGGGATGCTCCCAGTAGTTAGTGACTGGTCCTCTGGGCACATCCACCATGGCTGAAACCACCCAAGGATTCATTCTCCTGCAATGAAATTAAAAAATACCTACAATACAATTGAAACCAGTGTTTCATTTTACATATAGGTTAGATTTAATTTGTGGTGTTTCTAAGGCATTCATAAAAATCCATCCATCCATTATCTATGCATGCTAAGCCCTCTGCAGGGTTACAGGGATCTGCTGGAGCCTATTCCAGCTCTTCAGGTCAAAGACAGGGATCCACCCTGGACAGGTCACCAGTCCGTCACAGGGCCACATGTAGACGAACAACCACTCACACTCACAATCACTGCGACTCCTAATTTAGAACCACAAATTAACCTGACATGCATGTCTTTGGACTGTGGGAGGAAGCTGGAGTACCCAGAGGAAACCCACACAGGCAGGGGGAGAACATGCAAACTCCACACAGAAAGACCCCTGCTGAGGTTATCCTTAAAAATGTAGATTGTTATTCAGAGTACAAAGAAGAAATAAGAAATACAGATTTAATGAAATCCTTTCTCAACTAGAAAATTGGAAACAAATACCAGAGAATAAATGGAAAAAAGAAAACATTACATAAAAATAGGTGGAGCAGATTTTGAAATTATAAACACAGACGTTTCTAAAAGAAAACAGAATATTTTTTTTTTGGCTCTAGTGGGCTTTATTGAAAGTAGAAAGACAGGCAGGGGGGCAGAGAGAATGGGGAAGACACGCGGGAAAGGGTCGCCGAGTCGGGAATCGAACTCACGACCAGCCGCACGAGGACTGTAGCCTCGGTATGTGGCCGCCTGCCCTAACCACTGCTCCACCGGGGCGGCCGAATAGTTTATTTTTTCAAAATGTAGCATTTGAAGTATCGAGGATCCTGATTCAACCAGAAAAAAGGGTAAAACTCAGCTTAATCGTTTACTTTAAAAAGGAACGAACATTTCCCATTATTTGATGTTAAATATAATTTTGTTATTTAGTTTAAAAAAAAAAGTAGACTTTATTGTGCTGAGCTGAGAGAGCGAACAAACATCAAGCAATCAGCTATCAAATTGACTCAACGACCGCTTCAATATAATGCAAAAAAAGAAAAAGATAAATAAAAAGAAAACTGTTTGTAGCTTGTTAAAAAATACATATATATATATATTTTGGCTGTTTTGTCCCACATTATATATGGGGTTTTGTTCAATTTAAAATTTGTAATAAAAATAAGAAATCATGGAGACTCACCTTCTGTTCTGTCTCTGTTTTTGTCTCTTTGTCCTTCCGTCCAGCAATGAGGTCGAGCTTCGCTTCTGATCCTCTGATCGGATGTCGGACTTTATATTCTCTGAGCCAAAGACACACAGACACAGACAACACCTGTTTACACACATGTGGAAGATTTCTCTGTTCTCTCTCTCCATCCCTCATTCATGTCCATCATCACAACTGACTAAAAATGGAAGGTCGTGCCAGCATCGTCCTCTCTTTAACCTGGACACTCATCATCTTCATCCTCCGCTTCCCTACTTAGACTCATACTGCTGAGAATATTTTGAACCATAAAAGCTGCTTGAAAAGGAAAATATATGAAAATTAAGTTAAAAAAAAATGGAGCACAGTGAAGATTTTTTTAAAAAAGCCACAGTAGCCTCTGCTGGGGTCTTAATGGATGGAGGACCATGAACACTAATGAGATAATTGAGCTTTAAAAAGAGGAGAACATTTGCTGACCTTTTAAAAACCTACCATCAGGTTTCTCACCGGAAGTTTTATTTATTCTATCTGCAGCATTTTCCTGTTTCTCTATGCTTCATTTCTTTTTTTTCTTTTTTTGTAACTGGCATTATTTGCTGTTGTATGTTCTTGTCTTAAATGTACATTTTCTCAATATTTGTCTTAGGTTATGTCAAATAAAATGAAAATAAAAATAATCGAAAGATAAACATTTTGATTTACTTTGTGAATATGTTCTTCCTCAACATTAATGGGTGAAAAAAAGTTGACATTAAGGAATTCTTTTCATGTTGAGGGGGACATATTCTGCACTTACTGACTGAGATTTTGTATTTTCTGTCTGTTTTGTCAAGTTGGCGTCTCTCCATGTCTCTAGTGCTTCCTGTTTTACTTTAAAGGTCTGTCTTGTCTTCATGGTGTTCAGCTTTTTTTCTCCCCCTTGTCAGCCTGATTGTTCACACCTGCCTCTTGTTTGTTCCTGTGTGTTTATAAGTCCTGTCTTGTTGAGACTTTTTTCCTTCTCTTTGATTTCTGTCATGCTGTTCTAGATGTGTCAAATGGGTTCAGAAAAAAGCTGCTCCGAAGCCAACTTTTAAATGCATAAAAGAGTTTTATTACAAGAAAAAAGAGGCTTAGTACAGACTTTGGCGTGTCTGGGACTTCCGTGCCAATATGGAAAAATCATCTGAACAAAGGGAATGCAGAAGCTTTATAGTCTCATGGTCAGCGCATATCTAAGTTGTACAGTTGGAATCAAACGCCGTGTGACAGTCCTTATCATCTTTTAAACATAAAGAGTACGCCACTTTCCTGAAGAGGCAGGATGTGGACTCAGTGAACTCTGCACAAACTTGCTGACATGTTCAAACTTATATAAAGATAAAAGATTATATTGTTTTGTTGGATTTTTGGAGTTTTGAATTTTTGGATTTTGTTTAAAGACCTTTTTGTTTTTGAACCTCCTGCACCTTGGGTCCTCCTTCCACTCACCTCCACCCCAGTGACAATGCAGGCATGTCCCTTGAGACACACCCTCACAACCTATGCGCACAATCAATCACAGTCTTCTTCTGGGCTAAATGTGGGCGACGACAGAACGGCTAAGCAGAGATGGGTTTTCAATGTTTTCTTTTGAGCTAAAAAATGGCCACGATGGGCCGACCTTATTTAGCCTTAAAAAAGACGTCCATGGACGTCCAGTGTTTGATGAGTAGCTAATAAGAAGTGGGACACTGATATGACTGAAGAGAGTTGACAGGAGTACAGGAAGATGCAGCGTAAGGTGAAGGTACAGGTGGCAAAAGCTAAACAAAGGGTGTATGATGATTTGTATGGAAGGTCGAACAGCAAGAAAATCTGTGTAAATTATCCACCTCAGGTCCATGTAATACCCTTTTATAAATCCTTCCTAATCTTTTTTTTAGGCTTCATTAAAGACAGAAAAAAGCATGTCCATAAACTAAGTCCCGAAGGAAAAACAGCAATTGGTCTCAAAAAATTAAGCTCACACACACACAAAAGTAATCCAACCTGAAATCGATTCACCAGTGGTGTATGACAGTTTCATGACGGGCCATGGTTTCTTTCCAGTCCTTCAAAACAATGGAGGACCCTGCTGTTCTGCTGGAGTTGTCCAGCAGGAGCTCTGTGTAACTTTATTAATTTTACTCAGTTATGAACAAAACCAAGTAAGAGATTAATTGATGAAACATTTAGAATTTTCTAAAATTTTCAGGGTTGAAGCTCTAAAAGTTGTTTTTCTTAAATATTTTTTTTTCCTGGTGTGATGTAAAAACTATCAAATATTCCATATTTTCCAGAATCTGCAGGAAATCAAGAATGTAAGTAAAAGATTGTATGAGACTCCATAACTGAAGATCTTGAATGTCTGTGTTGGTTTATATAACAGGCACCTTCACAGAGTTGTCTCTCTAGTGAGGTTGGACTGACTTTTAGTAGTGCCATGTAATGTTACTACAACATACATATCAAATAATACAGATTGTGGTGAAAGATAACACTTTCAACCTGCTAGTACCTCAGAATGATTTGTCTTCAGAAGACTGTGAATAGAGAAAACGGATATATTCATTAAAGCATTTAACAAAGACAATTCTTGCAAATCCCATGAGTTTTGTTGTTTTGGATTTTCTCTGATCCAGTTATTTCTACTTGTGGTCATATTGCCCTGATCCTTAATGTATTCTTTTCCCTTCTATGCAAATGGTACTAATCCATTTAGCAGATTATCAGGATAAGATGTCATACCCTGTGCTCCACTCTCACACACATACAGACTGTTCTAATACTTTCCCATTGAGCTGGATTCTGCACTCGGACATGGAAGCAGGTAGGAGTGTGGTTTGAAAAATAATTTACTGTAAATATAAAACTGATATCAAAGAGTCAAACCAATACATATCATTTTTAATCGTATTGCCTCTATTAATAGAACTGTATTAGTTTTAGTGATCATTTTCACAAGGGTTTCCATGAACTCATGTTTGTCTCTTTTTTCTGTATATTTTCTACCATGCTTAAAGAAGTTGAATTGTTGAATTAGAAATATTTACTTTTGTTATGTCTTCAGTTAAAAAACTAGTAGTTTTTTTTGTGTGTGTGTGTCCATGTGTGTGCGTGTGCGTGCCTGCAACTAAAACATTTCCATTAAAAGTCAGTTTGACAATTTTTGTATGACTTTCCCCTCCAAAGCAGTGAATGTCACAGCAGAATATTGGGCCATTGGACCAGAAGCCCTTGAAGGGAGTGCAGTCCATTTGTGTTAAAGTCACAGTTAGAGATGTGGATATCGCCACTACGGCGTCGCCCATGTTTGTGAGTCCTGGCTCCTTTTTAAAATCACGTTTAGATTTGGAGCAGTGGATCAGATAGATAACTACTGAAACTACGCACATGTAGTGGGGCCAGCAAAAATAAATAAATGTTTGTTTTAGACACCTTGCATTGGCTTCATTTTTTTAAACTTGGGAAGCTGTCTCCGTCTTTTCTGTCAAGCAATGATCAAATTTGCTGCACAAAGATTTGAGTTTCAACCATTAAACTTCAATTGTTCATTGTTTCAGATATCAATCAGTTTTTTTCACCAGTTCTAAATCGTAGACTATCAATAATGCCAAACTTTAGGATAATCAGATCTGATCTTGTTTCTGTGATGTCAGACCCTGATCCTGATCCAGAGGCTGAAACTGATTCTACTGGTAACTTGAAGTTACTTTGGATAGAAGTACACAACCGCCAGGGAGAGCAGCTTGCTGAATTTCCAGGATGAATTTGGAACTCATGTTGCTGACTTTTGTCTTACTCACTGGCTGGTGGTTCCAACTTGTCAGTGGTGACTCTGTGGCCTCAAACAAACACTATGATGTTGGACATCATGAAGGACGTTCAGCACAACCCTCTCACAGAAAGAAAGCAGGATGAAGTGGAGCTGAATATCCGGACACGCAGGGATTCACCAGACACAAACCTGGAAACGGTCTGGAATGTACCAGATATGATCCAGGGCAACTATGAGGATGCTGACTGGCATCCTTCTACCTCCATCCAGGAAACACACTCTGTCCTGATCCCTGATGCCTCACTGGTCAGAAGCAGTGACAACAATGAAGTTGACAATGGCACCAACCAAACTTTGAACCAGACTACTGACGGTTCACCAACACACTGCGGTGAGTACAACAGCCAGCTGACGCCTGGTGGCCACTGCAGACTGATGGCTACGCTGCCTGCTGTTGGGACAACACAAAAGCATTGCCCGGATATGTTCCGCTGCACTGACGACATCTCCTACTGGCTTCATGAGAACCAGAACAGAAAGGAACAGCTGGAGGAGCTGAGGGAGACAATGTCGGAGCTGCAGGAGGAGCTGAGGAACCACCGTCATCGAGTCAAGGCCCTGGAGATGCAGGTAGATGAGATGAAACCTACAAGTTTACTGTGTGCTCTTTGTATGTATTGCATGTGTGTGCCCATGCTTTTAAAAGTAAATATTTCAGGATTCCTGTGCTTTTAGAGGTGCCTTATAAAAGCAAAAGCAAGACAATATGAAGTTTCCTGGGAACTGTGAGTTGAATGCAGAGGCAGTGTTGGACAAGTTCACTTTCAACAGTAACTAGTTAAGTTCATAGTTCATAGAAATTAAAATGAACTAGTTCAGTTCATTGTTCACAGAAATTAAAATGAATTAGTTCAGTTCACCATGAACTAAATAGTTCATTTTTAGTTTATTTTTTAATGAACTAAATGAACTAAATAGTTAATTCTTAGTTCATTTTTTAAAAATTCTTTTTTAATGTTGCTGCGAGCAATTATTTGTCAAAATGATTCCCTCTGCCCATATACTACCCCACCACAAATGGCAATTATTTTATCCATTTTAACTGTCAAACTACTGGTCCAATTCAGAATCCTTAACCAACCAGGGTTCACATTAGCATTGAAGGGACAGCCCATGTAAAACTATAATTTCCGTTTCAGCTTCTCGCTACAGCAGCTGTTTCCAAACTTCAGAGTACCAAGGCCCAATTTGAAATGTGAAAAATCTCCGCAGCCCACCGAAACCTTTAATCACAACTTTGATCAACACACAGGATAAGGAACCATGATCCGTGAGATATTAATGTGAGGGGTCAACAAATAAGGTGACACTTGTCATATATAGTTAAGATGACAGTAGAATAACACTTAACTGGTTTGTTTTATTACTTTTTCATGTTTTTTAATCATGCCATGAATATTTTACAGTTATTAAAAACATATTTTAAAAAGATCGAGGATTTAAAACACATTTGTTTAATTTTAAAGACCTCTCACAGCCCACCTGCAGTCCCACGACGGCCCATCAGGGGGCCGCGGCCCACACTTTGGGAATCACTGCTCTACAGTATATTAAAAATATGAGGAAAAACTTGCTGCCAAATGGTCTTTATTATAAGACAAAAACAGGTCCTTAAGGTGCCCATATGAACTCATTCACGCCCCACGCTCGTGAAGGGGAAAGTGATCGTGCTCAGTTCACGTTCGCGAAAAATATGAACTAGTTCGTGAACTTTCGTTCAATGAACGCGTTCAGATACAACACTGGGCAGAGGCACTGCCAAACTATGTTTTCCTTTATTAAATTTAACTGAACTCAGTCCTTACAGGCGACATGATGTCATGTTTCTGATACAGACAGTAAATATACTGATTACAGGAATCTTAAAGCTTGATCAGAGCATAACAGCACCTGTCCACAAGCTAGAATAAGAACCTCCTATTACAAACACAGCATAGTAGCGTTTCTGTTGGAAGACAACGCAGATATATCTGGTCAAGAAATTAAATAGAAATTAAAAGAAAGGGTGAAACAAAGAATGAATTTTAATATCAGCTGGGGAAAAAGTTCTTCAGAGGCCATATATATATTCACTTTCCTTTCTCCATCTTTCTTTGTTTATCTCTGCTTATCTCTCTGACTTGACACCCATTAAGCCCTCCTTAACCCTGAATGCTAACAGGATTAGTTGCAGGCCTTTTGGCCTGGGTACTTAAATCCTTCTGAGTCTACCTGACCCGCATCTACCCTCGCCGTGGTGCATCCGGTCTGTGGCGGCCAGTGCATCTCTCTGCCTCAGGGCGCCTCCTGGGGTCACGATGGGTGTCCGGTTCCCCCAGCTGTGGCGTGCTTGGGCCCCGGGTGGGCGTTGGGGGGGCCTCGGTAGTGGTGGGCCCCTTGGGGGCGGGGTGCGCCCCATGGCGGGGCCCCGATGGCTGCCCCGGTTTCCTGGGGGTGGGGGGGGGTACCCCTTTGCCCAAGGCCGTGGTTGCCCTCCACCCCCCAAATACATAAACATACAAAGCAAATTAGAAGCCGGGGTGCGGGGGTAACCATCCACCCTCTGCACTCTGGCTCAATTTTAATGCACCTATTACACGTAGGGAAAGGGAAGGTGGGGTGCAGGGGGACCATCCACCCTCTGCACCCTAAGTCGATTTTAATGCACTTAGCTTACACACACAAAATAATTTTTAAAAAACACAGAAGAAGACACATACACATACACATAACACACATGTGGGGGGGGGGGGGGGGGGGGGTGGACCAGCCATATTGTCTTTTTTTTTGTTGTTTTGTTTTGTCCCTCCCTGCCCTGCGGGGGATTTGGGGTGTGGTCGTGGGTCCTGGCCACTGGGGCGTATCCTGGATTTTGGAGGGCCCTCCACCGGTGGGGCCTCCCTGCGCTGATGCGTGGGCCCAGGTGTGCCCCTGCTGGTGGGCTGGGTGCCCGGTGTCTTGGGTGTGTGTGGGTGGGGGCGTGTTGGCTTGCTGCGGGCTGGTGCGCGGTGGCGTATGGGGGTGCTGTGCGGCCTTTCTGGTGCAGCCCTCTGGTGCAGGCCGCTTCCCTGTCGTTTGCCGCCACCGCTGCTATGCTGCGGGGGGGTGGCGGGCGGGGGGTGGCGGCTGTCTCGGCTGGTCCCCTGGTTTCCCTCTCCTTCCCTCTCTCTGTCCCACCTGTCTCCCCCCTTCCGCTCCCTGCCGGTGGTTGGTGGGGGCGGGGGGGCTCGGCTGCCCCTGGGCTGCATGGGGTTACGGCTACTGGGTCTGCATTTTCTGCGGTGCTGCTGCTGTGGGCTCGAGGCCTCGTAGGTGTGGGGGCTGGGGGGCGGTTCTGGCCTTCTGGGGGCCCTGCCTGGCCCTCCTGTCAGTGGACATATGTCTCGGGAATGTTTGCCCCCTAGATGGACCACTAGTTGGAAAGCCTAAAGTGTAGTTTGAATGTAGGCAGACCAAAGAAAACAGCACTCTTTCTGTGAGATACCTACAGAAATCTCTGATAGGTAACTGAAGTACCAACAAAGGTCTGTCTGTGTGTGTTAACAACTGGGAGCCCATGTGAATTTCCTGTGGAAAAAGATCCACCTTTCTGGTGCCCACAGAAAATTCACATGGGGCCCTAAAAAGGCAAAACTGGTTAGGCTAGCCCACATGAGGCCATTATGGACATTGAGTGGGCCAAGTGTGTGTTGGCCTGACCACATTACCCCACAGAAGACATCCCCCATCTCTCAACCAGCATCTACCCACAGGGGGCCCACAAAGGCATGCTGGCAAGTAAGCAGCAGGGTGATCTGCTCCCCGAAATATAATTTAAACTTCTTTCTTTTACTTAGAATTGTGTGGGAATAAGAACTGCCGTGTTTTCATTACCTGAGAACCAATTATACTCAAAGACACTGCACTCTGCCCTTTTTGCACCTGCATTACATTGCACTGTCATGACACTGCAGTTGAGCTGAAGGACAGTCACTATAGTTAGATTTGATTGGTTATGCCTCTAGATCAATTCATCTTAGACACTGAACCTTTGATTTTACCATCTCCTTACAACTATATGCATTTTCAGGGCAGTATTTTAACTTCACCAACAGTAATATGTCGCCCGCTTCTCTCTTTCCATCTCCCAGGATGAAGACAGTGCAGCTTTGAACTCAACTTTTAACCAGCGACTGCATTTTCTGGAGCTGCGTCACGCTGAGGCTGACACATTGCTCCATGTGCACGCAGCATTGCTGTATGAACTGCAGGCGCAGCTCCGCAACCTGTCAGCCTCTGTGCGGCAAGTGAGCCGCAACACAGGCTGCACAATCAATGTCATAAGAGCAACACCACCTCTCGGCATGAGAGACACACCACTACCAGGTACATGCAACAAACACAGTGGTGAGTTGAAAGTTGCATGGTGTGCATGTATTTTACTGTCTCACAGAATACTTCAATACATCCGTCCATCCATCCATCCATTATCTATATCCGCTTAATCCTCTGTAGGGTCACAGTGATCTGCTAGAGCCTATCCCAGCTCAGTGGGTGAAAGTCACCATGCTGCCCACTTCAATACAATAAAAACTCAACTTTTTTTTTTTTTTTAATTCCCATTGGTATTTATATTTATTTTTGATTTACAAAGCTGCTCTGGCCACAGTGGTTGTGTAACAATAACTGCAGCCCCCACAAGTGATGGGATGATGACAAAGTTATGAGCAAACTTCAACCAGTTACATGAATGAAACAGAACGAGAAACCACCTTTGTTCACTGTTGTCACCCCTAAAACCCACTGGTAGCAAGCAGTACAGGATGATGATTGGTCCAAACTTATGTTTTTATTTAAAAATGAAAAAAAATCCAGTGACATAGGTTACACAATTATCTTCTTCCAGCATTCTCAATGAGTTGATACCACCTGGATTGTAATCTGTGTTTGTGTTCACCATCAACCACTCTTCCTTTTGGACTGCAATCATTCATTTGAATGCTGAATTCTCCACACCCCCAAGTTACTGAAATCATCTCCTCTTCCATGGTTAGAGTTTCTGCTTTCTACACCTCTTGAATATTACTTATTACCTTGCCTTTGAAGGTCACAAATCTTTCACTAATGTCATTTATGCATTTGTGGTATTTTCTACACCAGTGTTCATATGCAGTGGATTGATTGTTTTATCTATAGGAAAGTCATGCAGAGGAACGTAACCATCAAATTCAAGAATTTGTCTGAAAGGTCAGTCTGAGTGTTGACTGTCTTTGTCTGTGTGTCCCTCAGATGGACTGTACTTGTCTCTCTGTCCATCAGACTGTGCATCTCTGTATCACAATGGTGTCCGTCGTTCTGGTATCTACACCGTAGTAACGTCACCAGGGACCACTCTGCCTGTATACTGCGACATGGAACTGAGGGTGAGGAACACACTGAGTTCTGGATCAAATTCTTTATAATTCAACAGAATTCAAATTTTCAAATCAATTTAAGACTCTCTATTAACAGTGAGAAACCTACAGCAGAACCAGGCTTTAGCAGGGCAGCCATCTGCCTCAACTAGTTAGTCCGGTGAAAAGTTTAGGGACAGAGGCATCAACAAACACAAAGGCATTAGTTTAGGGATACTTGCTATAAGGCAACGAAAAAGAGAAACACAAGGTTAATACCAGTAATAATGACATAAATCTACACTCACCGGCCACTTTATCAGGTCCACCTTGCTAGTACCGGGATTGGACCTCCTTTTGTCTTCAGAACTGCCTTAATCCTTCGTGACATGATAGCATCATCAGTTGCTGCAGATTTGTCGGCTGCACATCCATGATGAATCTCCCGTTCCACATCCCAAAGCTGCTCTGTTGGACTGAGATCTGCTGACTGCTGATATCACTTAAAAATAAAGAGGGTGTCTGTGTCATGCACACAAACTGGGAGCTGGTTTGACAATTGAGGGGCCTGATAACTCAAGGCTTAATTCACTTAAGATGACTGCAGTATGCTCAACTGGTAATCCTCTCCTGGCTAATTTCGTTTGCAAGTTTCACATAAAGTCTGACAAACCTCATGCTTACAAGTAACAGATGTCTTTAATTGCCTAAATAAACTATTTTCACTGAAGAACAGCCACACTTCAGGTTTGAAAATTAATATATATACATTTTCATGCCAATACTTACATGACATAAATCTGTGTGCGCACATGTGTGTGTGCGCCAGGTGGTGGCTGGACAGTGTTTCAGCGTCGGCGTGATGGCTCAGTGAGTTTTAACCGTGGCTGGTTGGACTACCAGAATGGCTTTGGCGAGCCACGAGGAGAACACTGGCTGGGCAACCAACACCTTCACCTGCTGTCCAATCAGGGTCACTACAGCCTGCGCATCGACCTGCAGGACTGGAGCCATGGCAACAGACACGCCCTTTACCAGTCCTTCAGGTAGGCAGAGTGATTTTGGAGGAAATATGGATTTTGTAAACAAATATGAACCAAAAAGAGATTAATAAAAGAAGATAAAGTGAAGCTGGGTGTTTTTTTTTTTCATGGGTTCATAAATGTGGTGCTCGGTGCAGAGAATTTGTGTGTGTGTATATATGTATGTATGTATGTATGTATGTATGTATGTATGTATGTGTGTGTATATGTATATATATATATATATACTCTATATATATATATATATATATCGTATATGTCTATATGTCTATATATGTATCTATATGTATATGTCTATATCTCTATGTCTATATGTCTGTCTGTCTGTATATCTCTATTATATGTATGTATCTATATATATATATATATCTATATCTGTGTATATATATATGTAGTCTGTCTGTATGTATATATATATATATCTATATATATATGTGTCTGTGTGTCTATATATGTATGTATGTCTGTATCTATATCTAGTGTGTATGTATATTATATATATGTATATGTATGTGTATATACCTGTATATATCTGTATGTATGTCTGTATATCTATATATATCTGTATGTCTATATATATGTATGTATGCTATGTATGTATATATATCTATGTGTGTGTGTATGTATATCTGTGTGTCTCTCTCTCTCTCTCTCTCTCTCTCTCTCCTCTGATCTCTCCTATTCTCTCTCTTCTAGTATCTTCTCTAATCTCTCACTCTGTCTCTCATATCTGTCTTGTCTCTCTGTGTCTCTATCTCTCCTGATCATTCTATCTCTGTCTCTCATGTCTTCTCAATTCTCTCTCTCTCTGTCTCTCTCTCTCCCCTCTCTCTGTCTCTCTCTCTCTCTTGTCTAACTGAAATAACAAAAATAGATGTAATGAAACAGGAACAATGTGCCACAGAGTCAGTGTAACTGTCCATGGTACTAATCTGACAGTAGTTTGGCACAGCTGAGCTGTCCATGTAACTGCGGTGCTGAACATCGGGCGTAAAGGCGCAATGCACAGCGGCAGCCTTTGAAAGGAAAAGTGTCTTACCGCCTGCATTTACAAGACTCCAGATGTGGCCTTCCTCATTGACGCTGATGAAACTCCTCATTAGGCTGCCAATGTCCAGTCTGTCCAAAACATCTCCATGGACATGCATGAGAGCAAGGTGCGTTAGTCAGGCTCAGGTATCAAATGAACAGCCTGCCACTGAATAATACTGTAATAAACATTAAACCAGACCACTAGAATTTATAGTAAATACACACACACACACACACACACACACACATACATTTTTTTCTCCCTTTTTTTCCCAAATGTTTTAAATGTATTTATTTATTTTTACATTTTTGAGGTGCTGCAGCCCCCACTTCCCGTGGTACTAGGCTCACCTGTTGCTCATTAGTTAATCTTTTGCTGAGGTTTGGTCAGTGTTGCCTTTAAGGGACATAGGAAACGCTCCATGCACTTCAATAAAAAAAATCTCACACAACAACTTTAAAACACAATTAATTTAGAACATGCAATGTCTTAAAACACGCACAACCCTCATAAAACTGACCCCTTCACATTATTAAGGGCAGGGGTCTCCAATCTCAGTCCTCGAGGGCCGGTGTCCTGCAGGTTTTCCATATTTCCCTGCTTTACACACCTGATCCTAATTAATGTCCACCATCACCTTGTCATCAAGGTCAGCACATGTCTGTTAATGACACAGTCACTTGTATCAGGGTGTGAAGAAGGAGGGAAACATCTAAAACCTGCAGGACACCGGCCCTCGAGGACCGAGATTGGAGACTCCTGATTAAGGGTATTAAGGGTATCTAGAAAAGAGTGCACCTGGTGCACTTTGGCATTAGTGATGCCAATGATGCCCTTCCACATACTCCAGGGGTCATGGATATAAAAGCGCCTCTCAAAACATGCCCACCCTCAGTTTCCTCCTCATTGCTCTGAGTGTAGGTTCAGCATCAGATATATATGCACAGTCCTGAGCCTTTAGGAGACCAGTGACTTCAGCATTCATTCAGGGTTGCTGCATAAAACATAGGGTGATTGTTCTGGTGGTGATGATGCCTGCTTCTGAAATTGTTGTTTATTGTCCTCCTGTTGCAGGATAGACACTGAGGAGAACCGGTACCGCCTCCATGTGTCTGGTTTCAGTGGAACGGTGAAAGATTCATTTGGCTGGTATCATGACCAACACAGTTTCAGCACGCCTGACACAGGAAACATCTGTGCTGAGATCAGCCACGCCGGCTGGTGGTTTCACCAGTGTTTCTATGCCAACCTTAACGGAGTCTACTACAAGGTAGACCTGACAGAGCAACACACACAAAAACTGTGTTAGAAAACTCTGTGAGAATGAGAATATAACTTACTCAGTGTGTTGGTTATGTATTAGGGTGTGAGTAGGTGTAACTGAACAAAGACGTACAGTAGAACATTACCGAACTGAAATATGTTGAGGGTGAAGGATAGAGAAGCCTAATAGACTTTTCTGTTCAATGGCACATAAAAATCTGTTATATAAATCTACACATGCACATCAATGAGCACTACCAGTGAACCTATTTGAAGTACAGAAATGTTGACATGTCAAACCTGAACTTGTGTTTCTACCAGGGGGGACGCTACTCACTGAAAGCTCACAACTTGTTAGGGCCGGATGGCATCGTCTGGTTCTCCTGGAAGGATTCGGACTTCTACTCTCTGAAAGCAGTCACCATGATGATACGGCCACACAACTTCAGGCCACGTCTGTCGCCATAGTGATGGAAAATTGTTAAGAGCAACAGCCTGAGGCTTTGCCAACAGCTTCTAAAGATGATTGCCAAAAGTACTTACATAATTAACATACTCTGCTGCTAAAAATAGTGCCCACACGTGCTTACCCCCCCCCCCCTTTGTTTTTGTTTTTTTTTTAATAAATGATTTTATTTTAAAAGTATAGGGTCCAGTCTTTTCAAGAATAATAAGAATTGAGCCACATTTGGATTTACATTGGACCTTACATAGGATACTAAAGGGCTAAAAAAAAAATGTTGAAAAATAGATGTTAATGTCACAGCTAATAACATCATGGAGGTGACATTTTTAGCTTAGAAGTAAAGTTATTCCTTAAAACATGGCTTCACAACTTCTACCTGCATCCTAATGAACAGAGATAACATAGACATCAGTATTATTTATGAAGCAAATAAATGTCAAGCAATTTCTTCTGTCACTGGAGCATTGTGAGGACTAAACACTGCTCAGTGTAAACATTTCTACTGCCATGATACCCGGAAAACAGTGTACATATAAAGTTTTAATAACTGAGTGAAAGTCTTTTTTGCCATTGGTCAACCCATCTTGCTTTGCCATATGAATAAAATTTTATTCAGTGTAGATGATGATACCAGATGTCTGCCAGAACCTGGCTTCCTGGTAGGGGATCAAGGATGGCTGGATCCCCATGAAATGTGGGGACCCCGTGACTGGGTTGGCCTGTGTGGGGCAGGTCTGGGAGGGGGTTTACATCCAACATCACATGACCACTCAACCACTGTACAGTCATTTACATACACCATACCACACTACACAGACACCAAATACATCAAACAACACACACCACATCCACCACTCTCTTCTTTGTCTCTATTTTTGTGTGTCACTGCAAGTAATAAAAAAAAAAAAAAAAGAAGAAAAAAAGTCTGCCAGATCTAAAAAGTGCATTTGACACACCAGTGAGTCTTGCTGTACAAAACAGTCATACATGCAGCATTTATTACAGATTTATTTATTCACTGGAACAATCATAGGTATTCAGTGGAACATCTACAAGAATTTTCAGACAACCACAACCCAAATATGACTGAAGACTCTGAATTCAGGCTGTTCAACTCAATCATGTAACCTGCAGGTGAAGAAATGACTCCTTACAGACAGATGAGAGGTCAGCGTGGTGCTGCTGTTGTGCGGTTGAGGTTTTGCTCACACAGTGGGACTGCCTGACTAGAATTAAGGTATTTATGTGGGGCGCTCCCTGGGACGGGTGACATACTGCCACCACAGAGGGGGGAGGTCGCCCTCCTTGCGGGCAGGTGGGAGAGCTTCGGCCAGGGGGCCCCCAGCTGGCGTCTCGGCTTCCAGCTGAGCAACCTGGACGTGAACAGACAGAGATGAAGATTGACGTTAGTACGGCTCTCAGAAGTTTGGTTGTGGTAATATTAAAAATGTAAGACTTTTGAATAAACTCATAACTTAAACGATGTATCCTGTTCAAGATTAATAGATACTCTCAATGCACCCATCTCCAACTATTTTCTCTTGAAGGGGCCGATGTAACTGTCAGCTGTTTGCTTTATAAAAAGCAAATCATATTTTTTTATTTTGAATTGCATACTATCAAATGCTATTTCTAACATAACAGTGAAGAGATACATTTGCATTGTGCATAATGCCAAGTGTATTTTGTACTTAATTTCTCCTCACTAATTTAAAATCAAAGATGTGTACATTTTCTTTAGAAAAATATCTCAGTTCAAGCAGCTGAGCATTTTTACAGAAAAGAATTTGTCTGTGCTCTATAAGGGCAAATAAATAAATAAATAAAACTTAAAATCATGGCTCATTAGTTGTAATCAAGTAAATGTTCCATTGACTGTGACCTTGATCTAAGATCATATTGCTCAGCCCTACTTCGAAATGAAGTTCTCATACTCTTGGGTGAATGTGGTCTGCAAATGATGTTTTATCATTAGAAGCTACTGATACACTGATATAATTTCACTTAATTGGATGCAGACCTCTGGATCTATTTAAAGGCACGTCTTCACACAAAAAAAATGGGCCCTCATCAACCAGCACATCAAGAAAATAACTTTGGGTCTTCACAGGTCTGGTTCATCCTCATCCTTGTGTAGTCTCCAGACTCCTAAAGGTCCTACGTTCATCCGTCTAAAAAGGATATGCATGTTCAAACACCATCTGTCACACTATTCAAGAAGGAGAGAATTTCTTTGTCCCAGAGATGAAGGTGCTTTCTTGTCAAATGTGCAAATGAACCCCTGAACAACAACAACAAAAGACTTTGTAAATATGCTGGCTGAAGACTGTATCGTTATCCACAGTAATGTCTTCTGTACCCACATGAGCTGAAAGGCCAAGCGTCAAAGAGAACCACTCTGCTCTAAAACCACCACAAAAGCTTGGTTACAGTTTTCAGCTGAAGATGGGAGAGAAAGATCTGAATTCTGGTCATCAGCCTGACCTCAGTTCCACAGAAGATTTGTGAAAAGGCATGTGTGGGTAACAAGACCCATATAGGATATTGTGAGAAACTTGTGTGAGCCTGCCCAAAACATTTGAGTCAAGGTGAGCTGGTGCCATCAGGTTGATTTATTTATAAAAGTATTTACTTGTTGCTAATAATTGCAGTGCTTCAACAATGTGGAAAAACAATGTAGCAAAATAAACCTCTTATTCATGCCTACCATGGTACTACTGGTAACTAATTGTAACTCAAATGTCATAACCCCCCCCGAAAAAAAAAAAAAAAAAATCTCTGGTATAGAACTACAAACCACAGAAGATAAAAACCATTGGCATAGAAGACATTACTGTAGCATACAGTCATACTCACCTCTTTTTCCCAGCTCTGCATCCTCAGTTTCTTCCACTGCTCCCTCTTGGAGAAGTAGTCAGGGTACATGGCCTTTTCTGAGGGATGCCAGTGGTCCAGCGCCCACTCTGGGACCTATAAGAACAAAGCATAGCTTAGATCAATCAACTTCATGTAACGTGAAATCTGCCAGTATTTTAACATCAGATTAATAGCCTATAATAACTGCCCTCAATATTATTGCTTTCAAACAAACCCTGTTTACAACAAAGCTGTTCCATTATGAAGTCAGTTGGCCCCTCTGGTCACCAGTCTCTTCTGTTTCCAGACCTTTCCATTAACAGAGCTGCAGGACTGGATGACTGTTGACTCACATGGAACTGCACATGTCAAAATATGTCCAGCTTTCTTGTTTTTGCTCTTACACTTTAATGACTCGTGATCATTGAAATCCTTTTTTCAAAGCGAGTTCAACTTTTCAACCTCCTGCAATTTACCTCCATTAGGCATTCCACCAATTTATAGATGCTCTGTGTTCGGTCCCAATAATTTGCGGAGTCATCTTGCCCTTTCTGCTTTTGTATTCCAGTTTCCTGCCATGTGCTTTTCTAAATTTGCTGCTTTCCTGAGTCTCCTGGTAGAAAGGGACGCTCTTATGTGTTAGTCATACGTTACACAAGCACTATGCAATCATTTAAGTTAGTGCACTGTCCAGCCACAAGACTCTAAAACATCTGCTTTGTTTCAGACTCAACACATTAAAAAATTACTGTGCATCATACTGAAGGGGCTTTAATGTTTTTAGTTCAATTCAACAATACTTTTCCTCAAAGAGTTGCTGTATTCTTTGTTGCAGCAGATCTGAAGAAGGCTCGGACTGAAGACACTGTTGATAAGATCACTGTGCTGTGAAGAGGATGCTCAATATGTTTGTCATTTAATGAAGAAGTTAGTCATTTTTTAATTATGGATTAGGCTTGGGCGGTATCCAAATTTTGATACCGTTAAACTTCCCTCACATTTTACCGGGGTATACGGTATTCCCGCGACTATTAAGGCGAACACACACCGCCGGCGGACGCCGCGCGTGAAAACAGCGCCCCCCCCCTCGAAACAGCAGTTCAGTGCTTCAATATAAACTTGGCTCAACTACAGTTGTTATTTATTTGTGTATTTCTTGCTTTTCACTGTAGTTTTAACTGTCCCTTCTCTGCCCCAGCTCCTGTCTGCTGCCGAGGTGTGTGTTTGCTGAAACGCGCTTTATAGTAAAGTGTCTGATGCCGGACATTTCTTTTCCTATAAATTCTTCAACATAAAAGTCCAACATTATTAGTTTCATTAGAAGCTTTTATTTTGAAGCAGCAAACTCAGGAAGTGTTGTTTTCATCGCCAGTACCTTAACAGGACGAGTCAAACCGAGATCAGCTCCAAACGAACACGAATAAACGGTAAAATAAAGCGGAACACACAGCGATACAGGAGAGAAACTAAACTAAACTTTAAACCACAGAAATCATTCATTGCATTTTTTAATGACGGTATTGAAACTGATACCGCCGCTATTTTTAAATACCGGAAGTAAACGGTATTACCGTAATACCGCCCAAGCCTATTATGGATATCATGTTATGAGGAAATTCAGGCATGGTCAAGGGTTGTATGAAGTGTTCATTATTTAAATGAGTTCTATGGTCAAATGTTAACTGATTAGCAACAATTTGACTTTTAATACAAGAAAATATTTAATTCCTTGATGTATGAACAACTTTCTTGATATAATTTTTCAGTTTGTATGTTAAGTCACCTGTCTCTGATGTACTTTTGCTATTCTCAAATGATTTGTCACACTGCCTCACCTTGTAGCACTCATATCTTTCATAGGAGGTCCCTCCAGGAGAGTCAGGGAAGATGTAGGGCTGGGGATGCTGGTTGGTCCAGAATTCCTCCTCTCCTGCCTTCAGCATCATAGTGGCCTTCACCATGTCCTTCTCATCCTTGTTCTCATCAAAGCGAGCCCGCAGCAAGCAGGCATAAAAACGGTATTTATCTCTATGAAGGAAAATACCACAACACTTTGATTTTGTATTCTTGAGCAAGACTAGTCTTCATGGCATGGAGTCAAAGATCCTTTCAATACCAACAACACTATGTCAGATTAAAAAAACAAAACAAAACAGAAAAGTCCAAGGTATGCTGGTTCTAACTTACCATCTAACTTAATATCTTAGTGTTTGGCATCTTTTGAAGAACTGGGGGAAAGAAATTGCCTGAATGATTCAGCCTAAATCTCAAACAAATTTAGAGAATCCTCATGAAAACTTTAATACTGTATGAGACCTAGGCATGCCATGATTCACTCAACTCACCAGACAATTTGCATCACGATTTGAATCATGCACAACACAAAATTAATTTACAGGCAAATGACTGATTTTTTTTTTAAATTATTTCTCTAACACAAATCCAGCATTTTCCCTTTTTAACAATACTGTAGTGTTTTCTCTTACGCCTTTTTAATTACAGTAGATTAGAACTAGCAGCAAATGATACAAAAATTATATCAATTCTCTTCTTTTTTTTTTAACAATACTGTTTTTTTTCTTATCCTCTTTATACCTGCATACCAAATGACTGGAAAGTGGGAACTGTTTTATCAACTCTCAAATCCTGTTTTGTTTTTTTACAATAGGTCTACTGCCCTCTTGTCAATAAATCAGTACAGTATCAAGAATTTTTTCCCTTTAGTACATAACAAGTCAGCTCTACTTTAAGCCTAAACTAAGGCATTATACAAACATAATAAAACTGGTCTTTTCTTAAACTCTTTCCAAATCAATACTGCATCAGAGAATGCTTTTTTTTTTTTTTATTCCTGAGGTAGATAAGCCAGGCACAAACTAAGGCATTGATGATGTCAATAACTGCATCACCATCAAAGTCGAGTTATATTCGGTTTCAAGAACAACAATAATAATTCAGTCTGTAAAAAACCAATTCTGGACTGCAAAAAAACGTTCAAAACCTTTTCTCGAGTCGGTTGCATGTTTACAAACTTTTACCTTTCCCTTTCACTCCCATTTTACATCAGATCCTGCTGGCATGCGTTCACTGTGATGCTCTATTTGCTTACTGGTTACTAAGGTGCGGCTCCACCTAGTGGCGCAGATGTGTTACGACAATAGCACGTAGCACGTCACATGTTGAACAAGAACAAGGCCTGGAGGTCACATCGCAATTCATGGCTTAATTAAGTCGATTCAATTTGTATTTTTTTAAAAATCGATTTAAAATCGATTTTTCCAAAAATTGCGGCATGCCAAATGAGACCATAGACTAATTCAGTTTATTGCAAAAATAAAGAGCAGAAAATTGGATAGAAAAGAAAACTAAATGTTTTCCATAAGAAAACTACTACTGATACCTAAAAGGTTATTTTAGGGATTGAGCATGTAGTTATTTTTATAGTTATTTATGTAGTAAATATTTTATGTTAAAGTACAACTCCAAAAAAGTTGGGACACTGTGTAAAATGTTAATAAAACCCAATGCATGCAATCATTTGCAAATCTCGCAAACCCATTTATTCCCAATTGAACATAAAGAACATATCACAGACATTTTACCATTACATTGAAGATATTAGCTAATTTTAATTTATGGTAGCAACACAGTTCAAAAAAGTTGGAACAGGGTGATGTTTACCCTTGTGTAGCATTCCCTCTTAACAACTATGTGTACCCATCTGGGAAATGAGGAGACCAGTTGATGGGAGTTTTAAGAGAGGAACATTATCCCATTCTTGTGTGATGAAGGATTCTCGCTGCTCAACAGTCCTCAGATTTTTCATTTCACAAAATGTTTTCTACTGCTGAAAGGTCTGGACTGCAGACAGGGCAGTTCAACACCTGGACTTTTCTCCTGCAAAGCCATGCTGTTGTGATGAATGCAATATGTGGTTTAGTATTATCTTGCTGAAATATGCTAGGCCTTCCCTAAAACAGAGATTGTCTGTGCATATTGGGAGCCTATGTTGCTCTAAAACCTCAATGTGCTCTTTAGCATTGATGGAGCATTTCCAGATGTGCAAGCTGCCCACACCAAAGGCACTAATACAACCCCATACCATTAGAGATATAGGCTTTTTAACAGTCTGGATAGTCCCTCTCCCTCTACAGTCTGCAGGACATGGTGTCCACGATTTCCAAAAAATAATTAAAAATTTTGTTTCATCTGACCACAGAACAGTTTTCCATTTAGCCTTAGACCATTTTAGATGAGCTTTGGTCCAGAGAAGATGGCGATGTTTCTGGATCATGTTAACGTATGGCTTCTTCACTTCATAATACAGCTTTAACTTGCATTTGTGGATTGCAAATTGAACTTTGTTCACAGTGATTTCTGAAACCAATCAAGTAATGTCCAGTATCAGAATCATGCCAATTTCTTTTATTTTTGTACTGCTTGAGGGCCTGAAGATCACATGCATCCAGTTTTGACCTTTGACCTTGTGCAACAGTTACTTTTCCAGCCTTTTTATTTGCCCCTGTTCCAACTTCTTTGAGCTGTGTTGCTGCCATCAAAGTCAAAATGAGCTAATATTTTCCATGAAACGGTAAAATGTCTCACTTTCAACACCCGATATGTACTTAAATGTTCTATTGGGCATAAATATGGGTTTATATGAGATTCAAATCATTGTCTATTTATGTTTTCCCACAACATCCCAGATTTTGTGGGGGTTGGGTTGTATGTGCAATCTTGATAAACTTACTTTCTTAACTACCTGGAATTTTGCAGCATTAGATCAGGATTAGTGAAATGTTTCACTTTACATTTATTAAAACGCATTTTAATAGGACTATTTAATGCACTAACTGGTTTTTGAAGCTAGTTAGCGCCATGCAAATATCTCCGGTTTAAATAGTGTAAAACCCCAAAAGAGTAGAGATGAAATTGGCTGTTTATAACACAGTTAGGACAAGTTAATGTTCCTGTTAGAGTAAAAGAAGGACGAATAGAACAACATCATCTTCACTATCATTTCGGTAGACTGGCAGACTTCAGAAACAAGTGACCTGCTAAAGACGGCTAACCATGAGCTTCTCTGCTAACTCAGAAGCGAAGCAAATAAACGTCCTTAACCACCCCACGCAGTAGTTACTCGAATAAAAGCCATCTTACCTAAATATGCACCATGACTCCAAGTGTCTCAGTGATTTCTTGTAAAGCCGTAGCACCTTCTGCTGATGAGTTAGATAGGCAGAGGCCATTTTCGGCGTCCCCTGTCACCTTCCCACAGACTAGCGCGGTGCAATCTGGGACTTTATCTAAAACCGTCTATTCTAAAAATGATGTGCATATATATTTTTCATCTCTTCGGTTTAACTTAGTAGCAGGGTATTAGAAATGTGAAATGCCTCACTTAACATAATTGTGTTTTAAACTTCTATATAATGCTTGGACAAGTTGACATACCTTGCCAACAGGCTTTTACAGTAATGATTTTCGCTTGTGCTACAATTATTACGGTAGAGTGGCTTGATGGGATTGACCAGGGCTGCAAGTGTGGTTCTCTGGAGAAGTATTACAATCATGGCCCAGCACAAATTCATTGGTAAGACATTCGTGTTTTATGACTTGATAAAAGAAAATAAGATAGCCGAAGGCAACTGATGTCATTACTTGTTGTTATTGTGTTCACAAAAGACCAGCCTGTGTGTTGAGTTAGCATGGGAGCTAGTCGTTTAAAAACTGGCTTCCAGCGGGGCAGGGACACAGAGCAGTCATGTGGTTTATTTTTGGTTTAGAGCAGGTTCTGTGCTGTTATGAATTCATATAAAACAAGATCGTTGTGGAGGCAAAGTTTCTATATATTTTTGGCCTCTGACTCGATAAAAGTCAAATCGTGCTATGAAGTTTAAAACAGGGATGTGCACAGTTGTTTTTGGGCCAGGCGCTCAAGCCAAGAGAAAGGGACACAGCTGAACTATAATATAATATAAAAAAATATAATAGGGCATAATTCACAATTTTGTAAAAAAAAAAAAAAAAAAAAGTCATTTATATGTTTTTGCAAGATCTTGACTTTGTTGGAAAATTTGGTTCTTGTATAGTTTTGACATTTTTTTTCTCCTAAAATAACCAATTTTGCCATAACATAACTTTTAAATGTATCACTGCCACTTTATGTCCTATTATCATGACATTTTGTCATTAACAATCTGAATTTTGTTTAATCGCAGGTTAAGTTAAAATTGCTACTTTTTAATCACAAAAAATCAACTCACACAAGTTTCTGACATAAAATTACGACTCTGTCGTGAAATAGTGAATTGCATAAGATTGTAGCTTTCTGTAAAAAAAAAAAAACAAAAAAAAAACAAAACAAAAAAAAAAAACAAAGATTTTTTTGCTGTAAAATCCCAGATTTTGGCATTTTTTTGTTTCAAGTTTTTTGTAAAAACTGAATTTTTTTTTCTCAAAATCTAAAATTTTGTGAATAAATGACTTCGATATAAAATGACAAGTCTGTGATGCTGAATTGCTAAATTTCAAATAATTATAACTTTATGTCCAATAATAAAGGCCTGCTGTTGCAAAATCACAATTTTTTAACTTATTACAATTTCTTGTCATCAAATATACATTTTTACAAAATCACAATAGTTTGACATAGAATCTTAACTTTATATGGTGCAGTTGCTGTTGGACTTCTGTGCTAGTCACGGTTTGTCCATTACATTCACCATGTTCAAAATCAGGACACTCTTGGCCGTAGGCCGATGATCAACTTTATAGTCTTATCATCGGATTTGTGATCGTATGTTCTGGGCACTTGGGTAAAGAGAGGAGCTGAGCTGTCATCAGGAGTGATGGGAGAAAGGAGCAGGAGATTGAGAGACGGATTGGTGCAGCGTCTGCTGTGGTGCGGACTCTGTACAACTTTTTGACAGAAATTCTCAACTTTTCATAGTAAAATCTTGACCTTTGTAGAATTGCATGTTTTTGTTGTTAAAATCCCTAGTTTATCTTTCAAAATCACAACTTTTTGTTCTTTTTTTTTTCTTTTTTAACTCTCCCTCTCCAGACATCGGTGTGAATCTGACAGATCCCATGTTCAGAGGACTTTATAGAGGGAAGCGGAAACATGATGGTGAGCCATTCCTTCAGCATCATTTTGACTCATGGGCTGAGATTAAGATTTTTTGAGTCGTGTTTTTCTGACAGATGACTTCAATGACATCATCGACAGAGCTGCCAAAACTGGAGTTGAAAAGGTGTGTAAAAATGACTTCCTTCACTGATGCAGCTAACAATTAATTTTTGAAGTGATTAAGTTGCTTTCTGGTTAAACAAAATGCCAAACACTCAAGAAAGGAGCTACTGTAATTTCCTAGAGATTAAGTTGTCGTGTACGTTTTTTTTTTTTTTTTTTAATCAGCAAACTAATTCAACATGGATGGGCAGACATTTCTGTCAAAGAATGTCTACCTTGTTGACTGCTTTACTGTTAATCTCCAATACAATTAATGACCATTTAAAGTATTTCAGTTTATTATTGCAGTAAAAGACTTTGAACTAGTATACTGGATATTCAAATTTGAAATAATGCATTGAGTAAAACACAAAGACATTATGTATTATGTCTGATGAAATCTTAAAACATAGCTGCTCTCTGGTTTTGCGGAGTCAGCAATTAGAATGAGAATCCTGATGTACTGATCACACCAACCCATCAGAAACCACCTACAGTCTCATCACTTGGAAGTGGCCTTACAGGGAATAAAAAAAAAAGCAAAAAATTGAACTTCATGTTTCACACCATCAGTGGATAAATATGACCACAAGTTGAAAAAGCTGTCACCACATGTTGTGACATGATGGGCCACATGTAGAGCAGGTGCTGCCACATAGAGCACACGTTATTAGCATGCTACTACTAGTTTTAACATGTAAAGTTCATTTTTTAAAATAGTTACCCATGTGAAAGCATGTGTAGCACATGTTATATGTTACAAATATGCCTGTTCTAGTTTTGGAGTTTTTCTGGTTCAATATCCATGTTTTCCACGTGTCATTACATAATATGGAAACAATGGTGTGACAGATTAGCCCGTCACTGGTTGCGGGAAAGCACCTCATTACTTTTCTTTCTTTCTCTCCCTCCAGCCTCAGTTTCAGTCACACTCACCAGATTCCCGTGTACACTGCAGCAGGCTTATAATATCATTTCACAGGTCTTTCCTACTAAGGATGCACACTTAGTAGCTTTGATTTTGTTACTCACTGGCATAGTGTTCCAGCGTTCAAACAGAGGCAATAATCCAATTACTCTTCATATACCATCCAAACAGGAAGTGATGTCACGAATACGAGTTTGTTGATTTTTACATTTAACAGTTTATTTTCTGTTTCTTTATTTTTGTAAATGGGGGATGTTGTTTGGAAGTAAAGCATCAATTTAGCTTGATGTTGTTTTAAAAAGAAATAGTTAAGTTGTGAGATAAAGGGTACAAGCCTGGTAAATTTCCAGAGACCAATTAGTCCAGTGGGAGGGGCTAATGCCTTTAAAAAGAGTGTTTGAAAGGGAGAGAGGGAGTTCATATATGGAGGTGGACTTGGAGCTAAAGAGAAGCAAGTGAACTGATATTTTTGTGTTTAGGACTAAAGGGCCGTGTATACTCTCGCGGCAATGTGTCGCCGTCACTTTTGATTGATGCTCAATTTTGAAGCGCGGTCTCCGCTATGTTATTGCACGCCACAACACAAGAGGGACAATCACGAACTAGCTAAACTTACTAAACTTATTTCTTGCTTTTTTCCACTTCCTCACCGTCTCGGCCGTATCCAGACCCACATTCATCGCAATCTCCCTCCATGAATTACTAGAATATGTGCTGTCTTTGTAGTGTGGAGAACCAGAATCGTACAGATGTGGGTACTTCCTCATTTCTTCGATGAAGCGCTCTTTTTTACACTGATGTAGAATTGACCAATCAGAGGGCTTCTTTTTCTCCTCTCTGCGACACTCTCTGCGTCGACCTACAATTTTGGGGAGGTGCACCGGAGTGTCTGCGTAGTGGGTGGGAGGGGCATCTCTGCGTCGTCTGCGTAGGTGACGCAGTCGACCTGACGTTCGAGTATAAATCAGGCTTAAAAGTGCACTGAGTGAAGCAGTGTTGCTGTATGAATTTTTGTATACTTTTGTAATTAGTTTCTTTTTGTCCCGCATCACTGGAATTTTTTTTTCTTTTAGTCACTGTGCACAAGTGGAAGTGAGCACAATAATCTGCCAAACTGTCACTGACCTGGGACTGTGCCATCAATTTGTCACAAGCTACACAAAAGGAAGAACCCTGTGACAAATGGGAATTTTTTTTTTTTTTTTTTATTTAGTTTTTCCTCATGTCAAAACTTGTCTACATGCAGAGTATTCAAAGTAATCAGCTTAGCTTCAAAGTAATTCAAACATCACAATCCTAAGGCACTGGATATCTCGCTTGGTTGAGCTGGCCCCGTACTCTCAGAGGCTACATGTCCTTGTGCAGCCACTTCAGGTTCAAATCTTGGCCTGCAATGCAGCCCTTTGCTGTGTGTCCTCCCTCTCTTACTCTCTGCAAACATTTCCTGCTTTTAGTAAACACAAAATTGCCGCAACGCATCAGACCACAGCAGAATGTCAGCCAGCGACATCTACATTTAATTATATGTTGTTGTAATTTGTTGTTAGTGAAAGAGAGAGAAAATTCTACAATGTAATATCAGGTGTAGGTGCACTTTCAGTTGTCATTGTTCAGATTGTCATGATTTTTCCGACTCTTTATTTAATGTCATCAAGACATTTGGGATTTTTGTGCCAAATCTTAAAATAACTGAACAGATTGCAGCTAAATTCAGAGGTGCATGCATCTCTCAGGATGAACTGTGATAATTTTGGTAATCCTTTTAATTTTCATGTTTCTATTGTCAGCTCAAAATTTCTGTTGCGCTTTGCTTTTATCCAGATAACTGTTAAAGGAAAGAAATTATTATCAGGCAAATGTGGTCAATGATAAATGTGTTAAATATTACACCTGATAAGAATCAGTAAAACTGATGCTGTTGCTGTGAGAATGCTGAAAAGATGGAGAAATAGTTCAAAGCTCCGGTCTTCTTGTATGCATGTTCGTAGACCCTCAGCTTTGTTACTGAAAAATAAAAATCTAATTTGAGATTTGTATTGCTATGAGTGATTGCATGTCTGTTGCTATGTTACAGTTCATGATCACAGGAGGAAGTCTTGAAGACAGCAGGGAAGCCCTGAAACTAGCTGAGACCAGGGGTAACGGCTTCACATACTGTGCAGTAAAGTGCAGCTGCATTATTTGTTGTTGATCTTGAGGCTATGCAGACCCTTCAGGATTATTCTGTTGAACATGGTGCGTTTCTTTTCTTACAGATGAGTTTTACTGCACAGTCGGCTGCCACCCCACCCGCTGCAGTGAGTTTGAGCAGAATGGAGAATCCCAGTACCTTGCAGGGCTGAGGGAACTGGCATCAGCGCACAAAGGAAAAGTGGTGGCTATCGGCGAGTGTGGACTAGGTTTGTAAACACAACAGTGGTGTAATATATTAATTAATATTCATGGCAACAGGAAAGTAGTCATTTATGAGCAAAGACACCCCCCCCCCCCATGTATGTTTGTACATAGCTGCTGTTTGGTTTGTGAAATGATGACACTAGTTTGTGTTTTCTTGTTCCAGATTTTGACAGGTTGGAATTTTGCCCGAAAGAAATTCAACTAAAGTAAGCTTGCCTGTCTACGTCCTTCCAACCATGGACTGCAAAAACAGATTTTCTTTTTCTCCATGCTGGCAGTTGAGCACAACAGGAATTCACTCGCACCTTTTAAGTTAGTTTGGCAGAGCTCTTCACAAAGCTGTCAGTCATTGAATAGCAACCAACATTGTCATTCAATAGGAGTGGCATTTCTTTTGTTGTGGCGTTGATGTCAAAGTTATGCAGCTCCTTGTCTGCCTATTGTTTCATGCAGCTGGTTCCTAATAATCTGTCCCGTTTGGTGCCGACACTACGGACATGAAACGAGAAAGGATCTAGAGAAGCGAAACAATGATATTAAATCTAGTATACAGCTCTGCAAAGCTGAGTGGAGCTTTCTTTACACCGGTGAAATGTTATCACAAAAAATATTGAGAAATATTTCACCACTGCTCTTGGTCCTTGTACATATGCCTAGCTGGGATGGCCTGAGGTTGTACACCTCAAAAGGAAAAGTGAGTAGTGGGGTTAAAAGTTTCCTTTTTTTTTTTAACTTGCCTGGGTAGAGGCAAAGCTTCTAGTGTATTGCAAAAGAAAAAACCAAACAGGTATCCTGAGGTGTCTGAGAATAAAGAGGTTTTCCATGCATGGCATGCAGTTTTCCTAGAAAGATTCTGGTGCTTTAGACTGACAGGACGTTTTTCAAGCTTAAGCCAACAAGGTCCCATAATTTAAACTCTATTGTTTAAATGAGCTTTATCATTTGGATAAAGACTAATTCATTATTCTCCATGTGCTGTAAACAAAACAGTTCAATGATCACAGCATCATTTTTGCATCATTTCTTGTCTCCTGGACACTCATGACAGCTGCAGTTTCTGAGTATTCCCAGTAGTTAAATACCCTATATTATTTTGTAGGGGTAAGCAGCACAGATTTTCCAGACATCTGATGCTCTTGCTCAATAGCATCTTTAAAATATGTGGCATAAATCTGTGTAATGTTGTGCTGAGTTGGTGCGTCGTTGGTATTTAGACTCCAGTAAACCCTCATATGGTTTAAATGCCCTGAACTGTCTTTGAAGCCAATGTAGCGATATATTTTTTTATCAGTTCAGACTTATTTTTCATCGACTGTCAGGAAAAAAAGTGCTCTTTACATATAATTTGGGGTCATAGTGACATTTTCAAATATCCTGTTTGGAGAACAAATTCAGTCTAAAAGTGAAAGATAACTAATTAATGGTGATAATGCCTACAAGAGAAAGCCACAAATGCTCACACTGTGACAATCTGGAGCAGTTAAATGTTTTTTATGATCTTCAAGTTGCATATAAACATTGTGTTGGTAAAAACAATTTTCACATCTTTTGTATTAACATCAGTCCCACCATGAGTCCTGCAGCTGCATTCATTTGATTTTTATATTCTCCCTCCTGCTCTTTGCTGTCTCCTGTTTGTTACAGATACTTTGAGAAGCAGTTTGACCTGGCAGAGGAGACCAAGCTTCCCATGTTCCTCCACTGCAGAAACTCACATCAGGAGTTCACTGGTTAGTTTGCTCAGTAAACTCCTTGTCCCATTCATATGTTTTTTTTTCTCTCCTAATAAAACTGTTGCTTTGTCTCTAATTTGATAATTCAACAGAAATCATGAAGAGAAATCGAGAGCGATGTGTTGGAGGAGTGGTGAGGATATATATCTCCCCCCAGATCTTCATAATTAACTGTTGGGTTTAAAATATTGAATATGTTTTACTCAGTTTTCAAATTTGTTGGTCTGCCTTAGTCCTGAGCTGTCTTTGCTTTGTTTGTTGTGAAAACCATTTGAGTTTTAGCTGCTTGAAGGACTTCATTGTGTCGTGGTATCTTGGAAAGCACATAATGGAATATAATCTGTAAACTGTATTATTGTTTTGAATTTCAAAACCAGTATGTAGGGTAAGAATTGCAGGTGCAAATTCAGATAATATTTTTTTTCTTTTCTTTTTCCTCCAGGTCCACTCATTCGATGGCACAGCAGAAGATGCTGCTGCCCTGATTGACCTGGATCTCTATATCGGCATAAATGGATGGTGAGAGGACAGAATATTAATTTACTACCCCTGATTTAAGAAAAAAATGTGTTGCATACCCTGTCCTTATATGCATTTTAATTTATTGATTTGATAACCTTTGCAGCTCTCAACACTTTCTTAAGATCAGTGCTCTTGAAATGATCAGGTGTTTTCTCAACACAGTCTTGATCCATTCAGTAAACTGAAATGCATATGGAGCTGCAACGTGCAGCACAATAGGCTTTTATTTTGTTTTTTGATAATCTGTTTCCAGTGATCAGCACCTATGTAATCCATCTTAAAAACATTTAAATTCAGCCCGTTTCGCCAAACACAACAATGAGCTCATTGGAGCTCCTTGGATACATATTATGATAGCTAATTTAGGATATTTGTTTACTCCGGTGGGAACACAAGGTAATGATAGATTTGCTGTCTTTCCCGTTCAGCTGACACTGAGTGACTCCAGACTCCATCGTTGTTGGAATTTCTCTCATTATGGAGTCACATCTTTGTTTTGAATACCCAAGAAACTCCTGTTAACTATATCACAACTTTTCAGCTCCTTGAAAACAGAGGCCAACATTGAAGCCATGAAGTCTATCCCCACTGAGAGGCTCATGATAGAAACAGGTGAGAAACGGTTAATTTATTTCACAAAAACGTGGCCCTCAAGTTAACAAAATGGACCTCAAAATGCACTGTGTAAAGACAAATATTTGTGATGCTTCGATATCTCCATGGATACTGTTGGGGTCAGGCTTGTTTTCATATTTTTGTGAAGGTTATGATAAGCACTTGAAATATATTTTGGGTTTATTTTTATATTAAAAGATGTGCTTCCTTGTGCTCATTTTTTCTTTTCTTTTCTCTTTTTTTTCCTCGAGGCAGTGATGTGGCAGGGATTTGTGTTCAAGGCTATGTCTTAGTTTGCCTGGTAACAATATTACTCACAGATGACTAAGAGGAAATTCATGATCATGGCAGAGAGACAGTTTCTGTGCAGATGAAGAACGATTTAATGTTGGTGCAAATACAGATAACTTTCTAAAAGATAGGAAACTTAAGATGGTGCAGGATGCACTCTCAAGAGAGCCCTTGACTTTATTAAAATGTTGCATTACCTTTATTTCGGCTTTGCATTCGTGTTTCTTCCAGATGCTCCATGGTGTGGAGTAAAAAACACTCACGCAGGCTCCAAACATGTTAAAACAGCATTTCCCACAAAGAAGAAATGGGAGGCAGGACACTGTCTAAAGGACCGAAATGAGCCCTGTCATATCATGTGAGTAATCTTAGGGAAAAGACAGAAGGTAAAACCTTTGTTTTTTTTTTTTTTTTATTTCTAATTACCTTATGCATATATTTTACTGTTTGCCTCTTTAAGACAAGTTCTTGAGGTGATGGCATCTGCAAGGGAAGAGGACCCGCTGGAGCTCAGCAACACAATCTACAACAACACCATCAAAGTGTTCTTCAGCTCACACTGAAGAACACTGAGATCCTTTTCCTTTAATTCTGTCAAAATAAATGTTATCAATATTGTGATTGTTGTCTGAATATATTAAGACATAATGTATTCAACATGTATGTTCATGGAAAAAAATGCTAACATTAAATCTGTCGAATATATGATAAACTAAATACAGGATCAACTCAAATACAGTTTGGTCACTGTAAAATGTAAATTAGCAACAGAATGCAATGATTAGCAAATCTCAGATATAAACTTTATTCAAAATAGAGCTTATCAAATGTTTATACTTGGGAAATGTACCATTTTAGAAAAAAATTAGATAATTTTGTATTTGATGCCAGCAACATGTCTAAAAAGCTGGGGTGGAGTGGGGAACATTTATCGGCAGTCCATATACATCTGGGAGCTGAGGAGACCAGCTGCTGGAGATTTGGGATGCAGTGTACAATTTAGCATTGTTGTTCTGAAAATTGCAGGGGCTTCCCTGAAAAGGATGCCAGGGTGAGAATGTACACTATGTCAAAGGTATTTGCTCACCCATCCAAATGATCAGAATCAGGTGTTCCAATCACTTCCATGGCCACAGGTGTATAAAATTAAGCACCTAGACATGCAGACTGTTTCTACAAACATTTGTGAAAGAATGGGTCGCTCTCAGGAGCTCAGTGAATTCCAGCCTAGAACTGTGATAGGATGACACCTGTGCAACAAATCCAGTCGTGGAAGTTCCTCGCTCCTAAATATTCCACAGTCAACTGTCAGCTGTATTATAAGGAAATGGAGGTGTTTGGGAACGACAGCAACTCAGCCATGAAGTGGTAGGACACGTAAACTGAGGGGAGCGGGGTCAGCAGATACTGAAGCGCATAGTGTGAAGAGGTCGCCAACTTTCTGCAGTCAATCACTACAGACCTCCAAACTTCATGTGTCCTTCAGATTAGCTCAACAACAGAGCAGAGAGCTTCATGAATGGGTTTCCATGGTGGAGCAGCTGCATCCAGCCAGACATCACCAAGTACAATGCAAAGCGTCAGATGCAGTGGTGTAAAGCAGCCACCACTGGACTCTAGAGCAGTGGAGGAACGTTCTCTGGAGTGATGAATCACACTTCTCCATCTGGTAATCTGATGGAAGAGTCTGGGTTTGGTGGTTGCCAGGAGAACGGTACTTGTCTGACTGCATTGATCCAAGTGTAAAGTTTGGTGGAGGGGGGTTATGGTGTGGGGTTGTTTTTCAGGAGCTGGGCTTGGCCCCTTAGTTCCAGTGAAAGGAACTCTGAATGCTTCAGCAGACCAAGACATTTTGGACAATTCCATGCTCCCAACTTTGTGGGAACAGTTTGGAGCTGGCCTCTTCCTCTTCCAACATGACTGTGCACCAGTGCACAAAGTACGGTCCATAAAGACATGGATGGAAGAGTCTGGTGTGGATGAACTTGACTGGCCTGCACAGAGTCCTGACCTCAACCTGATAGAAGACCTTTGGGATGAATTAGAGCAGAGACTGAGAACCAGGCCTTCTGGTCCAACATCAGTGTTTGACCTCACAAATACACTTCTGGAAGAATGGTTAAAAATCCCCATAAACACACTCCTAAACCTTGTGGACAGCCTTCCCAGAAGAGTTGAACCTGAGTTCTACCTGCAAAGGGTGGACCCACGTCATATTGATTAGGAATGGGATGAACTAAAGCTCATATGTGAGTCAAGGCAGGTGAGCGAATATGTTTTGGCAATATGGTGTGTTTTGGTCTAAAATCTTTATATATGAGGACTAATGTTTCCTCTTTGAGATGTGCAGGCTGCCTCTTCAGTTGCTATTATAATGCACTCCCAAACCAGAGATGCAGGCTTTTGAATAGAGCGCTGAGCCAAATTGAGCCAAGTGGTCCTTGTCCTACTTAGTGCGGCGGATGCAGCATCTACGGTTTCCAAGAAAGGGAGGGGAGGGGAGGGGAGGGGAGGGGAAGGGGGGGGGGGGTCTCATTTTGACTATTCTAACCACAGGACAGTTTTCCTCTTTTCTTCTGTCCACTTTAAACAAGCTTTGGCCCAGAGTAAACAGTTCACATGGCTTCTTATTTGCATGATTGGCTTCTAATCTTATGGACGTCACAGGGAAGTGTGTTCATAGTAATTTCCAGACATATTGCTGAGTATGCATTGATTTTCCTTAAGTTAATGTTATGTTCCTTTTGTTATGTACCTTATGTTAAATGCAATGGCCCCTGGGGGCATTTAGTACTGATTTTGCCCCGATACAGAGATTTCTCCAGATTCTCTAAATGGTATTCTTTCTGTAGATGATAAGATACTAAAAGCATTCACAATTTCACACTGAAAACACTGTTCTGCAGTTGTTTCAAAAGTTTTAAAAACAGTTTTTTTTTTGTTTTTTTTTTTTTTGTAAACAGGTGAACCTCTGAGATTCTGCTTCCCTATGATGCTCTTTTTATACCCAATGATGTCATTGTCTTGTTTCCAGTTCACCTAATTAGCTGCGAAATATTCTTCAGGATGTTTCTCTTTAGTATCACTTAATGTTCTGGCCTCTTGGTTTTCCCACCATTGTTTCTTTTTTAGAAGAAAAAACTAAAACTAAAAAAGTGAAATGTTCTCAGAAGAGCCAGGGTTTAGAGTTGAACAAAACTAAAAAGTTGTTACGTCAGCCGCCACACCTTCAGACGCTCGAAGATACGTCACTTTACGTTCAATTCATCGAGGATCATCTGTGATCTTCCCAAAGCCAAGCTGAAGGAAATGGGTATTTTAATGATATCGTGACATTTTTAGTGACACCGTCCAACACCTAATCTGATGGAAGAGCCTAGAGTCTAACGGCTGGCGGCGATAAGACTGAGTGAGGTCAGGAGTTCCACATTTAGAAGAAACAGAAGAAGCAACAGGAGGTTGAACATGGCGCGCCACAGCGGGTCAACGGCTGCCAAATAAGAGTCAGACCAAACGAAACCGAAGAGGAGGGCCGAGTGGTGGGAGACCTGGAACACATTTTCATGTGACATGGATAGCAGGGGCTGACTGCGAGTGTGAAGCCCTCCGCGAAGCTGCATGGCGTCCACCCAAGCCCGGATAGGCCAGCAGGCCTTAGCGGTGCTGGATGTGGCTCTACGAGTTCCCTGTATTTTTATTATCGACGCCATTTTTAACTCTTACTACGACCCTGGATTAGGATGGGCCGGAACTGTGGCAAAAGTGTTTGTCAGAGTGATGGGTAAGCAAAATAAGTTAAGTCCAAGAGTCTTCATGTCATCTCAAGCGACAGTAAGCGCTGACAGCTAAGCTAGCCGAAGCTGTATTAGCTATGACGGTAGGCTACACTGAGCTGTCCCACCTGTCAGACACAAATAAGTCGATTTATCTACCAGTAATAATATTTATACTATCAATACCTGTTTGACACATTGTTAAGTTGTTTGCCTTATCTCCCATTCACCTATTTGACGCAAACAAATCTGCCAATACCACTCAGGAAACGTCAGGTATCCGGTCACAGGTGTCGTATCTTTTTTTTTTTTTTGTTCCCTTGTCTGAAAACGATATCCTCAACTGCCGTTTTTCCTTTTAATTCTTGTCGTTTAATCTGAAGACCTGATATCTTATTTGATCTCGATTGAGGAATTTTAAATACCAAAGTTGCATTTTGTAGTATTAAAGATGTCAATCTTTTCGTTGTGAGCTCATCAGGTAGGTTATGCAACTTAGTTCTTCCAGTTTGCAGACCATTGGACGGCTAAGATTCTCACTGATCTGTTTTTTTCTTTAAAGAAGGAAGTAAGTAACCCAACTTTTTAAATGAACAGATTCAGACAACTGATTGTTTTTCTTTTCTAAGGGACCCAAATATCAATTCTGATGGAACCTTGCTGCCCAAGATGCAAATTTAGATGTCGATTTCCACAATATTATGTTATTTAGCATTTACATGGTGTCAATTTATCTTTAATAAAATAATGTTGCTGCACGTGATGTATTTTTAAATACATATTTAATAAAAAATACTTTCACTTTTAGGTCTAACTTAGTAATAGCACATTTGTTACCTTCTTGCTTTTGTTGCACTCAATTTTTTTGTTCATTTTATATTTTTATACAGCTATTTACTTGCAGTTGTTTACACTAACAGGCCTAAGCTGTTATTCTTAAAAAAGCCCTACATGTGCTGAAGTCTGCCCATCTCATCAAATCTAAAAGCCTTGGCGTACATTTGTTTGTCAGGTCTTGTCCCTTGCTTTGCTGCCATGTGTTTGACCCCAGGGAACAAATAGTGTTTTGAATTGAACTGAATCCTGGCAGACTGCTCCAAAATGAACCAAATACAAAACTCTGAAAGCCTCATTGTGATGGCCACCATTCATGCTGCAAATGAATAAATAAATTGAAGCCTTCGAGTAGACCCATTAGACCAGTGGTCCTTAACCTTGTTGGAGGTACTCCACCCCACCAGTTTAATATGGACATTTACCGAACCCTTATTTAGCGAAAAATAAAATACGATTTTTTTTCAAATTCAAGACACAGGTATATGTTTTACTGGTGCATAAAATGATCCGTGCATTAACATCACTGTGTTCAAAAAACAAAACCAATGCAATGCATAGACTGTATGAATTACATACCTTACTCATTACTCCATATTGTACATTGTTGTCCGACCACTTTTTTTGTTTGACATAGTTAGTATGGCTTAAAATATTAAAAAATCACACGAGGTACCATCACGACAGTCATAAGTCGACTACTGAGCGCACCAAATTCCCTGCAGCACAGATTGACCAAGCAATGTAAGGTGATCACCTGTAGCCAGTGATGGCCAAGCAGCGCTAGACCTCCGCCGAACCCCTGAGACTGACTCACCGAACCCCTAGGGTTCGATCAAACCCAGCTTAAGAACCACTGTATTAGACTAAAAGGTTCAATGCAGTTTCAAGAGGTCAATAACTCTTCATACAAAAGGTCAAAATTCAACATTGTTCAGAGCCAATGCTTCTTGTTTTTTTTTGAACATTGACAGACCTGAGGTCAAAGTTTCAGGTAGGGCTGGGCAATTAAACAGAACTAGTAATCAATCTTATCTTGCTTATGTCAATTATGAAATATTAATTTAATGATAATATATTGTTAATCTTTGTGTGCTTAATTTTGCTTATTTTAAAATCAAAGATATGTAGTCTTTTATTAGAAAAATATCCCAGTTTAATAGTTGATTATATTTTCAGTGAAAACCCTGTCAGTGATCTGAGGGCATATTGAAAGGTGGTTGTGAGGCATCTTATGACAAAAGTACAATCCAAAATAAAATTGAAAGACTTACTTGCATTTTGTTCTGGTCTGCACAGAAAAGGAAAACATAGTGACAAGATAAATGCAAGTGCTGCATGAAGCATCTCATACTGTCCAGAGAAACAGTTTGATAAAACCTTATTGTGTTACCACTCTGATAGCACTAAGCACTGTTTATTTTCATAATGGTGTGCAAATAAACAGAAGGAGAATATAATGCTTTTATTAGGACTCAGTTCTTCCTTTAATCCATCTTGTTTCATGAGTTAAAATGTTTCATTTTGCATGAAGTCCTTTATTTTTTATTTTTTCCCTCTGAGAAGCAATTTTTATGTTAGTCGGTAACCAAACACGTGTGTGTTTGGCTCTGCAAAGCAAGAGTTGACAAGATTATTACTTTTTGAACTTAAGATAAAAATGCATGTTTTTTCCCCCCCAAAAGATGAATTACTTATTTACTCCATCAAATATGTGTGGTAAATATCTGTGTCCTGTGTTTAATTTCCATCATTGCTAACAGTGTCTTTGCTGTTTTCTAGGTGTCCTGATCTCCAGTGTGGTGCTGCTGCTCTCCCAGAAAGCCTTGTTCAAGTTCTACACCCTTTTCTTTGCTGTCCTCCTTGGTATGGCAGCAGTCCTCATGAACTACTATGCTACATCACATATAGATTTCTACAGTGCGTATTATAAAGCAGCGTTGGGATTCAGATTGCTACCCAGAAATGGGCCAACACTGTGGCTGGGCATGGCAGCTGTTCAGCTTTTCTTTGGGGTTGGCTATGTATTCCTGCTCAATCTCCAGTCAGTGTTTGCTGCGCTGGTTGTCTTGGACATCATGATTCCTCTGTGGGGAATGATGATAGAGCTTCCTGCTGATGTCAGGCAGCTGGTGGCTGTTTTCTCAGGCCTGGCGCTGGCTCTCAATACAGTTGTTTGTTTGGCCATGAGGCTCAAATGGTTCTACTACTCGTGCCGGTATGTCTACCTGCTTGTGCGGCACATGTACAGGATTTATGGGCTTCAGTTGCTGCTAGAGGACACGTGGAAAAGAATTAGGTTCCCAGATGTGCTGCGAGTGTTCTGGCTGACCCGGATCACTGCCCAGGCCCTGATACTGGTCTATGTGGTGCGTGCTGTGAGAAGGGAGAGTGGGGATACCACGGGAGGTGTAACAGATGGGAGCCCTGATACGCAGGTAAGCACTGATTTGTTTACCTTAAAACATTTATATTGCATTGACTGAACATTTTAATAAAATTCAAATAAATGTAAAAAAAAAAAAAAAAGTGTGTACAATTAGCTTCTTGAAAATGGTCCCAGAGGGCTAGTTTTTGTTCAGATTGCAGCCCAAATGTTTTGGCATGTATAATCAGAATCCAATTTTACTGACTTGCCTTTCTAAATTGCCAGTGATCGGGTCCAATCTTTTCACCACTTCTGACTTTTCCCAATACACATACACTATATTGCCAAAAGTATTTGCTCATCCATCCAAATGATCAGAATCAGGTGTTCCAATCACTTCCATGGCCACAGGTGTATAAAATTAAGCACCTAGACATGCAGACTGTTTCTACAAACATTTGTGAAAGAATGGGTCTCTCTCAGGAGCTCAGTGAATTCCAGCGTGGAACTGTGATAGGATGACACCTGTGAAACAAATCTAGTCGTGAAATTTCCTCCTAAATATTCCACAGTCCACTGTCAGCTGTATTATAAGGAAATGGAAGTGTTTGGGAACGACAGCAAACTCAGTCATGAAGTGGTAGGACACGTAAACTGATGGAGCGGGATCAGAGGATGCTGAAAGGCATAGTGGGATGAGGTCACCAACTTTCTGCAGTCAATCACTACAGACCTCCAAACTTCATGTGGCCTTCAGATTAGCTCAACAACAGTGCAGAGAGCTTCATGAATGGGTTTCCATGGTGGAGCAGCTGCATCCAGCCAGACATCATCAGATGCAATACAAAGCGTCAGATGCAGTGGTGTAAAGCACAACATCACTGGACTCTAGAGCAGTGGAGGAACGTTCTCTGGAGTGACGAATCACACTTCTCCATCTGGTGATCTGATGGAAGAGTCTGGGTTTGGTGGTTGCCAGGAGAACGGTACTTGTCTGACTGCATTGATCCAAGTGTAAAGTTTGGTGGAGGGGGGATTATGGTGTGGAGTTGTATTTCAGGAGCTGGGCTTGGCCCCTTAGTTCCAGTGAAAGGAACTCTGAATGCTTCAGCAGACCAAGACATTTTGGACAAATTCCATCCTCCCAACTTTGTGGGAACAGTTTGGATCTGGTCCCTTCCTCTTCCAACATGACTGTGCACCAGTGCACAAAGCAAGGTCCATAAAGACATGGATGGAAGAGTCTGGTGTGGATGAACTTGACTAGCCTGCACAGAGTCCTGACCTCAACCCGATAGAACACCTTTGGGATGAATTAGAGCAGATTGAGAACCAGACCTTCTGGTCCAACATCAGGGTGTGACCTCACAAATGTGCTTCTGGAAGAATGGTCAAAAATCCCCATAAACACACTCCTAAACCTTGTGGACAGCCTTCCCAAAAGAGTTGAATCTGTTCTAGCAGCAAAGGGAGGACCCCACATCATATTGATTAGGAATGGGATGAATTAAAGCTCATATGTGAGTCAAGGCAGGTGAGAATACTTTTGGCAATATGGTGTATTTGTAATATACACTTAAGGAACTGATGTAAGCATTGATAGTTATCCGGAGCTGCAGTGAAAATTTTCTACAACTTAAAAAGAAATCACCATAGACAGAGGAGGCTGCTGTGTACTGCAATTATTACAGCATCCCTCCACGGTTATCACGTCAGTTACTTGCCATGTCAAAACAGCATAAGGAGTCATTTTTGCACTCTGTACAGGGTTTCCTGCAGGAAAAAACTTTGGCCGGGGGGGGGGGGGGGGGGGGGTGTTCAAGCCGAGAACGGTAGCCGAGAACCAAAAAAAAGGATAAATTACTTAATTAATTAGATTGTTCAATTATTATTTTTGCCCTCAAAATATGAAAGAAGTTGCTTAACAACAAACCCACAAACATGATGATGGAAAACACTATAAAGTGTAGGCTACCTCAGTTTCTTAACTAAAAGACTATGTCTCATTTACTCTACTACTGATCAATTGCATACCAGTAAATTACATAGTAGGCGTTACCTTTTTGACTGGGCGGACTGGTCATCAATCACCTCAGAGTGACAGCTGTCAAGTGAAGCTACGTGAGCTTGGAGTCCAGATGACAGGCAGTGCGCCCATTGGTCTTTATTTATTTAGTTAGTTAGTTTAAATACCTAATGTTCTTTTTTTTCTTTTATAGACAAAGTTAAACATAATGTTGATTAGTGTGTGCGTGTGTCACTTTAATGAATTGGCGAACCAAAAAAAAAAAAAAAAAAAAAAAAAAACGGCACTGTCTGGTCAAAACAAAGGCACCGGGTCTATTACGAATAAAGTTTACCAGAATCTCTACTGACTATAAATAATTACGGACCGACATAAAAGCGAGCGGAGGAAAACTTGTATTGAAGTGAGACGAGACGTGAGCGGTCAAACGTGAGTGATCGACAGAGAGGTTATTACTGTGTGTGTGTGCGCGTGTGAAAGAGAAAGAGAGATGTGGCGCAGAGTCGACTGCAGCCAAACAGCGCAGCACTAGAGAATCAACATTAATTCATTATAACACAAACCTATGTGCGCTGATCAGTTCTCAAGCGCTGCCGTGTCGCTTGCCCGACATTTTTTTTCCCGACATTGTAGCCCGGGCGCTCGAGATTTCAGGCCGGGCGGGGCGCCTGGCCAAATAAGGTCTGCAGGAAACCATGCTGTATCTGTTATTTCCCTCATTCAGAGAGTAGTCATTGTGTCACATTGTGAATTATGCAAAGCTATATAAAATCCTGTTTAAGCAACTGGACAGTTTGGATTGAAATTGAGAAAAATCAGATTATGATAGTATTTGAAGTTGCCTTTGTATGAGGTTTGAATCAGATTGGGGAAAATCACATCCCACATGATTTTTTTTTTTTCTTATTTTTATTTTTAATTCCTTGTCTGTTCAAACAGCTCTATCAACATATGATTTGAATAAGATGAACATTTGATTATAGGGATCAGTCTCAACATACCCTTAAAAATGCTTTAATATAATAATATAATATAATATAATTGTGCCAATTTCAGGGTTACCTGCTGAGCTGGGATATTTTTTGGGATCTTACGAGTAACCTTATTATCTCTGGCTGCGATTCCACTCTCACTGTGTTGGGGATGAGTGCTGTCATCTCCTCTGTGGCACATTACCTCGGCCTCAGCATCCTGGCTTTCATAGGTACCTGTGAGGTTTCTTCTTTTTTTTCTTTTTTTTTTTTTTTGTGTGTGTATGCGTGTGCATGTCAATGTATGTGTACAACAAAAAGATTGCTCCCAGGTCTGGATGTTTTTTTTTGTTTTTAAATTTTGCTTGTTTTTGCTTGTTCAGGTTCAACAGAGGAAGAGGACAAACGCTTGGGCTTCGTGGCTCCGGTTCTGTTCTTCATCCTGGCTCTGCAGACTGGTCTCAGCAGCCTGGATCCAGAGGAACGCTTGGTATGTCGCTGGAGCATTCATGCCCCCAAGTGGACAAGCAGAGGGATGAATGAGCCAAGCAGAAAGAGTGGATCCATAAATCAATTATAGATGATGCTAGTTATTTGAAGCTGGATATTCATTTTTACCTTTGGTTATTATCTTACCTTACTGCTATTGTTTTCACTCTCAGCAAGACTTTTCCATTTCACATCATCAGTTAATAAACATCCTCATGAAGTTACTTATACTTTTAAAAGAACATTTGCAAAATACTTCCATTTAAAGAGAGATGAATTATCACTATTTTGATGCTCTGCCACTCATGTGATGCTGCACTACTGTGCTGATACTTGACTACAGTCAATATCACTTCAATCCAAAGGTCCGCCTGAGCCGAAACATGTGCCTTCTGCTGACGGCCATCCTGCACTTTATTCACGGCATGACTGACCCCGTACTGATGTCCCTCAGCGCCTCCCACGTCTCCTCCTTTCGCCGACATTTCCCTGTGCTGCTGGTGTCACTGACACTCTTTGTCCTTCCTGTGGCACTCAGCTACGCCCTCTGGCATCACTACGCCCTCAACACCTGGCTCTTCGCCGTCACCGCCTTCTGTGTCGAACTCTGTCTCAAGGTGAGCATGCAACTGCTATGTATTTTGAATTTATGTCATAAAAAGCACCGTTGAGATTTCCTTCAAGATCTTGCATGTGCATGAGATTTTGTGTATTTTAGGAATCATACCAGTCCCTTTGATCTAAAGCTCACTGCCTCATTGATTGTGTCAAGATTCTTCTCAAACACACCAAAACTAAAATAAGGAAAATACATGGGTGTAAGTAGATGGAAATGGTAATACATTTTTAAAGAAATATGTGTTTGTAGAGACAGAAACTGATAGATTTTCACACAACTGAATTATTAGGACAGTCATTGTAAGTTCCTTTATCCAGGCCTCTTGAAGCCTGGTTGGGTGTCTTTATTGTTGCTGGAAACTTTGCTTTCTGGACAAACCTTGCAGTGATGATGTTGTAGCTTTGTATTAGTTGGGCCTTTTGCCACTTGTCATGAACATGGTGTTTCAGATAACTAATATCTTTGAATGTTAGGCTATCTATACACTTAATGGATGATTATAAGTTATGTATGTCCAAGCTGCATTTAGGTTCTGTTGTACTGCAGTCCTCCACTTTGGTCCGCCAACAACGCCATCACACACAGGTTATCAAGGAGAGAGGCTCAACTGGTAACAGTACCTCTGAATAAAGCACATAGCCTCCACTCTTTGTAACTTGATTGTATTTAAAAACTTTTCATTTATATGAAACTTCAAGAGAAGACACAATAAATCAAATAATAACTTAATAACTTAATCAAATCTGAAAGATTAAGCTTGACAGCATTTATGACATGCTTAACTCATAAAACACAGGTTAAACTTTAGTTCAAAGTTGAGAGTTGACCAACAGATGCAAGTGATTTAGTACAATTTTAGCCATAAATGATCAGACTCACAATATTGTTCATACTCATTTAGAATTGTGTTTAAATTGGACTAGAAAACTGGACACTTCATTTAGTGAAGAGCAGTTCATTTTTTACAACTGGTTCTTTTCAGGTTGTAAACTTTTCCTGTAAAAAGACTGCATGTCTTTTGTTGATGCTGATCTGTGTTGCTTTGCAGATATTACATGCTTCATTTCTCTGATTGGTTGTATACCTTTTAAATGGCGTGTGAAGGATAGACTGAAATAACATTAAAATTTTATTAATCCAACCTTGTTGAGGAAGAATAATCAGTTTCTCTATATTCATGTTTGACACTGTTTGAAAGAAGCAGACTCTGAGAGTCAGCTCATTGAGAGAAACACTCATCTATCAACCATGGAAGTTGTATCAAAGTACATAAATAAAAATATTCACATGAATTCATCTTAATTTCATTACTGATTCATCGGTAATAAGTGCGACAGTTGACCCTACATTAATTCCAAATCATAAATACTAAGTGGATGCAACGGAGAAGAGTTTCTCATCACACTGAATTGAAAGTGCTTAAACTTCATATTAACTGCACATTATATCAAACACACTTCTCTGTTTCCAGGTGGTGGTGTCCCTAACAGTCTATGGCCTCTTCATGGTTGATGGATTCTCCAATATCCTGTGGGAGAAGCTGGATGATTATGTCTACTACGTGCGCTCCACTGGGAACATAATTGAGTTCCTGTTTGGTGTAATCATGTTTGGAAACGGTGCCTACACGATGATGTTCGAGTCAGGCAGCAAGATCCGTGCCTGCATGATGTGCCTGCATGCCTACTTCAACATCTACCTGCAGGCCAGGAACGGCTGGAAGACCTTCATCAACCGCCGCACCGCTGTCAAGAAGATCAACTCCTTACCGGAGGTGCGTGGGGACCAGCTGAGGGACATCGAGGACGTCTGCGCCATCTGTTACCAGGAATTCGCCAACTCGGCTCGCATCACGCCTTGTCACCACTACTTCCACGCCTTGTGCCTCAGGAAGTGGCTCTACATCCAGGACACATGCCCCATGTGCCACCAGAGAGTTTACATTGAGGATGAGGGCCGAGACAGAGCTGCTTTTTCCAATAACAATGGGGGCTATGCAGCGCCGCAGGACGCCGCTGCCGCAGTCCCACCTGCCCCCAGGGAAGACCACCAGGGGCAGCCAGGTGCCGAGCCGCTGGCCAATGGAGTGGCGGCAGGTGTCCTCGCTGCAGGAGGACCAGCGGAGCTCAACAACGAGCTGCTGGAGGACAATGACAGCATAGAGTATGACGAAGATGAGTGGGGGACTCAGAATGGCAGCACACCAGTAGAAGAAGACTATATCAATGATGACACAGACTCCACTGAGGACTGATGACAGAAAATCTATGGAAATTATACATATATCTTTATTAAATTTAAGTTAAAAAGAATTATTAAACAACTTCAGCATCTTAATTTGTTCTTGAAAAATGTCAGGGATGTCGTTATTTTTCTTCTTGTTTCTTTGTGTTTAGAGTTTTACTCTATAAGGGCTTGTGGAAAGTAAAAGCTGCTGTCGTTCTGTGAGTGCATGTGTGTGCACAGGGGCCGCATGTTGTAGACCAAATATTGTTTCTCTTATTTAATTATTTAAAAAGGCAATTCTCCCTGTGTGGGGAGAGCTGTCTTTACTCTAATTTCCAGCTGGCTTGAACCTGATCTACATTATTTATACAAAATATCTGACTTTTTTTTGGCAGAGGTATCTTGGAAATCCCTTTTGAAAAGGTTCATCAAACGTATTTTTCTTGAAAGTGAGAAGGGTTAAGAAGAAAACAAGTCAGCCGTTCTTCAGATTCTGTCACACATGCAGCCCCATGGAGCATTTGTGCGAGTGTGTATAAAGATAAATGTGATTACGTGCATGCTTGCTGACATCTAATGTGCTTAAGACGGTGTCTTAAAGATGCAGTTTGTGTTCTCTTCTAGTTTGGGGAAAATGTTGGAGTTTACATAGCACAACTGCTGAGAGAGTGACTGAACAAATCCAAGATGGAGTCAGTAGGCAAGATTTTAGTGTTCTTTGAGGTTTTGAGTGCATACATTTCCAAACATGGCGTTAGTACTTAGCTAAAAATGATGAGTCTTCATTAAGATTTATCCTTTTAGTTCTATCTGTGAAGTTTACTGTGGTTGTTTTTAGCTTCACAATGACTTTAATGTACTCAGAATTTCAAGAACACTTGATCTCAAACCGGCCCTGAGTGCTCTCAGATTCTCACCTGCAGACTGATGACACTTGGGGTTTATGGTTAACTCAACGTTTTTGTCCCTGTCACAGTGGATTATTTGTGAACTCGGCATAGAGCAAATGAAGGCAGGAGAACCGAGGTGTTTTCTATCAACTCTATACCAGCCAGAGAAAGACAGAGAGGTGTGTCTGATCAAAGAGTGACTTGCTACTGTAATTGCTGATATACCTCTGTCATTATTACTACTGGTCTGTTGTGTGACCTTGCTTACATTTGTGTACGTTATTGTACATCTAATGAAACGGACACACTTTCTCCTTCAGATTAGAGGTATCAGATATTTCATTTCCAGTAATGGAATTCCCATATTCCTCTTCACAGAAATAGTTGCTTGTAATAATAAATGACGGTACAATGCAAGCCACTTTTGAATACCTTTATCACCCACCAAAAAAATGTTTAAAAAAAAGAAAAAGCAAAAATAGATGGAGTAAAATTAATTCTAAGTGCAGCAATTTAAAGTCTGAACATTTCCTCTGTTTTTGCATTTCTTAAAAAAGAAAAAAGGTATAACTGTAGTAGGGTATCTGTGAGGAAACAGTTAATGTTTGCAATAGTTAGAATGAACTACTTCTTTTCTCAGGGTGCTGCTGCCGAAGAGTACTTTCAGAAAAATATTTAATTGAATAAATCTATCAATATTCAGGCCCTGAAAAGTAAAACCTTCAAGCAATTGTTTTCTGAAGTGGCAAAGATGGTGTCTTTTCACATAGTCGGTAATAATGTGTTGTAATTCCAAGCTAATAAGAAGGAGTTGCTCATTTCTGTTCTACTGATCTCAAATTCTAAAACTACCTGCACAAAATTAAGCCCCAGGAAATATTGAGAAGTAATGCTCTTTCAGAGATCTTTTGTGTGAATTTATACATTTGAGAAAAAGGCTTGCGAGCAAAACTCTTGAGTATTATGTCAAGGCTGTCACAGCCTGAATGTTTTGAGGGTTTGAGTACAAAATCATGCACATTAATTTGTTTTCTGCTTGTGGGATTTGAGCTGTGAGGAATCTTGGAAGAAAAAAATGTTTGGGTTTAATTTAATTGAAAAGCTGTTCTTTTTGACATGCTTCAGCTATGAAGGACTTTGGTTATCAGTTTGATCTGAAAGCTTTTTTAAAGGTAAAAGCTGTTAATTTTGCCTTTTGTTTTAAAAAGAGATTTATGTAAATAAAATCATCTTTGATATTGCCCTTCGGACTTGATCTCTTAATATCACCCACATGTTACAGTGGTTTCGTTCAAACACGACATTCATTCAATGCAAAATTGAATAATAAAAGTATTCCATAGTAGGAATTCATTTGCAGGACGGGGATGAAGTTCACCCTTTGGACCAGCAGATGGTGCTGTTTCATTTTTTAAATCCCATTAAATGAAAAAGACGGGCAGTTTATCAAATAAAGGTTTGAATTTAGATTTGCAACTCGAAGGTGCATCACGTTGTTGTTAATATATATGATTGTTAATTTGATAAGCAGAAAACATGGTTGTAGTGGTTTCTTTATCTTCTATACCTCCCATACCATGTTCTATAACTCCTATACATTCAAGTTTTCAGCTCCTTAAATGTTATCAGATTTATCAGTCTGCAATCGAAAATGATTAATAACACACCTCATCAGAAGCGGGTTATCTCGCGATCATTTTATTGCTTTGAATTTTGGATTTATTATGTAAGGTGTTACCGGAAGCAGGGGATTTTATTTTGAAAGACAACACCGGAAAAGTCCTGTTTTATATTTTGGAGAACTTGACATTCCTTAGCAGTCTGTCGCTTGAACTTCTCATGCCAAACTGAGCTCCTGACTGCCGACGAGCCTTAGATCATGACACGGTTTGGGCGACGGTCAACGCGACAAGACGATATGTTTGACTTTTTCAAGCCCAACGCAGAAACGGTCCTTGAAAGTAGTCGATTTTGTTTCCATTGAGGTCGAATCTTAGAAGTACCAATCAACTTCTGCCCGAGCGCGAGCCGATAGCGGAGCTGGGAGGTTGGCGTTAAAAGAAGGCTCAGGAAAATCAGGTTTTTCATGTTATAGGTCTACGTTGTCGTTCACTGCCCCGAAATGCTTAAGTTATACCTACAGAAGGCTCTCCGGCCGGTTGTACTGAAGTTACCGGTGGGACTGAGGCAGGCTCCGCCGGGGACGGGGCGCCACACTCCGAGCTGCTGGATGGGAACACATGGGAGGAACGAGCCCAGGGAGCAGCTCAACTCTCCTAAGAGGGCCAAGGAGTTTATTTATCACCTCCAGCCCAATGAGAGGACCTGTTTACTCAAGGAGCTGCAGAGTTTCGAGTCTCTCGCCATCGCTCAAGGTAGGAAATTAACAGCACCGGTCAAAGGTGGAGGAGAAGTCACAGGTTTCTATACTCAGACAGCGCTTAGGGATTTATCCCCACTCCCTGTATGGTGTATATTTATAGGTTGGTGGGTTCGGTTTGGTGTCTTCCTCTCTATCTGAAGCAGCACTGGCTCGAGTTTTGTTTGATTAAAGCGTGTCGTTTCAAAAGAATAACAAATTCTGCTGGTAAAAGATCGAGTGTTTACTGTAGTTATGTGTAGCTTTTTCATAGTTGGTGTTGGAGGAGCTGAGGAACTGTGACAGAAATGCTTTGTCATTTCCTGAATTAAATAAAGAAGTTATCCACAGGTACTTCATATATTAATAAAGAGTAAAAGAAACATATTGGCTGAAAATAACCAAAGTTGACACTGTTCACTTTCAGGAACTGTTGAGCCAGTGATGATATAAACTCAGGTATTATATAATAAGACCCTGTTCTCTGTTGCAGTCTGACTGAGCTACTGTCAGTAATTAAAATTATATGGTGAATGCATCTGAGGTTTAAAAGCTATTTTTGGAGATTCAGATCCCGCCACATCCATTGATAACCGATAGACCTGTAAACCAGCTTCATATTTGTAGGCTTTGTGGTTTGCCTTGGCCATCACTGTCCAGGATCTCAGCCAAACTGCCTCTTAGGACAAATTACTGTTTGTAAATGGTGAAAGCTGCAGGTTGTCATCTGTGCTTGTCTTGGTACAACATGCTGTTCATTTTTTTCCACTGTTGTGCAGTGCTGTTGCCAAATCATAAGACTTATGCTCTTCCCAGACTGTGAAAGTAGAAACAGAGTGTTTTGATCGTTCTTTAATGGTTTCAGCATTATTCTGTCAAGCCTAAACAGCCATCCATTTTCGATCCCTCCTTCCTCCTATTCCAGGTCATGCGGGCCAGGTGCCCATGCCAGTTGTAACCACTTTGACTTAGTGGTTAAAGTGGAGTTATGTGAAGTACATTTGAGTAGCTGTGGAGTGACCTGAAGTATACAGTGGCCTGTGTTCTCTCAGTTTGGAGAATCAAGGAGAAATTCTGACTGGAAAATGGGGCAACATCCCTCAGGATAAAGGAATAAAAATCTTCACAAATAAAGCTACCCAAACCTTGAGCATTTCATAGTGCTTTGATCAAGCATAAGCTTGTGTTTTTTTTTTTTTTTTTGTGCACTCACTTTTGTACTGGAGAGTTACAGGGACTGAGTACGTTTCACACCTTGTCGCAATGTGAACCAGAGCCTTTTGCAACATGGACTCTGTATTAAACAAAATGTGATGTCATCAATAGAGCTATTGTAGTGTTTACTCAAACCGTTATGAACCTCCTGAAATCTAAATAGTTTTACATGGTGAAAATTAGAGATGAAACATAACAGTACAGAAAAAGATATCATCACCTCCACTTTAGCATTGACTGAGCTGACTGCATCTGAAGTGCTGCACCAGTGGTAACTGGTCACGTAGCTGGTGCCAAGTTGGATCAGCTGGGTGACCACCTGCTGTGACATGTTCTAGTTAGCTCTATCTGACTAAACACTGGTCTGACCTAAAGGAAGAGTGAGGCAGAGTAGGAGGAGAGTCACTTTTACTGCTTATAAAGAGCAAGAACGATCAAAAATGAAGCTTTTTAGTGTAAGCTTCCCATCCACATGCATAAATTCTACATTTACAAATTAGACAGTCTTGTTCATATTGTCTCTGTCTTGTGTAAAGTGGACTCACAGTTCTGTATCTACACTTTAAACATTTGACGCAAAAGTTGAAATTATCAGCAGGATTTTTTTTAATGTTACAGCAAAAATGTAGAATACTATTTTGCCTGTAAAATTATGGTTCTGGGAAAGCAGGTAAAAACAGTTAAATAACAAGACTTGACTGCGACTGAAGCACAAGTAAATTTTAATTCCGTTTGTACAAAGGGAAGTTCATCACTCACACCAGCGAGGCAGTTGATGCATTGAATGACAATGAGACATCAAGAACAGTGTTTTTTTTTGTTGTTGTTGTTGTTGTTGTTTAACAATGTCTAAAATCAAATTAACCTTGAGATAAAATCCCGATGGAGACGTGTCCTAGCTTCAGATGAGTATGGAGACCACAGTATTAGAGATGACGATGTCCCACATACCAAAGGTAGTATCAGGAACAAATGACACTTCACTTATTCAGGCCACAAACGGCCTCATTGACCTCATGAACCTTAAGGAGCCACATTAGCATAACAGAAAACAAGACCAGTGTTTTACATGTATGATGGGCCTGTGAAAAACCGTGTGATGCTTTGGCACATTTTTCTCATCCATTTTGCTTGCGTACCGTTTGGTGGGTGTGGATGAGTGTGTGTGTGCGCACATGTGGCTAGCATGTGTGTATAACTCCAGTTTTGAGTTACCAGAGGGTGTTTTCTGTTTTTGTGAAAGGAAAGTAAATTGTGTTTCAGTGTGAACAAAACCACAGTGACTCATCAGAGCACTAAAATAGTAAGATCAGCTGTTAAATCAGGAACGTCTGAGTAATATCTTTGAGTGTCTGGGGGACTGTTTAGGTGGAAGCATTATATTGTAGTGGATTTTCAGTGGTAATTTTAAAATCCCTTTATAAGAAGAAATTGGGTCTTGGCCTGTGACGTCGCTTATGTTGTGCCATGGGTTTGTTGACTGGTTTGGTCTCTACATTTCTGTCTGCACTGGACTTCACATTCAACACCACTCAGTTTCTAGGTGTTTTGTCTTTACGGGGAGTCAGTTTAATTCAGTTCAATTCAAATCTTGTTTGAGGTTGTTGTTGGCTGTGAAGTGCACCAGGTTGTTAAGTTTGGAGTTTCTCAGGCCCTCTGGCCACATATAGAATGACAAGGGTTTTTAACCTGTTTTCTTTTTCCTTCCTGTTTGATGCTGTGTTTTTTTTTTTTCTTCAATTTCTCCATCGACTTGACGATGCACTTTATTGATGTGCTTTTGTTATTTTTCCCCTGTCTTAGAGGAAGTTTGTGTGCATGTGTGTAGGTTTCTGGATATAAATCCTCAACGTACATGTGACTTGAATGACTCACATGAATGAAGCCTGACACTCCCCACCAGACGGTTAGAACTGAGGAAGCATTTTGGAAAAGTGGTGAAAATGTCTTCACAAAACTAGAAATAAAAGTCCTCTTGCCTTCTATTCAAGCCTTTTGCCTGGGGAAAAATATCCTGATATTGTTTAAAGAATGATGTGCAAAAGTATTTTTAGTTTGGATTTCAGATTTGTGTTGAGAGCCATGGATTTGAGGACTTGGCTGTAACTTCAGCAATCTGCAGGACATGCAGCACCTGGACTGAGTTCAGCAGGTTCTCTGTGTCCTTGGCAGCATCCCACTGCTCACCGTCTGACTGTACTTGTTTCAACACAGTGCTGAATTGTTTAAGATCTGAAACACTGCCATGGATTAAAGGGATTTGCTTGTGCCCTCCGACCATCTCTCCATCACTTTGCTGTGCATCCAAACTGCTTATTCGGGCTGTTTATGTAAAGAGACAAGTAAGCTGATTTTGAGGAAATTGTTGCCCTTTTCTGGCTGTTAATTTTCTTTCCTCCATGAAGGATCTAGGAACGCGGCATCCGGTTTGAAACAAAAATGACAGCTTTGTTATCTTTAGAGATTTTAGAGACCAGTTTTAATGACTCAAGCTCCAAACCCATCTACCCATATCTGTGTCAACACCCACTTCATCCCATTCAGGATGCAATCACAGATCAATCTAACATGCATGCCTTTGAACTGTGGGAGAAACCCAGAGCTCCTGCCCCCCCCAAAAAAATCACATGCACATAGACATGTAAACCCTGCACAGAAAGATCCCAACTGAAGTTTGATTGGGACTGTCCTGCTTTTTGCTGTGAGGTGGTTGCTACTTCCAACTAATGCACAATATTGCCACTCTGGGGTAGTACACCTTTTTCTTTATGGCTTTCTTAGGTTGTGTCAGTTATACAATGACAGGGTTATCCACCCTCTCGCATTTTGCAGGAAATGGGAAATAATTAGCAACTATTCAAGAAAGTGGTCAGATTTTTGATTCCCCAGATATTTTTCAGAAAAGGTCACAAATGTGTTGACATTTTTACTCTTCTACAGAGCAGTAAATATCATCCAGGCACCAGACAATTTTGAGCTCCTCTTGAGGGAATTTGACCCAAACATGTAATCTTTTCTTTGTGTTGCACAAACCTCCGAAATAACATTAAATATGACTTTAACTTACCCCTGCCTTTCGCCCGTAGATGGCTGGGATAGACTCCAGCAGATCCCCGTGACCCTTTAAGGATGAAACGGGTATAGAAAATGGATGGATGGATGACTTGAACTTGGAACTGGTGAAATACTCATTTCGATTTAAAAATGAAGAGGGTACACATTGGTGAGGCTTTTTGTTGTTTTTGTTGCCCCCCCCCCTTTTTTTTTTTTTAATTACCTAAACAATTCTTTATAAGAATTGTTTAAGTAGGATATAACTAATATAACTTAGTTATATTACTTAGTTTAAATCTGCATTTTTATCTTGTATTTGTGAATTCTTTGGGTTGTTTATCCTGTTTTATATTTCTATTCTATTTTATGTTATTACTGGGTTTGCTCTGGGACCAGGGTAACTTATTTCATTTTTTCCATGTTTAACATGTGTTGAAATGATAATAAATGATCCTTGAATCCTTGAATAAGCGTTTTCCCACTATTGAGCCAGACCAGATTAAGGCTTAAATGCGGTAATAACCCCTGGCCTCATTTTGCATGCAGAAAAATGATTTCTGTTCTCACTGTCAGTCCGATAGCCCTGCTGTGCTGCTCCTCTGACCCACTCATAAACGCTGCATCGTTTCGGAAATGTCACACCGCCCATTTGGTGGACGGCCCGTCGAATGGGGGTCACCAATGATAAAAAATGTTTTTTCTAGTGAACAAACTGAACCAAACTCACTTACTGAAATGATGATTTCATAGTTCAGCTGAGCTCACTTTTGAAGGAGGCAGTGAGCAGAGAGGGCATCAGACTGAATGAACATGGTTGTTTCTCCTGGGGGGAGGAACAATCGTGCCTGGGGGGCACGGGAACACTGATTGGTGAATCAGTGTTCCCGTGCCCCCCAGGCTTGACAGCTTGGGATGTTGGAGGACGAGCATTCATGCAAGATGATGGAGGCTACCCGAGTACCGCGGAACATGAGGTGTGAGGGGGCAGCACTCTCACTCATCTGGGGGGTTTTGCAGACCTGTGCAAACCCCCCCAGATGAATCGTCCCCCCACTAGCAGCTTCCTCCAGTTTATTTCAAGCAAAGTAGACGGGATCAGCACTCATGTAGCTGTCAGTTCTGATCTTTTGCTTGTCGAAATGACTGGAACAGCCTGGAATTTCCTGTGCGGTTCAGCATGTCGACGTTCTTCCCTGTTTTGTCCTTCCTCTCATGCCGAATTAGTGTCTTCCATCTTCTCTGTGCAAAGAGATCTTTCAGCCACTTAACCCATGTCACGTCAGCCATGAAGGAATAGAATATGTAGCTTCTTTGCTTTGGATTCATGTGTTGTTTGCAGTTGTACCCCATGGCTGTTCCAAGGTAGAAGATGATGGTCTGTTTCGCTTATCTTGGCTTGTTGTTTTCATCACTGGAAGTGGTGCTGGACTGTTTCTGCCAAAAGGCCCAAATGCAACGTGTTACTGCCACCTGGCAGATTAAAAATAGCTCAATTTTGCAATACTCTGGTAGCATCTATTACACTTACAAAGTCACAACCAGAAACGCACACCGTCTAGTTCCCAGTTGTTTGAAGAGACTTTTAGCAATTTACACAACATTAAATGGTAAGGCTCATAATCCAAGGAAGCAAAGAGTAAAAAAAAGAGGAAAAAAAAGATTGCCTCACACTGGCTATTGATACATCCAGTGATAACCCAGTAACCCGGTTATTGTCTGTTTGTACTGTTTTTAAACATCATGTAAGAGATTATCCACATTTCCTGACTGCTTACTTTGGTTAAACCACTGAGAAGAGAGAAATTATTTAATGCATCTTAGGTAAAAATGGTTTTTGAGGAAGTTTGCTTGGAAACAAATTAGGCGTTTTATCATGTGTATTTACGTTATACCATTAAAAAGTCTTGCTTTAATCTGGTTTCCTTCAAGATGTTCTTAGTTTATTAGTACAGAGTCGGTGATGGAAGCAGCGTCTCTTTCTGCAGAAGTTGCTGATATTTTAATTAGACGATACAGTGAAGTAAAAATGTTGGCTCTTAAAGTCTCTTCTAATGAGCCCCCACCCCCACTAAACTCTCTCTGCTAACAAACCAAATGCCATCGAGGAACAGGGAGAGGATCAGAAGCTTTTAGTGCAGAGCCCCAAAACATTTCCTGATGCTGAACGTGGCTGCTGGCACATTAAAACGTTACATCTGCACTTCAGACTTGGAAGTATAGTCGACATGTAGCAGTCAGAGTTGTGTGGGAATATTGGGCTTAATGATGTCTCTGTATAAAGGTTTGTGTCAGGAGATATATTTTATTATGCCAAACACACACACATGGCTTTAATTGCTACTGTTCTGTTCAGATGTCCAGTCACATGACAGTTATTGTGCTCTGGGCTCACTGGCAATGGTGTTTTTTTCCATCACACTTTAACCACTATCTCGCTTTGCATTTCTGTCACATCGTTTGGGGTCTTTATGCCTTAATTGAATACAGTAATTAAGCAAAAAAAAAAAAAAAAAAAAGAATAAAAAAAGGAAGAAGTTGAAACATTAGGATTGGTCTGATAATTAGTTAAGACGTGCTGCTAAAACTGTTCTCACTAATGATGCTGCAAGATTGGCTGGAGCATCCTTAGAATTTGCTAATGATGCTGTCTGAGCGCATCATCTGGTGACGAACCAAACTGCAAAAAATCTATCTCGAGACAGTTTTTCCTCTCTTAGGCAGCTATTCACTTGGTGTGTTGGCTGAAGCAGTAGTCATGTGGAAAATATGTTCATCATCCAGCAGTTCAATACTTTCAGTTTATGTCCATCTCATTTTGAGGATCTTTATTGGCTTTTCAAATTAATATAGCCTGGAACACTTGGGATTCTTTTTTTTTTTTTTTTTTTGAGTATTTGACTCATTTTTATTTCTCTCAGATGCCATAAGTTCTAAAAAATATTGTTACACGACTGAAATCTTTATGAAGACCTGTGTTTTTGATGTCACTTCTTGTATGTCATGATCCTAGTTGAAAATGAAACAATCTCTAAGTTTGCCCAGAGAAGGTATAACTTTGTACAGTGGAACTAATTTGACAGAATTGTTCCAAAATGATTCACCAGATTGATTGCAGTTGAAGTGACCCTTCATTTATTTCAAAAAGGAATGTACACAAATTAAAATGTTTCGAAGCAGTATTGGGATTATATCTACTGCTGAATTTGTTTTTTCTGTTCCAACCTTCCAAGATGTCCCACTGAGTCCAATTAAAATGCACCATGGATGTGTGAGTCTGCCATTGATTATATGTTGTTTTGACATGAGCAGAAACAGTGCAGGCTGTAATGTGGATGATGGCGGTGTGTTTTCTTGTTTGATTTTTCTCTGGGTTTTTTTTTTATGTTGTTGTTGTACATTTAAATTCATTTCCAATGTAATTCTTCTGATGAAGACACCGGAGATAGTATCCATGAAGGATTTTGATATCCATAAGTTTATAATGAGAGGGCAGTTTACAGTCGCATGTTGATGTCTGTCAGCACAGTTCTTGTCTAAGATGTGAGAATTATGCAAATTAGAACAGAGGAGAGGCTGCAGAAATGCCTGTGTGTAGTGCTCCAACTAAGTGATAATGTAATTCCAATACATTCAGAACTGTTTGTGACCGGTAAGGCATCAGTCTGGCCAGTAATGAATAGAAAAACAAAGGATCCTTGGATCTTGAATCTTGCAAATATTACTGAACAAAATGCATTATGCAGATCCAGTCCAAAACTGCTAAAGTTGTGCTATAGATGGGGTAGCCATTTGGGTGTTCATCAGTCCTTGTAATTTTTCCTGTCAAATGTTAAATGTCATCGTACTGCCTGTGATTCAACCGAAGAAACAGATTAATGATTCATTGCCTGAAAGCTAAGTTGCACTGCAGTCCGAGGACATGAACTGTAGCCACTGGTAATTCTGTCTGTTTTTGCCACAGCCTCAACTAGGATGAGTTGATGAACGCACAAGAACTCATCTTAGTTCATGTGCACTGAAGTGGAGATGATCCAGATCTGTGACTAACCGCAATATGCATTTCTGCAGCTCCGCTAATGCCCTAAACATCAGTAGATGTTTGTGCAGCAGCAGAAGGGTGGTCTATTTGGGCTGTTGTTGTAAATAAGTACCAAGAGTTATTGTACCTGGGACTGTGCTTCTTTTTAGACGAAGATTGACAATTGGGATGTTTAACATAAAGCCAAAGTTTTGGGAGTATGTTCTATATAGAGCCTGGGGCCTAACAGCATTTGTCTGAATCCAGTGTAGGTTAAATTTTAAACCTTTAATAATTTCAACGCAATTAAGAAAAACAACGCTTTTTTCAGTACTGTTTTTGTGCCCTTTTAAATGTAGGAAAAGAAGAAACAACTCCTGGCTGGAACTCGGTTACAGGTTTTTGAGATAAACGTAAGAAAGGGGTAAAAAAATTTATTTGCCACTTTCACAGTATGAAAGGCAACTTTTTATGTTGCAGTTAAGTTGTGTTGCCACCGTCTTGTTGCAACTTAAAAATGAGCAGTATTTATAAAATCTGTTGTCTATTTTTTATAGTTATGCATTTACAGACATAGAATAAACAAGGACATTGCTTTCAGTACATACTGTAGATGTGTAGTGATGGTGGTAATAATAATACTAGTAATAATGATAAGCGTGGTTATAATAATGCATTTTATGCATTTACACTTTTTAAGATACGCAAAGCCTATAAACAACCTGGGAAAAAAATACATTATGTTTTTTAAAAAAAAGGTTTAAATTCATCACCCATGCAAAAACCTACTTGGGTGTACCATTTGGAGTGGGTCAGTCAGAATAAGGTGTGTGTTGAAACTGGAATTTAAGGAAAAGAGAAAGTTCCAGAGGCGAAGGGCAGAGTGGTGGAAGGGTCGAGACTGCACGGCCGTCAGGGGGCGGTCGGTGTGGTGGCGGGCTTTAGTGCGTAGTGGTTTGTAGAGATGAGCCGTTCGGCCTTTTTAATGTGAGAAGCAGAAAATTGAAATCAATACGGTATTTAAAGCGAGACAGAGAAGTTTCTGGATAACATTATTTGAAAATCTTAAAAGCTCAGCAAGTACAAGTATTAGTGCTTTAATCAGTCTGTGTTGGATTAGCAGTTTCCCCACAGCTCCTCAGAGAAACCCAAAAGGTTCAGACGGGAAAGAAAACAGGAGCTCATTATCCACGCACCACAGAGTTTCATCTTCTCTCAGTGCAGTCGCCATCGTCCACAAATCTGGCTTCATCAGTCCTAAAGAGGAATTTACCTTGGTGAAGACGATCTCGAATCAGAGTGTGATGTTACTCCGAATGAATGTCATTGTAGCTAGCGTAGAGATGTTCCAATACCATTATGTTCTCTTACTGACACTGATTCTCATGTCTCATTGTGTCATCGGGCCAAAAGGCCACTGTAAAGCTGATTGCCTGAATTTCTTTTAGCTTACATGAAATATGTTCAGTCACAGTCTCATACAGTTTGGGGAGAGCAGTTTCAGAGATGTATTTAACATGTATCAGCCAGCTGTACCACCAATGCAAATGTTCAGTTAAGCGGTAAAAGTCTGACATTTTCAACGACAGATGGGTCTGATCATCCAAGACGGGGAATTCCATAAGTTTGCCTGTTTATTATTTTGGCTTTGTGGCTTGTTTTAGCAAATTTCTCTCATTTCTAGGCAGTAAATACCAGAGTTGGCTGCTGCAGTTTCTCTGCTCTCTTCACAGATTTTTGGCAGAATCTTTGAGTATTTCTAGTGCTCTTACTGGAACGAAACAACTAAACTAATATCAGTGGTTTAGATTAGTGTATTTTAAAAGTTGCCACTTGTAGTGAATCCACTAGAAATTTCACCTGACTTGTGAGTTTTAGCTCTACAGAGGATTGTTGCACCTTTTAGTCCATTTTTTAGAATATTATTGGTTAATTATTGTGCATTCATTAGCAGAGCTTCAGGCGATTTTTCTTTCCAATCGCCAAAATTGTTTCAACACTTAGTTCTGTGTGGAATAGTTTTTTCCTTTTTTAAATCTGAGATTGAAGTTGAAACTTTACTGCCTCCTGCACCAGGTAAAGAGATGTGCTCATTCTTCACGTAGACATCGCACATAAACCTGTGATAGGTTTATGTTTGTTGTTAGTGGAATCATAAAACGCTGTCAGCGTGCCGATACCCCATACAAACTTGTCAATGGCATTAGGGCTGGGACGACGCGTCGACGTAATCGATGACGTCGACGCAAAAAATACGTCAACGCAGAAACTGCACGTCGATGCGTCGTCACTCAAAATCAAAAAATGGCGGCGGCCGCGGTATCGAGTAGCAGCGAGTCGGGGGAGAAGAAGCTATCTCGTAACAGGATGTCAAAAGTATGGGAGTACTTTACACCTAAAGTTAACGATTCGGTGGTCTGTGCAAAATAGAGATGGCATATCATAAAAACACTACCGCGATGCACCAGCACCTTAAGAAGAGGCACCCGGGAGCTGCTCGTGTGGAGGAGAAGACGCCGTAAGTTTTCAACTTTTTTTTCTTTCCTTGTTTGCGGTGATTAACCCCGTCATTCATCCAAACCGCACCACGTAACTTGTGCTCCAGCCTCGCACACACAGAACATGTGCCCACTTAAACACACACACGCCCCTCACACACTCGCCTCTTGCCGACACACTTTTTTTTAACTGACACAGACACACACTCCTCAAATACACGCTAAAGTTAGTTTTTTTTTTTTAATTTCTTTGTCTTTGTCTTTTTTTTTTTTTTTTAAATACAACATTCATTGTTGTTTTCTAACTTTTAACTTTTAGGTTAATGTATTATTATTATACTTTATTGGTATGGGCAGATCATTTAGAAGTATATATTTTTATTAACCTGTGCACTGTGGTTGTGATTTATGTTTTCAGGGACAGGGATAAGCAGAAAGGTTTGGAGGACTACTATCAGATGAAAAAAAAAACACCCCCCCTGCACCCCCCAGGAGGCTGCTGCACTTACTGAGAGCATCCTAACTACTAAAAGTTAAACTACTGTTCATTTAACTGTAATAGGCCTAATACTGGAATTTATTTGTTATTTACTTCACAGATTTAAATGATTAGGCTAAGTTGCTGCTGTCACACATTGTGTTGTTTTGTAAATTGCAGCTGTCACCGCTGCTGTTATTTTTTATTTATTTTATGTTGATAAGATTTTGGTTCAGATTGTGTTTTTTGCAGTTTTATTTATTGAAGGAAAGTTTTATTTTATTATTTTTTTATTATAGGATTCCATTGCACTACAACTGTCTGCACTTTATTGTTGTATTGTTCAATACAATTCATTTTTGAACTTGAAAGAAGAAATTTGTGTTTTATTCATGGAGATAAATTTGCATTAATTGCTATATAGGTCAAATTATGGGGAGATAATCGATAATCGAATCGAATCGAATCGGATTTAAAAATAATCGTTAGATTAATCGATGCATCGAAAAACTATTTTCTAGATTAATCGATTACAAAAATAATCGTTTAACCCAGCCCTAAATGGCATCTCATGCTGTGGAAGTGAGTGCGAGAAGCGTTAAGGACGGAGGGGAGATTTTTCTCAGAGATGCTCGACAGATGTTCAGTCTGTCGAGGAGGCTGTTTGGTGTTGTGAGCAGCAGCTGAAAGGTTTGAGTAAGATGGAAGGAGAGGTGCGCATAAATGGCACATAAATCAGTGCTTGAGTATGATGAAAGCGGCACAGTATGATGCTGCTTTCAAATGAGCAGAAAGTGCAGCCTCTGACAGGGAGATTGAGATGGATTTTGAAAGATACATCACAATGCTGACAATGCCAAATCAGTCAAAGGGAGAGGGAGAAGCATTTGACAGCGGTGTGAAGAGCCAGTCAGCCACAAGGAACAGATTTAATCAAATATCTTTTTCTTTCCCCTAACAAACTAGTGGAAAAAAAACTTTTTTTTTTTTTTTTTAAACCTCCCCTTGCAGTTAAGGTGGATTCCACTGAAGTATTAACATTTAGGAACAAGGGTCTCGGTTACAAGTAGAGGAGTATATCTTCAAGAGTTGTTGATGGCAACAATGCTTACGCTCTATATTTTTAAACAACACATAAAGACGTAAATATGCTGAAAGCCTTGACATTATGGATTCTTTTTAACCAGATTCAACAGTTGTAAATTGAGACAAAACCCAGTGAGCTGCATGAAAGAGGTATTTATGCAATATTGCTCATATACTTATTTAACTTATTTGCATAATCTAAGACAAACTCTTTGATCCCTTTGTTGGTTCACCGTGTCTTCACTTGTTTTAAACGTACTAACTCAGACCTGCACTGTCTGTGTCTGTCACCACAGAACATTTTTCAGTTTCCTGTGCACATAAATTTATTTCATCATGTGAGCTGCTGCTGTTTAAAACTGCACAATATTCTGCTCATCATCTCCTGCTACAATTTAAGACAATATTCTTCTTAGAATATAGATATTCTGGACATTTCAGTTACACACAGGCAAGTACATCTGGTCCAGTAAAAGCCAGTGACTAGAAGCATGATGTCCTGATAGATGAAAACATTAATCCAAAGCAGTGCAAATGATCATATAACTGGGGGAAAAAAAATCATAATCACTATTATCTTGGTTAACGTTGAAATCACAGTTATTTAAAATGATTATTCACTGACACTTAACGTACATTGTTTTGTTGAACTCTAGCCAACAGAGCAGCTGGTTGACCTGGGTGAATAATCCTGTAAATACTTTTGGCCAGAAACGCTGTTGTGATCGCGATATCACGCACTTGAATAATACATTTATGTTACACAAATATGAAGAAAGAATCAATCATCTGTAGCCAAGGTTATGCCTGTCATTCAGGATGTGTGGTGAAGCATTTATTTACTTTCATTTCTTTATTGTGTTGTTTTTTGTGATCGTTGGGAGCCAAAACTGGGAGCAGAACCCTGCAGCTTCCTAACAGCAGGGATCATCAGCATAGCAGTAATCATTGGAGGACTGTGAAGATTTAAACAACATTTATTGCTAGCAGTCTTCCACTGATGTCGCTTGCTGCATTTTTAGTAATGTGGTGTGAGCTTTACAGATCAAAGCGTGTTTAATCAAAGCTTTCAATCAGTGTTCACATACAAAGGAGGTTTGTGAGCTGACTTCACTAGCAGCTGTGGAGGCTTTGATGATTTCACTGACCAACGGTTTTGAGTTAATGTGTTATCGGCTGCTTGTCCAGCTCCAGGATTTAAGGGCTGCTCTTGCTCAAACTGCCCAACATGAAAAATTGACAATTGTGATGAAGAAGATTTGAATTTTAGATTTCTGCCAGAGGACTTATTAAAAACATTCTCTTTAGTCAGCGAGAGCAGCTTAAAGCTGCCATCACTCTTGGCATTTCCTCATTCAGCATCTTTGAAGATAATACACCTCAAGCATTAAGGTAATGCTTATTGCAATATGAGAGTTTTACAATTAAGTGTAAATACTTGGAATGAAGTGTCAAATACATTCAATCTGTCAGGTGTTATCTCCACTTTCTTTGGTTTAAGTACAAACACACTAGTTTAATAAATTGTGTTTATATGTCATGTCATACGGCCGAAGATCAGATGATACGACTATAAAGTCGATCATCGATCTGCGGCCAAGAGTGTCCTGATGCCACGTGCATTTATGGACACTCTTATGCTTAAACATGGTGTTTGTTACGGACAAACTGTGACGAGCACAGAAGTCCAACAACAAAACACCACTCTGGTTCAGATCAGAGAGGCCGTTCCTCCCAATCACGCCCCTCCAGGTACCACTGTCATTGCCAACGTGAGCGTTGAAGTCCCCCAGCAGGATAAAGGAGTCCCCATTAGGGGTGCTTTTCAGTACCCCCGCCAAGTACCCCAAGAAGGCTGAGTACACTGAACTGTCATTTGTAATTCTCAATAAAAGCTTTTGAGACTGATGAAATGCTTCTAATTATATTTCATTATAACATAGAAACACCTGACAAAAACATAAAAACTCTGAAGCAGCAGACTTTGTGAAAATGTAATATTTGTGTTATTCTCAAAACTTATGGCCTTGACTGTACTTTACAGTTTGGGTAGCAACTCAGGTAGCAATATTAACAATTCTGTTTGAAAACGAAAATTCTGGACTGCAACAAAACTTTCCCGTCATTCCTCCATGTTACGTCAGATCTGCTCCATGTGTTCACTGTCTGCTTTTCTCTTACTGGTTACTTCATCTCCATCTAGTGGCACAGATGTGTAACGACAACAGAAAGTCCAGTCCTCGATTATAAAACAAATTCAGTTCTGTGGCCCGTTTTTTCATTTCGTATTTTTGATCCAAGTCTAAACTTGAAATATAAAAAAAACCAGGCATTTTTTATTTTTTTTTTTTTTGTTAGATTTGAAAATGAAAAACGTAATAAAATGTCACTTTTTAATTTTTTTATTTTTTTTTATTGACAATTGAAAATAGAAAGAATGAATGATACACGGATTGGTAAAGTTACTTAACTTTAACATGGACATTTTCATTTTAAAGTTCTCCCAGACGGAGGATTTGACAGAAACAAGGTTATTTGTAACAACTGCCAAGTTGAACTCCCCGTTAAAAGTTTCTGCTGTTACCTCAGAAATTACCTGTTTTAATGTTCTGATTGTGCTGAGCCACAATCATTTTGCTGGATTTTTTTTGTAGACTTTTTTTTATTTTTCATAAAAACAGGATGACATTAATGCCCTGGCAGTGGCCATACGCTTTATTTTATTTGACATTTTTTGAGATGAGATTTACACTAAATATGTGTTAATGACAAGTGCTGATGTTAAAAGTGTTTCAACAACAATTGTTATGGCACTTTAGTTCATATAGCAGCAGAACATTTCAATAAAAGTGCATTTTACACTACTTTTGAATTCATTATTTGATTTTTCGTATACAATGCGATTAATCATGATTCAATTGGGGAAATAATGTGATTAATCGCGATTAAAAAATTTTAATTGTTGCCCAGCCCTAATTCAAATATATACATTTTTTCTTTTTACTGCATCATTTGCACTGTAAAGACAAAATAATTTTAAAATTGCATCCAGTGAACAAGCTACATGTTTAAGTTTCCTAAAATTTCTCTTTTTCTTGTTAGCTGTTTTCTTTTCTTTCTTTTTTTTCTTTCTCTTTTTGTTTAATAAAGAGTCAAACACAATTTTTTAACAGAGATAAGTGGAAATTGTTCAATAAAATAAAGCCAGCATGTGGTAGCGGTTTTTACTCTTGACAAATGTAGTTTGTGTTAAAGTTTAACCACAGCAAAGTGCAACAGTGAAGAATTCCTTTTCCATCTGGTTGTGGTTCAGTATTCGTTTTCCAGTTTTACTTATTCCCAACAAAGTCCCTTTGTTCTTCTCCCTGTTGACAAACTCTGGTGGTGCCATCCAGCCAAAGCTTTTGCTTGACCTTTGGTTGGATTTTCCAGTACTTCAGTGACATCTAAATTATTTGCTCAGAATTTTGATATCAGTGCAGCGTTCTCCTAATATCTGCAGAACCGTCATGGGTGGACTCCTCCGGACATTCAGAATTCCATAAACAACCTTGCAAATCAGTGCTGTCGTTGCTGAGTAAAAGCTGATGCACTTGAAGTGTAACAGCAGAAAAGCATCCTGTCTTTAAGACAAGAGTGAAGGCAAAGTTTTATCCTCTGCTCAAAATCTCTTTGTTGTTTTAAAAAACAGGGTGTTTAAACAAAAAAGACTTCTGATAAGTTTAGGGAGAGGAGGTAAGGAGTTGTGGGATGAGCAGATGTGTTGAATAAAGGACATTTGATGTTTTAAGATGAAGCCATACTGCCCAAGAGACATAATTATTTTCAGTGGTGAGAAAACTTGAATTTTGAGACCGTTGCAACTAATTCTGCTGATGCTACTGTCAATTCTTAAGTTGCCTCGGTTACTGAGGAGCTGAAGATACTGACCTTCTCAGTCATCCTGACCTGATTTGACTTTGGAAATAGTTTCCAACTCTTCTGCACTAAAATAGGCCTCAGGCTTTACAGACCAACTGGTCATTCTGTCTAAGGAGCTGCTGCTTGTTTGATTTAAGGCAGCTGTCAGACCTCTGACTTGTAAATGCAGCCTCACACACTCCATTTTTTTTCTAAACTCCTGGCCTTTGTCTCCTCCTTACCAAGAAAAAAAAGAGGCAGAGAAGTTGGTGAAGCTTCTGTTAGTCCAATATGCAAATGCAAATGCTCATGGCCAGGCGGTTCTCGTAGAAGTGAGAGAGTGATGGCCTCAGCAGATTAATCTTTTGCTATAATTGACATGTTCCTGTAAGTCCAGAGTGCCGCCTGCTGCTAAGTTAGTTCAGTGTCTCAGGGTGCTGGACACCAGCCTGACTCTGCAGCTTTTTCACCAATTAAAACCAGGCCATGGGCTATCAGCCACATAATGAATCTGGAAGTGTAATGCTGACAGACACCAGGTGTTGGATAAAAACACTGCTATGAGCATCCAGAGTCTCCAGATGCTACCAGTGTACTTAGTCAACACACAGCACACATTTGTTGAATGATTATTACTTTTTGTAAAACTATTATTATTATCATGTTGCAGATATGCTTTTGCACTATACTCACAATGACCTGGAAATTTCAAATCTCTAAGTAAGTGGTCTGCAGTAAAAACTAGGTCAAGCAAGTTCAAACTTTGGAATCAGCCAATCAACTGGTTAGTGTACAGATGTAATTGTATCTTTTCGACTAGAATCTCATTATTTGCATCAGCTAATCTGTACACCCTTAGCATAAACCTTTTTTTTTTCTTGCAAAAAACATACAGGAGAATTTGGTAACCATCTACAATTTGATACCAGCAGAACTCTCGCTAGGGCCCTATGGAATCCACGGAATCACAGACGGAATCATGGAATTGGAGATTAAAAACGGAATTCACTTTAAATTCGCAATATAACAGAACTGAACGGCAATTTTGCGTAAAGTTTGTTTTTTTTCTCCCGGACTAAAAGGAACTTTTCTTTCGAGAAAATGTCCCAAGAGGGATCACTAAAAGGTGGGGACACTGCGCACTTCTCCGCCCCCACTTTCCCCCGCTTTCCTCATTAACAAGAAAAAAAAACCACGTAGATGCAGCCACCTGAGAAACCGGCGATGAAGCGAAGGAACTAGCGGCTTACTCCCAGTTACAGGACAAAGCAGTTTCTCTGAGATTATTATGTGTCTGATAGGCTTGGGCGGTATTACGGTAATACCGTATACTTCCGGTATTCAAAAATAGCAGCGGTATCAGTTTCAATACCGTCTTAAAAATGCAATGAATGATTTCTGTGGTTTAAAGTTTAGTTTCTCTCCTGTATCGCTGTATGTTCTGCTTTATTTTACCGTTTATTCATGTTCGCTCGCAGCTGACTCGCTCGCCCGTTTGACTCGTCCTGTTAAGGTACTGACTATGAAAACAACACTTCCTGAGCTTGCTGCTTCAAAATAAAAGCTTCTAATGAAACTAATCATGTTGGACTTTTATGTTGAAGAATTTATAGGAAGTAAAACGTCCCGCATCAGACACTTTACTGTAAAGCGCGTTTCAGCGCTGCAGGAGACAGGCTGCAGGCAGCTGCAGCAGAGAAGGAACAGTTAAAACTACAGTGAAAAGCAAGAAATTCACAAATAAATAACAACTGTAGTTGAGCCAACTTTATATTGAAGCACTGAACTGCTGTTTCGAGGTAAACTCGCCTTTTTTTTCAGGCGTAAAGTCCCGTGGCGGGGCACATAATGGGGACGGCTGTTTTGACGGGCGGCGTCCGCCGGTGGTGTTTGTTCGCCTTAATAGTCACGGTAATACCGTATACCCCGGTAAAATGTGAGAGAAGTTTGACGGTATCAAAATTTGGATACCGCCCAAGCCTAATGTCTGACGATGTTCTGATGTTTTGCCTGCACACAGTTGAATGGGCGCAAAAAGATCAGTGCGAGGATCACTTGCACTGAAAAGTAGAAACATGAAAAGGCGAGAGTCACTCACTGAGCTAAATACAAAGAGGCTGACAATTATGTATTAAAATGGAGATGTCTGTAATAGCTGGAACACCTATAGAGAAAAAAAAACACACGGACACACACAACCAGTGTTCAGTGCTTATGATTTCATAGCATCTACATAAGCTATAGTAAATATAGTTTTTTCTGTTATCAGACACACAGTTGGTCATAACATACCTGAAAAATGTCAGGTAGTCAAACTATGCGTCTGATAACAGAAGAAATTAAACAGCTAAAAATGATTAGTTTACTGCTGTTTCAATTTTTCTTTGTTGCACTTTAAATAGATTTTACCTATTTGATTTTTTTCTTAGTTATTTATTACATAAAAAAAGAACTTTTTAATTTTTTTTCTTTGCCAAAAAAACAAATGTTTTATTGGACACAATATGTTTAAAAGTAAGAAAACATTAAATTTTACAGTTATAATTGCATACATTGTCTATATTTCATTACTTTCTAAACTGTCTTGGGGTTGAATTTGCATAAAATGCATAAAACAAAACTCTCAAAAATTAAAAACCGAAAAAACACAGAAAATGAAAAAAATTAAAATGGAATTTGAGAAAAAAATAAAACGGATTTAATAGGGCCCTATCTCACAAAAGCTGAGGGAGGCATGCTTTCTAATGTTTTACACCACCCAACCTTTTAGCTGTTTTTTTTCCTCTCTCAGTGAAACACACAGACACTCCGTTACGAAGCCATGCGGTTGTAAGTCATGCAGCAGGAAGGCCAGTATCGTCCTGCTGGAATAGCAATTTTTACCTCCTCAGGGCGAGATGTCACCTTCATGTTGGTGTGTGTCTCCAAAACTCCAGTGTATATCATGTTCATTAAGCATCATACAATTCAGGAGCAGACTGTAAAAAAAACGAAGGACAGATGATGCACTTGTGTTACAGCTGGCGTCTCTCGCATCTGTCTAGTAGCTGTATTCCAATTAGTAAGACTTTGCTACTTTAACCTGATAAACCCGACGAGGACGCCGGCGTCCTCATTGTGTAATAATTTTGTTTAAAAATGACTCATACAGAAGGATCACTTCATCTGTCATAGCTGTGTTTGGTATCATTGAACTCTGCAGAGTCTCCTCTTTGCAAAGATAATACAGTTTTTCTTCCATCTCTTATATATATTGCACAAGAGGTGCCTAAAGACATAAAAGCCGAAAGTCGTGAAAGTCGGCACTTACTGGTTTTCGTCGGTAAGTCCCAGAAAACGCGGAGAAACGGTTTGAATCCGGTCCCTGTTTGTTTACAGAGGCTTAGCTTGTCTATAAACAGAAAGATGCTCACTCGAGCGATTTTTGGTTGCTGAGAAATGCCCTAAACAAGCTTGGTTCTTCATGTACGGTTGAATTCTCGTGATCATTTATTGAGATTTAGTGTCAATAAATGTTATTACTTATAACTAAAGCACTTTTTTGCAATTCAGTACCATATTAGAAGTGTAAAAAAGTTTTGTTTGATTTCCGATCGTAGTTTTTCAAGCAGAGGAATCATCTTCCCGTAACAAAGATGGCTTTGTTCGAATTTCCGGTGACTCTCTTTGCAATGCATTTGATTGACAGCTACAAGGCGGACCTTAGATTCGTCATTTCCGCCTTTTAGAGCATAGATCAACCTTTCCAATGACGTATTGCATGTGTAATTCGACTTTATCTGAGCCGTTTTATGCCTGCGCGTAACGGTGCGCCTCCCCAGTCCTGCATGTGCGCATTTACGCAGAGCGCTCAGCGGTGCAAGCAGCAAAATAACTCGCGTAAAATAAGATAACTTACTTCACGGTTAAATGGCTAAAAGTAAGTCAAAAACACGTTTTAGTGTCCAGGATGCACTGGAGAAGATTTTTGAGGACTCTTCAGACAGTGAACATTATTCCTGCCTCCTCCCTGCTTGACCTTCATGCAATTGAGCCCTCATAACCTCAAAACCTTAACTGTAACATATATTTTAAAAAGTAAATATGCTCCACATGTAGTCATATATATTTGTAGTCATCAAATATATTATGAATTGGTGGTTTTTACACAGTTATGTATGTTAGTATGTGGTTTATGGTAATACCAAAAACTAGTTGTAAATTTAAAAATGGCAAATTTGTGACTCTTTTAACTCAAAATGATGAAAAATACCAAAATGTAAAGGAAAAAGTAACTATTGTCTCAGAATATCATTTTGGTTACCATGTGTTCATTTGGAGTCTCCAAAGGCCTTTTTGGAGCTGCGCCTAGATTTTTTAATGAAAAGACCACTGTAAAATGGTCATATGTTGTGCTATCTTCTTCAAATTTGAAACACATGTTCAGTTATAGTGTGCCTACAGCCTCATACTGTCATTTACTATTTCAGATGAATATTCAGACTATTATTCATCCTGAAAGTCATTTTTTATTTCAGGCGGAACAAAATTAAAAATTTTTTACTGACTTCAGAGTTCCATTACTCTGTCTCTGTATCACCTAGAGTGTTCCTGACAGTTTTATAAGAAACTACAGAGTGTCTGCTTTATGGAACACTTTAATGCATCCATGTGGACAGAACAGTTTAGAAGTTACAATCATTTTAATTTGGGTATGTCATTTTAGGTGTTTTGCTAAAAAAGGGGGTCAGGGTTTATCAGGTTAAGTCCCTGTTAATGATGTTAATTTGATAGTGAGGAAGATGCAGGAGCCAAAGCTTAATTGTCATGTCATCTATCAAGTAATTCTGAATTTAAAAGACTTCAATGGCCTAATTTTATTGAAATATATAAAGGTTATGCACCTCTCAACTGTCTTCTCTCATTCAGAAACGACCCTGGCACGGCATAAAAGCTTGGATCTTTAGCTAAAATGGCGCATTTGCACTTGTCTTTAAGAAAGCCCACCATTCACGAATCTGCCTCTCCACACTTCAGATTTGCCTTAATAATGGGCATGAAGCCACAAAAATAACACAAGGCAGATTTTTCCATGTTGGAGCACTTTCAGAAGTTATTCTGCAGCTTTGGCTCGGAGTGTGAAGTGTTGAACACAAAAGGAGACTGTGATGAGTTTGGGGGAAGAAAACTGCCTCTTTGTTGCTGCAGATGCTTGAAGTCAAACTTCGGCGGTTCATGAGAAAACCTCTAATGTTTTTTTGATGTTTTCTTTTTCCCCTCAGAAACACTGCAGCCATCACCGCCAACTGCAGCTCAGATCAGATATGGTGAGAGTTTAAATCTGACACACACACCCTCCTACACCCACCTACACCCATATGAAGGGAAAACAAAAATGAAGAAGCATTGATTAGTGTCTGTGATATCCAGAGTTCACCCGGAAGGATTATTTTCCTTAATAGAAGTATTTTAGGAACCTTTTTTTTCCCTCCCTATTTTTATTTTTTATTTTTTATTTTTTATTGATAGTGTAGATGAAAGCTGGTCAGTAAAACAGAAAGATGGAAATCATTATCATGGATTTTCTTTCACTCCAAATGCCACTTTACTCTGAAGCCTGAATAGCAATGAAAGCCTTTATTTAACAACTGTCTTCATAATCAGATTCAACATTATTACACCCCTGAAGGACAGTCATTCCCAAACAGTAATTTTCCGCAATGGAAAACAAACAAGATCACCAGAGGAAAATATTGGTGTGAAAAGATGCATTCGGAGATTAATAATCTTTCAGAATGGGTTGCTTAAAATGCAAATTGTAGAGAAATTCTTTACACTTGGCATTCATAAGGGAGATGGGATTTGCATTACATGAGTGTGAAAAATGTAATTATCTCTTGCAAAGATGCATTTTAATTTTTTTAGGCCAGCTAAATAGCGGGGGAAAAAATCTGGTGATGGAAAACTTATGAACCAAGTAATTATGTGTTTGCTGAAACACATGGATAAGCTATTTTAAGCACACATTGTTCAAGGATGTGTTTAGTTTTTTTTCTTTAGTTATGCATTAAAAGAATATAGAAGCACCCGTTTAGCAGCTGAAAGCAATGAAAATTAAGGAAAACTTTGAATAAGGTACAGTTATGGGCAGATGACACTGAGGATTCAGCGCTTACGTCGCTCTTGCTGAAGCAGAGTGATTTTTAAACACTCTGTTGGAGCTTCATTCAAATCACCACTGTCACTTGACCAATTATATCCAAAGAAGAAAAAAAACATAATTATAGTTGTGTTGGTACAGCTCTACTGTTTTAACTCTACCTGGTTGCAAATAGGGATTATAACTTTGGCTGAAGGATTGAATTCACCCGTGAACATGCAGCTTCATATTTTTGTCTAATATTTGCTGTTATTAGACCAGCATCAGAGCCAGTGACTGAAAGAAAGCGAACAAACTCATAAAGAAGGCTGACTCTGTTCTGGGGATAACTCTGGAGCTTCTAAACAACACAGGGATTCAGCAACAGAGTGTCTTCAATCAAAGGGCTTCTTCAGATCTGCTGTAACACAGACCACTAGAGAAGATGCTTCCTGAACACAATAGCCATCTATAAGTAATCACTGACGAGACTTGAATAACACAGCGACTGCAACAATGAATTTCCCTTCGGGAGCCTGAAATCCATTTATGATCATACAGCGCTGAATGGGTTTTTTTTGCACACAGTTGGGAATGAGATTTTCAAAACGAAATGACAAAGATTCAGTGCTTCACAAGGCTTCTTTTGCCCGTCACTAACAAGATGAAAAGTTGATCTCATACTGTATAGAGGTGCTTTTTGGTGGAGTTTGTTAGACCTAAGGCTCTACTTTGAAACTTGTTCAGATACTGGTACTTTAAATGTCAAACTGAATAATCTGTTATTCTCTGTTGTGTATTTACTTAATTCTGCTGGTTTTCAGTTTTATTCCACAATGCCATCCCGTTCATTGGATTTGGTTTTCTGGATAATGCCATCATGATCGCAGCAGTAAGATTTATAATTGTTGTTGTTGTTATTATTATTATTATTATTATTATTATTATTATTATTAAGAAAAGTTTTTTTTAATTATTTGTTCATTATAACATATAGGAAAAAAAATCTTGTTTTCCAGGGAACGCAGATTGAACTCTCGATTGGAGTCACTCTTGGGATCTCCACCATGGCAGGTAAGATTAAAGGGAGCAGCCTGTTGTTGAGTAACGTGGATATTTAGAATTACTGTTGACATTTGTTTGATATAATTTAAATCTATTGTACATGTCAGATCTATGAATTATGGTGTGTTGCTAGCCTTAACAAGCTCTGTGACGATGTCCCTTCAGATCATTGACAACTGTGATAGATGTTGTGCACCTTTAAAATGTACGCTCCATACGAATGTATGAGATATCGGTTTCAAACCAAAATCTGAGATGTTTGTGAATGCTTTCTGTGTTTATTCACAATAACCCAGAATCCCACCTCTTGTAATCGGGCCAGATAAAGGACAGCCGATCCAGTGAAGGTCTATAGTTCAGACTGGATCATAGCCCTGGCAGAAGATCAAAGGGTTGCTCCAACAATCCTTCCACACCCTGCAGTGTTGCACTCTAAGCCACAAACTGCAGCAGTGAATTTATTTGATACCATTAAAAAGTACCTTGGGGAAACTTGTGGTCCTCAGCAGGTCTCTCTTCACTTAGAAAGGGTCATGTCAGTGGAGATACTTCAGCATCAAGAAAGTGACTGAGAAGTCTGATATTATGAAAAAAGATTTTGCTTTCTTGCATGATCTTGTTTTCGTATTTATTTCTTTATTTTTTTTTTCCCTGGAACTGAGAAAACATTCAGTCTAAAAGACTTATTGGAATGTGTATACATGTAAATGACTATAAGTAAATGCAGTTCAAGCAAGCAAGTTTATTTGGATAGCACATTTTCATATATAAGACAATTCAAAGTGCTTTACATAAAACATTAAAAACATATAAAGAGAAAGAAAGAAATTAATCATAATAAGGTGATATAAAATATCTAAATAAATCAAATGATTAAAAGAAGCTAGACAAAGTAAAAGATATTGTGCAGATTTCATGAATAGGCAAATGAAAAGAGAAATGTTTTCAACCTGGATTTAAAAGTGTCTACAGTTGATGAAAGTTTATCTCCACTGGAAGTTTGTCCCACTTGTTTGCAGCATAACAGCTAAATGCTGCTTCTCCATGTTTGGTCTGGACTCTGGTCTGGACTAGTTGACCCAAGTCCTTGGATCTAAGATCCCTTCTGGGTTTATACTCTCTGAACATATCACAGATGTTTTCTGGACCTAAACCATTCTGGGATTTGTGGACCATCAGTAGGATTTTGTAATCTATTCTCTGACTAACTGGAAGCCAGTGAGATTTTAAAACTGGTGTGATGTGTTCAGATCTTTTAGTTCTGGTTAAAACTCTAGCAGCAGCGTTCTGGATGAGCTGAAGCTGTTTAGTGGTCTTTTTGGGAAGTCCAGTAAAAAGACCATTACAGTAATCCAGTCTACTGGAGATGAACGCATGGATGAGTTTCTCCTGATCTTTCTGGGAGACAAAACTTTGAATTCTGCTGATATTTCTGAGCTGGTAAAAAGATGTCTTAGTGACAGCTTTGATGTGGCTGCTGAAAGTCAGATCTGAGTCTATCAACACTCCAAGGTTACGAACTTGGTCAGTGGTTTTCAGAGCCCGAGTCACCAGATATTTAGCTATGCTGACCCTCTTCTCTTTGTTACCAAACAGAATAATCTCAGTTTTGTCCTCATTAAGTTGTAGAAAATTCTTCCTCATTCAGAAGTCTATCTGCTCCAGACACTGACACAGTAAGTCTATTGGGCCGCAGTCATCTGGTGTCAGAGACACATAAAGTTGTGTATTATCTGCATAACTGTGATAATTGATATTGAAGTTCTGAATTATTTGACCCAAAGGAAGCATGTACAAGTTGAATAGAAGAGGCCCAAGAACTGACCCCTGGGGGACTCCACAAGTCATGGCCACTCTCTCAGATTCATAGCTGCCAATCGTAACAAAATAACTCTGGCCTTCTAAATAGGACCTGAACCAGTTAAGGACCGCTCCAGAAAGTCCAACCCAGTTTTCCAGCCTGTGCAACAGGATTCTTTGATCTACAGTATCAAACACAGCACTGAGATCCAAAAGAACCAGGATACTTCAGAGTTAACTATAGACCTGAATGTGGTGTCACAAAGAAATAAAATTTTTCAATCCATGGATTTTATCCAAAACGCATCTTGGAAAAGGGCATAAATCATCCCTGGGTTATTCAGTGACATGTCAATGTGAAGCAGTGGAACTGATACAATAGCACTGCTGCATGTTGTGATTAAAAAGTCTGAGACCTCAAATTGAGCCGTGTGGAACACCACAGTTCCTTTTGTAGCTTCTAGCTGAACATATATCCACATGTTGTCGTCGTTGTGGTTTATCTAAGGGACTGAGAAATGAGACCTGAAATGTAGGCTATCAGTTTTAATTGAGAAGGGAGTTTGCCAAGCATTAATCAGGAAGACATTTTCCAGTGTTTTCTCATGGATAAAAAAGGATTGTGATGCTCTAAGAATGTTGAGCTAATACTGAGAAAAATATGATTAGTTTTTGCATTTCTCCTCTGAAGCGGGTTGCATATTCTTATTTAGAAGTGCTGGAGAGGACAGTTCGACTTAAAATGAGTTAGTTAAACTGAGAACAGGATTCTGGGATTGTTTTGATTATGTTTTTTTTTTTTTTTGTCTGCTTAATTTTGAGAAGAGAGGGTATCTTATCTGTTTAACTACCTCATTGTAAGTTAACAGCTGGTAAAAGAAAATTTGAGGCATCCTCGAGGTGTGCTGGCTAAGATTTAGGAATTAAAGTATTTCTGGGTCTTGATCATGAGTTGGAGAAGAACACAGCAGGAGATCGACAGGTGGATTGGTGATGCAGACCCTGCACTGGTCTATTGTGGTGAAGAGTGATCTACGTTCATACCTCAGGTGTGGCTTGTGACTTAAAAAATGAGATCACACATGCAAGCAGGCAAAATAAGTTTCCTCCAGAGAATGGCTGCATGCTCTCCTTTAGAAATCGGGTGAGAAGTTCTGTAACTTGGCAGAGACGTGGAAATTGTATGGACCCAGTTGAGGCTTTTCAGATATCTGGTTATGATGCATCCTGGACTTTTCCCTGCGGAGGAGTTTTCTTTGAATGTCTAACCAGGAGGAGGCTCCGGGAAATACCCAAGACACATTGGATAGATGATGTCTCTTGGCTGGCTTGGGAATGCCACATTATTCTCCTGGAAAGACTAGAGAAGATAGCTGGGGAGAGGGAGGTCTGGGCTTCACTACTTAGGTTGGTGGCTCTGTGATCCAAACTCGGATGAGGAGTTTTAATGACTGGATCGATGGACGCACAGACGGATAAAGAAAATTTGTATTGTTTGTATCCTTTGAGCAGTGGAATATGTGAATACATTTTATTAATCTTTCATGTTCTTTCTACATTTTGAGTTGTTTGTTTTTTTATTTATGGTTTCTTTGGGTTGATTTTGGGTTTGTGCTTTTTGTTTTTAGCTTTAATGAGGCCACTGCACTGTTTGCTGTTAAGACTATTTCAATTTATTACAACACAACAGGCTATCATGTCTCCTCTTGGGTCTAAGTTTGGGCCTTATTACTTTGCAAAAACTATAAAGGCAATGAAGCTTGCCTTCTCACTCCCTTCACTACTAGATTATTCTGTTTCCATGGATACTTGGCTCCGATATTCTCTGCAAAGTGCAAATCAGGCGCTGAAGGTGGGCTTCAGATCAATAGCTTCAGTCTGATGTCTTCATCTATCCAGACCCTGCTTTATATTTGTTTTGACACTGGCCAGTCACTTTACCAAGTTGGTTTATTGTCTTATTTTATTTAGGTAGGGGCCCTTCAAGAGTTTACTGTTTTGCTAGATCCTTTCTGTCATAAAGGTACAGGATAACTAGGTGAGCTTGAATTGCCATCTCACCTCTTCATCACAGTTTAGGCATTTCTCTTTGGATAGCAATCAGAATGAAGACGACCATCTGGTGTTATATTTTCAGCTAGTGCATTTAACTTCAAGCATCATCGCTTTTTATGCCACCAGAGATTCCCTGAAGGCGAAACAAACACATTTAGCATCTTAGGTGTTTTAATGAGCAAATACATGTTGGACTATTGTCAGCAGCCCTTGTAAAAAAAAACAGTGTTAATTATTCATAGCTACCATGTATTGTAGATGTTGTGAATTATGTGGAATTGTTATAGAGCTGACTTTGCTGACAGTAAAACCGCAAGTGCAGAAGAAAGAGATGACTGGTGGTTTTCCAGAGGTGCTCATTGATCCTAAAAAAGTTCACACCTTTTCTGACTACAGCTGACGTTCATCTTATGTTTTACTGCTTTGATATATTGTTCTGCTCATCATCAGGTGGATTTATCTGAATTTTGTGCAGCACAGTTGACAATTTTAATTATATATTCATTCTTGTTGTACATGGGTGAGTTTTTTTTTTCTTCCTTTCTTCAATATATTACAACAGTCTCTTAAATAATACAGTTTCAGGACCAGGCAAGTATTTATCCTACCAGATTTTCACTTTATCCAACCATTGTTCCATTCATTTTCCCATATTGATCCAGGGTTTGGGCCGTTGCAGTGAAAATCTGTGTTAATTTGAAGAAACATTGAAGCATTGAAACATTGAAGATCCCTCAAAGTAGTAAAGAGCATGAAAGGTTAAAGTGAATAGATACATTTGTTGCCTCAACATTGTTTTTCTAACAATGTTAGAAATTTCTAACATTGTTAGAAATTTCATGTCATATTGTGGAATGAATCATGAAATGTCCCCCAACTAGAGGTTTAAAAAGTGCCAGGGATTTTCTTTGGCACATTCATTTTGAAACTGCAATATTAAAGATTTTTTTTCTCCATCATTGTAAGGGTTGTTTCTTTCTTTTTTTAACCAGAGAAGAGTGAAAATCAAAGTGTTTCCCTCTTTGTGTTTCTGCAGCGGCAGCTCTGGGGAACCTGGTTTCAGATCTGGCAGGTCTCGGGTGAGCAGGCTCTTAAAACGTCTCTGAAGGTTTAGGTCTATTCTGGGTTTGATGTGTCAACTCTCATCAAGTTGGATGCAGGCTAGAATAGCTCAATATTTGTTGCACTTCTAAATTAATAAACAGAGCATTCTTTGTCATTGTTTTCTTTTGGCTCAGATAATGTTTGATGTTTTCAGTTGAAAAGGCACCATGTAATTGGTGTTCTTTGACTGTGCTCCACATCCTCTATTTTCTTGTTTGAAACATTTTTGTATTCATCTTCTTCCTTTTCTCCTGCAGACAGTCTACTCTTCATAATTAAAACTTGTTTTTTTTTTTTAAGGATTAGGTATGCATTATGGAGTTTTATGAAGGTTAGAAAATGCTCATATGAAACTAGATTCATTTAACTCGCTTTAAGGTGTGATGCATGACTTTCTTGGAGCTACAGTGCCTTGAGAACGTATTTGGCCCCCTTCCACTTTTCAACCTTTTGCCACATTTCAGGCTTCAAACATAAAGATATAAAATTGTAATTTTTTTGTCAAGAATCATTAAGAGGGACACAATCCTGAAGTGGAACAAAATTTATTGGATATTTTAAACTTTTTTTTTTCACAAATAAATAAACTGAAAAGTGGGGCGTGCAATATTATTCACTCCCTTGCGTTAATACTTTGTAGCGCCACCTTCTGCTGCAGTTCCAGCTCCAGTCTCTTGGGGTTTGTCTCTATCAGTTTATCACATCCAGAGACTAAATTTCTTGTTTATTCTTCCTGTAAAACAGCTGGAGCTCACTGAGGTTGGATGGAGAGCGTTTGTGAACAGCAGTCTTCAGCTCTTTTCACAGATTCTGGATTGGATTCAGGTCTGGACTTTGACGTTCTAACACCTGGATACGTTTATTTGTGAACCGTTCCATTGTAGATTTGTCTTTATGTTTTGGATCATTGTCCTGTTGGAAGATAAATCTCGGTCCCAGTCTCAGGTCTTTAACAGACTCCAACAGGTTTTCTTCCAGAATGGTCCTGTATTTGGCTCCATCCTTCTTCCCATCAATTTTTTTTTTTGTTTGTCTGCACTTACATTCATGGTAAGTGCCATCATCTGGCATAACCAACTAATGTATGTATGCAATTCAATTTTATAGCAGATTTTATTTTTGTGCTAATATGAAAAAGTGTCCTCTCTGGCAGTATATTTTATTTATTTTTTAATAAATGCTAAAGTGTGAGTGTGTGAGTTCTCTTTGTTGAATCTAACATGCTTTATTAACTCCTAAAACCTTGGTTCTATCAGGGAGGACTTAAAACAACGACAGTGGAGTACAAAAGAACGGATGAAGACACTAAACAAGAAGACATAAAACAGACAGTGATGGTGTAGTATGGGAGTTGTGTGGTGCATATAGATGAAGGTGTAGTGGTTTGAGTGGTGATAGTGTTTGTCTCTAGTATCCTCTCCAAAGATTAAGCAATCCAGGAGTCAGACACAGAACAGAGAGCAGTGATATTGGCATCCAACGCCTCTTCAGCACCAGCCAGTGACAACATCTATAGGCTGGAGGACCATAGTTGGTGCTGGATTGTTGGGCCAGTGTCTTGCAGCAGACCTCCACCAGTGCACTGGATTTCCCTCCAGACCCAACAGGTGCCATCCAGCCCATCCACCCCTCCCAACGCCACAAGCCCAGCCAAGGCAACAAACCCCCCCAACACATCAGAGGCAACAGAAAGGTGGAGTGGCCACAGTCCAGGAAGGCACCAGCCTGCACCACCAGAACATACCACTAACGCCGTGGGTACGGTCCAAGAGCAGGGGAAGGGTGACCCTGCCCGCCCCCCCTCCCAACCGTCCCACAGAGGGGAAGGTGTAAGCCCCCCCACCCCAAAGGACGCCAAGGGAAGGGACACACCAAACCCACAGGGCGGGGCCCGGAGCCGTCCCCCACAGATCCTCCAGTGTAGGGGTAACCGCCTCTTATGGGGATCCAGATGGCAAGAAATACCATGGTGGGCCAGCTGTCGAAGTTGGGGTGGAGTGCTCCAGTGCGTGCCAGAGGCCCCACCCCGGCCACAGCAAGCCACCCCCCACACAACCCGCCACCAGAACCAGAGAGGCCAACCCTCATACCACCACAGCCACCCAAGAGCCAGCCACCCACGTGCTCGAGCCAGACAATGCAGAATCCAACAGGTTTTCTTGCAGAATGCTCTTGTATTTGGCTCCATCCATTTTAACCATCTTCCCTGTCCCTGATGAAGAAAAGCAGGCCCAAACCATGATGCTGCCACCACCATGTTTAACAGTGGGGATGGTGTGTTCAGGGTGATGAACTGTGTTGCTTTTATGCCAAACATAGCATTTGCATTGGGGTCAAAAAGTTTGATTTTGGTTTCATCTGACCAGAGCACCTTCTTCCACGTGTTTGGTGTGTCTCCCAGGTGGCTTGTGGAAAACTTCAAACAAACGTTTTATGGATGTCTTGGCAAGAAGGAAGCCATTTCTCACTTTTCCATAAAGGCCAGTTTGAGTGTACAACTGATTGTTGTCCTCTGGACAGACTCTACCACCTCAGCTGTAGATCTCTGCAGTTCATCCAGAGTGATAATGGGCCTCTTGGCTGCATCTCTGATCAGTCTTCTCCTTGTTCCAGATGAAAGTTTAGAGGGACGGCCGGGTCTTGGTAGATTTGCAGTGGTCTGGTACTCCTTCCATTTCAATATGATTGCTTGCTCAGAGCTCCTTGAGATGTTTAAAACTTGGGAAATCTTTTTGTATCCACATCCAGCTTTAAACTTCTCCACAACAGTATCTGGGACCTGCCTGGTGTGTTCCTTGGTCTTCATGATGCTCTCTGAGCTTTAACCAGAACCCTGAGACTATCACAGAGCAGGTGCATTTATATGGAGACTTGATTACACACAGGTGGATTCTATTGATCATCATCAGTCATTTAGAACAAAACATTGGATCATTCAGAGATCCTCACTGAACTTCTGGAGTCAGTTTGCTGCACTGAAAGTAAAGGGGCCCAATAATATTACACGCCCCACTTTTAATTTTTCTATTTGTTAATAAAGTTTAACGTATCCAATAAATTTCGTTCCACTTCACAATTGTGTCCCACTTGTTGATTCTTGACAAAAAATTAAAATTTTATATCTGTATGTTTGAAGCCTGAAATGTGATAAGTTCAAAGGGCCGAATACTTTCACAAGCCACTCTATTAGATGTTATGCAAAGAACTTCAGAAAGTTTGAGAACCAGTATCTGTTGATAATAGACTCAAAATGACATACAAGTCTTTTCACGCGCAAAAATAATCCCATATGCCTGAGAAGGACTTAAATCATTGCTTATTTTATTACATGTTGATCTGAAAATACATCACTTGTGCCTCCATTTCCACTGGACAGCTGACTGCAAATAGAAGAAAAAAAAACAATTACTGTACCAGCAAGGATGCAACTGCTTCCTTAAGTTATAAAATCCTTCATAAAGTCTTACCAAAAACGCTATATGGATATATTAACAAAGTTACATTTTTCTTGTGATTAGTCCTTAAACACTGAAATTTTTTGTATGTTTTTAAAGTTGATTATTCCAAGCATACGGGTGAAAAAATATTTGGTGGTTCTTAAATGGCAAATATCAGTAAGAAGTCAAAGCCCTAACGGATATAAATGAATAAGCATGCAATGTCCGTAGTCTTGCAGGTTACGTGGAGGCTCTGGCTTCCAGACTGGGGATGCAGGTTCCTGACCTTACACCCAAACAGGTGGATATGTGGCAGACCAAAGTCAGCTCTCATATGGTGAGATATTTTTTTATTGGGCTTTTTTTTTTTTTTAATACACACACACTTGTATTCTTTTGTCTCTGCTAACAGCACAAAGATAGCAGAGAAATTGGATGCAAGATCCCTGAGAAGAAGTTATGGTTGTCACATCTTTTCAAAACAAAGATGGTCCAAATTTTTTTTTTTTTTTTTTTTTTTGCTTTTGTTATATATATTTACAAGAACAACTGGAATGGCCTTAAAATGCTGGATTGGAAGAACATATGGGAAGCTTAGAGAATATAATATTAGAGAAAATAAAAATGTAAAGGGAAGAGGATCTATAGGCAAAAAAGAAGAGTAGAGCGAGTCAGCAAAATCATTCTCATCCATTCTTCTAATTAAAAACGCAGCATAAGATCTTATCAAATGCACCTGGAGATAATGGCTTTAAAAGGAATAGCCACCTCAGCTTAGTTCTGACAGATACACTGGCTAGGTTTTGGTCTTATGACTGGGTAGGTCTAAAACTGAAGGGTTTTTTTACTTTAAGATCCATCACATGTTTTCTTCTCCTCCTGCAGGGTAAAGCCATAGGCGTGTCCATCGGCTGTATTCTGGGGATGTTTCCGCTGCTTTTCCTGAGCGATGACGAGGAGAAAGATAGAGACACCCAGTCATGCAGTGACGCACAGTCCCCCTAACAAGCCATTACATCTACACATCAGCATCACATCTCAAACTGGATTCTGCTGATTCCTTCATTACAACAGAAGGTGTCTACTGATGGATGTTGCTCTGTCATGCTACTAAGACAGTGTTCACTTTAAACCTTTTGAGGCAGTTTGTGAGTAGCTTTTTTTGAAGCCAGAGGCGATGGTGTCACGTTTTATTTTTTGACTCAAATTGTCAGTTCAAGAGGTCAGACTTTAATATGAACTAAAAAGAAATAAGTGTTGGTTGACATAAGTGCTGTAACATCTCAGTCCCATCATACGTCGGCAGCCCCTCAGTGATGGATCGCTGGTATTTAAAGGAAGATCTCCAGATTCTCTCGAGACTGAATTTTTTTTTTTTTTAATTAAATTTAACTTTTTTTTTAAAAGCCTATTGCCCAATGAGAAACTATGTGCTCACTTCTGGTTGAAGGGTTAAGAAGTTTTATGACATTTGGATATATGGTGTAGTGTAGAGTTATCAGTCTGGCAGACTCATTACTAGAAGTGTTAATTTTAAGCAATTTCTTGGAAACGGCGCACAATGCACCTAATTTATCACTGATGATTAGAATGAATTACCACAGATATTTTTTGTGTGTGAATTAGCTGTTGTCAGCAGCAAAATTGTTCTGGAATTTCCTGAACAATATAAAACATAAGCTGCTGGTCATAACACACTAAAAATTCAAGCCTGTGGTGACACAAGTGCTGAGCATACAGCTTATGAAATATGCCTTTGAATAGTTAAGAGGAGTGGCTGGTTATTCCTTCTGTCCAGACTTACTTCTACCAGGCTTTAGATCAGTTTAATAACATGGCCTCGGGTACTTTTGCAAAGCCATGTGTTTTGATGTGTTCGTTCCCTATGGTAAGCCTCTCTGAACCAGACTAAACCTTTAAAACTGGCATCATATCTGTCCACAGGAGATTTTGACTTTTTGAGGGGGGTCTTTGGGTGGTGCACTTTTCCACAATTGGACACTAAACTGATGTGCCAGCAGGAGGTGTGTAAAGATGAGAATCCAGTAGCACACCAAGCTGCCTCTTAGGTGATAATCTCTTCCAGCCGTGAGTACTTGGATTCTAATCTAGCCCATCTATAGGATTGATTGACAGCGTTCTCCTATATTGTAAAAGTAGTTCTGGCAAATGTGTCCCTGTAAACACTTGGATCAACAAGGGTCAGTTTAAAAGTTTTGTTGAGGTTTCCTGAACAGAGCAAAGATTCTAAGTAAACTGGGAGTGGCCAACTCAAATCCAGTCCATCTCAAAACACTCTGAATTCACAGCTTTTTTTTTTTTTTTTTTTTTTTTAACAGAAAGTCAAAAGAGAAACTTCTAGAGATGCCGTGGACCCACATCAAGCTATTTGACTTAAAAGGACTTAATCATTATTTTGGATCATCATCTGAATGAAAATTAAGCTTTTAGAGCACTGAAGAGATAAAGCACTCAGGAAAAAGAATGAAATGGGGGGAAAGAAAGTGAAGCAGCAGCAATGTGAGTGTTATGCGGGGTAGACTTTAATACATAAAAGTCTTTGCGGCTTATTACCTTCCTGCTGTCTGATCTTAGAAAAAGGCTCAGAGTGACTTTTTTAAAATGATCAGATTAAAGCATTGATACTGTCACAGGGTGGGGATTTTTTTTTTCTTTTTTTGGTAAAGAAAAAAAATGACAAATGTCTAACTTTTGCTTCTCTTCCTCTATGTCAGAACGAATTGGTATGTTTCACCTGTTTGTGTCAGATTTTCACAAAAATCAACCAAATGTTTGAGCTTGTGTCCTCATTACGACTCAGTCCCCATCTCACAGGAGCAGAATCAAATGTTTTTGCAGTTGAATGATTCTCGGGAATCAAAAAGCACAAATGTGTCCTGAACGCTGCCTCAGTAGCTTCCAGCCTGTGTTCACCTGTGTTCTTCCTCTTTCAATCTGTCAGGCTTTTTTGTTTCCTCACAAAAAGGGGACCCTCGTATAAAAACTGGTGGTTGTTTCCCACGGTGACGGCAGAAAAAAAACAATCAGTGGATGCTGAAAGACTGTTAGCAGTGGATTAATTTATTTTTGAAACTAAAAAGAAAAGCACATATTTTTTTCCTTTTATAAACACTTTATCCATTTAAAGACTTCATCTCCAGAACACATTTATTAGAGTCAACTGCAATGTTTTTGGTCGTTATTCGGTGACGGACTGTAACTGGAGACGAGCATTAGCAGTCGTGCATCTTTAAACTTCCACAAAAAGTGCCATCTGCTACCTCGAGGAAATATGTTGTTGTTTTGCATGAAGAATTCATGTAGCTGTGCAATCTTTTTTTTTTTTGTTTGTTTGTTTGGTTTTAAATCTAATCAGATTATGTTTATTAGATGTTTAAAGATCGTCCAATGTTTTGTGTGTCAGTGGCTGTACAGATTTATTGGAGACCGAAGTTGCTATTTTCAGTTCTGGCTCTTTTTATTTTCCGCATTGTTTTGTACCTGTGCTTTTCTTTTTTCACCCTTTTTTCCTCCCCTTCTCTATCATTTATACTGGTGTCTTTTATCCCACCATCTGTGCAGTTTTTCTTCAGCTTGTGTTCTGTCAAACACAAAGCTCCAGATGGTTGGATCCATCGTGGTCCAATCTAAAACACTATATCCATGTACAGTGAAAAGACAGCCCAGACGTTTTGTTTCCCCTTACCTCCCTCTGTTACTCCAAACACTCGAGTTAGTTTTTCTTTTGTTGAGTCTGGTTATGTCCAGTCCCCAAAGTTTGTACTTCTCACATTTTCATTGTCGTGTCTGAATTTGGGCTTCAACCAACAAGTATTTTGTTGCAGATTTTTCTGGAAACATTTTTTTTTTTAATTCACTAAGAGAGTATTCTTTGTAAAATGCCAAACCATTCTTTTAATTGTGTAACTTGAACTGAATCAGTAAAATTCTCACATTTTAGAAGAACAAACAAGATTTTTCCTTTTTGATGCTCATTTGGTCACAGAAACTGAAATACTTTCTCTAATACACGGATGCCATGCTACTGCGCGCCTTCAGAACCGAATGTCACATTTGATTAAAAATCTGGACATTGCAAGTGTACAAAACATATACAGAGATGGTTGCAGGATATAAGCTCCTGAAAAATGGCTTTTTTTTTCTTTTAATGCTGATGGATGTATAAATCCCATGTGGAGGGGGGGGGGGGGGGGGTCAGAACTTTTATCTCGAACTTTTTGGCCTACAAATCCTAAAACATAATACTTGAATTGCGAGGACTTGACAGCTGATGGATTAATTCTAAAAGCCTCAAGGGAAATTAGCTATTTTTGTCGGCCTGTCTCATTAGGATGAAGATTTGTGAAGGATGATGAGCAGTGAACCATCTGTTTGAATCATGTTGTAAATAAGGAGTTACAAATAATCAGTGGTATGCTACTGAACAAAACCATCTCAACGTGTATGTTTTTGAATCATGTTTAAGAGTTGCTTTTTTTTTTTTCATCAATAGGATGATTGTTTCATTTTGGGTTGTGCTCTTCATTAAAGATGTTTTGATTAGTATTGTTTTTTGAAAACAAAATGCAAATGTTTTGAAGCATATGTACGACAGTTTGCCATTGTTTTACTGTCAGTAAAAGGATGCCGTTGTGCTGCCCCCTTGTGGACAGTCTGGAAAACAGTTGCTTTGCTCTGATCTAGTTTGTATTCTAAAACTTGTCTACATACAATGAGTATGCATTTTCCAACATGATGTGCAACTTGAAATGATAATAAACATGAGCGTATTTACTTGTGGCTTCATAGGTGATGCTGTGCTTAAAGTTTTCTCATTCATTGCTGAGGGGCCCTGGAGCAAGGCAGCGACTCGACAAGAGCTGCTGAGAATAGAATCAACCTTCATTTAAAGGTTAGAGTCTGCATTTCAAAGTATTAAATATTTTATGGGAATGATAGTGTTTACCATTTAACTAACTGAAGCTCATTGAAAATATACTGAAAATAGTATTAGTTCTGAATTTCTAGCTTTTTCTACTTTTAAAATGTATAAATCATACCTTTTTTGAGATGAGGAGACTTAAGTATTTTCCATTTCTTTCAGTGTGTTCAGGATAAGGGTTATTCTGTTACTTCTGTTAGCAGTTACATCAACAAAAAGCACTAGTCCCTGCTCTATTGGCAGCCATACTTGTCCATACCATAACACATCCTCCATCATGTGGTATGCTTTGGATCATGAGCCGCTCTTTTCCCTCTCCATATATTTCTCTTAGTCTTTATCCTGGTTTCATCTGTCCATCTTATTCTAAGATCATGGGAGGCTTTAGGTGTTTCCTGATAGTTTAATCTGGCTGTTCCTGAACGTTACTAGTTGTTGCACCTCGTTGTGGAACCTTCTGTATTTGCATGAACAAAGATTATAGATTAGATAAACTTTATTAAGATGTCTCTTGATTGAGTGTGATAATGGTATACTTACCATCTCACATAAGTATTCTTGAGTTCTGTTGATGTTTGAAGTTTTTTTTTTTTTTTCCCAGAGGAAAGGATTCTGAGATCATCCACTGAAGTTGTCTGACTGATGTTGCTTTTGGCTACATCTAACTGGATGGGATGAACATTTCAGTCACTCCCGTGTATTTAAGTCATACAGGAGAGGAGTCTGAAGCCAGACTGTCAAGTGACATGCTAAAAAAGATATGACCCAGTGGTTACTGTTCATGGATGAGGTAAACCTGGAGATTTACCTCATCCATGACCAGTAACCACTGGGTCATATTTTTATTTTCATTTTTTTTTTTTTTCAATTACTGGCATTACTTTAGTGTGTTGGTCAGTGAATGACAGATGTGTCCCAGGATACTCTAAAATACAAAACTCTGATACAAAACTCTAATACAGTTATATACTGAGATCAAGATGGTATTGACTCCAAATTGGGAAAAAAAAAAAAGAAGAGAATCATTCTCAGTGATTATTTCTCCAAATCTGACATTTATATAGAGAGAAAATGGCAGCAAAGAGATTAATTTTGGACAACTTGCTAGCATTTCTGTAAAATGGACACAGGAAACCAATATAGAGAAGTACCTGAAGTAAGAATAGCTTACAGTACAAAAATTAAAGTTATTTAGCATATACTCTAAAAATTTGGCAACTTGTCTCAAAATAAAAGGTTAGGCATTAAAGGGTAAGGACAGTGACAGCAGCGATTACTAACAGCTTAGGAACAGAAATGGCTTCCAGACACACGGAGAATGAGACAAGTGGGTTGTTGTTTTACTTTTTTTTTTTTTTTTTTTTTTTTAATCCAGCTTGAAAAAATATCTTGAATTACGTTTTTTTCCTGACAGCCACAATCAAAAATGTAATATCAGACCTGATTATTTTTCATTACAATAGATTGAACCCCAAAAAGCCACTTGTCTAATCCTCAGTGTGCTGGTCTCAGGTACACGCAGTTACACAATCATCACAGGTTCAAACATTCAGCTTCATCTGCTTGTTCTTGCATCAGCTACACAACTGCGTCGTAAACCTGCAGTGGAAAGTGAATAAAGGTATAAAACAGACAGGCTTCAGTCATCTTACAGTGTCAAACTGGTGTCACATAAAATATGAAACATTTATGATCCCTATAGGAAAGCGATTACATGATGTAAAATGTGTTCTGCTCATTTGAAAGAAAGTGAACCATTACATTTCTTGGTTGGGAGAAATCAACATGCATATTAAATATATTTGTGAACAGGTTTTATATCCTCGAAGAGTACAGATGAGGAATTTGAAATATAAAAATCAAAAGCGCAACATTTAAAAATAAAGAATAAATAGACAGCTGGCAGCACAGAAGATTTATGTACTTTAGTTTGTACGCTTTTACTCGCTATTACAAACTGGATAAACCCGCTGGGTTATTAAACATTTACTAACTAATAAAGTTACAGTTAGTGTGCGGCAGGATCAACTTGTTTTGTATTTGTTTGATTTCAACTGGGTCACATGATGTAAGAGACGGCCGGGCTGAATTTCAGCTTGTGGGTATCCTTGATGTTTCACTGACAAAGCAACCCACCCACAGTTCAGTCAGCCAATCAAAAATGTCACCTCATCCTGGCTGATGAAAACACTGAAGTCACGCACTGCCTGTATGAGAATCTTGGCTTGCTTCTGCTAATGCTGACGTTGAAATGCCTGACGCTGAATGTTCAAGCAAAGAGGGAAAAAACCTGCTGGTTTTTCTACTGCTGCCATAGTTTGCAACCATACATGTACTGTACGCTAGTGAATGTAGAAATCTATTTTTGCACTCTCGAACTTCAAAAGTTAAAGTTAAATTGCAACTTAAAAGTAGGCAAATATATTTGATATAATTGTTTTGAGTCTGGCCGCTGTGGGACAAGAAAAATAGCCTTAATGGTTGATGGTTTGCAGTGACCAACATGACTACTCTGGAATAAAATACATCTGTCCATTTGAGTCATTCACCTTTCTTAATAGTTTACCAACTATTTACTAGATTTAATTTTGGTCCCACATTTTTCTTATTTTGCATGACCACTTTTCAGTAGCATAATTCCATTGTATTGCATTGAAATGCAGTCCATTTATGTATTTAGCAGAAGCTGCGATAAAAGCCAGACTTATTTTCCCTGAACAATAGACACTATGTTGCCAAAAGTATTCACATGCATATGAACTTGAGTGATATCTCATTCTTAATCCATAGGGCTTAATATGATGTTGGTCCACCCTTTGTAGCTTTAACAGTTCCAACTCTTCTGGGAAGGCTTTCCACAAGGTTTAGGAGTGTGTTTGGGAATTTTTGATCATTCCTCCGGAGGCGCATTTGTGAGGTCAGGCTTGCTCTACGAGAGGGAACCTTGGCAGCGCTGGTTGAAACCAGACATTATCGCTGCATTTGGAGTTTTTGCTCGATGTGTAGTCAGCTGGTTTTTAAGCGATTCAGAAGGCACCGAGTTAGTGTGAGGGTAGGGAGGGGGAAAAAAGAATACTGACATGCTGAACCATGATTTTTTAGGTTGTGTTCCCATCTATTTGGCAAGGAACAGGTCAACACTGAGAAGATTGGTGATCCTGTCTACTTTGCCTGGAATAATTGGAGGAAGCTATAATGGAGGGGGGCATGTGTTTGCCCCGGATGACTGCGAGTTCTTCTCCAGTACACCGAATATTCCCCAGTACTTGGTTCCCTCTATTCAACCCAAAGATGTTCTGTCAGGTTGAGGCCAAGATTCTGCAGCCCAGTCAAGTTTATCCACACCAGACTCTTCCATCCATGTCTTTATGGACCTTGCTTGGTGCACTGGTGCACAGTCATGTTGGAAGAGGAAGGGACCAGATCCAAACTGTTCCCACAAAAGTTGGGAGCACATAATTCCTTTCACTGGAACTAAAGGACCAAGTCCAACTCCTGAAAAACAACCCTATATCCCACCAAACTTTGCACTCTGACAGGAACTGTTCTACTGGAAGACATCTCCACTGCTCTCGAGTCCAGTGGCAGCATGCTTTACACCACTGGATCCAATGCTTTGTATTACACTTGATGAAGGCTTGGGTGGAGCTCTACGCACTGTTCTCAAGCTAATCTGAGGGCTACATGAAGCTTGGAGGTCTGTAGCGATTGACTCTGTAGAAAGTTGGTGGCCTCAGCATCTGCTGACCCCAGGAAGTAGCCAAACACTTCCTGGATGAGTCGCCATCCTTCCCCAACAGTTAACTGTGGAATATTTAGTAACGAAGTTTAACAACTGGACTTATTGCACAGGTGGCATCCTGTCATGGTACCAGGCTGGAATTCACTCGGCTGCTGAGAGCAACCCATTCTCTCACAAGTGTTTGTAGAAACACTCTGCATGCCTAGGTGCTTTGATTTTATTCACCTGTGGCCATGGAAGTGATTGGAACATCTGAGTGAATACTTTTGGCAATATAGCATATATTTATATTTAGCAGGATGCTGTAGTTTTCCAGGTGGATGGTTGGATGAAATGAATTTTAGGTATGATCTTTCATACATTAAAACATCTTGACTATGAATCCATATTAACAAGCAGCCACAGCGAGAAGAGGCGTCTGTCTGAATCTCTCATCTATATAGCATTGTGTTATCCACCTGTTGGATCAGTGTGCTGGAAATTCAGCAGCTAAGCTAGTCAGGGCACCATTCAAGTTGACACTTGGAAGGTCAGTTCTTCCTCCTACTCTGAATTGAGTAAATTACACATCCATACTGACGTGTTTCAGATCCTGCCGTGAGCAGACATTTGATGGTTCGCCATCGGGAAACCTGACTCCTCATATGTCCAAATGATATCACATTGACCAGATTCTCAGATCTTTACATTTATTGTGTATCAAAACTGTGGTTACTGCAGCACACCGTCAACACTAAGCACCAACTCGGTAGTAGCTTCACTAGAATAATGTCCACAACTGTCTACATCAGCGCACAAGCTTCACTACAATAAAGCAGTACACAACTCCACGTTAATCCATTTTCTACAGATGGAAACTGGAATAACAGCTTCTCATAGTGCTATTGACTTGTACGCTTACGTATGTGGTGAAGTTGCCACATTGTTTACATGGAATTTGCAGTAATTATCAACAGATATAAACCATATGTGCAGTTTAGAACTTCAAACTGCCAAAGTGCTTTTAATTTAACAAAAAAAAAAAAAATACTGTCAGCATACTTTGTTTTACTCTGATTTATAGTTTACAGAATCATTGACATGTCTAATGTTGTACAACTGTCTTCATCTACAACAAAAACGCTTAGTTGTGAATGATTATGCACTTCACTTTGTAATCCTACATATATTTTCACTTCATGTAGGAGCATATTCCTCTCTAAGTCACCTCATCTATGTCGCTACGCAAAGTAAAGCTACACCATTTTAACTAAACAGACAATATCCAAGTCATATTCAGCACATGGAATTTTGGCACCTTACATGGAAATGGGACATTTCAGAGATTTAAAAAAAAAAAAAAAGAGCCTATGACCAAAAAAGAAAAAAACACAAACTAAATATGTACATAGAAATAATAGTTTTATCTTTTGAAAAATGAAAATATTTCAGCTCTTTTCTGCTCATTATGATCTTAGTCTTTCTACTTTTCTGTCATTGCTTCCATTTCATTTGAGCCTTTTCTTTTACCAGACTGACTTTATCTGGCCCAGACAAGAATGTCCTTTCCCTTGTTTTACGTGCTAACGTTGCCCTGAGGAAAGGGTCTTGAGTCAAGCTTATGTTACCTGTGTGATGCTGATGGACTCTTTGTATTAGTTTTCAAATGGTACAGGCCGACACCCAAAGCCACTTTTGATTGTTCCAAAAATTATACATCATTTAGATAATATTTTTTTTGGCCAAATAGTTAAGGTAAAGAGGCTTTACCTTTTTGATAAAAATTTGGCACTGCTAAAATTGGGATTCTAAGACTGATCCACAGGCTTAGAACAACTTAACCATTTTGGCACTCACTTCAGGTTGTAGCTCTGATTTGCATGTACTTGGCAGTAACCATTTTGTGTCCTTCCAAAAACATATTGAACTTAGGGCACAGAATGGGTCAAGTCAAACAAACCCTCTTCGAATCAGTGAATACTTGGTGCTGATCGGTCATCGGTTGTAGTCTTCTTAAGCCTGACGCCTCGTCGTATGGCTACCAGAAAGTCCTCCACTTCTCCATACTCCGTCTCCTCCAGGAGCTCAGGGAGAGGTTGGCGCTCCCACTCTGACAGCCGACCACTTGGCTGTGGTGGTGGGGTAGGAGGATCGGATCCCTCGTCTAGATGCTGGATCTCCCAGGCGGCAGACTTTGACAATGGCCCGCCGCTGCCAGGTGACAGAGGGGTGGTTGTAGGGCTCATTGGGCTCCGTGGTGCATTACCGTCTTCTGCTGCTGCCCTGATGAGGAAACCAGGATGTTCGGGCACAGTGGGGGTCTTGACTGGGATCATGGGGGGCTTTATCGGGATGGGGCCTAAGTTTAGGCCTCCGGACGGTCGCCTCAAATTGGGTTTTGAGGATGGAGTCCGTCGAATAGTAGCAACCCCTGGTGTGACAATGGCTGAGGGGTTCGAGGGCAGACCAGCAGTGGAAGCTGGACGTTTCGACTGAAACATGCGGCGGTAAGACTGACTGACATCACTGTTCTTCGGGATGGTGGAGGACTTCTCGAATTCTGAAGGCTGCTGCTCACCTTCCAGATCTGCACCCAAAGAGTAGTGGTCACAGTCTGACAATATGGAGACACAAAAAAAGTTCAACATTTCGATGACATGTCTACACAGGATAAGGGCTGCAGGTGGGAGGAAAAAAATAAAATAAAAGAAGCAATTTGAAGTATTCATGTGTATACCTTGTGACAAGATGGTGTCCTCTGAGCAGCAGGGTGTGTTGGTCTGACTGCTGTAGCCACTGGAGCCCTGCAGCGAGTCCCTGCTAGAGCCATGAATGTCCAGCTGGAGGCCTCGGGCCAGCACTCTGGCCAACTCCTCATGGGCCTCCTTGTCTGCCTATCAGTATCAGCATACATACAAGCATGTAAACATTGATTTGTTGTGTTTGGGCTTTTGCTGCCAAGAAGTAATAAGACTTGTTTGGTTTTTTGTTTTGGTCAATGTGCCTAATGCTTTAGGATTCCTTTCTCACCTTGGGAGATGTTATGAATTGGCTTCCTTTTATCCCCTGTGGCTCCTCCTTTCTTGTGCTGACACCAGTGCCCTGGTGGCTGCTGGGATCTGGAGTCTCTCTCCTGTCCTTGCTCCTCCTCAAAGTGTTGACCATGGGCTGGTCATACGGGCCTGGTCTGGCCCAGTCCTACACAGGAAGACACAATGCAGAAAAGAAAACCATTGTATTTTGTCTTGTATTGACTCCATTTTTCCTTGAAAGTTCAGAATTTAAAACATTGGTATTGACTGATTAATATACTAATTAGGTAGGCATTACAATACACAAGCATGAAAAATAATTTCTAACAATCTCATTAACAGCAGTGTATAAGCATATTTTTGTCTGCATTTTGAAAATATAGCCACGGATACTTAGAATGCCTCCATGATAATTTACTGAAACTTTTTTTTTTTTTTTAATAGACTTTGTGAGTGCATTGTCTTGATGTTAAAGGATAAACTTGGAACTCTTAAACTGAAGAGACAAAATCAAATAAAAAGCATGAAACAAGAATAAGATGAAAAGAGAGGTGAGAACATTGAGGAGGGTGCGGATCAAACCTTCCAGGATGGGACTCTGGATGATGGGATCATTCCGAGCCCCGAAGGGCTGAGAGGTGGGAAGTCTCCCGACTGGCTGAAACCTGTCCGAGCCCACGGCCACGTGGGAGAAACAGGATGTATAGGAGGGCGAGGAGATGGGAGAGGTGGTGGAGGAAGGGGAGTTGGTGAGGTATGAAGGGTGGAGGTGGCTGTCCTGGGCCTGCAGTACTGCTCCATGCAGACAGAGGGCAGCGTGATGGTCAAAACCGTTCGACAACTGAAGGTGAGTGGGTGAAGCAGAGGCAAAAACAAGTAAAAAATAAATAAATAAATAAATAAAAAAGAAATGGTGAATTATGACAATGTGAAAACAAAAAAAAAAAAAAACAGACAAAAAGTGACATATGTACCAGGACAAGTTTGATTTTTTTTGTTTGTTTAAATCAAGTGATTTTGTGACAGCCTCTACAACTTCAAACACACTTGAATTCAACAAAAGGCTAATAAAATCTAATTTTCATTACAAATGCCAATTTTGTTTCATGAAGCGGCTATAATTCTTACAGTAAAAAATATTGATAAAGTAGCAACCCATTTGTGCAGCCTGTAGCAGAAACCCAACAGTGTTTGTTCACCTGTAGTTCCCCAGAGCTGGGTTCAGAGTGTGAGGATGAGGAAGAGACGGCCTCCTCATTGACAGACTGAGCAATGCAGAGCGCACACAGAAAAACGAACAGCACACACACAAAAAAAAAAGCTGTAAAAGCATGACAAATGTTAGCGACAAAACCAGTGTACCTCTGTGATAAGAGATCTCATGCTAGAAGAATTGGCAAGTATGTGAAAGAAAAATAGCACAAGGAAGTGTTAAAGGAAACAAAAGCAGCTTCAGCAGACAGTGAAAAGCTGATGTCAGTGATGATGACTGGACAGTACAAGCATATCGCTTACAATATAAAAAAAACAGCAGAATTAATACTTGATAATTTAGTACTTGGAACATTCTAAAACCTACAGATGTTCAAACAGCCCAGGTCTCTAGTATTTGTTTTATGCTTGCAAAAAACAAAATCATGCAAAAATGAATTATGGTTTGTCTTTTCCCTCTCTGTTTCTCCACTCTCAAGGAACCACATCTTTACAAAAAAAAAACCATCTGGCTGAATGTGGTGGCCGAGGTGACTCAGCAAGCAAATGCAGATGAGCTGTTGCTGCAAGACAATAAATGAACGGTATCCTAGCAACCTGGGAGCATCTGCAGACCTCACACTTTCAGACAATGGAACTTGAAAATTAGGTTGTGCAAATGTGCTTCACAGACAGGCAGTGACTAAACAAATCCAACTGCTGTTACCTGCAAGGTTTCTGGGGGCATTGGTGAGGGGGATTTGGACTGGAAGGCGTCCTGTGAGATGAAACCGGAGTCATGGGAGGAGACTGAAGAAAGGCGGGCAGACGTCTGCTGGGGCAGCACCGAGGAGGACGAGGAGGAGGCACGGAAACGGAAATGGGAGGTGGGGGAGTGGCTGTGTGAGCCGCTGGAGCGAGAGTCGCTGCTGTTCACGCTGTTGAGACTGCTGTGGGATGGAGGAGGAGGGAGGAGAATGAATGGAGAAAATCAGACAGGTGGACCTCTGGCATTAACCTCACAACAACTCAGATTCCTCCCCGGAACCATTTTAGTTTAATGTTAAATTGCAGCTACCATGGCTCCCAACCTGATGCAAAGTGAGTCGCGCTAGACCACAATAAGCTTTACAACATTTTTTTAAATTTAGATCTGGACACTGAGCTTCCTGTTTATGTGACGACAACAGCATGTCAATGTTCAGGGACCTAAAGTGTAAAACAGCTTTCCATGAACTGGTGAGCAAGAGATGCAGTCCCACTTGTTAACCACAAAGAGGCAGCACAGAACAGTTTTAAGAGTTTTAAAATATGACGTGTGTTGCAGCAAAGTGACAAAGTCAGGCATACTATATGTGACAACATAACCATACTGTAAGTTAAGATCAAACAGACATGAGATGGTAACAAAAAAAATGACCAAGAAGCAATATACTGTAATCAAAGTGATAAAGAGAGAGATTGCAAATTGACGAATAAACAGCCAAGATTTGGCATCAAACCACTATAAAAAAAAAGGTCAAAGGCCAAACAGATGTAATATAACCAGAAAGTTACAACTATGAGCTGCATACTTAAGATTACAACCACCACAAAATGCATCTACGTGGCTTGGGGATCACTTTGTTTCTCCTTCATTTGTACTTTGTTGCACGAGAGGGTGGCCACCGTTTTGCAACTGGTCTATGCTGTAGCCACGGTAACAAACCTGCACATGCTGGACTTCCTGGATACTGTGGTGCTTGGAGATGAGGGCGGAGTCTGGTAGGACCAGGTGCACTCTGAGCCCTTCAAATCAACAATTACCTGAAGAGACCCAAAAAAAAAAAAGAAAAAAGAAAATAAGACAGCAGTCTTGAAAAATGTGTATTAGATGTAGCTTCTGTTTGCAGACAAGAATGCAGGAGTCTCATTTATAAGTATTTGATCAGGATGCATCCTGGAAGCCTCTACGTGGACGTAAAGAGAGGGGTAGAGGATTTTGTTGAGTTTAATTGGAGAATTTAGTAATAGTTTGAAAAGAAAGACAACAAATGTACCAGTTTCACACAAACCGACAAAAGTGATAAATGGCATTGGCTACCGGTTGGGATGATCGACTTTGGAAGAATTAATATGAATTTATTGGTAAAGAAATTGACAGAGGTCTCATGGAATGATATGGATTTGTAGCCAGGTTTTACTGAAGTTGCATTCACAAGGGGCTCATGGTACAAGTAGATGGAACGTAGAAACCAAAATTGTGTGAGATGGATGGTAGATGGTGGTTCATTTCATGCAGCAGCTTCCATGCAAGCATTGGTATCTGAGCTATAAAATGCACAACCATAAGTCTGAGACCGGGACAAAATCGACAGTAATGGAGAGGTCAGAAGTCCCCAGAGGAGTATTAAAACCTCACTTCTAATTTTGTGATAGTCTGACTTGTGATTGAAAAGTTGGCATCTGTTAGGAGACAATAGTAACTCTCAGGCTCTAACCTTTTTATTTGTCCTAATCTCTGTGGATCTATATTTCTTGTTAAATTCATTGCAGCTTTGCCACTCTCCTCCATGCTATGTCACCATCACTGGAGTTGGTTGATGGATAAGAATTAAAGTTTTATAAAAAGAGCTGCTGGATCTCACCTACCCGGATGCACAATGCACAGGGTCAGAAAACTGATTTACAGCACAGAAACTATGCGAGAACAGGCTGAAAATGAATCATCTGCTACTTGTATTACAGCGGAAACAGTTTACAAATATTTCTCAGCAAATTAACAATTTTAAGAGCCGATTCCAGCTGGATTAGTCCTTCGGCCAACAGCCCAGTAATCTGATATTTAATTTACTAAAAGATCTTACCAAAAAAAAAAAAAAAAAGAAGCATAAAATTAATCAATAAATTACTACAGAAGCAATGTGTAATTAATTACCTTTTTATAACAAAAATCTAAATGCATCAGAAGAGGGCATATTAAAACAGTGAAGTTGGAAAGGTGTTGTAGCCTGGCTGGTATCAGGAAGCTGTACCTGCTCACTGGAGGCAGGCAGCTTGTGTGGGTCCATGGTCAGCATCTTCAAGTCATCTGTCAGAGTCTGCAGGTGAGTGACCTCCCCCAGCATGGACATCTCCTCATCCTGACACACAAACATCAGCAGGCTCAAAAGTCTACACCACTACAATGCTGTTTCAGTCAAGATTTAAGAACAGCAGAAACTGGTGTTTTCAGAGATTTGTGAATAACAACCGCTGACCATGATGAATGGACCATGTGCAAACTTTGTACAGCCGCTTTTCATCAAAAAAGACTTGTGTTGGTTTTCCAACACCGGGCAGAACCGTGACTCATCTAGTTTGATTCATTTCTTTTTCAGTGGAGAGGTTTAAATGCATAAACAGTCTGAACGCATCACTCACCACGACAAGCCGCAACATGGCCACGAAGCAACAGAAGCGACTCCTCTCCTCCACCAGCGCCTTCCTGACGGCCTGCTTCTCTGTCTCCTCCAGCAGCAGGTATTTGTCACTGACGTCCTGCATGGCGCTGTCCAGCTGAGGCTGCAGGTCTCCACGACCTGAACGCACAGACACACACATTCATGGCAAAAACTAATCCAGACCAAAGCTCAAAGAAATGAACCAGGTGACAACCAAGTTACTTTAATTGCTGATTAACATGCACATTGCTTGTTTCATCTAAATTGGGAAGAGAAAAAAAAAGTGCATCACAATTATCTTCCACTAAGGAGAGACCAAAATGAAACTCATGTCCCGAAAGATGTGTATTCATTCTACTAAAATGTGACAGTGAAAGTATTGCACGTCACATGCTAAAAATAAGCATTATTTGGCACTAAAAATCTTAAAAAGATTAAAAGTACATTGAAGAAGAAGAAAAAGCCAGTCGTCTTTCCTCCCCCACTGACATAAAGATAACAATTTGATCTGGTTAATTCCATCTTAATGATGACACAAAATCTATACTCTTTAATGAGTATGAAACACAAATGGGAAATGAAGAGGAGATGGGCAAACATAGCCAAAACAACAACCAGCTGTATAATCCAGTTTTCTTCCTTACGCAAGGGCTAAAACAAGAACATCAAACGAAAAAAAAAAAAAAAAAAAAACGCTACTTTTCGGAGACTGTTAACGCTCCATTGCATAAAAAACAATAATTAGGCTCCCACAAACCATTGAAACATATTACAGAATCAAATGAATCCAGAAGTGGCAATCAGTCAAACTGTACTGCTGGAAAACAACTTCCAATGACCAATTATTAAACTTAATCACTTTTATTTTTCTGAAAAACAAAACCCCATCTAGATTTACAGAGTTGCTTGTGTGAAAAAGATGTTCGAGGAGACTTCAGTTCTAGTGTGTGCACATATACACACACACATACACATATATATATGTAGATATACATACAGTGGAGGAAATAAGTATTTGATCCCCTGCTGATTTTGGCAGTTGTCATACTAAGAAATGAATGAACAGTCTCAGATTTTTATGGCAGCTTTATTTTAACAGTTATAGAAAGAATATTGAAAAAAAATTTAGAAAATTACATGAAATGAAAAATAAAAATTAATTTGCAAGTCACTGAGGGAAATAAGTACAGGTTGCTGACCCCTAGCACAGGGGTCAGCAACCTTTACTATCAAACGAGCCATTTTTTGCCCCTCTCCCCTTAATAAAATTCATCTGGAGCCGCAAAACTTATTTGACCGGTAAAATAAAGATAAGATAAATAAAGATAACACAGAGTATGAAGTTTTATATATAGTTATTCTGTATTCAGAGGGATTTGAATACAATCCCCCAGACATGGAAGTAAATATATTTAATCTTTTGAATGAGGAGAAAAAAAACACTGGCATGTGTAAACCTACTTTGAAATAAAATAAAGAACCATGCAGGTTCATTTGAGTCATTCCCTTACTTGTAAAACGCTGATCAAATAAAAAGTAGCCCACTTTAAAATACATAAAACGTATAGCTGCAGCTTAATAACTTTAAAAAATGTAAATGTAAAAAAAGGCCAGTTTGTATTTAATTATGACCTAAGTCCATTTCAGTGTGTCATCCTCTTGTTTTCTCCTCAGCCATGTACAACAATCAGCCACTGAGCCTGAACATAAAACATTTGTTGTAGTTCATGCTGGAGAAAACCTGCTCACATCAGTATGTGGATTCAGAGATTGACAGGACTCCAAATGCAAACGTCCTCATGTTCATTTAAGTGTAGGGAATGACATTCATGTTTCAAAGACAAGTTTGTCGGGTTTGGGAAGGTTTCCAATGTCGCTCCTTTTGTGTGTTACACCACGACAGCACCGATGTGGTGTTGGAAAATTTTTCTTTTATTTTTTACAGCGGTTCTTGAGGAACACAAAGATTTCCAGCGATAGTCACCAAACACGCACTCGCCTTTATTTTCTTTCCCAGGATGTAACGCACAGATACGACTTCCTCGTTGCAGTAACCTGGCAGTAGTTTGCGCTAAACACATTCATTCTGCCCCCTGCTGGCAAGCAACTTACATGGTACTACATGTACTCAGAGCGAGAATTGCCTTTGACAAGTTTTTCCCCCAAAGCTAAAGGGAGCCACTGCAGAGGAGCTAAAGAGCCGCATGCGGCTCCAGAGCTGCGGGTTGCCCACCCCTGCTCTAGCAAAACATGATCTAATACTTGGTGGCAAAACCCTTATTGGCAAGCACAGCTGTCAGACGTTTCTTGTAGTTGCTTACTAGGTTTGCACACACATCAGGAGTAATTTTCGTCCACTCCTCTCTGCAGATTATCTCCAAATCCTGAAGGTTTTGAGGCTTGCGCTTAGAAACTCAAAGCTTCAGCTCTCTCCATAGATTTTCAATAAGGATTAAGGTCAGGAGACTGGCTAGGCCATTCCATGACCTTGATGTGCTTCTTATGGAGCCACTCCTTTGTTTCCTTGGCTGTATGTTTTGGGTCGTTGTCATGCTGGAAGACCCATCCACGACCCATTTTCCAATGTCCTTGTGGAGGCAAGGAGGTTGTCACCCAAGATTTTGCGGTACATGGCCCCCGTTCATCTTCCCATCGATGCGGTGAAGTCGACCTGTCCCCTTAGAAGAGAAACACCCCCAAAGCATAAGGCTTCCACCGCCATGCTTGACAGTAGGGATGGTGTTTTTGGGGTCATATTCAGCATTTCTCTTCCTCCAAACACGTCGAGTTGAGTTGAGGCCAAAAAGCTCAATTTTGGTCTCATCTGATCACAGCACCTTCTCCCAGTCTCTTTCTGAGTCATTAATATGTTCGTTGGCAAACCTGAGTCGGGCCTGGACGTGAGCCTTCTTGAGCAGAGGGACCTTGGACCACTGCAGGATTTTAAACCATTGCGTCTCAGTGTATTACCAATAGTTTTCTTGGTGACTGTGGTCCCAGCTGCCTTGAGATCATTAACCAGTTCCTCCCGTGTAGTTCTCGGCTGATCTCTAACCTTTCTCATGATCATTGAGACCCCACGAGGTGATATCTTCCATGGAGCCCCCAGCCTAGGTTGAATAACAGTCATGTTGTACTTCTTCCACTTCCAAATAATTGCACCAACAGTTGTCACCTTCTCATTCAGCTTCTTACTTATGGTTTTGTAGCCCATTCCAGCCTTGTGGAGTTCAACAACTTTGTCCCTGACATCTTTTGACAGCTCTTTAGTCTTGCCCATGGTGGAGATGGTGGAGTATTACTGAGTCTGTGGGCAGATGGCTTTTTATACAGGTGACTATTTGGAACAGGTGTCTCTCATGCAGGTAATTACTTCAGTGAGATTAGGAGTATGCTCGTGGTCTGTGGGAGCCAACACTGGTCAAGGTTGGTCGGGGATCAAATACTTATTTCCCTCAATGACTTACAAATTAATTTTAATTTTTAATTTCGTGTAATTTTCTCAAATCTTTTTTCAATATTCTTTCTGTAACTGTTAAAATAAAGCTGCCATAAAAATCTGAGACTGTTCATTTATTTCTTAGTATGACAACTGCCAAAATCAGCGGGGGATCAAATACTTATTTCCTCTACTGTATATATACATTAGGTATGCAACAGTACTCGGTAAAATACGGTTCAGTACGACCCGCACGGGATACGGGACAATACGCTTTTATGTCCTGTGGTATTTATGTTTCAGTAACTTTGCATTGGACTTGCACGTGAGCGTGCGTACCTTTTAGGCAACAGGTCCGCCACTGCATGTCAATGTCTACTCACCTCCGCTCACTCACAGTGACCAGCCTATCACACTTTGGCCGGTTGGCTGCAGCTCATAGATGCAGGAAAAAAAACAAAACAAGCAGGCATGGCCAGCAGTAGCGGAGAAATTGGGAAAAACTTTTTTTAATCACCGGTGTGGGAGCATTTTGGTTTTGCTGTTGAATACACCGGCGAGGGAGTGAAAACAGTTAACAGTTAACAGAACGCAATCTTCCACCTCCCTAAACCCGCGATCTTACCTGGGTAAGATCCAGTTGTTACCAGTTGTGCATCTTGGCGCAGCAGATGTGCTTTTTAAAATACTGCAGAACAAATCATTCGATGCGCATTTAAAGATCACGAACAATTAATGTTCCTGTCCCTCCTCGACCACCAACAGTTTCAGACATATCGGAAATAAATTCTCGAATCCAACCTTTTCCAGCTTGACACCAGAGACAAAGATCTCTTTGGTTTCCTCCACAGCAAACATCTGAATGAGATCATGCCACAGCTGTACAGACTGACGTGTCTGGCCGTGACTATTCCCACATCCACCACAACTGCTGACCAGACATCCTCTGACCTCAAGAGAATAAAAACGTATGCAAGTAATATGGTGATGCGTAATCGAGAGGTAGAGCAGTTTGTGCACGTCCACACGTGACCAGGTGGACGCACATTTATGCACTCTTTTACGCGCCAACATGCGAGTTGCGCTTTCCGTAAACTCGGTATCTTGCGATCGCGGGTAGCGGGTGGTCTGAAACTGTACCGAATCCGTACCGAAACTGTGACACAAAAACCGAGGTACGGACCGTACTGTGAGCCACCTGTACTGTTGCACCCCTAGTATATACATATGTATATATACACATATATACACATACATAAACACTGTAAAACCCTATGTGGTTGTACTGTACATGATCAGACTGTTTGGTGCTTTAACTCACCCCTCACAGAAACCATTTCATTTAGACATGTTTGGATTCATCTCTGAACATAAATCTTGACATTTTTACATGTTTCTTGCACCATATCTGAGAGCAGATGTGTGCTGCACAAGAAAACTTCAAGGAATCATAAAACTCTTTAATCAAAAATACACATCTATACTATTTTCCTTGAAAACACACACATATGAACCAGTCACAGACTGACCATAGTTCCTGATGTCTTTACATCATCTCTTGCCATTAAAGCATGTTATGTCTTACAGGCTGAGGTGCATCTGTAATGGGGGCAGTGGCATGATGTCGTTGATGGACATGCTGTCATGTCCAACAACTGAAGCAAAGAAAGTGTGTTTCTTTGGCCATTCCTATAGTGCATCTACTCCTCTGTGGCTCAGTCAGCACTCGACAACCATCCCACTTTGTGGTCCGCTTATAATTGTGGACCAGAAAATTTACAACTGCACTTGAGAAGTGAACAGTGCTAAACCGGGGACAAAATTAAAGCCAGAAGGAGATATTGCTTTCTCCATTCCTCACTCTTCTCCTCAGTAAAGAAGTGAATACTGGGCATTAAAAACCTTTACATTTTTTTTATTTAAAAAAATAGCCAATAAGCTGGACACAGAGCTATAGAAATGTTAGAGCAGTCTGGAAGCATAAAGATGCTTCTTTTATAAAAAGAGAAGGCAGAGTGAAAAATGTCTGTTGCAAATTCCCAGAGCCTAAAGAGGCATTCAGTTTTATGTGACCATGTCACATATAATCCTCTTTTTTATTGCCTAGTGTCAATTGCTGCTTTTTCCTTTTTGAAGTGTTTAGGGGTTGAGTTTTTCCTCTGTAAGCCAATTGTTTAGCAATTCCATCTTCTGTATTTGAAGGCAGACATAAACATGCAATTAAAGTTCCTCATTCCTCCAGTGAGACCCGAGGCCGGCTCCTGTGGTCGGGCTGATAGATGGGAGACTGCTCCATCTCCCTCTGACTGAACCTTTTCCAGGCAAACATTTCAGCGATAAAGAGAAGACATCTTGCGTTAAGAGACACAAATGTAATTCCTGGTTTTCCACAGAATTCAAGCCATACGATGCCTCGGGACGATAACTCTTTTGGTTTGTGTGCCTGTTTATCTTTTATATTTTCCTCCCAGCTTTATTCTCCTCTGCTCCTCTCTTTTCACTATCTCCATCCAATCACATTAACCTTATAAAGGCGAAACCTTGCACAGGTTTTTATGCACCTAAATTCAGTCAATTATAGATGCATCTATGGATTGTGACTAAAGATTGTCTAACAGGTTTAATGGTATGAGATAGCTTGTAGAAAAAGCTTTTTGATTGTTAATGCCTTACCTTTTCCAATTTAAGCATAATGGTCTCAATTCCATAGGTAAATGTTTTGTTTTTTTTCTAGATTGATGGGATCTTCTCTGAATCATTTTCACATTTTGTTTTACAGTTTCCCTCTTTTACTTTCATCACTGTCTCTCTCATTGCATTGAATTCTTCATTTTCCTTCCTTGGACGTCCACGTCCTCGTAACTCGTGATATCCAAAACTGTGAAAGGGAAGCTAACTTTTGTGGAGTAATAGCAAGCTGGGGAGGAGAGTTTCAGAAGCCTTCTCCAGCTCATCCCGAAGATTCTCAATGGGGTTCAGATCTGGACTCTGTGGTGGCCAATCCATGTATGAAAATGAAGTCTTTCACAATCTGAGCCCGATGAATCCTGGCATTGTCATCTTGGAATCAATCACCGTGGCATCAGGGAAGAAAAAATCCATTGATGGAATAACCTGGTCATTCAGTATATTCAGGTAGTCAGCTGACCTCATTCTTTGAGCTCATACTGTTGCTGAACCTGGAACCTGACCAACTGCAACAACCCCAGATCAGAACACTGCCCCCACAGGCTGGTACAGTAGGCACTAGGCATGATGGGAGCATCACTTCATCTGCCTCTCTTCTTACCCTGATGCTCCCATCACTCTGGAACAGGGTCAATCTGGACTCATCAGACCACATGACCTTCTTCCATTGCTCCAGAGTCCAATCTTTAATGCTCCCTAGCAAATTGAAGCCTTTTTTCCAGTTACCCTCACTGATTAGGGGTTCTCTTAAGGCTACACAGCTGTTCAGTCCCAATCCCTGGAGTTCCCTTTGCATTGTTTGTGTGGAAATGCTCTTACTTTCACTATTAAACAGCCCTGAGTTCTGCTGTTTTTCTTTGATTTGATCTCACCAAACGTTTAAGTGATCGCTGATCATGATCATTCAAAATTTTTTCAACCACATTTCTTCCTCCAAGACGATGGTTCTCCACTATCCTTCCAGTTCCTTATAATGCGTTAAACAGTTCTTAACCCAATTTTTGCTTTATCAGTCTCCTTAGACGTTTTCTTTGTTTGAACAGTGCCAATAATTTGACCTCTTTTCCACGACTACAGGATGTGTCTTCCGACATGGTTGTCTAAGAAATAAGAAGTCACTCACTGGCCACGGTTACATGATGTTTTTTAATTCGGAATTAATAATTCCGAATTAAATAATTCCGAATTAAACTATTTTCTTTTGAGTTTACATGGAAATAGTAATTCCGAATTGAGGTTTACATGGAAAACACGTTTGTTCGGCTTTATGCAACTCCGCTTAAGGTCTGGGGGTTGGGAAGGGTTCTGATTGGATGGGGGGGGGGGGGGGGGGGGGGGGGGGGGGGAGACGTCTTTACATTTACTGGAAGAAAACAAACTTAGCAACAATCGATTAGCAACAACATTCCACTTATTTTTGACCTGGGTGGCGTCTCTATCTGTGAAACCTCCTTCATTTAACCTAGCCGCTACAACTTTGAAAAGCTCACAATTTTTATGTTTCCTGCCATCTGTTCTTTTAATTATTTCCAGTTCCTCCAAGCTATTTATTAAATAAATCGTCTCTGCTCTTGACCACCGTTTACTGCGTGCTGCCATCTTAAAACTTTGTTTTGAAAACAAGCCCAGCGCGGAATATAAGCGTCATCGCGACAGACGGGCAAGAGAACGAGCATGAGCAGAAAGACGGGAATTAATTTAAAGTGGAATGAGTGTATACATGACTGCGGAATTATGTTATTCGGAATTAAAATCAGAATAAACCAGCCACTTACTACAGAATTAAGTTTAATTCAGGAAGTGACATTTTCCTATGGAATTAGGTGTTTACATGGTAACTTTTATTCGGATTTAACTTTAATTCTGAATTAAAGAGGAATTAAACTTCCCATGTAAACTCACGGATTGAATCATTTAGGATTAAATGACTTGTTGCCAGCTGAAACAAAATCACCCAGTAAGTAAGTATCCAGTGGAATAATTACCCATTTTCTTAGTTAAATCCAGCTGATGATTTTTTGTGAAGGGCCAATGTGTTGTGATGATGAGATGATGGGATGTCTGTGCCATGAGGATAAATAGAGGACTTTGCAGAAGATGTCCAGAGTACATATGTATGGTTTACCATGCCCAGAAGCTACAGAAAAAGGCATGCAAGATGAGAACTGAGGACAACAGTCAGCTGCTCTTGACAAGAGAAATGTTTAATATTTATTGTATCATTATATATGATGGTGTTTCTATAATAGGTTCCATCAGCACCATGTTTGATTGGTTTGTGCCATTCTGTTACACTGCCAATGTTATTTTTCATTCAAAAAAAAACAAAAAACTAATGTTTTCTTTGAAGAGTCTAATTGCATGTGACTGGTCTTTATTGTGCTCAGGCTCTCAGTTTTGAGTCACGTAAACATGTCAACAGCATGGGAACATTTTTCAGCTGACTAAAGTGGGCTTGATGTGATTTTTGAAAGCAAATGTTTGAGAGAGCCCTGTCAAAGTGAATGCTTTCAGCATCAGAAAGCATGTGCCAAATGTCTAATATCAGATCTTTTGAAGCGTTTTCAGTCTTCCTAACTTCTGCTTTACTACAGTCAAAATCACTACATACATAACCGCCATATTGAAACCACCTGCAGGTCAAATGTGCGGAGGATTGTACTGAAGATGAAATCGCTTCTGTAAAGACCAGGAAAAACATGTTTTGTCCAAGCTTTCTCAAACAAGACTTTTCTACATCTGTGGAAGAATCGTGTAGGAAAAACAAGAATGTAATGTGAGCAGGTGAGTCTGTCCAACAACTTACCAAATACATCAGCTGAGTATGCCAGAGCATGATGAGAACACCACAGGAAGGGAAGGAAGCAAAATCGAAAAATAAAAATCAACTTTTACATTGTCACATCCCCTTGAAATCATTTTTTTTACCCCCATGAATAAGACTTATTTGTTTACTTGTGGCTAATAGGAACATATTTCCACCACAACAAATAGGCTAAAGAATAAGGACCTTTCTTGGCTTTTTTCTGCAGCTTTAGGGTGTCTGACGACCTCTTCTTTATCTCCTGACGGGCTTTCTTATACTCTGCAGAAGAACACAGTTATGGCAACACTGAAGCCTGCAAAAGAATTTCATGTCAAATACAAAGCTCGAGGTTCATTCACTTATCCATAGATTCACTCACACAGTGAGTAAATTCACAAAGACGGACACATTTTTCTTCCATGTTGTGTGTTTTTTTGTGTGTATGAGACCTTTGGCATGATCTTTGTCCAGAGTGTTGGCTACCCTCTTCCACTCCTCCATCTGCTCCTGTAGTGGGTTGATTAGACAGTCCAGAAACACCCTGGAAACACAAACACACTTACATTTACACAACAGAGGCAATATGACCCCAATCATTTAACATTAGGTGAAAGAGTTTATCCGTCACTGTCGAGAGTGTATTGGTAACGGTTAGGATTTGAGAGAAACATGTCAGGAGTGCCATATGTACTCCTGACATATGGTATGTGCGTGTGCCATACCAAGCTGAATGGTTGTCACATGGGTCAGGTGGGGCATGAGGGACTACTTCTGAGAAGCAAAAATCAATCAGATTTTCTTAAGCAGAAGAAATGTTGAGATGTCTGTTTATTTTTGAGTTTCCATCTTCCCTTTAAAACAACACAGCATATATTAAAAATAAATGAATAAAATGATTGTTTTAAAAGATCCTTCTGATGTTTCATGTATCTAACTAACAGACATGTCACAGCAGAGGTGTATGGTTGTCGTATTTCAATCATGAGTTCAGTTTTGGCTCCCAACAGTCACACACGTTGCCACACATCTTCCATCTTGTGCTCTGAATGACGTGGACACCATTATTCATGGAACAGAGGTCACGCTGATGTTTTGTGGCCAGAAAAACATTCAAGGAATAATTTGAGCAGCTCAACCGGCAATGGGCATGCTGGCCTAGATCTTTTTCTATTTAGTCTGAAATTCTGGAGAAACAGGATGCAATACCATCTGAACCTGCCATCTCCCTGCTGGACTAGTAATATCTTATAATCGGTAGCTGAAATTCTGTGGGCTCTTTCTTGTTTTGATGTGTCAAAGTTGCCCCGTCTGTAGCTTTGTCTCTGCATGTTTCATCTATTGCATTTCATCGGCATGCTTCATCACATTCTGACTCATGTCGGGACTGATATCTGATGTGTTCTACTGAAACTCCTGTCTTCTGTGCTGGTTCCTGTCGAGCAAATTTCACTTTGTAACAAGTGGTTCTAAGCCTGGTAAAATAAATGTTCTGTTCTTCGTCCATTAGCTGTTCTTCGTCTATTAGCACTGCACTGTTTGCTTGGTTTTTTTTGTTGTTTTTTTCTTAGGTTCAGGTGTAGGACTGTTGCACACCCTGACTGCAGTATGGTACAATGAATTTCCAAAGATGCTTGTTTCAATGCAGAGATTCAACACGTAGGCTTACAGCCAACTGCATTGCTGTGTTGATTCCACCACCCACTGCTGTTGTAAATACTTCCTCAGCTCCATAGGCGTCACATTCTTTGCTAGTTATACCAGCATTCAGCTGTTAAATAAAAATCACATCCACCACTATAAATACACTGTATTTACAACAGTGCTGGACCATGCCAGAATTGTGGAAGCCTCTGAATGAGAAGAAAAAACTAAATTTTTCCACAGTGTTAATTTAGTTACTTAGTTAGATTCATTGAATAGTGTGTTTTAGGATTCATATCAGGGCATAATTCCACCCCATTACTAAACAAAGGACAAACAGATTTACATGTGCCTTGGACTTGCAGTTCAATCAGCAGTACCATCATGAAAAAGAGCCTGAGTGAGTTTTTAAGTAAGTGAGGAAACTGAGCTCATGTCTGGAGACTGACCCTTTTGGCAAGACTGACATGCTGGTGCCAAATAGGTGAACGGAGTCCCATGTTAACAGGGACACAAGCTGATTTATTTCCTTCAACAGTCACTTAATCTGCCAATCTCTTCTCATTTAAAAGGCAGCACACAGTTCAAACAGCCCCTCTACAGGTGCAGTCGCTTTTACGACGCCATTCAGGATTACTCTTGTTTGGTCTCTGACTCAGTCACTCATTTTGCCGTCTAGCATTACTTTATTGAGTAATAATGACAGAAGGGATCTCTGTCATTACTCAGAATCTCTTTATGGAAGAATCTCTTCCGCCATGATGCCCACTGTTGCACTGAGAGCTAAATTCATCGTTGTTCATTTGTGACACAGTGCCACAAGGAAAAAGCAGTTGCTGGAAGAGACAACCGGGAGAGGAGTCAAAAGTTACTTTAGCTGTTTTGGGTTTTTTTTTTTTTTTTTGCCAATACCAGGGATAGAAGACCACAACAGCTAGACAACATTTTCTAAAAGTAAGCAAATGTTTCTTCAGGTGAGACTGAAACCAATACTTTAAACAAGAAAGGTGGTTTCACAAAAATTCATAAATTAAGAGCAAGCTGTGCACGTTTGTTGGACGTCAGCCTTATGGCTGATACAGTTATTGTGACCTCACACAGAGGTGTAGCAGCTCTACTCGCTGTCTGGCGTAATGAACATCCCTGGGCCCCTGCAGGGGAGCTGGAGGATGTTGTCACAGTGAAGGACATCTGGGACATTTTGCATTACATCAAAAAATTAATTTTCCTGTTCACGTTGATGCTTTACACTGCAAAACCAGTTTGATTTCAGTTTGTGGCCTGTTTTCATCTTCCTGCAATCATACTTTCCTTCAGCGAATCAGCTGGAGATCTCATCTCATTTTAACCTGACCGACTCTCTCCTTCCACGCTGACGGAGTTAATGGACTCATGCGGAGGAAGAGATGATAATGAGCAAAAATGTTAAAGAAACTGAGACAAAGGGAAGAGCACAATGAGTTATTGTTATTTTTGGCCTTTTTAGAGTTTCAGAGAGAAGAAAGGCGAAGGCAAAGCTGAATCTCATCACAGCAGGAGGTGAAAGGGAATATGCAGTAAAGGAAAGAAAGATTTTTTTTTATGCAAAAGAAGCACATGATTGGGGGAAGGAGGAAGCAAAAAGATGGGTTATTCTTTTTGGCAGAAATATCATTAGGCTCCGTCCAACACTGAGGAGGAAAAGAGAAAGCCAGAGGAGGAGAGGAGGCTGGTTGCCATAGACAACAGAGAAATGATGCTACACCTGTTCATAAATACACACAGACTCACACAGATCTACTCACATGGAGAACTGGCGGAGTTTGGCCTCGATGCTACGATGCCTCATGCACATCCTGGTGAGGGCTGATCCAATGTCCCGGGTTCCTCCTGACAGCAAACACAATCTGAGAGTCATATCTTCTGTGTAATCACAGAAAACCGAAAATACTGCACCAACAGTGACACAACTGCCGAGCAATGGATATGGAGCCATTTTCAAAATAACATACATGCCAAAGCATGCTCCATATTTATACATGTTTTTGATGCTTATGACAAAATATTTATACTGCTATTTATTTTGTTTTAATATTGCGGACAGGCCGTGGAACAGTACCATATCAATGAGTGGGGAAGCACCTTAATCCCAGTTTTGTGTTTTGATTTCTTTTGGACTTAAAGCAATATGTTAGCCAGGTGTTTGGTAAGTCTTTTGTTCAGTTCCCATTGTTTTAGGATGCTTTTATGAGTTGTGTGCAGTGTTTTTGCACACTGACAGAAGGCAAGGCAAGTTTATTTGTGGAGCACAATTTGTACACGAGGCAATTCAAAGTGCTTCACAGAGACATAAAATCACAAGACTTTAAGACGGAAGCATGGCCAAAAAAAAAAATCTGAGAATGCATCATTATTTGTAGACATGAGGTGCGTACGCTACATGACATCCAACTACATTGCTCCATTCCCGCTGCTGTTGGAATCTATAGCGCTTCGTCTGTGGACTTTGCTTTGCACTTTTATATTTATGTTGTACTTGAGGTGGTCCTTTGACCAAACAAAATACAAAATTTTCTTTGGTACAGTTTATCATACCTGTCAAGTTTTGGATTTGAAAATTAGGGAAATTTTCTGGCGCCCGCTGCGAGCAGTAGCACCATCCCAACCAAGCTCCAGTATCTCTTACATTTTTGATGTACAAAGAAGCAGTCCAGGTGTGTCTGACCATTGCTGTGAGGTCAGACACACCTGGATTAATCAGTTTGTCAATTATGGAGCAACGTAGTTGGATGTAATGTAGCGTACGCACCTCATGTCTACAAATAATGATGCATTCTCAGACACAATGGCACACAGGAAACAAAGCAGCTGGCTGAAGTTCAGGAAGTAGTGCAGCTAAGCCACATTGACATAATGTGAACATTCATTATAGCCTAAATGAAAACACAAAGGGGTATAGATGAAGAGTATTTATTTGAAGGGATTTGCATATTTTTTGTTCATTTCACATTGCTTGTATTTACATTTCACACATTGTTTTCATTTCATATTGCTCTTCTTTTACAGTTTTTCATCTCATTTCACGTGACTTTTCTTTACTATTTTAATGACTTGTACTCATTTGTTGCAGACTGAATTCTTTATGACTGTTTTTGGAAGGAGTGTATTTGTGGACTGGTCCAGAGTAGTTTATTTTACATAAGAGAAGAGCGCAAACAGTTCTGTTGTCTAACGACATCCTATTCTCTGTAACAATCTTTTTTTCTTTGCGCGCTGTCACTCATCGGATGTCACACACTAACCTTGCAACATCTACCACCTACAGCACCTGTAGTAGCTACTGCTGTGGCAGTTATCGCGAGGCAAGTGACAGATCTCAGATTGGGAATGTTTTTTTTTTTTTTTTTCTGCTCCGCCTGATGCAGTAGTATTATTTTTTAATAACGCAGGTTAAAATTCAGGAGCTTTACGTGAAAAATACTAATACGGGACTTTCCCGGCCAAAACGGGATACTTGACAGGTATGCAGTTTACTGATATTCACTATAAAAGACACCCAACTTAAGGAATAGTTTTAGAGGCATTCTTACAGTGTTGTTCAAGTTCTCAACAATATTTTGTTGCTACTTCAACTCTTGCTGTGCCAGATTTGGCGAGATCGCCACAGTGAAAGAGTCACGTTGTGTAACCTGCTGTAATTTCCTGTTCGTACTGTTACAAATGCACAGAAAAGCCCTGGATTTAAGACTTTGAACAGACATGCAATCTCTGAAAAATGTCTGTTTAAAGAAAGAAAAGTTATCTCTCAAGTAGCATAAATCAGCGACAACACTTCTCTTTTTCGAAGCACTTGGCAGGTTGGTGGTTCCACACCTCCCTGAGATCTTGCCACAGTTCTGGGGATTTATTCCACCTCCATGTGTTCTGTCACCTTCATCCCACACTGACTCTATAATATTCAGGTCGGGACTCTGCGTTTGGACCAGTTCCATCTGTTGCACTGACTCTTGTTCCGGCTAAGGGTAGTTCTTTTCTGAACACTTGAGTTATCAAACACCTCTGCGGTGGTGGTGTTGTATAGGAAGTGATCTTTTAACAAGTCTCTCAGTAATGTTCTGTTAACGTAAATGAGGCTGGAGAACTACGCGGAACTCAGCAGCTTTGCATCTCAGTGTGAAGTTTTGTGCTTGCAGTCTCCAGCAGGGTGGAAGTTTTACAGGACTGATTCTCGGAGCACAAGGAGCTGCTGAGGCACCAGATGGTCGTCTTCTCTCCCAGAGACAGGACAACTCCCTTCTGGAGGAAAGTTCACCTGATCTCAGCATGTTAGCCTGAAGACCCAACAAGCAGCACTTGCTGCTTGTATTCTTACACATGGGGCAAATATATACAACCACATTCATCTTCTCACGTTGACGTCAACTTCACCTCAATTCAACAAAGACCAACTAAATTAAAAAAGATTTTTTTAAAAAATTACACAAAACACTTACTCTAGTTGCTTAATAAGTATGTTCATCTTGCTTTATTCAACACCTCACATCTTTTCTCTCTTATCGAGATAAATGTTTCCTAAAGGCTACTCTGTCGTAAATAAACATGCATTGGCTGGGGTGGGGTGGGGTGGCGAGCACTGCAATGCACCACTGACTCCTTTTCCTCCTCTCCCCTCTTCACTGCTTCCCTTTGACACATCACTGTCACACCCAGTCTCTTCTTTTCTCTCCTTTCCTGTTTAACGTAACTAAACAGCAACTGGGAATTACCCGAGATCAGAAACCAAAAGAAAATCAGGAAAGGGGGAGAGCTCAGATTTGCTGGTTTGAACTTCTTTTCATTGGTGATTCACTGAGTTTTTTCATGCACAAGCACCAGTCGTCATTAAAGTCCTGAATCAATTAAATTCTGAACTCTGGGCTCCCAATTATAATTGAATTTTCATTTTATTATTGACCCAGTTACAATATCAATATTTTTTGCATGAGAAAAAAAGAAAGAACCAAAGGGTTGAGGTGCCACACCCCACTCTGAAAGAAAGCAACTGTGCTGTGGTTTGGATGAAGGGTTAAACCGGAGTTTGTTTTGAAAATTCATGGTTGCGACAGGTACGCCCGGTGTGTGCCTGCACAGGCTGGGAGGGGGAAAAAAAAAAAAAAATCTGTTGATCATTTCAAGAAGAATTTTTCAATTTGATTGGTGCAAGTCCTTTTTTTTTTTTTTTTTTTTTTTTTTTTAAACGTCTACTTAAAAAACATCTCATCTGTGGAGCTTGGGACACCGTTCAAAGAAAGGGCCCAAATCTTTGACTGGGACCAAAGAAATGATTCATCACCCTCTCTGTTCTGCTGAACTGTCTGCTCATCATGATGGCACTAGCGTGTTCTCATGTCATACATACTCAGAGCGCGTGACTTCTGTTGTCGGTAAGCAGGTAGAGGGAGAGCTGCTATTAGTTGTCAGTGGCAAAACCAGCAAGTTGCACTGGAAAAGTGAACAAGTTCAACGCCTGAAAAAAAAAAAAACCCAACTTGTGTGCATCTTTCTTTGGCTCATAATTATGGTATTCAAGCCATAAAAGGAACTCTATATGGAAAAAAGTAAAGTGAGAGCAAATATTGGTCCATTGATGGAGTTGTGGTGTGTTGGAGTCGTTTGAACAGCAACAAATAAGAGAACAGAAGGGACTGAAGACTGCCATAGTGGCACAAATTTCTCTTTGACAGTTAATTGTCCTTTTACCTCTTCACACAGGATGCATATACTACAATATTAGCTGATTTAATGAAGACCAGTCATTCTGAAATCAAGGCCTATTGGAAATAAATCACTCGTAAACATATTTGTCCAATAATTCAATAGGGGCTGCTGGAGTCCTACAAACACGTTATCCTCTAGGTGGCAGCACCAGCTGAAACTGGTCGTTACAGCTGCATTTGGGGCTTTAGGAAGATACGACAACTTCCTGGTTTTGAAAAAAAAAAAAAAAAAAACGGTACGATTTGGAAAGCACTGATTTAGCGTGAGGGCAAGGACAGAGAAAGTCGACGTGCTAGACCTGAAACAAGAAATCCCAAGCAATGTTCAAACTGGCATCCCTGAAGACACGAGTGGTGATCCTGTCTACTTTGTCTGGATTAACTGGAGGAAGCCACTTGCACAAAAAGGCGCAGGTCTGCCAAGACAACACGTTCTGCCCCCTTACATGTCATAGTCCGTGTTACTCATGTAGCTCCTATTATGACAAATGCATGTAAAATGACATTGTCATGAGCTTCAGCTTCATTGGAACCGATGTTACATTGCAACTTTGTTAATTAATAGAAAACTTCTGAGTACTGCTCATGATGGTGCGCCACAGACCAGCGGCCCAGCGGTGCTTGCCTTGTCGTAAATTCTGCATCGTCTATTGACTGGACACACAGAAGGATGGTCATTTAGTAAAACTTAAGTCTGGAAGTTAAGGATTACTCTGAGCAGCTTCACAGGAGCCAAGATGAACCAGGTGGCAAAACTGGTTCGAACGTGCTGCCAGAACATTGACTTCTCACTTACTTGGTACACTTATCTGAAATTTGCTCGTCTGTCTCTTCTCCAATCTTGCTGCTAGTCCTCCTTCACACCGCCTCACCCCATCGTTCTTCCGTCTGTCTTCACACATCATCCGCCACTCTCTTCTCAACATTTCCTGCGATGATCCCTCTGTCCTCTTTGCTTTCTTCTCACCTCCAAGTGAAGTGTTACCTCCTCTCTTCTCACCTTGTCCAAACCTCTCAGGCTAATCTCCAATCAGTGAGCATGCTACAGACAAAATTTTCATTTCAGCACAACAGACGATCCCTTCACTAAACACCTTTAAATGCGCTGAAGGAAACCTGTATTATAATTGATAATTTTGCTGATTTCAAGTCTATTTAAATTGTACTAACTGTTGACATTTTTTTTTTCTTTTTGTGAAACTGACTAGGATACTTTGGAAAAAAGAAATTTTGTATCTAAATAAGACTTTCCTGACCTGTGATAGAAAAACGTCACTGAGTAACGGTTTAAACAGACGTGCATTGATTGAAACTTTTGGCTGGGCAGGTTTCCACAAGAGCTGTGAGCCCACATTTCTCAACCTTTCTTGACCTCATAACTGTGTATCCTGAACTCCTCAGGACCACAGCATTGATTCTGTACATCCACCGACTCGTCACTACAATAATGAGCGTCACAGTTTACGTTTATACCCAGACACCAACGGCCTGAACTTACAAAAGTATTACGATCATTTCAGCACAGCTGAGGAAATTTAATTTGATCCGGTTCAGCACGAAAAAGGCTCCACCAAATACATGAAACCTCTCTCAGCAAAAGTTACTTAAAGAAAAAAAAAAAACTCTTGTGACATCTCAGATCACCATAGAAATAGGATGAATAGACGTGAACTTTTAACCTGCGGTCAGTGAATTAGTTCCTGGTCAACTGCAGCCGACTGACTCTTTACGCTTGGCCTGTGTGTCCGTTTGCAGCAGTGAGTCCCGGCTGACCCAATTCTGCAGGACAGACGAGCGTCTCCGTCTGACCTGCAGGCGCACATCACTCACTGTATCCGCAGCCAGGACGGCCCCGAGTCTTCGCTCGAGCTGTTCAAACCTTCGGAGGAAATCCTGATCGTGTCAGACTGCGGGAGAGGAGTGAGTTTAAAGACCAACATGGTGTGAAATGGTGACACGGTTTGGAGCTCAAGCGTCACGATGCCAAACTAAATTATTCAACATGACGAGCTGAGTTCAAGAGTTAGAGTCCCAAAATGTCCTCAATCCCATCTAAACTTAAAAATAATAATAAAAAAGAAATCTCTGCTGGTGCCAAAAACTTTGACAATGCAGGCCTCAGTCTACATTTGATGACTGAAATTAAATAAGTCTGGTTTAGAGAACCATTTTAAAAATTTCAATGCAAATAACAGCTTCTTTATATATATATATAAATAATTGAATAAAATAAAATAAAAAGTGCAACAACATGAGCGCTTTACCAAGTCTTTTTTTTTTAAGTCTTTTAAATTAAATAAAACAATCTTTTGACTACATACACAGCCTAAACTACAAAGTGGCAGTCTACATTTGATTAAAGCAACAACATTAAATATTTGGTCCAACATTTGATATCAACCTTCAACATGGCAAAATGTTTCAGCTGATGTCGGATTCCTATATTTGCTAAAACAAGTCACTCCTCATCCAGCTCCCAGCAGAAGCACTTCCCATGTTACGGCTCCAAGGAAACCTAAGAAACTTCAACTTCTTCAACAACGGAAGATATGTTTGTTTTTTTCTTTTCAAATTTACGTACCTGATTTAAGTTGAGAAAAGTTCTGTTAATTAGACCTACTGGATCTCTGCGTATGTTTGCAGTAATTTCAGCTGATGTATTTAATTCCCACCAGCAAGAAGTTGCATTTAGTAACGTATCATATGAAAGTACAGTTCAGAAGTACTTGTTCTTTGCTTTTTATTTCAGTTGCATTTCAGATTTATCAGGCAATTCCTTGAAGAGGACTGGCCTCCCAAATTAAGGAGATATCATCCAAAATGTATACTACATTACAGCCACCTACCGTATTTTCCGGACTATAAGCCGCTACTTTTGTCCCGTGCTTTAAACCATGAGGTTTATACAGAGATGCAGGCTCTATGAATTTTCCTTCAGCCCTCAGGGGGCGCTCTAGCAGGAAGTGCAAAAACCAAAAACAAACCAAGTAGTTCAAGGACTATTTCTGTTTTTGTTAAGTATCCTATGTTGGTTATGCTACTCTACATTCATTTTGTGAGCATCAATACCTATTATTAATGGACAAAACTTATTAATCCAGGTGTGTCTGACCATTGTAGCTACTTGGACACACCTGGATTTATCAGTTTGTCCAGTCAGTTTGTTGGTTCCCCACTGGATTTCCAGGTTCTGAGCGGACCCGCTGTGAAGGTAAGGTTTTAATCGCAGATGTGGACTGGACACAGCGTGGAGCCAGCAGGTCTGGCTTCAAAGCAGATCCATCATTGAGTGCAAGTGGACTCCGGTGGACTCCAGTACACAGGAGGAGGAAAAATCAGTTCAGGTATATGAACAAACACTTATGGTACAAAATCTTTCGATGTAAATATATTATTTCTCAGCCTGGATACCGGCGGCTTATAGTCCGGTGCTGGCTTATACGTGACAAAATATATATTTTTTAATATTTTAATGGGTGCGGCTTATATTCAGATGTGCGTTATAGTCCAGAAAATACGGTATATATTTCACCATTTTCCATGGTTTATCACTCATTGTTATTCCCATCGTAAATCTCTTTTGGAAATTGTATTGTACATGTTTTTTTTGTAAAATGCCTTGAGATGACTCAACTCAACTCATGACTTTATTGTGAACTGATGCTATATAGTTTAAGGATCTCAATACTTCTTCATAAACCTCCCCTTTTTCTTTTCCTCAGCACTCATTAAATGCAAAATATATTTAATGAGGAAACATGAGGATTTGTGTCAATTTGAACTATTTTAAAACTGGAATAATAAGGATTACTAAGTTTCTGGGCAGAATACAGTTAAGAATGAAAAGTTACAAACTTCCTGTGAAGTTTCTTGTGTAGCACATAAATCCAGCAGACCGAGGCTGGATGTAACCTCAATTTAAAACGCTTGTGACCGACTTCTCTGAGATGGCAGCCGGGCTGTCAGTGGATCTCTCGCCTCTGGAGAGTGGATGGTTTGGCGTGTCAGCGTGGTGTTGCAGTGAACGGTAAGTGTCCTGGAATTTAAACCCATCAACTCTCCTTCAGACTGGGATGTGAACTCAGCCATCACAATCTCACAGGAACGGCTCCACGAACGCTGGTGCAACTGGGCTGAGGAACTGGAGCAGCTGAAGCTGCGTGCATGCTGCAGACCAGCAGGACAGGAAGTAAATCACTGCCCTGCACTATCAGATGATATTTCTTTGGGAGGTTATGGGTGGAAAGCTATTTTTGAGAACTGGAGCACAATTTAAGAAAAAAAAACAAAGGGAAAAAAGACTGCAATTTAAGACAAAGGAGAAGAAGAAGACAGATTGAAGGAAGCATATTTTAAAACAAGCCAGAATAATGTAGATTTCATTTGGTCTCTTTAATTCACATCCTCAAGTCAAAAGCCTGGAAAAAAAAATCCAGGTCATCATCTATGCATTGCTGTATACGGTTTATTTTTTAAAAATATTAGTGACTATAGCAGATTGTCCCAATACTAACGGCTCATCTCAGTCCTCAACACACAACCATTTATTCAAGCGAAACTCTGTTGAGCCTTTGCTCCTGAACCGTTGTGGTCAACTTGTCTGTCAGTCGAAATGCCCAGAGCACCACTATTTCCCATTTTGTTTCAAGCCGGGTACGTGAAGCAGACATGAGGCGGCTGAATGACGTCATCTCCTGCCTGCAGCATAACCAGCCATCGAGTCAACACCACCACCTCCCCATCCAGAAGTTTATCAGGACTGCTCTGATTGCCTTTCCTACAACCGGAATGTCTTTCCTCACTAAAGGAATGAAATTGCCACAAACGGAGGGCTGGACAGTTAAAAAAAAAAAAAAAAAAGTCAGAATAGAGGGGTGAATTCACATGAATCTTAGCCATGAGGCCAAAATCAATCAACCAAGTAGATCAATACTTTTATACTTTTATTTCACTTTCTTGTTCAGTCACCTTTTACCTTGTACTCCATTTTCAGGCGGCACAACCGCCATTTAGGTTTACTCATTAAAAACAATTACAGAAAACATCACAGCTTCCCTTAAAATAGCTCACACCACAATATCTAATATATATGAAACCTCCTTTTTCCCCCATCTTCCCAGTTCATGAGTCCTCCCTCATCTGCAAGAGACCCCAAAGAGGTGCAGACATAAAAGATAGACACGAGCTTATAATATTACCTTATAATTGTAAATAAATAAGTGTCCCGTCCAAAAGCAAAGAGAAGCTCCTGTCCATTAACATTCAAGCTCATCTCACATTTTACCATGAGGGTGTGTTTGAGAACATTTTACAATAACAATTTGACTGTGACAGTAATTCTACATGTGAATGCACAAACTATTTGTTAAGTAATTATAAAGGGGAAAAAAATGCAACTTTTTTTAAAGAAAAAAAGGAGGCAAATACAATATCAGATCAGTTACGTAAAAGAAGAACTAGACATCAATTTTTTGGAGTTCCACTAAAACTACAGTCAAGTGGTTATAAAATAAGCCTTCAATACTACAATACAGCACTATGGATTTACGTTTAGCTGGCTTTCATTCTGCTGTCTCACATTTAATGCATTTCAATTCTAAGCAATTTTTAGTGATGGAATCATTGTGATGGCCACTGAATGATCAATAGAAATGATGGTTGAGCAACAAAAGCAGTCAAAGCCTGAACATCTTCAACTGTACAGCTCAATCTCTTTTTGCCATCACAATCACACATGTCTATAACAGGGTGGGATGTTTGTGCTAGTTTGACTTAAAATAATATTTGTGTTTTGGCTCGCAGCAGTTTTGAAACGGTTTCAAAGTAGTAAATGGTGAATGGACTGCACTTATATGCCGTTTTATCCACACCATCAAGGTGTCCTAAAAGCGGTTTACAATGGCCTCTCATTCACCCATTCACACACATTCACACCAGTGGGGGGGTGCTACCATGCAAGGTGCTGCCAGATCCACTGGGGGCAAGTTAGGGTTCAGTGTCTTGCCCAAGGACACTTTGGCATGTGGACAGTTGGAGCCGAGATCGAACCGCCAACCTTTCAGTGACTGGACGACCCGCTCTGCCAACTGAGCTACAGCCAACTCATGCTCAATTGTATCGAAAATATTTAAATATTTAAAAATATGTGGTTACGTTAATTAACCTTCAGTAAGGTAACAAAAGCTTTAATACCCATAAAAACACATCGTCACTGTCATGAGAAACTCAGCAGTTTCTTTTGATTCTCTCCACTTGACACACGTCTGCAGGCTCAGCCATCACATCAGGTATGACACACACACACACAAACACACTGCACAGAAACTCCATAAACATGTCAGATTTTGAAGTCAGTCAGCTGCAGAACGACTTGCTGAACAGCACAAGAAAGCAATCAGATGGCAGTCATCTTTCAAACAGCTGCACAGCGTTGCCTGCTGGTTGCATCAGTCAGCATCTCTTTCTCCATATAGCCAAGGTCACTCCACGACCTTGGGATGCTTCACGTGTCAACAAGAAATAGTAATGTCGCTGGGCCGTTGCCGTCAACCCCTTTAATGCCGAGGCATGAAATACCAACTTGCCGCTGATTAGCAACACGTCAGAAAGGTCACATTGAGCTCAGCTGGGTGGAAAAGGATAAATGTAAGGAACTTCATGTCAAAATTTGACATCAAATCACTTCAAAAGGTAATTCCTCTATCTTTTAATGTTCATAAAGGCATAAAGATTTTCTTGCAATGAGGCTACAGTGCCTGTGTGACAGGAGAATTTGAAGGAGTGAACCAAATTCCTCGCAGCTCATCTGGGGGCGGCGGAGGTCACACAGTCCTGGAATACCACACAGCAGAGCAGAGAGGGGAGCAGTCCAAGGATGCCTGCCAGTGAGGGATGCAGTCTTAAAATGCCTTCTGCAGGAATGTGCATGTATGTATGTGTGTGTGTATGTGGGCGGGGCTTTACAGTACAGTCTTAGGATTCTTTAAATATTCCTGCTGAGAATATCTCCCCTCTCCAGTTACGTCCTGGAGCTGGACTGATGTATCAGTTTGCCCTATGGATCAGAGAGTAACTTTAACACCACCTCTGATGATATCAGCAGTAGCATTTAGCACTGCTTATGTAATGACTTTGGAAATCTAAACGCATTTTAAAATCAGTCTTGTTTTCACGAATAATTTTCCACACATGCACGTCGTTTCATTGCTTGTTTAGCTTGAAAGGACAAGGTTATCATGGTCAGGGATAATCGTCAATCAGCAGTAGCAGAGCAGCTGCTGGTCCGTCAGCTGCCCAGCTCACCGGATCAATGAGCTGCAGCGAGAGCAGAGAGCAGAAAAGACTCCCCGCACTACTCTGCTTTTCAGGGTATCCATGATGTAAGCATGTAGTACCAGAGAGTCTTACGGGAACAGGGCTGTTTTGAGAATATCAACTCCAACACTTTAACAGGAAGTCATTCTGTATGGTTACTAGGGATGTAACGATATGGAAAATTTGATATCTCGATTATAGTGACCAAATTATCACAGTTTAGGATATTATCACGGTATTCTTAATTGCTGTACATATGTCCAAAAAAACACATACATTTAAATAAATTCACAAAATCTTGTGAATTTCTTGTCATACTAAAACATCGGAGGCCAAAATCCTAACAAAATGAAACTATCACATTAAAAGGGTAAACAACTGGCACAGAAAGAGGTTTTATTTTAAATGAACAAAATAAATAACAGGAACAAAGCTCATTTGTCTGATGCAAATTTAAATAAACACTTTAACAACCGCAGTAGGTCAAAGTATGTAAACAATTATCAGGAACAAAAATTATAGTGCAAGTTCAAATTAAATAAACTTTGGACTTTAAGCTGAACCTTAAATAAGTATAAATGAGCAAATAAAATGTTGTAAAGGAGCCAAATATGTTGTTATTAATTGTAGTTCACTCTGTGTGTCTGTGGGTGTCGCTGTGTTGTTACCTGAGGGTCAGGTATAAAGGTAGCTGCCTGTTATTGGTTAGGTGTTGGACCCGGAAGGGCAAAAAGGTTTTTGACCACTGTGGCGCTTACTGCCGGTGTTATACTAGTCCGATCAGTTAATGGAATAAATTAATATTTTAACTGCATCAGAAGAACGGCCCTTCTTCGATCAACACGCAACGGTAACGTTTACAAAATGTGAGTTAGAAAAGCGCGTCATCCAGGTTACTCTTGGTCAAACATCTCAGTAGCTTGAAGCCTTAGGCCTAGCTCCTTCAAGTTGCTTGTACAAATTACAATAAAATGTAAACAAGTGCTCTGCAGACAGGATAATTGTCCCCCACCTGTTGTTCATCTGCATTCTTCAAAAAAAAACAAAAAGAAAACAAAAACAAAAAAAAAAAAAACCAGAATATGCCCAGACCTTGAATTTCACCATTTTAGTGGGTTGGTAAATGTCCTGCGAGCTATCACTACTTTCAGCCATGCTAACGTTACGATGCCTGTGTTATAAGCTACATATTCACACGAGACACAGTCATGAGTTGCTAGCAGACTTGAATGAGGCTGATATCACATATCCCAGTAATCAACCGCGATAAAAAGATAAGGTCAAACATAAACGGTAATCGTTATCATGTAAAGTTTTACCACGCTTTACCGTAATACCGCTAACTGTTCTATCCCTAATGGTTACTGTGCATTTAAAGTTCCTACCCTAAGGTCTTGTTTAAATAACGCTTCATAAAGCCTGAGGTTTTCCTGGCCTCAAAGAGACAGAGAGTGATGACCTAGCTCTGGGAACACGCAAAAAATCTGGATAACAGAAGTTTTTCCTTTTTTTCCCCCCACCACTGAATCTTTTGATTCACGATTGTTATTTCATCATCGATCGCAGGTAGTTGGCATTTTCCACAGTTTTCCATTTCTTCATTTGCTTCAGTCAGTATATGGTTTAAATTTTTGTTGTTCTTCGATTAATTAGACTGACGAGCCCTCATGGACAATTTAATGGATTTGCCTTGCTAACTAGCTAGAATTAGTATTCCTTCCTCTTGTCCAAATTAGTCCACAAATACTCCAACAGATTACACTCAAAACTTTGGATTCAAAATGACATCCAGAAATGATGTCACAGTGGTGGGGAACATCTCCCGTGTGCCCAGTGTCGGCATTTATAGACGTCGTGGTTCTAAATCGAGCTGTGAACCTTTACTGGCCTTTCGTCAATTTAGAGCATCTCGATGTCTTGCTTCTTCAAATAACTATGATGACATATGGTGCCATAAGTGCACACAAACAGATGAGTCAATGAATAGTTGACTAGCTTACAGGAAGGTCACTTTATGAGCTTTAGAGGGCAGGCATAGCTGCTGATATAAAATCATGTTTCTGATGTCAGGCTCACAATGATTCAATAGATGTTACAGCCGAGTTCTGTCTGACTGCAGAAGGTTGAAGGTACTTGGCTATGAAAGCTGTCACAGATATTGTGATTCTTTCCCCGTCTGAGGTGGATAGAAAAACAGCAATACATTTTCAATGGTGCATTTCCATCTTGGGGGTTCCTGTGTTGTCCAACAAGAGTCGGCATTAAGGTTTATAATTCAGCACAGTTTCTTCCCTCCTTTTTTTTTGTAGCTATTTTCTTTCCCCCTTTTTGCACAAAGCTTGTTAGGAAATTCTGTCTATTTCGATCATAGGTCTGAGATATCACAGGCACTTCTGAACAACCTAGCACCTGTCGTTTCCAAAGGAATCATAATCATGAGGAGTTTGTGTGTCAACCTTCTATTTACTGTCGGAGAACAGGTTAATGTTAAAAGGCAATTTGGTAGGTTCAGTAGAAATACAAACAATAAAAAAATCCTTTAAAAAAAGAAGTAGCAGTAACTGAAATAGTAGTTAATTGCTGTGGCTCCACCCTTGTCGAATCTCTAATGAAGTTACAGACTCCATTTAACCTATTAGAACATCAACTATTTGACCTAAGACTTGTCCTAAATGCCGAAAAAACTAAACTCATCATATTTTCTAATGGCAGAAAAACAACTGAACCTTCTCCTAGCATTTTATCTTTACAAGGGTGTGAAATTGAGCAAGTCCCTTCTTACAAGTATCTTGGAATTTTAATCGATGACCGATTGTCTTTTAAATTGCATGTACAAAACCTAGTAAAAAGACTAGGGTTAAAAGTTGGATTCTTTTTTTCGTCACAGGTCGTGTTTTTCTTTTGCTGCCAGAAAAAAATTGGTTGCTGCTACCTTCCTCCCTGTACTTGATTATGGTGACCTTTTATACATGATCGCTCCTGCGAACAGTTTATGTTCATTAGATTCTGTGTACCATAGCGCTTTAAGGTTTGTTACAGGTTGTAGAGCCCTCACTCACCACTGCACTCTATATGCTCGAGTAAAGTGGCCCTCTCTGGCAGCACGGCGCCTTTCACATTGGTATATTTTTATTTATAAAGCAATTTTGGGTCTACTGCCCCACTACCTCAGTGAATATATTTCTAAAACTAATTGCAATTAACGCCTGCGTTCCAAAGATTTTTATTTACTAAAAGTGCCCAAAGTTGGCTCTGTGTTAGGGAAACACAGTTTCAAGTACTCTGCCCCTGCTTCCTGGAACTCTCTGCAGAACACGCTGCACTTGAAAGAACCTTATCGGTCTTGGAACTTTTAAGAATTTTATTAGAAACTTTGAAGCTGCTTCACACCAAAATTGCACTTGTTTTAACTGAAAACCTTTAATTTTATTCTTTTTACCATTTTATTGTATTTAATGCACAAGTGGATTTGTATGTTTGTGCTTATTTGTCATTGTCTCTTAACTGTTTTTGGCTGCTGTCTTGGCCAGGCTTCTCTTGGAAAAGAGGTCATTTTACCTCAACGGGACTGACCTGGTTAAATAAAGGCTTAATAAAAAAAAACAGAGTAACCTATAAAGGATTAATTAACATATCAGACTTGGTGTAGAACTAAACTGTGATGCCCTGTAGAGGACTCGTAGCTACCTACTCAGACTCTGGCTGGTTTAAATACACATGGCTGATTTATCTCGACCATTTATGGCTGAATATGGGCAGTGCGTGAGCATTTTCAGTCTATGCAAATTTTACCACAAGCTACGATTCATGAAGAGGAAAATATCTTGATGTACGCAAATCAAAATTTTGGCTCTCTGGCGTGTGCTCACTTCTAACAGGGATTTTACCACACTTTACATGAGGCCTTAGGATTTCTTAGTTTTTGTCCCTTGTTTCACAATCTCCAATTACATCAAAAGCAGAATATTAAACAAGTTAAACATGTTTCGCCTTTAAAAACACAACAGAGAAGCTGAGTGAGCAAGCACAGTTGAATCACAAGGCAGTTACAGATAAAACTTTATGTCTCCATGCTGGATTAAATATCAGTTAACAGACGAGGCTCATCAGTCAAACTATGGCTTTTCAACCGTAAACCTAAGGGATTAAAGGAGAGAAAAAGCACATTTCTATCAATCTCACTAGATGTGCAGAGTTAGCAGCCTCACTTTAAGTTCTGATTGTCACACTAGCCGGTTAAAATCACAAGCCACACCCTGATCAGCTCATTCAGCACATCCACAAACCACAAGGCATTGGCAAACCCTGTGTTTCAAAAGATAAAAAAAAGGAAAATCTGAGGCTTATTGCCAAAAAAGACATTTTAACTTGATTAGAAATGTAATCCTTTTAACTGTTCTGAACTCGTCCATTGTTCAACGGTCCACACAGCGAACCACAGCAATATTTTGCCTTGTTATCTCTCCCACAAGTCCATGAACATTTACACACACACAAAAACACACACCAGAAGATTTATTGGCCTCAGTGGAGCACGGGATTAATATTTGGTGAGAATTTCATGTACAAGTTGAAGAGCTCAGTTATTTCTCCTCCTCTGACAGCTGAGAAAACAGTGTGTGAACAGCTCAGGGGAAAGAGGCGATCCAACCTCACAGCCACTGGCCCGTTCATGTACACACCATTACGTTAGTCCCTCGCATACGACGGGTGGAAACAAGCAGAAACAAAATCCTGTTGATTGCAGAAGCCCTTTAATCCCCAGACTTTTAAAACAACGTCCAACTCTTAACATCCCACAGCCTTGACAAATTACTCTTAAACACACATCCACAATCTTTGAATGGAGACAAAAACAAAGCGAAGTGAGCATTTGATTTGTTTGTCCTGAGCTCCTGCCAATCCGCTGAACACAAGCAACGCTCTTATTTCAATGCTAATTTGTAGTCTGAAAGAGGCGGCTGGCAGACCGTGTACGTCTGATGCCCGCTTAGACACTAAACACTTGCGTCCCTTTAGGTTTTGATCTTGCCTGTGAAGACACCAGTGGTGCTCAGGTTGCTGCAGAAGCCTCTCCTCGTGGTTTCACTGACTAGTTTTGTTGCTGCAAGCTGAAGGCGTCCGACAGAAGACTGGCGAAGGCCAACAAAGCGAATTACATGCATCAAGCCTTGAGCTAATAAAGGCGTGGATTGCCCTCTCCAGGTCCTCTCTGTTGAGAAAGGGCTTAACTTTGGGCAGAAAACAACACTGGAAAAAGCTCGTCTTTAAACCTTGTTCATGTGTATAATCAAACTTTAGGCTGCTGACAAAAGTTACTCCAAAATAACAGCAATACTATCTAAAATGGTAAAGGTAACCTGTTAATCTTCAAAGGTTGAGTTCAGGAGCATTTTTAATTTGACAATCCCACAATCTGCTCATTTTCTGGTTTCATAATTTGGCTTTGGCATACCCTAGAACAAGTTTGCTTTACTGTTTGCTGGCCCCCCCCAAAAAATTAACATTTCTCATTAATATACACTCACCGGCCACTTTATTGGGTCCACCTGTCCAACGCTCGTTAACCTAAATTTCTAATCAGCCAATCACATGGCAGCAACTCAGTGCATTTAGGCATGTAGACATGGTGAGTATGACAGAAACTGCTGGTCTACTGGGATTTTCACCACAACCATCTCTGGGGTTTACAAAGAATGGTCAGAAAAAGAGAAAATATCCAGTGAGTAGCAGTTCTGTAGGCGCAAATGACTTGTTGATGCCAGAGGTCAGAGGAGAATGACCGGACTGGTTCAAGCTGATAGAAAAACAACTGTAACTCAAATAATCACTCGTTACAACCGAGATATGCAGAAGAGCATCTCTGAATATACAACATGTCAAACTTTGGATGGGCTACAGCAGCAGAAGACCACACCTGTCCACAACTGTGACACCTGTCACTCCTGTCGGCTAAGAACAGAAAACTGGGGCTACAATTCACACAGATTCACCAAAACTGGATAATAGAAGATTGGGAGAACGTTGCCTGGTCTGATTCATCGTCTTTGTGTGTGTGTGTGTGTGTATGTATACACACACACACACCCACACACAGACACATACATTTTTTTTATTTTTCTTGTTTTGTTTAATCATTGAGTAAAGAAAATGAGCAAGTTGAAGAGCTGTGTCTACTCTGGGAGAGGAGGAGAAACTCAAGACTATGCATTATCAGTGCAGGGCTCTGAGTTATTCATAAAAACAAAAGAAATACGTACTTTTGCAGTCAGTCCAATTTATAGGCAGAGAAGTAGATCCACTGAGCTTGCTTCAAATCTTGAGTGGTTTGTTCTGAACCATCCCTCTTGCAATAATTAATGCAAACTAAAATGTGCTGGCATTTAAAATGCCTGACTGTAATTATCAACAGCTGCAAAGCTGTGAAGCAGCAAACAAAGACAACACATTAACAGTCCACAGCTGCTACCAAAGGACAGGCAGGAAAGCTTTTAGTGTGGAAAGAAAAAAAAAAAGGTATAGATTGAAGCAGAGCGAGATAACAGCAGCTCTACCTTATCTCAAAACACTACAGAAGGAAAAGCACTCAACACTAATTATGCACATAGAATTTGAGTCCAACTTGTTTGGTTGTCTGCTATTTAATGAGCTGCAATCTATTTGAGAGACAAAGAGGTTGATTGACATAATTCCTGCTATAGCAGCATGTAAATCATTACAACTGAGAGGGATTTTTTTTCCCTCTGCACAAAAAAAGGAAGGAGCTTAAAGAAAAGAAATGATTGTGAACATGTATCATTTTCATGTTGTCCCAGGTTTTGAAGAACCTTTTCTTTGCTCAGAATTAATAGATGAAAATAACACGCGAACACCACATCCAGGTACCCTATTTTCCGGACTATAAGCCACTACTTTTGTCCCACGCTTTAAACCATGAGGCCATCAATGACTTTTCTGTTTTGTTTGATCAGCACTTTTTCTGCCGTGTTACAGGTACTGTTCAGAAACAGTCAGTTCAGGTATATGAATAAACACATATGGTACAAAATCTTTCGATGTAAATACCTTATTTTTCAGCCTGGATACCGGCGACTTATAGTCCGGTGCAGCTTATATGTGACAAAATATATATTTAGTTTATATTTATTGGGTGCGGCTTATAATCAGGTGCGCTTTATAGTCCAGAAAAAACGGTACTTTGTCTCAAGGCTTCTCAGTACAACTTTGGGGCGTTTGCTGAAACAAATGCGTTAAACAAAACTACAGTGTTGTTTTGTAGCCATTTGGTGCCCAAATCATATGGCCTGTCGGTAAACAACTAAACGTTGCCAAGCCAACATCGCCAGCATAGAAAAACATTTATTGCGATGTTCATCAAAGAGGAAGAACCATGCCACCAGGTGGTCAGACTGTGATATCCCCATATCTAATAAACCTTATTGAATCTATAGATCACATATCTCAGACAATCTTCTTTCAATAAAGCATAATCTTTGACAACTAAGACTTTTAACATCCTAACCAATAGCTTTTTCTTGACTTGCCTGTGGTGAAGTGATCACCATAAACACGACAACAGCTGGCGGGGTCCCACAGTTTACCATTTACATCCTCTCAGAGGATCGTCTGAAGCCACAAATCTCTCCTTTAACTGTCCCATCTTTGAGGAAGTAAATGATTTGAGTTTGTTTTTCCATTTTGCAGTCAGTAGTTTCACAGCAATTTTTTTCACTCAAAAGAGGGTGCGGTCATCCCGAGGAGAGGTACGTGGAGTAGAACTGTTACTCATCTATCTCAAACATCCCAGCGTACTCAATTCAATTAGGTTTATTTGTATAGCGACAATTCACAGCTAAAATATCCTCAGGGCACATTACAGATACAAGACCAACAAAATGCGTTATAATTTGATGAGTCATTGCAACTGTATTTATATAAAGACAACCCCCAACAAACTACAGACTGTGTATTTATTAGAACTGAAGATTTTGTACAAAGTTAGAGAAATGAGATTTCCTAGTTGGGATACAGAAGAACAGGCAGGCTATTGGAACACTTAAGTTAAAAAATATATATATATTTTTTTTTAATTTAGCTAACATTATAGCTCGAGTTGAGAATTTGCTGTTAAAACCAAAGTCAAAACAAAAAGAAGACCCCCCCCCCCATCCAGGGTGGGCTGGATCATCCCACCCCGAGCTGCTGCTGTGATGCAACAACCCTGTAAATCTGACGCTTCACTCCATATTTTCAGACCCACACAACGCCTAACAATGGAGCAGGATTTTACTTATTTAATTTGTAGTCACTTCAGACATGCAATTACACTTTAAGCTACAAATAACTGAATTTTTCCTTTCCATAATGTATGCCCTTTAATATGTAATGATGGTTTTGTGTGTTGTATGAGTAATGAACTCCATGGGAGGTCTCTGTCAACAGCGGTGGTTTTGTGAGTACACACAGATAGGTGTTGGCTCTGTGTGTGTGTGTGCGTGCGTGTGTGTGTGTAGGTGTGTGTGTGTGTGTGTGTGAGTTCCATCTATCTGCAGCCTGTTCAGGCAGATCTCTTTCTTCTGTGACTGGCTGTTGTCTGTTGACCCAGACACACTTTGATCTTCCCATCCCTCCCTGGAGATAGGAAACACACACACACACACACACACCTCTGTTATTTTCTGCCAGCATGTAAACCATCAGCACTCGACCACAAATTAACTTGTCACCATGTCCTCCAACAAGACGTCCCGGAGTGCTCAGGTTGCCTGAAGACTTTTCACCTCTCACTGACAGTCATTGAACTGGTGAGCTGATGAGGGAGGTAGGAGCGGGTGGCTTTGGTTCAGGTGTCAGGTCTTTTTTGCTGCCCAAGCTGAAAGAACAATGGCTGGTGATTGGTAAAAACTAGTCTGTGTTTCAAAGAAATGCTGAATCGCTAAAAACAGGCACGGACATGACGAACAGCAGTTTACTGTCAACAAGATGGGAGAACAGCACGTTGCGTTTCAAATGACAAATCTGCATTGAGAGACGGTGCAGCTTAACGTTCTCTGGCTGGCTATTACTTGATACAATGACAACAGGAACAATTAGTGAGAGGAACTTTAAGTGTGACAAGAAAAAGGTGTGTACATGTGAGCGCAACACCCCGTTTTCTCATGGGTGAGGTGAAGTGCAGTTGTCTTTGCAGCATCACAGTGTTGCTGTGAATTATTTAACAGCCGTTCAACCTTAAACGGCTCTTGGCCCCTGCTGATGACTTCCAGCACCACAAACTCCCCTCCTCCCCGTGACAGGGATCTCTCTTCAGCTTCTTTTTGATCAATCAGTTTTCAACAAATATGTTGTAACTAACAAATTAAAAATAAAACAAAGAAGCTACAACAGCTACATTCTCCACCGAGACACATGCAGAGAGCCCAGACCGAATGGGGGAGCACTTAAGTATTCTGTCTGATGCTCCCTCAGATGGGTGGGGACTCATTACTAATTAGGAGTTTGTGCATTAGATGAAAAGAGCATACGCAGCCTCACCTGCTGGGGGCTCCTGGTTAATAATTCAGACACGCCCTCTGGCTGACTCACACAGACACATGGTAGGTAGTATATCCCTGTTTTCTTGTACAGCGGGTTTTGGAAATAATAAACGCATTCAAGTGCGTTCTTGTAAATATTCACACAGTAGCCTATTTTACGGACAGAATTTCCAGCCGTAGCCAAGGAGAAGACGGGATGCTGCCGCCTGGATATCATCCCAGCTTTTTGCGGCTCATGTGGTCATGTCGGCATCATCAGGCAGGGGAGCTTCAGCTCTCACTGCAGCCGAGTGTGAAGCTGCGAGGGATGACAATTGGCACCTCCAAATCGGTGGTCATGGAGTTCATTGGGGAAAAAAGGTAGAATGCACTGATGTGCCCCGGTTCCCTTCTGCCCTCACTCATGAGCAAATCCGCAAGACGCTAAAAGTCGTTCGCTCAAGGCAATACTTCACTCCCGACCGAAAGCAGGCATTTCAGTATTTCGTGGTCACGCTGAGGGAAGAATGGAGCGGGAGACTGACAGGCGCATTGGTGCAGCATCTCTAGTGAAGACAGGGTTGAGCCTAAAGACAAGGCTCTCCGTTTACTGGTCAGTCTGTGTTCTTACCCCCACATATGGTCACAAACCTATGCTAGTAACTGGGAAAACAAGCAGCTGAAATTTTTTTCAAGAGGGTTACTATGGATGCAAGAAACATTGTAACATCTATCATTTGCACCTGCATCACACCAAAGCGATTCCAGCTGTGCTAGTTCCTGGTTAGGGATGGCTCCATGGACATGTCCGGGCCTGTCCTACAGGGAGAAGGCCCCAAGCAGACCAAGGGACCACTGAAGACATTCATGTCTCAGGTGGGCTGGGAAAGCCTCGGTATTCTCTCAGAGGATCTGGAGGTGGTGACACGGAGGGGACACTTAGGTCTGGGCCTCTCTGCTCACCCCGCTGCCTCCACGGCCCGAACCCAGCTAAATGGACATCAGTAACCGGGTGATGCATGACTCTTGTGATGACAAAGTCCTCTCACACAAATCTGGATATTTGTTCAATATAATGGTAAGAAAGTCAGAATTTAGAAAACAATATTTCTTTTAATTTATTTTTACTTTTAAAAAAGGACATATCTTTTGAGAGCAGACGCAAAAGCTGAATGTATTCCACTGTTTGGCTTAAAGGTTTTTTTTTTTTCTCCCTCTGTGGGAGTTTTTTACCTGCCATTATCCTTGATTTGGATTTAATATTATAATTTTAGTTAATGATATTTTGCTCGGGGGTCATGCTCTGGGTCTCTGTAAAGCGCCTAGAGACAATTGACATTGTAACAAACGCTATACAAATAAAACTGAATTGAATTGAATTCCACACGTTTATCATACGTTTAAATGCAATCCATATAAAGCTTGAAAAAAAGTTCAAATTCAAATGGAGGGCACTAATCACTACTACTACCACTACCACTACTACTACATAAATACCAATGTAATTCATGTAGTGTACTTAATTAATTCTCCTTCGTACCATTTATTTGTACTTCACTGTAAAACGATTTATTAAGGGAGGATGTCTACCTGGACTGTCCTCTTTCAAATAATCTGTAAAATATGCATTATTAAGTGGTAGTATTAATGTGCGACCGTGTTCTGTGCATTGCGTGGTGCCAGTGTACGGGCAGCAATCTCAAATACGACCCATATTGTTCATCAGACTCTTCTGAGCTGTGCATGAGCAGAGCATCCTGTTAAAAACAGCCCCTAAGAATATTTTGTTATCAGACGCCTGTTCTGAATGTGAAATATCACATCTGTATTAATTGGATCTCCAGTGCAGCCGTCTCTGCTCATGCCTCATACATGACAGAGGTTCATACCCTGCACAACGTCAAACCGGGCAGCTGCTGCTGTTGCTGTGGTGATAGCAAACCACCCCCCACCCCAGCCTTTAGGACCACATGCTGATGTTCCTGCTGCTGGCCGTCGCTCAAGCTCTTCTCTCCCATTAAAACACACCAAGACAGGAAACGCCTGGGCCTTTGCTCACAACACTGACTCCTGATCAGATTTCCAATTCACTCATTTCTTCAGCAGAAGGAATGAGTGAATTTGAAATCTCAAATGTCCTCAAACCTCAAATGTCCACCCAGCATGAGTTATTCACAGTGACATTCGGGGGCCAAGTCTGGTGAAGATCAGCAGTACCACTGCAGGGTTATTAACTTACATTAGTAGTCGCTGGTAATGATGATAGCCTTCCATTTTGTGCAAAAATGCACAAGTATTGTGTAGTTATACTATTCTGCAAAGATTAGATTTAGTTTTGTGCTTTTGACCACATTTTGAACCTTCCAAACTTTAAGTGACTGTTCATAGTGGTTTCAAGTGGTACGAATGACAGTTAATCAAAAGTAGAGGTATAAAGAGGGGTTGTATTTATTTGAATAAGGTCCAGGCACTGGCTGGACTGCAGTTCTTGGATTCAACAGCTGAATTAATCCCTAAACCTACAAATAATACGGCATCTCGAGTGGAACCCCAGTTGATCTGGAGAGAACCACCTTCCAGGCCACATGTAGTTCAAAGACACTCGCCTGATGTTCATCTGCTCTTTGAAAAAAACGTAAAAATAGCACTTGAACCGCTCTGCAGTATTTTTTATTACTGTCAGCGCCTCTCCTGCTTCTTTTTCAACAGATGAAAAATTTGGGCATCGCAAACGAGCATCTTTTACCACTGACTGGAGGGACAGCCAACTCAAACTTCAACCTAGCCACAAGCTAAGGTTTAGTGCATTTACTGCACATGGTGAGTAAAAATGTGTCTCATTTCTCTCGCAGGAGGGATATATTGTTTAATGTGAATTCAAAACAGAGGCTTTTTGTGTGCTGCATCATTTCGTCCTATTAGAGCAACTTCAGGCATCAGGTGACAAACGGATCCCCAGGATAGAAAACAGAGGTGTCAAATGGTTGAGAAGTGGTGCAAATTTAAAGCAATTAAATGAAGATTGTAAGTAGGGACATGTCTTGGCTCTATTTTATTTTTCCTCAAACATATGACCTCAGCACAAATAGATACATGAGACTGTTGGAACCGGAGCTGATGGGATGGGGAGCTTGGAGATGGAACAGAGGAGCATTTTGGTTTTACGGCAACATCAGCCTCCTGACTCGAGTTAAATTCAAGATACTGACATCACCCCATGTAACATAATATTTCTTGTGCGGTCTGTTGATTAAACAATGATCCTGGGACAACTTTTACTTTTTCCCTGAGAATTACTTCAGGGTCCTTTAAGGATATCTTGGTGCCTTTAGGGGTAGATGTAAGTGAACTAGAAAATTGATCACTCAAAATCCATGTTGGAAAACAAATCCTTGTTTTTGTCTTTAACCAAGGATTACAGTCAACAACACGGATTTTATTCACAGGAATGTTTTGCCAGTGTTTCAAATTAACAGCTTTTTCAAGGAGTTAATCGTAAAAAGTATGCAAAATGTCCACGACACAGTATCCTTGTGTTATGCTTTGTCAAGTATATATTATGTCAATCATAGAAAAATACCCCACGTTAGTAGTGTTACCAAACATAAAAACACAAAGGATGACGGCTGCAGAGTGTGACGGCTCTCGCAGTCATAAGGGTTACTTGAGATTCACTTTTTTGCTCCAAACTGCCTCTTTTAAGAAAACGCACAAAGATGCTGTTGTCTTTGTTGTTTGTTTTTTCTTTCATTGGGACTTTGCAAATAACATTCACATTATAATTTCATTCTCTAAATACTAGAAGTTAAGTGCTTTGGGGTTGGGGGGCTTTAAGGTCATCACAAAATAACTTTAAGTTGATAATGTTTAACATTTCATATGTCATGTTGAACTTCTGACAGGAAACACTGAAAGTGAATGGTTTTTAAGCCAAAATTAAACTCTCTTCACATAAAAATGATGAATAAAAGTAAGTCTTTAAGAACGACAGAAGTCGTCGATATCAATATGTATCAAAATATAAATCAAATCACAGATCTCTTTCTTCTTTCATTGGCTTTTCCTTTCAGGAGTCCCTTTACTTTCACTGCTACTCACCCTGCTCTCCTCCTCACCTCTTTTCCACACTCCACACTCCTCTGCAGCAGCTGAGTCCAAGTATTTAAGTATCTGCACCTCTTCACCTCTAGTCCTTTCATCCTCAACACACACACACACACACACACACACACACACACACACACACGTAGTTTTGGCCCTCACTCTCCTTCTCTTTAGCCCATATCCTCAACTCTCCAGATTTTCTCCCACCTGTTCCCCACTGAAGATCAAAATGTCATCAGCAGACATTTTAGTCCATGGAGATGTTTTATAATAGATTTTGCTTTAAGCCTATTCAGTAGTTTCTATTGAATCCTTGCTTTTATTTCACTCAGCTCATGTCCATGTCCTTAACATGACTGGATGAAACCTCTCTATTCTATCAGCTTGCATTAAATCCACACCTGAAACAACCTTCACACACATTGTTTATGAAAAAAAAAACAAATATAATACAACAATATAAAAATAATAATAATTCCTTAGTCAAAAGGTAAATGGTCCACTCTTACAGCACCTTTTAATCTTGCATAGGCTTCACAAACCACACGGCCATTCATACAGGACTTCATGTGACATATAACCACCAGTTTCTCAACTGAAAGATGATAACTCACCCACTTTTTGGTTCTCATCTGATTAAGCATGACTGTCCCACGTCATCACATCAGTGTGAAAGAGTTTCATTTGATGGAACAGGATTTTCACTGATGTGCAAAATACAGCTTTCAGATGTGTGCATCTTCATTCACACTGCCAATAAATCAAGACAGTTCACTTTAAAGGTGGGTCACAAATCTGACTGATCTGATTTCTGCTGGTTCCATCATGGAGCTCAGCGAGAGAGTACGATATGATGAGATAATGTCTGCGGATTGTGAATTTTACCCATTACCCTAAAAGCAGGCTGGAGAAAGCATTGAAGCATCATGTTGTATGTTGTCTGAGGACAAACATACAGCTCCCACCAGAGACTGGTTTAAAAAGTTCTGTCACTTACGCAGGCAGCACTCTGGACCAAATGTTAACAATCCTGATTGAAATCAGGGGACTTTCCCTTTGAATGTGAAAACCACTGAGCATGCATTTTTTCTGGTGGGAGTTTGTGTGGTCAGTGCTGACCTATTATCCATCCCCTGGAGAAAATCTTAAAAGGGTAGCATGTGGACACTGCAGATATGACATCACTCACATGCACCTGAGATGATATCATTAAATAAGCTGCCAAAGGAGGCCATCTGTGAGCCGTCGAGGACTCACCCCACAAACACACACTGCAGCACCGGCTGCAGAAGCATCCACAGGAATTCAATTTATCGTACCGGCATGTTTAAAAACAAAAACACACCGTTTCACACAGACACAATACCCTAACACACACACACACACACACACTAGTTTTTCCAATGCTTTGTTTTTGTGCAACTGAGTTTGAGATAGTCACTTTCATGACTCATTAATTTTCAAAAGACAATGCTATGCAACACCAAGAGCGAAGAAATCTTGGCAGTCTTCACAGAGCGAACAATGCTCTAAAAAGTATAGTGAAAGCACATGAAAGGAAAAAAAATGCAAATCACAGAAGAAAGACTGTTGCTTGGAGTCAATTTCATCTAAGGTGTTGAGTTACTCCCAACAGCCATGAACTGCAGATAAAAGATAGACCCAAAAGTTTGGCTGGCATGTTTTTTTTTCTATAAGAGGCATTTCAAGCAGGGAGATGACTTTACTGAACAACTCAGACACTCCACACATCCACTGGGTTCTCTAAAGACTGTCCACCTTCATCTCCAACTTTACTGTGAACTGGAATACAATAATACAAAAATGATTCTGCTGTACTAACGAAGACATGACACAAGGGATTGAGACAATAAACTAATTAGGAATACATGTAGTGGAAATAACAAAACAACTGAGATGACCCCAAAAAATTTCTCATTGACCTTCTTTTGTCAGCCAAAGGAATTGATGCTTGCTCTTTATAAGAACACAGGTTTAAAGCAGTAGATTTCTTTCAAATGAGGACATTCAGCTTTTGTGTTGATCGGCTATAATATTAAAATCACTCACAGGTAAAGGTGAGTAACACTGCTCATCTGGTTACAATGTCTTGCTGGGACAACTTGAATAATGGCATTCACATGGGCGTTACAGGTTGGTCCACGCAAGAGACCGACATCAAAAAATAAAATAAAATAAAATAAAATAAATATAAATAAATATAGAACTCTGCCTGCACTAAGATGCATGCGGGACTGGAGCAGCTGCCACAACAGAATTAATGAGCAGGGAATAGGAGGCAAGCAGGAGAGGGACTATACACTCTGGAAATAACATTACAGAGCTATAAAGCAAATGGTTTTGACTTCTTTCAAATACCATATTTTTGAATTTTCAAAAAAGTTCAAAAACATCTTAGGTAGTTGCAAAACCTAACGTTACTTTAAGCTGCTAGGTGTACACAGTGAAAAAGTTGAAACTAATCTGAATCTACAGACAGCTGCACTCATCCTAAAATGTCCTTATCAGAGACTCTTTAAAGTGACAAGTCCAAATAAGAGAGAGACAGCTTCTCAATCTTTGAAGAATTTGACCAGTCCCAATACAGCTATCATCAGTAGAGTGAACTGAAATGCTGACTGTGGGCCAGAAATTGCTATTGCTCCTGTGACTACATGGAGCATATCCATGCAGCCTGATCCAACACCTGATGGATAGGGGAGGGTAGGCTGTAATAGAATAAGTCCAAATACGGCTGATTCATGCTCACATCGCCACAGCTGTAACTGCGGATGACACTTGTTTTCTTTGATACCAGTTCCGGAGCTGCGATTTCCAGCTGAAAAGAAACTTGCAGCCGGTTCCCATCAGCCCCACATGTAGCAGCTCAGCTCACACAGCTTTGCAAAAATCACTGATGCCATGCTGGGAATGTTTAAACCCAAGAACAACATCTTGCCTTTTAACACCTCCTCTGGGTCATAGGTGCCTCCAGTGTTTAAAATGTTGACGATATGGCTGATGATGGAACTTCACAGCAGTTTCCTATGCTGACAAAAACAGAGCAGGTATACAATTTGCCCACATGAAAGTACATATAGCAACGGAAACGCATGGTGAAAGCGCTGATGCTGGATGTTGGCAGCACAGAAAAAGCATCATTATTAAGATCATGCTTTCACATCACCTACTTTTTCCCTCTCCTCTTATCAACTGATGTCATTTATATACATCTCCCTCCGAACCCTCCTTCCTCTATTTGTTCTCTTTACCATCATCTCTATGCTTCTCTCTCCTCCACCTCCTCTTCTAAACATAATTCTTCAGTCACTTAATTGCCTCCTCTGCGGCAGTTTTCATTTTCTTTCCTCTCCTTTTCTGTGCCATCACATTTTTCTTCCTCTCATTTCAGATCCGGTTTTTTTTTCTTTACACTCCCTCTTCAATTCCTCCTCCTCAGTCTGACTCGGTTGGGGGGGGGGGGGGGGGGGGGGGGGGGGGGGGGGGGGGGTGTCGTTTAAACACCTATGTGGCTCATGCCAAAGTGACACTGCTCACCAGCCCCATCTAGGCAGCAGGTTGCTATAGCAACCACAGGCACGCACACACTCACGGTGCAGACAGGTAGATGGAGGACACCCACTGCCCCTCATCTCCATGACATTTGTGTGTCTGAACGCTGCTCCTCTTTCAGACACGCACGACATGCCACCTCTCAGGCAGAATCTGGACATGTTCATTTCTTGTCTGAATGGTCACAAAAGCAGCCTGCAGTCGGTCTAAGAGTCCAACGTATACGAATCACGCTCAGAACTGCACAGCTGTGAACTGCGTGAAGCAACTACACTATGACGGGCACTCACGAAAAGATGTTTGTGCTTTTACATGGTGAAAGCAAAAGATTTTAGCAGACAGAGCAACTCTAGCAGGCCCCCTCAGTAATGCTTCAGTACAGTTTGCCTGTGCAAAGGAAGACAACATGCCTAAGTACCGTAATACTGATCAAGTTTACAGTTTTTGCTGCAGAGCCTCTGCTCATCATCACATTCACACTGTTCATCCTTTATCTCCTTAATCAACTATCATCAAAGTTTATCATCTACTGTAACGTGTGAATTATTAATCCACCATGCGGCACCACCGGTTTAACACCTGCTACATATAACATAACAATAGAATCAATGAAAGTAAATCACACCAAAGGAAGAGCAAGGTAACTGTGCCAGCAATGTTTTTGGTGAACACTAATTTAGGATGCCGGTGCTTTGTCGTTATGATTAGTTGTCGCAACTCAGAAGAATTAATAGAGACGACTAATAGCTCTCCAAATAAAAGTAAAGTTCATTTAATTCACAGAATTTAAAAAACTGATACGGCCTGGTGTTCGGCACCCTACCAAAATAAAGAGAGAGATGAGAGTCCCGACAACCTTCACACATCAAGAAGGAAAAACTGGAACATTTTATTTTTTCTGGTGGGCTAGTCATTCCAATGGAAGATAAAAAAAAAAATACAGACAGGAAGATGGGAACAGACACAGTTTCTCAGATTGATTTGCAGTGATTTCCATCTTGTTGCCATGAGCACCAGCAGCAGGCTGGACAGGACAGCCAACAGCCTTCCTTCCCTTCCTCCATGTTTTTCACCATCCCTGTGTCACCCAATCACCATCTGCCATCTATCTTCACCCTCTATCTTATATTCTTCCTTTTGCCAACTGTTCCTCGATTGCCCATCATTGCTTCTTTGAGTCTAGTTCAACTCATTCTTACTCACCCTGTCCTATCCATTTAAGACAGAAAGCTCCGCTCTGTTTTACCTCCCGCAGTGCATCTTTGCAAACGTCTACAAATGTAATGTAAAAGGATGACAATGAGCAGACAAGGTAGTTCAATAATTCAGAACCTATCAGAGCCATCTTACTATCCAAAAGTAAAAAAAGGATAAAATCCTACCAAAGTTCTACCCTCTACAGGAAAGTCTATAATTTTCGACACCATCTGCAATATTTAAGTACATCAGATACTTTCAAAGGTTTGTTCAAATGTTTAAATACCAGAACTGATCAAATATTGATATGTTCAACAGAAATTCAGCTGCAGAGTGGTTGTTCCTGTTCAAACCATCAAAAAACACAACCAAAATATAAAGACGATCCCTGATCTTAGATTAGTGAACATTACATACAGTTTCTCCAACAACTGCACAGGTTATGTTAAACATCAGAAGAAAAAAAAAATCTAGTCTTTTGTACCTAAATAATAATAATAATAATTTGTACAAGGAGTCTCTTTGCAGTGCTACTAAAAATATGATCTCTGACTTTATTTCAACCACAGGAAGCTTTTGAGGTGCAATGGGAAAACTTTTACCCTCAAAAATGACCCAGATGGAGAATAGCACTAATGAGATTACCCACAATTTTCAGGGTGAGCCTTGCAACAAGGGCTGGGCGGTAAACCGGTATGATATAGTAAATTTATCTTTTCAAAGTAGATATGTAACTGGGAGTATATCAAATATCTGTGCTTAAAGTTGCTTTTTGCACTCCTCTCATCTCCCGAGTCTACAGAAAAGTTGCAGCGGAGCTTTCTCTGCTCATAATATCTGCCTAACCTCAACCGTCTGTCTGCACCTACACCAAGACCTCTTCCTCACATATATGATGGCGTTTTAGGGCCATCTGAAGAAATAAAATTGGACTGGCACTTCACATCCACACAAATATGAAGGGCGAAACAGTTTGCAATATTGTTGCATCATTCGCAGCCGTCTCTCTCCAGCATCCAGATGCTGATGAGAATATTGCGATCTTTTTTTTTTTTCTTGGGGGGGGGGGGGGGGGGGGGGGGGGGGGGTGGGGGGGGGGGGGGGGGGGGGGGTCTATGTGTTGTGATTTGAAAACTTCCTCTTTGAAATTTGTGTTTGTAAAAAAAGAAAAAGGTTTGAAAATTGTGAATTCATGAAATGATTCATGAAATGATCTTCCTGGCTTACTTTTCAACACCAAACATTTGATTGGTTACAACATTACAGTCAAAGTCTGCAGTTCCACCACATGTAGAGAACATACAGAGAATAGAAACCGCATTAATCTCTAAACACAAAACGCTAAAGGGTATAATCTAGCTTTAAAAAGATAAGCACATGCAAAAGTAAACTAAGATAAAGTCAAGTAAAAAGAAAAAAATGATGCCACTGGGATCAGCTGAGAAGACAGAGCCACAAGTGAGCTGCAGTGGTCAAGGATGCTTCAAAACAAACGAGGGGAGGGAGTGTCGATCGTGACAAAAAGAGACGTGAATCAAAGCAAAAAAATTGTTTGATGGTTTTTTGTTTTTTTTTTTTCCCAGAAGGTCAATGTTCTGTGTCACAAAAGTACACTCACCGGCCACTTTATCAGGTCCACCTGTCCAACTGCTCATTAACCTAAATTTCTAATCAGCCAATCACATGGCAGCAACTCAGTGCATTTAGGCATGTAGAGACGGTCAGGATGATCTGCCGCAGTTCAAACCAGCATCAGAATGGGGAACAAAGGTGATTTAAGTGACTTTGAACGTGGTTGTTGGTGTCAGACGGGCTGGTCTGAGTGTTTCAGAAACTGCTGATCTACAGGGATTTTCACCACATCCATCTCTAGGTTTACAGAGAATGGTCTGAGAATGGTCTGTGGGTGCAAATGCCTTGTTGAGGTCAGAGGAGAATGGCCAGACTGGTTTGAGCTGATAGAAAGACAACTGTAACTCAAATAACCAGTCGTTACAACTGAGGTCTGCCGAAGAGCATCTCTAAACATACAATATGACAAACCTTGAGCCAGATGGGTTACAGCAGCAGAAGATCACACCAGGTGTCACTGCTGGAAACTGAGGCTACAATTCACACTGACTCACCAAAACTGGACAATAGAAGATTGGAAAAACATTGTCTGGTCTGATTAATCTGGACTTCTGCTGCAACATTCAGATGGTCAGAATCTGGCGTCAACAACATGAAAGCATGGATCCATCCTGCCTTGTATCAACGGTTCAGGCTTGTGGTGGTGCTATAATGGCAAAAGGGGGTCCAACCCGGTACTAGCAAGGTGGACCTAATAAAGTGGCCAGTGATTGTACAACAAACTCAACATTAAGAGATTGAGTTAATATAACTGATGCTTTACTGTGTGTGCTGCTTGTAACCAGCCCTGCAGCCCCTCACTGCTCCAGCAATGACTTCATTTGTCAATCATACCTTGTGTCTTAGACTTCACTGGATATGTTTTTCTTTTTTTTTTTTCTTTAAACTTACTTGAATCTCTGGCGCATTCAAGTTAGGACCATTTTCCATTGTAAAATGCCTTATTATGCCATATTTCAGGGGGCACTGTTGGTGTAAAGAACAGCTAGTCTTTATCCCAAGCAGGTTTTTTTTTTTATTATAACAGGGCAGAGCAAGTGTTGCTATGTACATGTGATTTTTTTTTCCATGACGTGATAGTAAATGCAACTTAAGCACTCTGTGTATACTTAAACAATGTGTGTATCCTAACATACTTAATACATTTTATATCCTCAAAGGTATTAAAAGACATCAGTCTGGATCAATGAAACATTTATTGTGGCTACGTTGTTTTTGATGCTGGAGAAGACAAGCGAAAGAGGAAGTCTGGGACTGTAAAATATGGCTCAGCAAACCTCTAATTGTTCCAACAGTTACTCAGAGAAGCCAATAATTCACCACACTGCTCCAGGTGTAAGGGCCGATGCACCTCTCTCCCTCTCACACGTACAGAGTCGATTGCAGAGCGGCTGCAACCAAGAGCCCCGGGATTATCCTGACACTGACTGATTGTTTCCGTGGCTACTGTTGTCACTGTGACAGTGAGTCGCCCTGGCAGGAAGTTGGCCTACATCTACTGTAACACACACACACACAGACACACACACACACTTAACCAGAAAAAAAAAAAAAAAAATCAAAATTAAAACCTTCTGAAGAAGCTCCCCAGGACAAAGAACCCTGAATTCACGATAAACAGGAATTACGCTTATCAAACCAAAATGCCAATCAAAGCTTCCCACTTCCTTTTAATCAATTCAGGAAGGGACCTCCATTTATTGGTGTCAGGCTAGTGATCGGGAAGACAGCTTCCTTTAATCATTTGTCAATAATGGAAATGTACAAAAAAGATCAATAGAGAGTGTGGAAATAGTTTCAGGACAACAGCAGAGAATCCTGAAACCAACGCTGCAGAAATGTTCTTAGGGACATTGGCAGTTTTTTTTTCTTCCCCTCATTTGCACAGTTTGTATTTTATTTTCTCAACTACTCTTCTTGCACATAATGACTTACTGACACAATTAATGTGTATGTGGCTTTTTGTAAAAATGTTTTGCTGATGCTCGAGCTGAAATTTAACCACTTTTAACCTTTAAGATAAAACTTTGGTATTAGCTAGTCATGGTCAAACAGATCTATGTGCTATTCTTCATGAGAGGTGTTGAAATATTTTTAAGCTTCAATTAACATAAAAATAAGATTAATGTCAATCATGTCAATTATTCTCCAAATCTACTCAACTTGGACAGAGTATCATGTCTTCCCCACTGCATTTATATCTTTAAATCATGGCGTAAAGGTGCTTTTTGTTTTTTGCTAAATAAAAACATTTTTAGGGCACACTATTGCAACATCATGGAAGTCTGCACATGTTCGGTGTTCAAAGAAGCCACAGTGTTCAAAAGTGTTAAAACAAACAGATGGCTTCTCTTGTCTCCGTCTTACCTCGGCTGTTGGTTGCCAGATCAGCAACCTTTTGAAAGGCATCCAGGAAAGCGGCTACCGCGACAACCGTCGCCCTGGGAGATGCAGAGGAAGCATTAGTTACAAAACTATTGTCAAAAATAAAATTAAATAATAAAAAGTAAAACAATTACCTGCTATTTTTAAGTTCAAATGCTGGTAAATATCAAACACCATTCCTGCCCATATTTCTGAGGAAATCTGACGTCATTTATTGAATTTTTATTTATATGAAGATGCTAATTTATCTTGATTCAGCTCTGAGTTTTAATAGCTGCACGAGACATTTTGCAAGAAAGTTTCAAGAGTCTGTTGGTTAATTTTAAACGCCAAACTACATTGAACTCAGAAGGCGGTCAGATCGAGGATGATGTTCTGGCAGCACGGTCTACAGTTTGCAGCTATTAGAAATAAATGCCCCAAAAAACACACAGCAACAAACGTTCTCTGCAGCATGAGGAAGAGGACGAGGCATGTTTGTCATCAGCTCTGACTTCTACCGACTTCTGTCTCAGTGCAGAATCTCCATCTCGCCGATAATGACTTTATGGTGGCATCATTAATCTTTGCCAGGCACGGAAGGTTAATTAAGTTGTGCATGTGTGTGCAAGTATACGTGTGTGTCAGTAGTGTTACTGCAGGGGCAGGCGTCGCTGGATGGTTAATGGCGTGTAGGTGACAGAAAAAATGTACATGAGGTGGCATTTCCTAGGACAGTGAAGCATATGTTTTTTTTTTTTCGCCGTCTGTGTGCAACTGCTTGCTGGCATCCTTCTGTGTGTCTGTAAGAGTGTGAGTGAAGGCTGTGAATCAGAGTGCAACAGAACAGGAAGTGAGCCTGACATTTAAAAACACTCAATGGAGGAGATTTTCATGAGCTCAGGTTATACACACTTCCAACATGAAGTCATCTGTGCACAACCTGCACACCCCTGAAAGCCCAATGAGATAAAAATGAATAAATAAAAATATATACAGTAAAAGAATTAATACATTTAACTATAATCCCAACATCATCAACAACACCTCTGTACTTTGCATTAAATGACTTTTAGATAACAGCTGTTTACTGTTATTTATGGGCAGCAACCTCACAATCACTCAACATCTTAAGAGTTTTCTTGGCATTTACGCAACATCTAAATGTCTCAATCTGATTATACCATCTGTTGGCACGGTTGTGCATGCACGTCAACCTAAACTGTGATTGAAGTCATCATCATTATGAAACCGAATGGTGTAATCGTTTGTTTTGTTGTTGGGTTTTTTGTTTTTTTTTTTATCTCAAGTATTTTGATTTCATAATTACTGAATGCAAAATTTGTAATGGAAAATAAAAGTTGAGTTCAGCACATTATACAGGATAAATGTGTGTGTGTGTGTGTGTGTGTGTGTGTGTGTTACCTAAGTTGTGACTGTAGTTTGCCTGCTTTGCTGATGAAGTCGTCCCAGACGGGATAACTGCCCTGAAGAAAAAAAGAAAAGAAAATACAAAGATTGGAATTCATATCTAAGCAGCGTTTTTCCTTTCAGAAACACTCAGACATAACATGAAAAATAAATAAACAAAAATAAAAAAAATATTCGGTTAACTGCAAATTTATCAAATTTTCAGTTCAGTTATAGGAAAAAGCACCATTTCCTTCTCATTGTTTCCTACTGGACCTGTCCAGGGTGTACCCCTCCCTTTCACCTGAAGACTCCAGCAGAACCCCATGACCCAACAGAGGATTAAGCAGGTATGGATGTTTCCTACTGCACACAAATCTTTCCCTCATCAAAGCAGCAAGCAGTTTGAGCTTCACTATTCTTTGATAGAAACTGATGTTACTTATGATAAAGTACATTAAAGTACAAAAACAGCCGAACATTTGCCTCTCGGGAAAAGTTGCTCCTGACATCAGACTTGGAAAAAGACGGCGAAGAAACAGACAGAGTGGCAACAGATTAATATAGCCAAACCATACAGCCCACCCACAACAACCTGTCCAGGAGGTTGTACAGAGCACGTGCCCCACATGACCGAGGTGCTGCTGCATGTGTGTTAGAAGCTGCATGGAAGGAAAACGTTGACACTGCAGCCAAACGTGCAGACAAGAAACTAGGATGCCCTTATAATGTCAACGGGAGTCTGATGATGCTTTCGGACTGGGTGGGGCTGGTTTTTTTTTTTTTCTTCTCATGCTGCAGCACAAGCAACGGGTCTCACAAGCAAAGTTTTTTTTTTCTTTGGCTTGGATTGAATCATCTTAGAAAGTATAAAACTTCTGTCCGTCACACAAGAGTGATATTACATGTCGCTTAAATGTCAAATTGTCATCATGAGAACCACCCCAGCACCTATTTTTCATTTTGTCTCCAAAGCACCAACTGCTCTTTAACCTTTTCTAATAAAAATCATGTGCCCAGTTTCCTGTAAAATGCAACAGTTAAGCCCTTCGTCACCCTTTCTGCCAACTGGGGGGGGGGGCTTTCCCAACCGCTCATTTCTGCAGTTGTTGTTTCATGCATAATCACGTGACCAGTGCTGCAATCAAGCTGGTAGAGGCAGAGCTGCCATTGCATTGATAAAGTGATTGAGCTCGATGGTAAAGAACGCAGCAAAAACCAATGTGCTCTGAAAAAAAAAAGTCTTCATTCAAGACAGCTCCAATCAAAAATGATGCAAGAAGTAAAATAGGAAGTTAAAGGTCCCATATCATGCCATTTTGATTCATATTGATGAAGCACAATAATAGAATTATTTGTGGGATCACGAAGCCTTAATCCTCCATTTATCTGCGTGACTTCTCTGCACTCTGCTCTTATTGGTTAATCTAAACCCATCAGACACTTACTCCCAGTCACTTTCCATGGTGACGGATGCAACTGGAGGATGTTTCTTTTTAGACTTAGTTGCATTAAAGAGGAGCAGGGGAAAGATACAAGGATAATGTTGATCTGAACTTGGATTTAAGAGTGACAAGAAAAAATGAAATTTGTATAAATAAAAAAAAAAAAAAAAAAAAGGAAAATCTGGCAGCTGATATTGGTGTGGAGTTTATTTTAATGGTGACAATAAAGGGAACAGAGGGGACTGAAAATTGATGTCATGGTGGCTGTGCTACTGTTAGAGAGGTAACTGTCCATCTTTTCTACAGGATGGCTGTAGCTCAGTTGGTTGAGCGGGTCGTCCAGTCACTGGAAGGTTGGCGGTCTGATCCCGGCTCCAACTGTCCACATGCCAAAGTGTCCTTGGGCAAGACACTGAACCCTAACTTGCTCCCAGTGGGTCTGGCAGCACCTTGCATGGTAGCAGCCGCCCACTGGTGTATGAATGTGTGTGAATGGGTGAATGAGAGGCCATTGTAAACCGCTTTGAGGGCACCTTGATGGTGCGGATAAAACTGTATATAAGTGCATTTACCATTTACATATCTTTTCACATATTACACATATCTAAGGTTTTTTGATGTGTTGGTACTTGGACAAAACATGAGCAAAACTCTGTCCATCCTTGGCTCAGTTAGCCTATCCGCCTATGTTGTTTTTCCTCTAGTTGGTACCTGATGTGACCGATCTACTTTTAGACTGTACGTACTTTGGTGCAACACACACACTTGGAGGATTTGATCACCAGTTTGGTTGTATATTTTCCTTTTTTTTTTATTATTTCTTTTTTCAGCACTAGAGAGAGATGTAGGACTATAGCCTCTGCACATGGGCCACATGCCCCAACCACTGCGTCACAGGGCGGCCCGGTTTGGTTGTATCTTTTCAATGTTCCTGCAAATTTTCCAGGCATCACCTACTCCAATTTAATTGGTCATTTTGAATGTGCCGTAGGTATCCATTCATGGACAGGAGAGATGAACGGGCATCGTCATAGCGTGTCCTTGGACCCAGAATGGTGAGGAAGGACAGTCACGGTGCCCAGTTCCTTTCTCAGCCTACACACAGCATGCGAATGCAGTATTGTGGATTTGAAGAATGTGATAAAAGCTTTCTCTCCTCCACTGCACTCAGTGGGCATCGCCCCTTTTCTCAGTGTCACCATTAGCACAGTTCCCTTTCTAGCAGTGCAGCTGATCTGGGTTTTTCCTTTTTTTTCCCAGCCTCTTGTATTTCAGAGTGATGCCCAGCATCATCACCTGGCAACTTGGTTGCTATGGCAGCACTGGCGCTGCAGAGGGGCTTCGCAGAGTGAAAGATCTGTGGCGACGGGAGGGTCTCATGTGAGTCTCTCACCCAAACACACCTTCTGTTTCTGTGTGATCCCTTCTTTGTTTCTCTCACTCTCCATTTCAATATTTCGCTTTTATATATCCCCTCCCCCACCCCCCAACCTTCATCTATCCTTCTCTCTTCTCACACATACGCACACACTTTCTCCATTTTTCAAATGCATTGACATTTCTTATATATAGCTGCATCTCATGACTTCCTATCTCCGTCTTTTCCTCTGTCACAAACGGAGGTGGGGGCAGGTTTGCTTCATCCATCAGTCACTCAGGACATAAACTGTCACCGTGGCAACAACTGGAGGCAGCAGCAGCCTGCTGGTCCTTCAGGAGTCCACTGATGTGTTTGCTGGGCTCTGTGAGCAACTGCCCAGAGTCCAAACCACCACATTTCTGTCTGTTGCTTTCTTTTTTTAAAATATCTATAATCACATATCTATATTTTTTTTCTCCTTCCCTGCTCCACTAAAAACAAAATCAATCACAATAAAAGTAAATGCAGCAGTTGAGACTTGTTTTAAGCCAGAAGGACTTGGGTTTTCTCTCCAAAGATCCACATTTGGCCTTAGACCTGGGGACATTGTGGCTATATCAAGACCTTGATGGTGTGTACGTTTGGATTTGTCAGATGAAGGGACAACAGAGATGATTTAGTAAATGTGGGAGATTAGACCAGATTATTATTATGATGATGATGATGTGTCAGGCCAAATGGGTTCAGAGGAAGAAGACACGGTTGAATCTGTCCTGAAGAGAACAGGTCGAAGTTGGGTTAGTTTCTTTCACAAAAGCTGGATAAGATGCTCTACATTAGTTATTAATGATCAAATGTGATTGTAAAACAATTTTTTTTTCAGACTAGTGTTTCACTGCTGCACCCAGTTAATGGCACTTCACCAAAATAAAAATACAGTTGCCTCTTTATCTGTGTCTCATTTTACAGAGTTACTGCTACATAAGGTTAATGTACAAGTGAGAACATGTAAATAACATTTTGAAGTTGTTTGGACGTTTATTTTGTCACTTAAAGTTACTGGCAAATAAATCAATCACTAAAATAGTAGGTGTATCCCTTTAACAAAACAAATACAAAAGGGGCATTTTCCAAAATTGCTAAACTACTCACTCAAACGAGGAATTACAGCTCTTTAACGTGCTAAACCCTTAATTACCAAGTGAAGTTTAAAAATAAAAACACAATTATAAAATAATAAGCAGTTCATCTATAGAGCAAACCCATTTAAAACTCGAGTAAGAAAATTATAAAAGTAGGGATGCACGATAACCGTTTTTTTTTTTTTTAAAACGATACCAATAATCGATAACTTTCAGCTCCTAAGGGCTGATACCGATAACACACACATATACCCAAGATCATTACATCAATACTATGAACAAAACCAAAAACAGTTTTGACTCTCTAAATGAAGCTATCATAAAGCTATCAAACAAACCTATTTGATATCCCACATCAACTTAAATAAGGTGCATTACTTACTGATATAAAAACTTAAGGCTCCTTGAACTGATGGAAATACATTTATCAGAATTACAGACTGAAAAAGTGCATTCCAGAAGTTTACAAAAAAACAAATTTACATAGAAAATTAATCCACTGACACAAGTTAGATTCAAACATTTCTACCTTCTACCCATTTCAGCTTTGCCTGTGGGTCATCTTTGGCAAATTTCTTGGATTTTTCAAAAGCCTCGCAAATGTGTGTAAGTCCTGGTGAATTCTTTAGTGCTGACTTGCTCACGTTAGCGCACATTAGCGTGATTTCAAAATTTTAAAAAGCGATGGTTTTGTTTCAGATGGCTGATCAGATTTGATGTATTAAAGCTTGTGCTATTTTTCCCACTTTGTGAAATTCGCTTGGAGCATTCGTCACAAATAACCAGCGAACTATCTTCTTTGGAAGCTTTAACAAAAGTTCCATACAATCACCACCACGTTGTTTGTTTTCATCAGCACGCTGTGCCGAATGCTGCATTCAAGGTGTAACACAAATTCCCACGTTCCCTCTTTGCTAGTCGTTCTTTCAGCCTTTTCTATTTTTTATGTGCAACATGTGGGAAAATACTGCAAATATCAATTTAAGTCAGCAACTACCAAAGTTATGACCAAGTTTATTTGTTTTCTGTTTTGTCAACTCTGCCGTGTTGACAAAAATATATATGTTATCAGAGCTATTCGTCATGGTATCGGACTTATCGGAATGACGTCATAATTTCCCGTAATCGGCCCGATAGTTATTGTGCACCCCTAGATAAAAGGGCTACCTGCTGTGTTTGACAGAATATAACTTTTAACCAGAAAACAACCGGGGATTTCTCCTAAACTCCTAAAACTCAAAGTGACAGACAACAGAAACATCAGAGCTACAAGGAAAAAAAAAAAACAGCAGTGAACAGCTTCACAAAGGCCAGTGAGTGAGTGCCAACAAAACCCAATAAAACAAACTGACAATGATAGTGTTGTAACACCTGTTTAAGCTGGTGCCCACAGGTTATTTGACGACGCTGTCTTGATCGATGATTATTAGATGATGCTGTAAACTCCACCTGCCACCTGGTTTGTTTTTTTTTAACTGATAAAATGCATCAAAATGCTGGTTTAATTGAAACTTTTAGTCTCATTCAGGTTCTGGCTGCAAAAACCGAGTCCAAGTACTCTCACCAACCCCCACATATAATGACAGCTGTCGTTTCCTGCAAACAAGTCCTGACAAGCTGAGTGAACACACCAGCAGGCCGGCACTGAGCAGAGGACCAGCTGGTGAAGAGAGTGGGACATTTAGCAACTAAAGAAACAAATTGATCTCAGCTGTCAGCAGGGGCCAAACCAAAGCTATAAAGACAGCAAATGATGACTAGGTGGAATAAAAGGAAAATAAAATAAATGAGAAACTAATCCAGCACCACGTTCATGCTGCTATGTCTCTGCTAAATTTAGCACCACACTTGGTGCCTATAATTAGTAATGTCTTTATTTGACTTGGACATTAAGGTCATTAACGTTACGATAGACATTAACACACTGGTCCAGAGCTGCAGCTGCAGCAGCAACCCTTCGTTATTGCGTCTATTCAACTGAGGAAAAAGAAGTCTGAAGGCAAACGTGAAGCTCAGTCTAAAGCAGCTCACAGCATAAGAGGATGAAGCGGTTTCTCCTCCAGGGGAAAACATGCAGATCGGTTCCACTTAAATGGATCAACAGTAAAGCGTCTGCTTCAATTTCAGCAGCACAATCACATGTACATGATTAACTGCACACCGCCAGACACATTTGTATAAAACATAAACCTACTGAGATATACATCACACCGAGCCCATGTCTGTGCAGCCTGCAGAGCGGAGATGTATATTTCTAAGAGAGAAAATGAACAAAGCAGAAACAGGACATGCTAGACAGCTCATGCACTGGATTTAATCCAGATGAGGGCAGAGGGTCAGTCTCAGAGGACTGCAGTTACATGATGCTCTCGTCAGTGAAGAAACAGATGGACTGCAGCGCAAGAACCTTATATCTAAAGGGCTTTTTGCAGCCACTTAGGTCTGTAATTACGTCTACAGTTATGGCTTCAGAAAAATATTAATAGGCACAAATCTGAGGTAATATATTAAAGCTTCTCTGTAGGGCCAATAGCCCAATTTATTATTTTAATGCTCACAGTGCTTTTAATATTTAATTTTTCATCATTCAGAGCCCCAGCATACTTCTTTAAATTTCTTGCACAACCCAACAAATACAAGAATTCAATTTAGAGTAAAGTCTGTTTGTACCCTTATAATTGTGACATTGTTAATAGTAAAGATATATGTAATGGTTACAATAAGTCACATTCGGCTCTAAACTGCAGCCTGAAGGAGCTCAGCTGAATTCAGTGCGACATGCGGCCACAGTCACTGGTTTCATTTTTGATGGAACGGCTCTGTGGCCACTTTAGGGACTCTGAGGGGTCACTACGGGTAGTTTTACACCAGAGACTTCGTTTTCTGGCCCGAACTAGGGTTGTATGATATTAATTTAAAAAAAAAAAACCAATAATAATAATAAACAACAATATTGGGGTTTTACAACATGGTTTTATCTGAAGTGGGGCAAGCGGAGGGAGGTCTGCACCTGGCAACAACTGCTGAATTGGCAATGAAGCAATGTTGTTGCATGGCAACGCAGTCCACTGATCATCATGGAGAATATATTCATGCTCCCTTAAAACACTTTATTCAGAATTATGGGAGGAATTTAAGCACAGGGCTAGGTCACCAAATTGGGAGAAAATAATGTGAAATAAATTCATTTAATGAGCTCTGTGTGTCAATAGTATCGTAGCTAAGTTGGTGGTGGGTATCGAGAGCAGTAGGGGTCCATCTCAATGGTAAAAAATATATTACTGACATTTAAAACACGAACCATTTACTTCAACGGACATAGATGTGATGATATTGTGGTTATGATAAGTTTTCCGATATACTGGGAAGCCCTATCCTAAATGAAAGCAGCAGGAAGTCTTCTTCAATTTGCTGTCACTGGCATTTATAAAAGGGTGGTCACAAGTTGACTGGAAAACTTCACTGACGTGTATTTTGTTGATGAAACTTTAAAATACCCAAAGTAGTGCTGTATGTTGAGACAAATTTGCTATTTTAACAGTGACTGAAAGCAGCAGGCTGAAAGGATGGTTCTAGCGCCTGCAAACTGTGATGAGAGACAGAGCTCCAACATTTAGAGGAAACCAGGCAATCTTGAAATCAAATACAAGTAATTATTCTGCATTTGTTTGTATTTCAGTCAAACTGCACCATGGGCCGCCCTAATAGCGCAGTGGTTAGCTAAGTCGGCCCACATACAGCACCTACAGTCCTGCTGCAGCAGTCGCAGGCTCGACTCAAGGCCTGTACGACCCTTTGTTGTGTCTCTTCCCTGTTATCTCTCTGCCCTGTTTCCTGTCTCCCTCTCACTGTCAAATAAAGACCACTAGTGCCAAAAAAAAACAACAAAAAAACAAAACTGCACCATAGTTTATTTGGAAGTGGCCCAAGATACAACTGCTCAAGGGGGCCTTGGCCCCCAGCAGTGTTCAGATGACTGTTATTACACTTCTTCAAATGATCAGGACAACAAGGCAGCGGCACCCGAGCAATCGCTTGAGTAGATGAGTCATTACATCACAGCAGAGGCAACAGTCGTTTAAATCAAAGCTTTGTCAACTGAATATAAATAAATAAAAACACAAACAAGCAAATGAGGGGAAAGGTAAAATGATCAAGACGTCAAACGTGGACACTGAAAATCAAGTGGTTGAACTTGGACTTGAACGGATGCAAGTCCTAGAAACATCAAAGTCTCCGCTGGCACGCAGACTTTTGAGGTGACAGACAAGCAGAGATTTGTAACAAGCGCGTGCAGGAATGGGTGACATAAGTGACTAACATACTGAGGAAGAAAGAAACAGAGACTCCGTAGCAGCAGACTGGGATCTCCTCCACTCTGACACAACAAAACCCTTTCCACCCACACGTTCCTCCCAGAGGAAGGAAACCTGCGTCCGACTGTACGAGCCTCTCAAACGTCAAGGAACTGCACTGAAAGATGATTCAGGTGGCAATTCAACATGAAAATAAGATGTGTATTTATTTTTGTGGCCACAGCTTTCATTTGCACCATCAAGGCATGATGACAGCAGTTATTTGTTATAATTTGCTAACAGACACCAGAGACGTGCTTTAAGAAAAAAAAAAAAAAAGCTAGTAGACTATGCTTATAACTGCAGTTATTGTTGTTGCCTAAAATGGTAAATGCATGTTTTAAACTGTGTTTATAATATAGAGAGAATACAAAACAGCTCAAGAATATGAGATGGATGACATCAAATTGTTATTTTGGTGTCTGGATATTTATGGTTTTCGTCTTCGTTCGTTTTTTTCTTGTTCATCCTCCACTTTGATTTTGCAAACAGCCAGACTGCAAAATGCATTTATCAGCATGTTCCAATGTTTGGCGCACCATGAGAAATAATAATCTAATCTCAATGCGCTAGGGAAGCTACAAACAGGCCTAATACTTGAGAATGCATCATCAGTTCAAGACAATCAATGACTTGGCAAGTCGTTGCCATGGTTATAAAAGAGCACACTAAGCTGATACAGCTGAGGTTGCCATGAGTAAACTCTCAGTAGCATCGCACATGAAATACGCTTGTCTGTTGTTGGCTTAAAACATGAAAATGTGCAGTTTAATAGCTGTTCTTAACATGCTTTTTCCACATTGTACAGCGCAGGTCTGAAATGTAAAGAGGGATGTGCGGTGCAGGTTGGTGTAGGTGCATTTAGTTTGACCTAAAAAGGCGCTTGGCTCCCACATAGCCCTGCGGTGGACCGGGTTTACCCCTGCCTGTCACCCAACAGGAGGTGGGATCTCACTGCAACTGCCAACCCCTGGTCTTAGCGTCTATTAACGTTCTGGATCCTGTTACGTGGCATTTGAGGCAGCCCTAAATGTAAGCCAAGTCCAGACATGATATTAAAAAGAAAACGACCAGACCTGAAAAAAGCAGCAATTTCAAATCACATTTTCCCTAAAATAACAACAAATGACAGCAGATCCACTCGTATCTTTAATACAGGGAAGCAGAATAGAAAACAATTACTGACCATATGTGACAGCCAATATGCTCGTGGATTTGGAAAACAGTTTTTCTGCCTTGTTATTCTTGTCATCACTTCCTCGAGGCATCATGCAGGTTGTGAAACACAGTCGGAGTGTTTGGTCTGTCGTGCGTCTCGGACTCCGTGATCAGCTAATCTGAGACATTTTTACAAACGATACACTGAAGGAAACCCAGTAATATTGAGGCCAGCAGCCCAGCAGCTGGTTCTCCAACTCAGAACAGCAGGAGAGATCAGAATTTAGCTCTAGCTATGGAAGCTGATGCGCGTTAACAGGCTGCCTCAAACAGAAACTGTGTTCCAACTCCTGGAACAGTAAATTCAGTCGCTCAAAGATGGATATCGCTTCAAATTTTTCAATATCAATACCAAAACCGATACTTATACATCAGAGATACTTTTCTCAAAACTAATGTAATAGAATTTCATTATGTGGGAGGTTTAATTAGCAGGGTCTTGGGGCAGACTCTCTTAAATGACACTTTGTATATAATATAATATAATATAGCTACAGTATGTTTTGTTTTAAAGTCTAACTTCTACAACAATATAATCAGAGATACTGTCTCGATTTTTTTTTCCTCGTCCCATAAAAATCCAACAAAAAAAATTAAATTGAAACTTTCTTTTAATAAAAAGCAACATTTTGTCATAAAATTGAGACTTTTGCAAGATTGTTACATTGATTGTAAAAGCAAGGCTTCTACTATAATCACAATCAGGCGTCCAAGAGCTGATTTATGGCAAGAGATGAACTGATGCCCCTCACCCTAAACCTGAACTTTCCCCTGAGCCCAGTCTGTATTTGATGCTTCAAAATGGTCTCTATTAATCAAACTTCTGTTAAGTGCAGCAGGTATTACAGGTGAAAACCTTCACAGTCGCAATCAACCCCGACATGGACGTGTTTGATTTGAATCCTGAAGTGCAGGGTAAAGACGGAGAACAAAACATGCTGCACGTGACAAAACTATCTGTGTCTACTCAGCTGAAGGAGAAATGATTAGACAGAGAAGAAGAGAGCAATGATGGGGAATTCACGGGGACGGAGGTGAGGAAAGAAGAAAAGCAAAGAGGTGACATGAAGGAGGGAGAAGAGGGAATAAAAGGTAAAAAAGAAAAGAAAAGATAGTGGAAAGCAGGAGAATGAGGAACAAATGGAAGGAGAGAAAGAAAGAGGAAGGATAAGAAGATACGGCAGATTTCCGAGATCTTTCAATGAAGCGACAGCGACACCTGTTACAAACCACTTGTCTGTTATTATGTCACCATGGGAACACATCCTTCCCTAACAAGCACTTGAGAGGAAGTGGGATCTTATCAGATAATAACATTGCTTGCACAGACACAACCTTCAGCCCTGAATCACAGTCAGCAACCACCCAGTTCAAGACTCCCACCTGCATCCGACGCTTTCAGAGAGAGGACTTTTGGGATATCGAGGCTTTTTTCTCCACCTGCGATTTCGTGACCTTGAAAAACCCACATCCCTCTTTTTATTCCTACAAATTCCTAAAAGTTGGACTTTGCAGCCAGCCATCATTCAAGACTCATCCAATTCAACAGAGGAAATGCAAGAGCTCTTTTAGGTCTCTCTCCATTCTGCTTCGACTAACCGACCGCGACCGTTTCATGACCCCAGCTCTTTCCAGCGACATCACCCGCCAAAACAGAGTTAAAACACACACACACACACACAGAGAGAGAGAACAAGCAAGTGATTCGAACAACAGAAGACTTTAAAGTGAGTGGATTACAGATCAATGTCGTGCACCCCCTTCTCACGTGCAAATCCTGAATCTTAACCACACACCTCTGACTGAGAACCAGTATAGCCCTTTACTCCAGTCCACTGGCAGGAACTGGCCAGACATCAGAAATGCACCATGTGAAGTTTATTCTTAAGAGTTTACATCACTGACAACTTAGAAGACCAGAAAACGGTCGTCTTCTGTTTCACCATGCTTCCAGGCAGCTCATCGGATCTGCCACCAACATGCCACTGCTGAGCGCCACGTTAACTGGAACATTAATTAGAAGACGGCAACAAGCATGAATCACATTATTATATTTTTGTTAACTTTTTTTTTTTGCTTCAAGTGGAATGTGGAGCAGTAAAGTTGACTGAAGCCTGCAAGCAGCCAATAAAGAGGGATCCAAGCAGAATGTGGGTCAGTTTTGCCCACAGAAGCAGGTGACCTCTGATGTTCACAAGACCTCAATGTCAACCAAAACGGCCTTTTAGTTTCTGTTACTGAAATGTATGTTTGTCATTTATTCTTTGAGATAATGGAAAGGTTCAAACCACAGATTATCAAAGAAGATGGAAGATTTGTCATCAGAATCTAGAGGTCTGCATATTCAGTTTTCACATTACAAGAAGCAGTTTTTTTTTTTTAATCCGCCCATTTTAGAAGCTGGGACTGAGAATTTATGGCATTTTCAGCTAAAAATGTATAGTAGTTTTTAAAATAGCCGTTCATTCATCTTTCATGCATTCACTTTCTGATCCATTGCCTGGTTCTTTCTGCTCCTTTTACTCCTGACAATCGTATCAAGATTAATTTTGAAAGTTTTTTTTCCTTCAGTCCCTTTTTCTATCTCAATCAAGTCTTTAAGAGGTGAGCGGAACAAACAAGTCAGATTCATCTCAATTCACATCATTAAAGCTCATCTCTTTATTAAAAATGACAGCGACCACCTTCCACTTCATTTTTATCCTTCAGTGTCACAGCATCTCTAAATGTGTCTGGTTATTAGTCTTTTTTTTTTTTTTTTTTTACTAAAGATGCACCCTTTTAGATCTCAACCCCCCCCCCCCACCCCCCCCCCCCCCCCCCTCCTGATTAATTAGAAAATTAATGATGTCGCCAGCAAACCTCCATTAAAGCGACAGGCGGAATTACTGCCTCTTTCCTCCGGTTCTGTGCAACAGGCTCTGGAGGATCAGGTGCAGGCGACGTGCCTTTGATATTTCGTTTATCAAACGGGGATTTTAATCACAGATCAGGATGAATAAAGATATTCCTTCACGTTACCTTCATGTCTCCAATCACGGTCTGGAAAAGCCCCCCCAGCGCGCTGCACTCCCTCTCCATCACTGTCTCCATCTTCAGCTGGGTGAACGGGAATTGCAAACAGTCTCAGTCGGAGCTCCTGTAGTCCATAAATGAAGCGGAAGGAAACAAGCCAGTCGCAGACAGGTGGGGTGCGCCTGTTGATGAGAGCGCTCAGGTTCGCGCTGCAGGGTTTCCCCGGCTGATGGAGACCAGAAGGCGGACGGAGGGCGCAGCAGAGCCGGTTAGTTCCCCCTCGGAGCCGGTGAATCCCATGTCTGCTGGAGCAGGAGAGGCATTGCTGGAGCGAGGGGGGGAGGGGGGGGAAGAGGGACGGCGGACAACAGCACGACGCAGCCGGAGAGGCGCAACTTCACACCCTTGAGCTGCGCTTCTGGCACCAGCGAAGGGGACCGGGCACGGGCGCGCGTCCCCTCGCCTGTGAGCGCGCGCGTTGGGATGGCCCCGCCTTCAACACATGAAGGCCTTTTTTTTTTTTGGGGGGGGGGGGGGGGGGCAGGGGTGTTGTCCGTGTAGTCAACGATAAGCTCTGGAAATTAAAAAGGATAATGATGGGCGCATATAATCAAAACCTGAAGTGTGTTTTTTAAAATTCCAACAAACAAAAACTCTGAATATTACATTAAAAAAAAAAGAAAAAAAAATATAGGCCTATATACATACACACAAAACATAAATATAAAACAGAAAAACTCAACAGATCAAATATTTGATAGCAGTGCTCCCACTAAACTCAAAATCTCCCAATTCCAAGGTAGGCTATATTTAAAAAAAAAAAAAAAAAAAAAAAAGTAAACTTAGTACTGATTAAGGATTGTTTTATAATTCAATTTGTCTTTACTGTGTTGATGTCACAATTTATCCTCACTAAACCTACTAAATTAACTCCCAGAACATAAAACAGAAACATGCATCTAGTCCTCTGAATAGACTAATTCAGGCTGAAACCTTTTTACAACACTTAATCTTTAATGTCATGGCCTTTAATCAACTCTGTAATGGCTAACAAGACCCCAACCGAGCTCTCCCCATGGAGATATTTAAAACTTTGCCGCCACCATGTGGATATTGGGTTGAACTACCTTTGTGAAAGAAAAAGACGATTAGACGAGATGATTGAAAAAACATAATTTATATATAAAAAAAATACTTTAAAAACAATATTCCTCATTGCAAAGCCTTTAAAAATCTTCAGGGAAACTGGAGACATCTCTGTGCATCAGGGACAAGGCTGAATACCTTTATTGGACGTCTGTGGTCTTCAGGCCTCCAGACAACACTGCATCACTCATGACTGTCAGTAACAGTACCGGTACTAAAGGAATACTTTCAGAAATCACTGTCGGTAAACACAGTCCACCGTTCCATCTGCAGATGCCGACTAAAGCTCCATCATGCATAAAGGAAGACATATTTGAACATGCTCCAGAAGCACCATTGTGTCCTGAGGGCCAAGACTCCTTTAAAATGGACTGTTTCAAAGTGAGAAAGTATTCTATGGTCAGACGAGTCCACATTTGACATTATTGGTAATCACAGATGCCGTGTCCTCTGGACGAAAGAGGAGGGAGACCTTCCAGCGTGTTATCAGCGTTCTGTTCTAAAGCCAGCATCTCTGATGGTGTGGAGGTGCATATAGTATGGGCAGCTGGCATGTTTTGGAAGAAACTGAATGCTGAATCAAGGTTTTAGAGCAACATCTGCTCTAATCCAAACAACGTCAATTTCAGGGAGGGATTCGTGCATTTCAGCAGGATGATGTTAAACCACATACTGCAGCTATTACAGCAGCATGGCTGCGCTGGAGAGAGTCCAGGTGCACTCGATCTTTCACCTATAAAGAATATTTGCATCATGAAATGAGAAACACAGATGACCACAAACTCTTCAGTGGCTGAAAACCTATCAGGAAAGAATGGGACCAGATTCTACCACAGAACTGATGCCCAGATGTCTTCAAACTGTTTTAAGAGATGCTCCACCATGGTGAACACACCCTTGTCCAGCTATTTAAACCTGTAGCAGGAACCACATGGTTTGTGCATAAAAATTGTAAAATTTCTTTTCTGAACAAAACATTGGCTTGTGCAAGTTGAAGTCTTTGTATTCAAATTTTTTTTAAACAGTGAACTTTTCTGGAGTTCAGGCCATAAAATGGGATTCAGTTTACAAGTCACAAGGCCATGCTTTAAGCAGTCTGCCAAAAAGATGCAAGATCTTCCCTGTAAGAGCCACTGAGCACATGTTACTATAAATCCTGTACATCCTGCAGCATTGATGTCTCCCTTTCTGTATGTGCAAGCTGCCACCCCTAAACATGTAAACTGGAGAACGTCTAATTTAAAGCATAGAAAGATCACATGAGGTTCAGCCAGCCATCTAGTCATGCCTCAGACACCTCCATGGGCTGGTCTGACCAGAAGGAGGCCCTAGTGCAGAACCAGGGCTAGAGGGAGGAGGAAAAAAAAAAAAAAAAAAAAAAAAAAAAAAAAAAAAAAAAACACACCCTACAGTCAGTGGGGAAGTGACAGAAGAGTCATAGGATGCAACAGAAGATCCAGATGCATTTTTTGGTAGTATGAAGACTCAAACATGTAGTTCACACTGACATTTGAAGTCAACAAGCACCTGTTAGAGGCTGATATGCCATTCCCCTTGTGAAGAGCATTGGATGGACACCTCATCCATAGAGGAGAGACAATCTTAGTCAAACCTGCCAAATTAATACCCATGTAAAGCTTCCCTGAGGGTAGTGAAGTGAATATGCTTCAAATAACAGCAGAGACAAGGAAATACAGCATCAGGTCCTTTATTAGCTTTAAGAAAAACAGCAGTGATGACCACGTCAGGAACCTGAGAACAGACGCAAGTTTAAAGCACTGCAATTTCTGTAAATATATATACACACACACACACACACACACCTCTCATTTCTCAGTCTACTTACAATTAATGTGCTCAAGGCTGACGACTTCTGCTAGATATCAGTTGAGGCCGCCTCCCTTCATAACTGTAGAGAGATGCCACAGGACCTGGTTTTGAACGTGGCCTGATTAAGGGGTTTGAGTTATAGGCACCACCCCACGTGGCAGCTTTAATATCTGGCTTCCTGGAGGCAGAGGAGCTGGACTCCCTCAGCGGTGGCTTGGGTGTGGAAGACAGTGCTGGTACACGTCTTGAGACAGAAGCTGATCTCAAGTCATTTCCACTTGGCAGGTTAGCACTTTTCCACATATCCTCTTTGCTTTGGAGAACACTGGGAGTTTCGGAGCTTGGTTGGCCAACCCTAAAGTAGGTTGACGTCCTTGGTCTAGGACCTCTTGGAAGAGGAGGCGTTTGCTTGTTCAAGTTCATGGACTGAACATGAGAGCCAGACGCAGAAGCCCATTTGTCCCCTCTGCCTTGAGAGAGGCCTGCACCAGAGGATGACGAGCTCAACTGCTTCTGGAGGGGCTTGGCTTTGGCACGATCCAAGGCAGAAACTGACCTAAACTTACTTCCACCCTGTGGAAGAGTAGTATCCCACTTACCCCCTGGGTTTTGGAAGGCACCAGTAGTTTCTGAGCTTGGCTGCTGCCTCTTGGAGTAGTAGGTAGATGTAACTGGTCGAGGCCGAGCATTGGCTTGCTTTACTTCAGGGGAACGCCCAGTGGAGACAGAGTCACCCCATACACTAGCTTTGACCTGAACCTTGGGTGAGGCTTGGAACCCTGGCTGCTTTTGGGGTGTCTCAGTCCCAGCAAGCATTTCAATTGCACCACTTGACACAACACGTGGCCCGAATACATCTCCATTCTGGGATGATGGAGTAGCCCATGGCACTGGTTTGCTTTTGTGGGTACCCCATTGTGGCTGCTGTGGTGGTTGTCTGGGTTTTGAAGACCAAGGTGAGGCAGGCCTGTAACTAGAAGCACTTCCTTGGTGACTGTTACCATCTACAGGCCTTCCATAAGAGCTGCTTTGACTACCAGCTGCAGCAAGAGGGCTGTAGCCTTTAGGTGAGCCACTCTCAGCAAGCCTGGAACTACCCAGAGATGCCCTTGGTGATGCATAACTGCTATAGCTGGAAGAAGCAGGTTTATAGCTGCGTGGAAGACCTTCACTTTGTTTTGAGTGAGGTGCAATGCGTCTGCCTCCATGTCTATAGCCAGTTGCTGAAAATACATTTTTAGAGAGTTCAGTGTAACAAAGCATGAAGGGGAGAGGGAGTGCAAAACAAAATGCAGTTTAAGCTGTACACGTGCTTACCTGTTGCATGCCCCTCAAAAGTTAGGAGGGTGAGTAACAGCACACTGGGGAGGAAAATAAGAAATTGAAATAACCAGCTCTCTATTAAGATGTTCAGCAGAGTTAAGAAAAACATCCTCACCTCACACAAAATCTAGAAATCATTTTCGCAAAAGGAAACCCAATTGCAAGGAACCTACTAGCTGTTAGCAAACAAACCAAAAAATAAGGAAGAGAAAAGTCAGTCTCATACTTACTTGCTCCCTGTGATCCTTTTTAAGTGTTGTGGGAAAACAGCAAGCCAACCAATCCCAACACACAGATGGAGCAAATGGCAACAAGTAATTAGGACCAGCTTGGAGGAAACGCCTACCTGGGCAGGTGATTGCATTTGAGAGCTAATTAGCTAGATCTCACTTTTTCTCAGTACACTAGGTGGTGGTAACGGACCATATCATTCTTGAAGAAGAAGAACAGGAAGAAGGGTGAAAATATTGGGTTAGGATAAGGGGCTGCTTCTGGTTTTCTGGTCTGACACAATGCAGGTAGTGAAGGAAACTGCAGTTCTTTGACTGATCTCAAGGGACTGGCTCCAAAAGCATGTTAATCTTCTTTAATTCCATCTTACATTATCCAACTTTGCAGCAGAAATGAGTACTTTTACTGCCTGATTTAAAAAAAAAAAAAAATCAAAAACAAAAAATACAAAGCAGTTGTGGTCTCCACAGCTTGAGTTCACATCCATGTACACTTTTACAACTCGCCCATGCAGCCGTTCAGGTGAATTTGTTTGGACCTGATCAAGTCTATTTAAACAAGCCCATTAGGAATGTGGTCTTTGGATTGCTGGTCTAAGTCTGGTATCAAATGGCAAACTGTCACTTTTGCTGTGTAGCATGTTCTGTGAACTTGGCTTCTGACCTGTGAACAAAGATGAAGTAGAGCACAATCATTCTCATTTTAAAGATGAGATGACTTGTCCTCTCAAATGCACTAAGGGACCACTGAGACCAGTCTTGGGTTGGCCTGGAGGGGCTCGGTGGCAAATGAATACTACAAAAATACATCAAGAAATTACACCGCACATATTAAAACAAAGTTAAACACATGTATTTCACAGATTTAAAAATGGTTTTAAGCATCCTCTGTTGCTTTGAATCATTCATTCATTATTAAACTCAGACAACAGGCATTTTGAATACTTTTAATGATGGCAGCAATACGGGATATCTATTGTTTTGTCATTTATCGTATCTCCTTTAGCTTATTTAAGTTGTCCTTGACCAACCTCTGCGTGTTTATCAGTATGGGCTCTGACATGTTGCTTTGTGTGCAGATGGGCTAAGATGCAAATAAATTTTTTCTTTTTTTTTTCTCTTGAAAGTCAGCTAAGTCTGAAAATTCAGATCTTTGCAAAGCCAGAGAGAAAGTTAATATTTCTGATCGCAGGATGCTGGGGAGCCTCTTCCATCCTTCATCCTCAAGCAGAATTACTTTAAAATAGGCTATTTATTGACTGAGTATCATCATTCATAGAAATCCCAGAGATGATAAACGTATTTGCTAAACTACTTATTAGGTATATTTTAGATTAATGGGATTAACCTGGACTTTGACAACAGTAGAAGCACCAATGAACTACATTCTTTCTCCTCTACCTAACATCATGTCAAGATTATTGGGCAGTTACCGCTCCTAGCCTCAGCTTTTGTCTGAAGTAAACAGTTTTAATGCTATTAAACTTTTTTAAAGCAAATATGCACAATAATGCAACACAATGTTTCAGATTTCATATTACAACATTCCAAAGAAGCAGCAAACCATTCAGTCTTGACAAATATGTCAAATACACACATGTTCACATTTAAAATAATTATTTTCCCACATAAAAAGTGTTTGAATACAGAAAAATATGTACAATTATTGGAATACTACTTTTGCTTTTATTCAGTGACATCATCAGTAAAATATATTAATACGACAGCTTAACATCCAAAGTGTCATGGAATGATTGGTTTAAATAAACAGAATAAAGATTGAGAATCTAAACCAGGAGAGAAATTGGGGGAAAGAGGGAGATGCAAGAAAAAGAAGCCTCTTTTATGAATGTTGCTAGGGTCCATTAGCTGAGCTTAAGGCCGAGGCAGAGCGCAAGCTCATTCTTCTGGATTTTTCCGTCTTTGTTGATGTCACAGTGACCCATCAGGGATTTCTTGAACTTGTCTAGTTCTGTTCCACTGATGCTGGGCTGTAGAGGGGTTAGAGATCAGAAGTGTCAACAGAGAGACAGTGTCTGCGTAATTTTTAGTTTATCAAAAAAAATCCAGAGACACAGTTGAGGTGCTCTGCTTTCCAATAATCAGTAATCATGACACACATTCTTAACTACTGCCACATCATCATGAATCAATTTTTTTTTTAACCTTCACTAGTTCCATCATATCCTTCACTAATCCATCGACCTCAGGACCCTCCAACACGCCCGTCTTACTCTGAACACACAAACACACAGAACACATCGGTTTAGATGTCAGGAAAAATTGAATTTCTGTATTAAACTAATAAAATCTTTCCATTTACTATGATTACAGTGAATAGGAGCTGTATCCCTTTTTTAAAATGTTGATCTTTGATGTACTTGGTTTCCTAAGTTTGCAGAATAAGCACAACATGTAATCTGACTTTTTTCATGTAGTATTAATCAAATAGCAAAACTTACATCTTGTTCTGTGGGTGTGTTTTTTTTAACTATTATTATTTGATAAAATGGAGGGAAGAAGCAACTTTTGAGTTTTATAACCAAGATATCATTTAAATACTGTCACTTCAAAATGTTTTGTAAATTTTACAAACAAATTAAAGAACAACAAAGCTCAGTTAGGAAACGATAGTAAAGAGATCAGAATAGAGAGGAAATCTGAACTTACAACATCATAGTGAGCAAATATCTTCTCAAAGTCCCGCTTCCTGTCCTCCTGACTGCAAGCCTGCGATCACAGGGAGACAGTGAGAATTTCAAACATTTATCTGAAAACAGGCTCATATAGGTTTCATTTTCTGTACCACTGCTACATTAATAAAAGAGTTTCACATCTCGAAAAACTTACATCTGTCCTAAATTTCAGCAAGAAGTTTTCTTTCAGAGCCAAAATTCTAGAAAAGATAAAACAAAGAAAATGGCAGAAAACAATTCATAACATTCTTCCATCTGTCAATTATATTATTTTCACACTTATACCAGTAAGTCTGCATTGCATGTATGATATGTCTTAGTAATGGAGCCTCACTGAGCTACATATGTGACCTGTAGATGTAAGTATCATCTTGACCCCAAAGTTAAAACGTTTTTGATGCAATCTCTCTTGGAGTTAACTTGTATGTACATGTACCCTCCTCAAAAGATTGACAACCACATTATTTGATGGTCTTATAGCCTTTTTCAGATTGATGGGTATCAATAGGAAACCCTTATTTTAGATCATTGATGATGTCTTTCCTCTTGGGCACTTTATTAATGCACACCTGAATTTTCTACACAAACAAAATGACAAAACTTCAGATTATATAGAAGTACTTTGGATTGTTGCCTCTTGAGTGGTGACTTGTACCAGTAGCTCTGGTCAAATTGTGTCTTTCTTTGATGATTTTTAATATTTTTCTTATGTGCTGTTGTCTTCTGATGTTGTTTTGCTTTAAGGATCCCTGTTGGTAATTCAGAAAACCAATTAACGACCAAAACAAGACCCCAAATGCAGACAAGTTGCAGGGTAGAGGACAAGGATGTATAGCAGGAGAAAAAAGGAGAGCTAGAATGAAAAGGTTTTAACCACTTTTCATGTATTTATTTTTCTTGGCCCTAATCATAATGTGAATGTGAGAGTCCTGGGAATTAAAGCAGGCAATACTGTAGCACAAGATAGAAAATGGGAACATTTGGGACCTGCTCAGCTGTTGCTTAATTAATATAATTTTGATGATTTAATATTAAAAATTAAATAAGTCGAAAGGGACATTTCGCTGAAATTACCATCTGAGATTCAAAATAAAATCATAACAGATGTTGGACAATGACACCTCTGACCACTTGGTGGCATCGTTTGCCCACTTTGACAGAGGTGGACTGAATGGACAGTGAAGATTTTTCTTTATGACGGGCAATCATGGCGAGACGACTACAGTATATAATTCTTTACATGACAGACTGGATGATTCTGCCACCAAATATCTAAAAATTACCCTGATGACTGTGTTATTCTCATCATTGCTGCATGTGACATCATCAACACAGTTGTTATCAAGTGACGGCCACAAAATTGTCATTTTAACTTTAACTTGTTTTTTATATATTCCTAAGCAATTTACATTGTAGCAACATGAGATTAATAAAGTATTGTTCAGTTCAATTCAATTCAGTCGGACTCATTGATGAGTGAATGAAGTGCCGTTTCCCTCTTAATTCCTATGGAAGCAGTGCAGATGGATTTCATTTTACAAACATTACTTCTGGATTTTGGGATAACAAAACTAAAACAAAGCAAAAAAAAAAAAAAAAAAAACTTGTGCTTTTGCTCATCTGAGGTTATGTTTTTTGGATTTTAAGACCTGCAAATGACCAGATGATTAAAAAACAAACAACAACAACAAAAAAAAAAAAAATCACATTCAGATACATAAAACCTCAGATTAGGAAAGAGGGTGTGTTTCTTTTTCACAGCTTTATCTTTACTTCGAATTCAAATTGTAGCATAGGTTAAATATATAACACCTTTTTTAGATACCACAAATTTCAAAAACACTGTTGCATCTTTGCTTACTGCTCCTACAGTCAGTCTGCTTTGCTCCGTTTCCTCTGTTACGAGTGAGCAATGTTACCTGGCCAGGTCATTTAAATCCAGTCTGCCATCTTATGTTTTTGTCAAACATCTTCATCTGCAGGGAGAGAAAAGTCAGACTGAAGAGAGCTGCTACTGAGAAACAAACTGTGAGGAGCTCAGTGCCAATGCAGCCTTCAGTTACCATGGTGTCAGTGTACTCTTCCAGCTTTCCAGGTGTGATGGACTTCCTGTGCTGTAAGAACAGGTCGTGAAGGAAGTCCTGAAAAGGAGATACAACCATGATTTCTCTTAAGCGCTCCAAAACATCAACAATAAACAATGAATTCATCTGAAAGATCTTAAGGATCACTTTCTTTTTCACACTGACGTTCCTGTCGCTCAAACAACCAACCTTTAGCTCATTGGCTGAGATGTAGCCGTTGCTGTCGGTATCATACTTCCTCCAGATCTATGAAAACAAAATAAATGGAAAGTAAAAAGATATATATATAATTGTCCAGAAAAAGGGGAAAAGTGAGAAAGGGTCCAAGTGCAAGAAGGGAAATTTCTTGTGAAGGTCTTTAAATTTTGTTGAGTTATTATGTCCAAATGCACTCTGTAGTAATTTAAGTAATAAATTAAAAACAAAAACAACAACAAAAAAAAAAACATTCCTTGAGCTCGAGTATTTTATTCTATTTTTAGAATGCTTATCAAGCAACCAACCTGCTTCCTCTTTTTTCACATCTTTATTATTTGTTGAAATTTGGTTCTCACCCTCATAAACTCCACACTGTTGTCCAGTGGAGTCTCTCTGCGGAACAGAAGTAGAAAGTTCTCCTCCTTGGGTAGCATCTGAGTGGCCAGCTGGAATGAGACAATTTATTTCTTGTTTACTTCTCTTTTTTATTTTTCTAATACATGCGGCTTCCTCCCACAGTCTAACATGCATGTTAGGTTATTTGGTGGTTCTAAAATGCCCATAGGAGTGATTGTGAGTGTGAGTGGTTGTTTGTCTATATGAGGCCCTGTGATGGACTGGTGACCTGAAGAAAAAAAAAAAAAGCCTGTTTTTTTTTTTATTTCAACTTTAGACTTGGATTAAAAATACGAAATAAAAAAACGGGCCACGGGACTGAATTTGTTTTATAATCAAGGACTGGACTTTCTGTTGTCAATACACATCTGTGCCACTAGATGGAGCCGCACTGAAGTAACCAGTAAAGCCTGATTTATACTCGAACGTCAGGTCATCTGCGTCACCTACGCAGACAATGCAGAGACGCCCCCCCCCCCACGCCAACACGACGCAGACACTCCGGTGCGCCTCCCCAAAATTGTAGGTCGACGCAGACAGTGTCGCAGAGAGGAGAGAAAGGGGGCCTCTGATTGGTCAATTCTACATCCGCGTAGAAAAGAGTGCATTGAAGAAATGAGGAAGTACCCACATCTGTACGATTCTCGTTCTCCACACCACAAAGGACAGCACATATTCTAGTAATTCATGGAGGGAGATTGCGATGAATGTTGGTCTGGATACGGCCGAGACGTTGAGGAAGTGGAAAAACGCAAGAGATAAATTTAGTAAGTTTAGCTACGTTCTTGCGTTGTGGCGTAACATAGCGGAGACGCGCAAGTATAAATCAAAAGTGACGGCGAACACATTGCCGCGAGAGTATATACGGCCCTTAAGAGAACAGGACAACAGTGAACATAGGGAGCAGTTCTGATGTAACATGGAGGAATGACGTGAAAGTTTTGTTGCAGTCCAGAATTTTCTTTTTCAGACAGAATTGTTAATATTGCTACCTGAGTTGCTACCTGAACTGTAAAGTACACAGATTTTTACCGCTCTCCATGTGTTTTAGCTTTACCGCATGTTTACCTGCCAAAAGAGGGTTTTCACCTACATCAGGTTTTGGTCAGTGACCCGGATGCGCGGCCATCTTGGAGGTACTCGGATGTAAACACACTGCTGGATCAATGCAAACGACCGTAGATAAAGGATGGATAAACCACAGAAAAGCTCTTCAAAAGGCGTCACAGACGCAAAAACATACAGAGAAGGACTTGGTCCACCGGAAAGGGAACGATATTCTGAAAAGTTACAATTTGTCGCTGGTGCCAATCCGTACAGGTAAGCTCCCTCGTCTTGGAGCAATGACGAACCGGAGAGCCTCCCTTCCATTGCATACCCCGACATCGTAAACTACCTGGTTTTCTCGCTAAGCCCATACACAGCAGAAGATCTTAAATCTTACAAAAGTTTGGAGGCCTATAACTAGATGGTCTGTGGACGGGTGAGAGAGCTGCAGGATCAAATAATCAACGACAGGCGTGTTGTGAAGGCCAAAGTAAGTAATGTCATAACGTCTTTAATCAATGTAAAGGTAGTGTAGGTGTTGTTTGAAAAACGGTTCCAGCAATCCAACTCAAGTGAGATTTTGAAAATATACACTCCCTCCCTCCTCCCAAAGGCTCTGCCTCCTCCTCTTCAGCTCACCCCTCGAAACCACGCCTTCACACGATTCATGACTACATGAACTACAGGGAGGGAGGGAGGGGTGGGTGGGAGTGCATTGATATTTGATGGACGTATTAGGCAGCCAATCAAAATAGTGATGATCACTGTTTTGATTGGTCAGAGTTTTTCTCTGATTATAACCTCTAGACTGGACCAAAACGTTCCGTTTTTTTGCAAACATTTTATTTCAGTGGGTGCAATGGGAATGTGAAAAGGTTTTCAGGCAACATTGTAAAAAGTGTTGCAAAAAAACAACACCTACCCCACCTTTAATCTTAATTAGATTAATTAGAATGACCCGTCATTCCAACAGATGGCACCCAATCTGGGTCCTCCTTTTGATAAAGGTCAGACCTTTTACCTGGAATACAATGAGAAATATAGCACATTGTAGCTCTACATGTTAAGAACTGTGTTGCTAGTGTAGCTAGGTGGTAGCTTGATATTATCATTAGACTAGAAATTAGGAGCTTTTTTTTCTTCATAATTGTTCATGTGTGAAATTAAGAGCTAACAACATTTCACTTAACTTACCAGACACGAAATGGGCTGAACAATTTCGGATGTTGTCCAGATTTTTGCCACGCAGGTCTTGGTTTAGCTTTGCTAACCACAAGCGCCTCCTTTCCTCTGACAACCTCTGGCATTGTTCTCCCTGATTTTTAATAACCTTTCGAAGTCTATAAAACTCCAAGTGTCTCTCGAGGTCTGTCCGGTTGGTACAGCCGAAAACACAGCAATAATTTACCATTTTCAATGAAGACGTCCGATTTACTCCAGTGTGTGCGCTTTGTTTACGTTGCCGCGTGCCTCCAAGATTGCGACTTCCTGTTGGATGACGCGCTGATGACGCGCCGTGAAAACCGACTATTAATTTCCGGTTCCGCAGCCGCCACTGCGGACACTTTTCAAAACAAAAGCACGTGAGCAACATGCGTTAACGCGCGATAAAATAAATGTCGCGCGTTAACGCACGTTTAGCGAAGATCAAGGAAACGGCGTCTTTTGCGCCGTTTCTGGCGTACAAAACGGCGGATTTAACGCCGTTTTCCCTTCAAAAACGCCGCTTTTGACGCCGTTTTATAAGTCACGCGCCTTTAATGTGGCGTTATATGGCCCTTTTGGCTTGCCATAGAAAGTCTGTTACTGGCGGCTGCGGAACAGACTTTTCAAAACAAAAGCACGTGAGCAACATGCGTTAACGCGCAATAAAATAAATGTCGGCATTAATAAATTAATAAGTTAACGCGATAACAACGCGTTAGCGTGCCCAGCCCTAGTCTAAATATATGTGCATTTTCTCCCACCTGTAGCTGAAAAAGATGTAAAACCACAGCAAGGTTCCCATTTACATTTCAGAGGATGCAAAAATACCTCTTGAATGTGCAGATGTCCATCAACTGCAGCATCATAGACAGGAATAAATTTTTGTCTCAGTCCTCTGATCTCGTCGTCAGTGATCTCCTCCTTCTGAAAGCAGCATTAGAAGCTCACGTCATGTGTATAATTAATGCATAATAACGCTTTTTGTCAAGTGAAACAGAACAGACAGATAGTGTTGCTCAAGTTTTTTTTTTTTAAACTGTTATTCAACTTTCTTTTATTTTATTTTATTAATTTATCTTTTATCTCCAGCGTTTCCTCAGCAGAGCCCTCTGTATCAAGGGTGGTGGCTGCTATGGGCCTGGCAAGAAGTCTGTTCTCCAGCTGGGTCTCACCTGCCTCCTGATGCAGACGGCTCACTGCAATAATGTTTTCCTCTCTGGTTCTTCCGTTTCCAGCTATTTTAGCCATATTATTTATTTCTTTGATTATACATTTTATCATTGATGGGGATTAGGGATGGAGGGGAAGGGAGTGGGTGAATTGGTGGGAGTGATTCTGTTTTTATTTTGTAAAGCACTTTGTGCTGCATTTTGATTGTACTAAAAGTGCGATATAAATAAAGCTTGTTTATTTGATTGAAGCAGTCCCATCCAAATTCCGTTCTGAATGTAGATGGTATTACAGCTAAAGACTACAGATAGGACTGTTTATGGTTACTATTTCTATTGCAAAGACTGCCTTCTGCATGACCAAATAATTATTCCAAATAATTCCTCTTAAATTACATACCAGCACAGACTGCATAAAAAAATTAAAACTGGGAAAAACCCCTCTGTAATGTCACTGCCAGGTGGTTTTGAAGCCATTTTTCAGACGTACAGGAGACACAACCATGGTAGGAACTGACCTGACTCCGCCCACCCAGCGTTGCCAGGTGTACGATAATTATCGTATTTGTACGATAAATTGGCCCTTTGTACGATCAATAATTCAAAAAAGGCCAAATGTACGGTAATTTGACTATTCTTGATCATGAACATCCAGGCCACTGGCATCCGCGGGCCATAGCAACCAGGCCAAAGGGGAAAACAAACGTCACGCCGATATCGAGAATGGTCAGCTTCGCCCGCTTAACACTAGAGTGATTAAATTTGACTAATTCATTAATGAAGGGAAAAAAATTAAATTTGGCTATAGCGCATCATTGGGCTTGTTATTTTTGTTATGACAGATGTACGACAATTTCCCTCAACATACGATCATTTTGAGTCTCCGGTACGATAATCCTACATTTCCCACCTGGCAACGCTGGCCCAACCTCACTTAATGCAAAAATGAGTAACTTGGTGGAAGGACCAGGCTGCAGTCAGGGGCACTTGGCAGGCTTGGCACCGACTTGGAACATGCCCAGAGTTACTATAACTTATCTTAGCTCACGCTGACCTATGTGAACTGATCTTTACCTTACATTCAATCTGATCAAATGTATCCATTCATCCTCATTTCAGATGTTATTTCTGTAATGGCAGCTGAAATGATGACTAAGCAACTGCACTTTTACACTGATGTCTTTACCTTCATCCCAAGTTTTTGTAACATGTGTTTAAACAATGCATCCAGATGCTTTCCTTCAATGTAGCCGTCATCTAAAACAGACACAAAATCAACGGAGAGTAAGAAATGACAAGATAGCACCTAGCTTCCAATGAAGGTCAAATAAAACCTTAAAAGTAAGTGAAAACTAAATGTGGGTGACTTTAATGGCAAGCATTTACTCATAACTGGTATTCTATTTGAACTGTTTTCTCAGATGTTACTTTAAAATGTGGATCAGTTTTTCAGTGTATTGTTAAGAGATTCAAAAAGGACAGAGAAAAGAAACTGAAAAAAATACACATGTAGAAACAAATAGGAGATAAATTCAAGAGGAAACCCTGAATAAATAAATACATCTATACATAAATAAAAAATGTAAACATCTTTGCATGATGAAAATAAGAATTTAAAAGTAATTTGTTAAATTTGATAGATTAAATATTGCCAGTGCCTGAATTATTACACACTAGCTCAATTTATTGAGATATTTTAAAGTATTCAGCTGTAAATATGTAACCTGTAAAAAGTAGAACACACATGGTACACATTACTACCACAAAGCACATCCCTCCATCCAACTTCCATCTAAGTAACTTAAAGACAGTTTACATGCAATTCATTCCTAATAAAAATTGCTTCATACATAAGGGCATTGATTGGGATTATTGAAATATATATTGAAAGAAACAAGTCATGAAAAAAACTGGGAGTTACCCTCTATGATTTACAGTTGGCCTAGTTTTTGTGATGTTTAGATGTTATATTTGTTTGTGTTTAAGGTTATTATGGTTTTTTTAGGAGTTATTATGTTTTTTTTTTTTTTTTTTGGCAATGAAGATGGCAATGTTACCTTAATATCAACAAGATGTGGATGCGCTCTTAAGATAACAGCCAACGCTGTAAAGGTCAAATACATTAAAAGGTACTCTCTCTGAACTCAGTTACTCGTTTACATAAAAATGTTTTTATTCATTTCAAGGTTCTGTATTTGCAACACAATTTAGGTGAAAGCAAATATCAAGATGGGATTTTGTGTTAAGAGCCACTAAATATCTTATCTTCGTACCATCTTTGTCGAAATGTTGCCAAACCTGTAAGAAACCCGCAGCGTCCAGCCTGTCCAGTGCAAGGTCCATGCTGTCGTAGACCACTCCAGAGGAAGAGCAGGGGGAGAAAAGCCTATCAGACCTTTACGTTGCTGGGTTTCAGCAGAAATGATCAGTAATCCACAGAAGTGAAATAAACAGACGCTTCCTCAGGTGTCTCCTGAAATCAGTGAAATGAGAGTACAGAGACTCAGGCTCTTTTAAGAGAGAGAGAGTGTGAGTGAATGAGTGAGTGAGAGAGAGAGATGGAGAGAGAATGAGTGAGTGAGAGAGAGAGGGAGAGAGAATGCGAGCATCAAATCAGTTTATTGATATAAACACAACTACAGAAATATCTGCTGAAACATTTGAGAATCATCTGATTTAATGTCAGATTTCCCAGCTTATACATGTCTGACATAAACAAAACATTAAATTAAAAAAAGCTGATAAAAAACAAGTATCAGAAATTAAAACAGATGGAGATTCATCAGCACGTCTCTTGAATCAATATTCTGCTCATAATACAATATAAATCCCATAATTTCAGCATTCAACTGATTCAAACCCAGTTATTCTATAAACAGAACCTTAAACAAATGTTAGTACATATTTACACTGACATATACATTAGTAAGTGCAGCAGTACATGTTTATCAGATATCAGTATATAACAAGGCTTTCTACGGTGAAGATACAGCAGCAGTGTTGTAGACCATCTGAACATAAAATATAAGACCATTACTTCACCTATTCTGACAAGGAACATTTGTGAACTTAAGATGGTACAACAGTAATGTTGGCAGCAGAAAAAAAAAAACTCCAAAGAAAACATAACACCAGATGATCCTATTTTTTTTAGTTTTTGAAATTATTTTTGCTTGAATGAAAACTTTAAATCAGAAATAAAATTGCCACAAATAAAGTATCAATATAATTCCTCTTTGCATCAGCAAAAACCAAAAGAAAAAAACTTAAAGCAAAACTGAAAGATAAGAATAAAGTATCAGCAGCTCTTTTTATCCAAATCATGAGATCAATAATTAGTTGAAATTATGCACTGTGGAATTTCTTTTCTTTAGGGCCTCTCAACACAAATGAAAAATTAAACCCACAGAACGTCAACATTACATCTGGGCTGAAGGACAGCTTTCAGTGAAATAAGGAACATGTGCCATTTACTTTTCTAGCAAATTAAAATGTATTAAATGTTTGGTGAAAAATCTCAGCTTGTTGTAATTGGTCGTGACAGGACTTTTGTATTTATGCAGACAGTCAACCCAGTCAATCAACCCAGAAAAAGCCTTTTTCTCTGCTGCTCAACATATGCAAGTCTGAGTCGTACCTGTAGTTACAGTATAATTCTTTACATAATCCGATTTAGGTTTTTACAGCTCATTTACTTAAGTTTGTGAAAAAAAAACTTCTGCTGATGTAATCAACTATTCATCCACAATTACAAAGTTAAGCTAATCTCAAGAACAACTTTTATAATCTTTAATATGGTGCTATAATGCAGCGGTGCTCTGAAGAGGCAGACACAAAGCCCTGGGCCACCCTGCAAAAGCTCGAGCACATTTCAACAAAAACAGAATATTTAATCAAACATCTTAACATAAAACATTTTGGCCAATTCCAGTGAGAGCCGGAGGGGAAAAAAAAAAATCACATCATGCTTCACTTCTGCCTTCACATGAAATATGATCAAAAGCAGGTTTCAACTTGCCAGGTTGGCACTGTTCATCCGCATTTTAATGTCAAAAGTAAAACACAATATTAAGCCCAGGTTCTGTTTTTTTTTCTGTTATAATTTATCTGCTTTAAAATGATGACAGAATGTTTTTGAAGTATTAAAAAAAAGAAAAAAAAGATGAACTACAAACTACAAATTGCTGAGATAACAGCTCCACTTTGGTTGTGTAGCAAGATAAAAATTAGGCAGCTTCAATCTTGACCCGCTTATAGTTGTAAAAATACAATTCAGCCTCATTCCTGTCAGTGCTATGGACCAAGTAGGTTTCTGCAGGTGAACACGTTTATCTAAGCAACTACAGATTGTCTCCGCACATAATAAAGGCCATCTGGTCTGCTCAGCTGTGGACAGAGACCGTCATGGAGCTATTTTTGGTGGCAATTTGGTTAGACAGCTGGAACTGATTTAAGATCAGGCAACTTCACTGATATGTGCAAAAGAAAAGAAAAAGTGTTCTTTTGCAAACATGCTTAGGAAGCTTTAAATCAAAAGATCATGAACTCATGTCACTGCCTCGGCTGCTTGTATGTGATCGACGTCCTGCACGATTTAGGAGATAGGAAAGATCTTTCCAGGATCATATTGAAGGAGTGTCGTCATCAGACTCATCTTCAGATTTGCTGGTAGACTTGAGGTCTGCAGTCAATACTGGTGTCTCTCCCTCAGCTGTACTGGGATCTGTGTCTGCCTGAGACAGAGATCTCACTGAAAAGGTAGCGGCAGAAAACACAGATCAGAAAAACAAAGAAGGAGGCACAGACAGTGACCAACAAAACAAGAAGCATTTCATCCAATGAGATTCTTAAAATGACATGTACTGTGTTGCTATTGACTTAATATGTGTGTGCCCGTAATTGTGAGCGTCTCAGTTTTAGATGTTTAGCACCCCCTAGTGATGTCTGCAAGAATTAAGAAGTTCCAGTATAATGCATATGGTAGTGCTCCGGTTTTCTTACTTGATGTTTGGCTCACATAAGCCCGTAAGTAGGGGTGCACGATAATCATCGACCCGAAAACTATCGGGCCGATAACATGAAATTATGACATCATCCCGATAAGTCCGATATCATGACGAATAGCTCTGATAACATATATATTTTTGTCAACATGACAGTGCCTCGCTCCCTCTGAGCCTTGAATGACCGGCAGTGAATGTTATGTTCAGCTGACGTCGGCATAATCAGAAAAACAATTCCTCAGTAAGGAAAAATCAAGAATACTCCCTCGTGCCAGTAAACAACTTGTTAACTCGGTAATAATTTTAGTAGCTGCTGACTTTAATTGATATTTGCAGTATTTTCCCACAAGTTACACATAAAAAAATAGAAAAAATAGATAAGGCCGAAAGAACGACTAGCAAACGAGGGATCGAAGGAATTTACGTTACACCTACAGTCATGGAAAAAATTATTAGACCACCATTTTTTCTTCAGTTTCTTGTTCATTTTAATGCCTGGTACAACTAAAGGTACATTTGTTTGGACAAACATAACGATAACCACAAAGATTGCTCATAAGAGTTTTATTTAAGAGCTGATATCTTACCATTTTCCATGGTTTTCTTGATTATAACCTAAATCACTTAAGTTTTTACATCAAAAGCTATGGCGTTGTACTGCGAAAAAAACACTGCTTTTATGCATTCAGTGTTTTCTTTTCTGTCTGTTTTAGTCACATGATGACGTTTAGTGGTACCAGGTATTAAAATGAACAAGAAAGTGAAGAAAAAATGGTGGTCTAATAATTTTTTCCATGACTGTAAAAACAAAACAAAACATGGCGGCGATTGTATGGCACTTCGTTTAAGTTTCAGAAGAAGATAGTTCGCTGATTATTTGTGACAAATGCTCCAATTGAAGGAGGGATAAATAGCACAACCTTTAATACGTCAAACCCGATCAGCCACCTGAAATATAACCATCGCTTCCATGGAGTTTTGAAATTGCGCTAACGTGAGCTAACGTGAACAAGCCAGGAGCAAGTCTCCCCTCCGCTCCCCTCCCCTCCCCATCATCTCTCTCATCTATCTGATTTATACTCGGAAATCAGGTCGTCTGCGTATGTGACGGAGACGATACAGAGATGCCCCCCCACCCTACACAGACACTCCAGTGCACCTCCCCAGAATTGTAGATGTACACAGACAGTGCCACAGAGAGGAGAGAAAGGAGGCCTCTGATTGGTCAATTCTACATCCGCGTAGAAAAGAGTGCGTCATCAAAGAAATGAAGAAGTACCCACATCTGTACGATTCTTGTTCTCCACACTACAAAGACAGCACATATTCTAGTAATTCATGGAGGGAGACTAGCGAATGAATGTGGGTCTAGATACGACTGAGACGGGGAAGGAAGTGGAAAAACACAAGAGATAAGTTTAGCTAGTTCGTGATTGTCCCTCTTGCGTTGTGGCGTGGAATAACATAGCGCAGACCGTGCGTCAAAATTGTGCATAAATCAAAAGTAACTGCGGCATACCGGCGACAAGATAACAGCGACATATTGCCGCGAGAGTATACACAGCCCTTAAAGATTCCATGAGATTAAAAAAAAAAACAAACCCAAAACTACTGAACCTCATTTACTTTAAAGGAATTCATTTGAATGGAACCACGAGCCAAAATCCTTTAAACGTAATTTTTTGTTACCATTGAGTACACTTTTGTACATTCCGTCAAATAAACCATTTTACTAATTGCTTAATGTCACTGACAGGCCAGTTTAATTATTAAACTTGGGTTCTGGAAAAATCTTATTCCCTGTATGAGCTACTTCATGAAATGCAGCATATTATCAGTTTCTCAGAAATATAAAATGTCAAGAAAGTTGAAAAAAAAAAATCCCAAAAGGCCAATGTTAAATTAAATAACACCACTTCCCCTTGCTACAGGAGTTTGTGTGCAAACACAGGAAATCGTTTTTCCAAATGATTATTTTGGTTATGGTTTGTAAATAAATCAGAAAAAAAAAACAAAAAAAAAAACGGGCTCTTATTCTAATTTAGCAAGAAATGAATCTAATCTAATAGTTATGAACATAAACTTATCCAAGTGCAACAGGCATCTGTACAATTTCCAGCCTGTTCTGTTAAATGAGAACTTCAAAGTCATTAAATTGTTTTTCTTCAACTAAAGTGAATCTTTTTTTTTTTTTTTGGACTAGTGGCCTTTTTTCATAGTGGAGAGGGAGACAGGAAGGGGGGCAGAGAGAACGGGGAACAGACACAGCAAAGGGCCGACGAGCCGGGAGTCAAACTCGCAACCAGCCGCACGAGGACTGTAGCCTCTGTACATGGGCCGCCTGCCCTAACCACTGCGCTACCGGGGCGGCCCACCTAAAGTGAATCTTATGTGTAGATTTCAACAATCATAGGTATAGTAAGAGCGGTCAAACCATAGGCAGGAAGGGACTTGGCACGCTCGCGGTCATCCTCCCTGGGAGGTGGAGAACTGGAAGAGCACTTGAGAGACGACCACTGTCTGCCACCGGTGCTGGACTCGGTATCTGCGGGTTGGTCAAAGGTGTCCCCATCTGCAGGAAACTTGACTGCAAGAACATAACATGAAATGAAATACATTCATTTTAACTAGTTTACAATTTGACAATTGCAAACAAGTTTTTATCTCATGTGTGTCCATCTTAGGGTCCAAATTTGTTCTATGATGTGGACCCTAAGATAAATATAAATAATATATTCATTATAAAAGCATCTTCATTGACTGATGTATTTTTGATGTAGATGTTTTTGATGATGAAATTAGATTTGCAAGAAGTGAATTTCCTTTACAGACATGTAATTTTTGTGTTCTTATTTTGGCCAGCATTTTTTTTTTCTCCAAAACTCAAAATAATTTGGTTACAATTGATGCTAGTCATTGACTAAAGGTTGATTTAGTTTTCAAATACTGGATTGACCAATGCTTTGCAGCATCTTATGCAACACTTCTTTATACTGAAACACTCCATGAAAGGCAGCTGGTGGGAAATGAGCAGTAAACATCAATTGAAACTTGGATTCTCCTCTTTTCCTGTCGCTTTGATTTCAAAATCACATCTTTTCGCACAACAATTAAAAAAGACAACTTGCCCTTTTGATTATAGAGAAGGAATCCTGAGCAGTTCTTGTAAGAGTTAATTACAGAGGCACAACATCAAAATCACACACACACAGAGGCATTTGGACACAAGTACAAGCTGGGATTAAATGCATCTGCTCTGAAGTTGATGGACCTTTGCTTCAGATGTGCTACATGTGAGTGGAGGGGTTGGGTTTGGACTTGAAAGCCTTCATTAAACATCTGTTCGCCTGATAAGTTGAGTCTTATATTGTAAACTGTCTTCCAGCTCACACAGTGGGTAGTTTTTCAAAAAAAAAGCTTTATATTTTAGGGTGATTGATTTACAGCTAAATATATTATCATTAACAGAAAACTGATTCTTTATATGGTTGCTGTAAATTCCTTTTACTAAAATTACAAATGATACTCGACGATCACTTCTACTGCTTATTTCCTGTTACTAATGGTCAAACAGAGATAATTACCATCCAGTGGAGACACGGGTGTTGCAGGGCTGCTGCTGGTGCTCTCTCTGTCTTGTTCTGATGGTGCCCTCTTCAGGCGGGGAGCAGGAAGTGGCACTTTGGGAGAACGATTGCCTGCTTGAGTCTCTACGGAGTCATCTGAGACACACACACACACACACACACACACACACACACACACACATAGACAGACAGAACAAGTGATTGGTTCTGAAATCCACGTAAGTGAGAATTAAACATATTATGAATAACTGAAAGCCTCTTCTCCCTGTTTTATGCCATACAGATAAAAGCAATGATCCTTCCCGTCCATCTTACCAAGGGCAGGGGTGCTGTTTGGCCTCGGAGAAGTTGGAGTGAGGGGACGAGATGTGCGGGGTCCCAGTGGGATTTTGATAGGCTGGGGTGTGGGTTTGGGGGTGATGGTTGGTGGTTTGGACCTGGGAATTGGTTCTGGTCTGGAGTCATCAGTGTCTGCTGGTACAACAAAATAGAAATCTGACTTTACTCCAGGAATATGATTAAGAGATAATTTGGGAGATATGATAGAAGATGATCTCATCACTGTGAAAACTACTAAGATGTTTTACATTCAGTGGGTGATAGGAGTCAATAGTTAAGGTTGGACTGAGGTGCCAGAAACACATTAACCATTTTAAACTAAGAATACATTGGACAAAGGTCAATATGCAAACATAGCCTTGTGTTTTGTAGGTATGATGATACTTTTGTTGACACTGCATCATTTTTTAATCTAACATTATCTCACAAGTATAAAATTAAACCCTCTCACCTTTGTCAGTGTCCACCGTGTCAGGTACTGATGATGACTCAGACTGAAAGCAAGAGTTAAAGTTTTTATTCTAATACAGAACGCTGAATGAAAAAGTAGGGGCATCTAATGGGGATCACCTTTGAAATTCAATTAATCTTTTGTCCTCTGCATTTTCTCACCCTTTTTATTTCCCCAGACCTTTTTAAAAATGTAGATTCTGGATAAGTACAACTGAAATTAACATGGGGAATATGCAAAGAAAAATGGAAGCTCTAAAAAAGGATAAAAGTAAATATATAAATGAAATGATAAATCATTAAGAAATGTTTAATGGAACTTTGAAACTTGTATTTCAGCATCAACAATCTCATTTGAGAAAATATTTAGTTGCTTTTAGGAAGCACTGTCCAGCTCCTGCGGTCTTCTGTCCCACTTGTCTCTTGTAACATCTGCATATTTGTTTTTACTATTAATTCTGTAATTTTTACTCTGCCACAGGGGTGTTTTTCCAGAACTGCATGGTGTGCGTACGTTTTCATACCAGTATTACAATAAATAATGAGGGGAACCAAGTATCGCAACATTAACAGGACTGTAGTGGACACACAAACTCCACCCACCTTCTTCTCAGCCATTTTCTCTTGCCTGGTTCTCTCTTGCCTGGCCTTCATCTCAGCCAGTAGATCTTTTCCCATTACAGGAACCCCAATGTGCCGGTGCTTGTGTGGGTTTTCCTTTTTCTCTGCGTTTTCCTTCTCTATGCTTTCTGTCTCCTCCAGATTCTCTTTATGTCCGACATTCTTCTCTTCTTTCTCTTTCTCAGCAGCTTCAGCAGAAGTCAGAGTCACTTCAGCCTCAGGATCTGTAGAGTTTGAGGATTGTTGCCTCTGAAGTTCCTGTTGATGCTTGACCGAAGTTGCATTACTTTTAACAGGTGGTGTGGGGGATGTCAGTGTGGGGGATGTTGGTGTGGTCTCCTCCTTCACTGGGCTGACAGAATAATTGGGTGTGGTGGTAGTAGAGGAGGCAGAATGAGGTGAAGTGACAGAGGTAGTTACATTGCTCTTGTCTGACCGCGATGTTCGGGACTTGATGAGGTTAAAGAAACCACTCTTCCTGGATTCACGCTTCTTATCTGTTGCTTCCTGTGGGTTGGTGCATGAACCTCTCACAGAGGGAAGTCTGCAGAAGATTAAAAGTAAAACCAGAGAGCATTAAATAAATTACCAAGTGTGGTAAGCCATTCTAGGCCATTGGTTTGAATAGAGTACGAATATTGCTTTTCTCGCTCATGACACAATGCTTAATTTTCAATCAAATTCTTTTGAGGAGACTATTTTACGCCGTCTTCATCTCAAGTCCAACTTCAAAGTTGCTGACAAAAACCATCAATTGGAGGCAAATCGGTGAGTGATCAGCTCACTTACACATTATTGAGCCATTTTTAATGCCAGACAGACATCTACCAGTATTCTAAATGTCTGGAGCTGTTGGCAACTCCACATCATAGCTACAGACAATGACAGAGAGAGGCATGGTGTGTGGTCACAATGAGGAAGAGGAACGGCCATACGCAGGGGAGAAATGCTGTAAAATATTTAATCAAAAGACATTAAAAGACAAGAAGCACCACATGGCAATACACCATTGTGCAAACAGCTTGGACCACTTGTTTCTATCTACCCTAGTCCCATTTTCAACTTAACTACTGCTTCATGCATGGTGCATCAGTGTCAGATCATGTATAGCATGTCCCCTTGAAGTCTCTGTCAGTGAGCAGCAACAAGACTCCCTATTATAAGACAGTAAATCATGTAGTCAGATAATCACAGCAATCTGTATGGTCGAATCGGTGTAGTCTTAAGCAGGATAGGGTAAGCAATTCTATGCAATTTATGATCCATAACACTTTTTGTCACATTCAAATCTAAACTATCCTCTAGCAGCCGCTAGCAGCCCATCTTGTGAGCACACTGTAAAAAACACAGCCCTGGCGACATACACTGGAAACAGAGCAGGAGCAGCCTGCCCCCCAAACCATTAGAAATAGTGCTCCAGTCAATCAGTGAGAGCAGGGAGGGTTTGGCTTTGTGGGCATGTGGTAGAGAAAGGGGAGTGAGGCTTGAGAGAGTTCATGATGGCAAGTTTCTTCATCGAGTACTGTTGCGAGAAGCAGGAGGAACTAGTTTACTGATGTTTTGTTTCAAATAACAAATGTGACATGACCCCAAAAAACTCACCCAGATTTTTATTTTACAGAACAGTCCACAGCAAAGATGTATAAACACAAACTCAGAAGAACACTTACTTGAAGCTGAGTTTGATGACTTTCTTGGAGAAGAAGTCATCCAAACCCTCGTCCAGCTTTGCCATTATGCTGTTCTGCTCAGTTTCCTGTGCCACTGAGGTACCAGTGGCCTCCCGCTGAAAAACACAGCACAAACAAATCTAATTATGAGGAAAACAGATATATCATCAAGTTTGTATTTAAAAACAGCAGCACTAATTCAGTAACTGATATTTACAAAATGTCTTGAGGTATTGTTTAAAGAAAGAAAATTAAGGTATATGAAAAAAACAAAACACACATTTTGTTCCAATCAATCAATTAGCAAAGTCAAGGAACTTCTGATAGAAACTTACAGGTGGTCTAGTGGGTTTCATCCTCTTTTTGGGCTTTGGTCGAAGTTTGGTACAATGCTCAAGTGTCTTGAGTTCCACAGGTGGCAGCTCACCCAAACTGACAGACTTCACATTTGGTGAGGTGGGGGGAGGAGGGAGATCCCCGTAGTAGGAGGACATGCTTTCTGATGTCTGTGAAGGAGCAGGAGGGGGGGGGTCCTCAACATGAATTGGAACCTCTTCCAGAGCTTTGTCCAGGTCAAACTCCATCTCTGTTTGGCAAACAGAAATCATGTGTAAAAAAAAAAAAAGGCATGTGTAAAACAATCGCAATTATTGCTTAAAGTGGAATCTCTTTCGTTAAATTGGAAAATAAAGGCTCGTGGAGGATGTGATGCAATATAAACTTAAAGGACACGAAGAAGAGCGGCAAAAGCTTTCAAGCAAATCCCAGCAAACCTTGAATCTCTGCATTGGATCCCAAGTGCACTTTACAATTCACTTTAAAACATATTTAAAATGATAAAATATTTCATGGTCCTGACACTCTGGAGACCGCTTTGCTGTCCCAAATCAAGGTAAATAACCCCCTCCCCCCAGGGTGTCATATCTACTGTAAAAGGGTTTATTTGTTTTATTTATTTGTTGTTTTCTGTTGATTTGCAGTTTTTTTTCTTTGCATGTCCATATTTCACACAGAACTTTGTTTTTATATAGTTTTTCATAGATTTTATAAATATAAAATATAAATAAAACAGACTTATACAATTACAACATTAAATATTGAGGATTGCTAAGATTTTTTATCACTCACCAAATGCCACAGAGATGGGCCGCAACATCCTCACTAGAATACTCTTCCTCTTCGATTTAAGAGTCATCTAATGAGCAAAAGCACTTTATCTATTACAGTTTGCAAACAATGTGAGCAAAGCATCAGAGATAAATGCCATTTAGATGGTAACCTTTTCCAAATATTCCTACTACATTATACAGTGTTTGTGTCTCCCTACCATGCAGGAGTCCATATCTTCAAGTCCCTGTTCCTGGTCCCAGTCCTGTTTCTGATCCTGGTCGTGATTCTCTGGCTGCAGAACTGTCTCATCCAGGACTTCTGTCTCCATTTGGGGCTCCTGATGAAGCAGAGGTTGGTCCTTCCTGATCAGATGGTCAGCCTGAAAACACACAAAGGAAGGACAAAGGGATAAACAGAAAGTACTGCAAGGCAGCAGACATACAAGCAGTGGGAGGGGACACTAACCAGAGTGTGTTGTGATCTGGACAAAGCCTCCAGGATCTCATCCACGATGCGGTCAGAGAGAAATGATGCTATGCCGAGTTTCACTTCACTGTTTCAAACAGAAATAATAACCAGGTATAGTTGTAAAACTAAGAACCATCATGTGTAACAATGTTGACAGCAGTGAAAAAGGTCAGTCTCATCAGCACCATGGATGGATGGATGGATAGATGGATGGATGGATAGATAGATGTACTTTATTGATCCCAAACTGGGAAATTGCAGTAACAGGCTCCAACAGATCCTGACCCTGCACCAGACTACGTGGGTATAGATAATCAATGAATCAATTCCAAAAAAGTCGTTTTTGCTCATTTATGAGCTACAATTGTTTACGACATTCTCCTGTGACCGATTTGTTCCATCTTTTGCATAGCTTCTGTTTGTCCAATGAACCTAAGATGTTTCATGAAGATCAGCCATTTTTCAGTTGCAGATACTGACTGCTGAAATTTGAACGGTCGCTGGCCACCATGGCCATGGACCTTTCACATAGCTTTGACACAGGTGTAAGAAATAAGGACACTTGAGCTGTAACTCTGGGCTTTGAATATCTTGAAGCTGGTTCACTTATTAATGGAGTACATAGCCATGGTAACCTATATTGCAAGACTAATCTGTCCAAGAGTAGATCACATATTAGATAGGAGATAAACAGATATACATTTCCTGGTAATCACATTATTTTCTGGGAGTTAAAAACCACTGTGCATGAAAACTAAAAATGCTTGTCTCAGTCTATAGTTAGACACCATCTACTCCTTTGACTCTCCTCATAGAGATTCAGGGAACATTTTAAAACCATTTTTACACACGTATTGCATATCTGAATTTTGATGTTCCAGAACAGTGTCTCTGGCATGTGAGATAACAAATGTCAGCAATTTGCTCAAAACTTAATGTCCAGATTTCCCAGTCAGCACAAAAGTAAAATCTCAAAAAAGATATGGATGATTTCAGAGTGAGACACTGTGTGATTGTCCCAGTCACTCACTGTGAGTGTATGTCTTGGGAAATATCTACGCATCCATACATTTTTTTCTTAAGACTTGCTTTCTGTTTGTTAACACTATTCTGGATACATTTAAATACTCTTCTGAAGCCTTTCTGGTTTAGACTGAATTGTTTGCACATTCTTTAGAAAATTTCCAGTGCTCAAGTTTGAAACTCATATTTGATTAAAAAATCCTTTAAAAACTTTACTGTATTAAAGTCTTTTAGAAATAGAGAAATTGTCATTAAAGTCACTGAGATAAAAATATTATTTTCTGGCTTTTTCCCCCATATTCCTGCACAACTTCCAGGGTGTGTTTGCAAAATGTCAGTGAGTGTTCATTTTCTGATATACTTGGCTTATTTCAAGAAAGACAGACAACAACTGCTCCCTGCATATGTCCAAGTTACTTTGGCCCCTGGTGAAAGCTAAATTAGGGTAAAATGCTTCAGACCTGATCTTGTTGATGATGTCCACCCCAGACTGCTCCAGCAAGGTGGTGGTGATGAAGCTGCGAGGAATAGTCATCCTCCCTGCAGCAGTCTTCAGCAGCTCCTCGCGGAGGCTGCTCCTCTTCATCACATGCGGACACAGACCCTCGGCAGCATCCACCATGGACACCAGCATTGTCTGGGGGAAAATTAGGTATAGTTTAAATTTCACACTTAAACCCCAAAACTAGGATTAAATGTGGCATTTAAAAAAAAATCAGCAGCTGTTGGTGTTCAGTTGAATACCTGCAGCTGCTCATCCATTACTCTGGCCACCTCTCCAGCCATCGACTCCAGTTTCTCCTGAATAGCTCCAACACATGCACCTCTGGAACCACTGCTCTTCAGATGGTACAGGTTGGGTAGCAGCTGCAGTAAAAGGCAAGACACAGAAAAATGTAGGAAGACAGATTAGGACAAATGATCAAGTTTAAAACTGAGGAGCGTTTTTCACAAGCTGAAGGATGACATTGTCTCTTTCCGCCATTAAAGGTGGGTTAGGTGTTGTTTGGTTAAAAGAGAGCCACCTTCGTGGTACTGGAAATCCTGGCTTTAGACTCAACATACCTCGCTAACCCTCTAATCTCGCTTCGTAGTACACCCCTCTGCTCTTCAGTTTTAGTGGGAGCCCTGCTCTTGGTGGGCTGCTGCCAGCTTTTTCACGTCTGGACACATCGCCCTGAGTGGACCAGACCTCACAAAGTTCAGACGATTTCGGTATTTTGTTTGCATGTGGAGAGTTTGGCTGAATCCCTGTTCAGTAAGCCGAGTCTTTAGATGCCTTGTCTGGATGTTTTTTTAAAAAGATGCTCCTGTAATCGCGACGGCTTCATGGCTTCATTGGAGAACACCTGCTCACATAGCAGCACATCAGCAGATGTACATTACTCTGTGATGGAATAAATCCATAATTTATGTAATTAGCATTGTACTGCTGGCACTTTTTCTTGTTTTCCGCCATTTTTGATTGTACTGTAAATGTTTGTGATTAAACGTGATTACGTAGCCTTGATTGTGTATGTTTTCATTGGTTGTTGAATGAAGCCCGCGAAATGTGTTGGAAAGGAGTTTCTCTGCTGCTGTGTGTTTATGGGCGTTACTATGGCGACGGATCCCGCTCAGCTCGTCTGGTTGTGACGTAGCAAGAAAAGGAGATTTTACTAGGTCATGGAAGCAGCAGACTTGGGGTTTTGGTCTCAGACAGCAGCTTTATTTTTTGAAAGGAAATCTGGGCACAACATTTTATTTAAACATAAATAGATTTGCACTATAAAAAAAAAACCCTTGGGGAACCATGGTAGTTTGTAATAGAGTTCTCAAGGTGTGGCGCCCCTCATTTGTGCCTGAGTGCCCCCTTCTCAGCCTGACGTTTCCAGCGCCCCCCTAAAAGTTCAGAATGCCCCCGTTGAGAAACCCTATCCTAGATTATTATGTGTCTGGCGATTCAATGTTCTGGAAGTTAAGCCAGCACATGGTTGAATGGACCAAAAATATGTGCGAGGATCACTTCCATCTATCCATTAGCTCCCTCTTGGTCCGGAGTCGGGTCGTGGGGGCAGCAGCTTCAGCAGAGAGGCCCAGACCTCCCTCCCCCCGGCCGCTTCCACCAGGCCAGCTGAGAGATATAATCTCTCCAGCGTGTCCAGGTCTGCCCCGTGGTCTTGGAACGAGGATCACTTAATGAGTGAAAGCACAATTTCATAGCAACTACATAAGCTATAGTAAATATAGATTTTTTCTGTTTTCAGACACACAGTTTGTCATGACATACCTGAAAAATGTCAGGTACATTATGACAAACTGATAACAGACTGTCTGATAACAGAAGAAATTAAACAAACTAAAACCAATAGTTTACTTTTTTGCACTTTAAATTACTTAGCTTTATTTTTTTAATTTTTTTTTCTTTGTTATTTATTATATAGATAAAACCTGATTTTTTGTTTGTTAAAAAAACAATATTTTGTTGGACACTATGTTTAAAACTATAAAAACATTAGTTATAATTGCACAAATTGTCTGTATTTCATTACTTTATATACTGTCAGAACGGGGTTAAATTTGCATAAAATGCTTAAAATGGAATTCTCAAAAATTAAAAACCAAAAAACACAGAAAATGAAAAAAATTGAAACGGAATTTGAGAAAAAATAAAACGGATTGCATAGGGCCCTATTTATTGAATGTTTTGACAGTCAGGGGATGTGTCTAGATGTGATGTAGAACCACCTCTATCGTGGGCACATACTTCAGGCTAAATGCATTCCATTAAAGTTAAGGACTGAATAGTTTAAGCACAATATTTTCATCAAGATGCATGTCTGCTCACCGTTTTAGAGTTCCTAGCATCCTTCATGAGGTTTTCTGCAACTTTCATGTCCTCTTGAACAGGGTTGGTCTCCGAGAACCGCAGGGAGTTCAGGTGATCCTGCACCCTGACACACATCATGTCCACCATCTGCATCACAAAGTTGAGAGGTCAAAGAACTGTTTTGTCTTAAGTCATTGCAGTATAGTCTCCAAGTCCAGTGTGTGTGTTCTGCTGGGCCTGCCTGCTGTGTGGTAGTGGTGACTATTCCCTGCTGCAGCCTGTATGCCTGCTCCTGGAGGTATTTACGTGTCTCGTGGTTCCTCAGCAGGTACTGCTCCATCTGCGAGACATGACATGAAAAACACACTTATTGTCCACTTTCAGAACCAGGAGACCTTATACAAAACTGACAGCAAACTGACGAACAACCTTCAGTAAGGCATCCTCTGTCTTCTCTGGATTTGCTTTCAGTGCCTGAGCAGCATCCATGATGGGAACAGGCATGAAACGGATAGTGTAATTCCTGATGGAGAAAAATCATAGGCTTAGGGCATGCAGCGATGCCTTTCTTGGGTGATTAAACATGTTATTTCAACTACATGGTTACTTCTCCAAGGCAGCTGCTACATCCTGTAAACCCTGAGGGCTAATGTTGTTTCGGTCCCAAACTAATGTCCTGTAGACACATACAAACCAAAGTTAATGAAAATAAAACCCAAACAGAAACACAAAATATTAATACACATGTACACATATTAAACCCTTGAGTGGTTTGACCTTAATGTGTGATGTAATAGTAGTACAAACCACCAGTAAAATATGCCCATTGAAACAAAAAAAAAAAAAAAATCTTTTTCCATGTCCCTAAATGTCAGTAAGCCTTTTGTTTCAACCTTGTCTTTTTTCTCATCTCATATCCAGACAAGGATCATTTAGCAGAATTTAGAATTTTTAGATTTTGCAGTTTTCGAACAGCCTGAAAATGACTTGAGGTTTTGTTACCCCTGAAGTTAACTGTTGGAATTAAATCATTTAAAGATACACTGTTCTTTCCTTGCTCACCGGAGCTTAGTGTTGATCTGCAGGGCTTTGGCCAGTATTTTGGCCCCCATGTCTCCCATAGAGTTTCCACTGATGTCCAGTTTGGTCAGAGAGGTGTTGCTGCCCAGTGCATTGAGGACAATGGAAAGGTCGGCCTTTAGCTTGGAATCAGCCAGGGACAGTGACGACAGAGGCTGCAGTGAGCAGAATCATTTCAGACTTCTTGTTAAAGGAATGATTTTACATTGAGTGTTTTCTAAATGTTTGATGAAATGAAAGCCAATGAAAAAAAAAACTATCCCCACTGGGAGAAACAAAATTATATATATGTGTATATATATATATATATATATATATATATATATATATATATATATATATATATATATATATATATATATATATATATATATATATATATATATTATATTTTTTTAAATATAAAGCATGGTAGATCCTGAAAAAGTTCCACTCACAGACTCCTCTTCTTGAATCATGTGAACTAGTGTGTCCAGGACCTGAGCCACATTTCTGTAAGACCAGTAGAAGATTACAGTTTTATTCAAAGAGCAGTTGTATTTTGACACCAACATACAATGTTTTAAAATAATTCAGTATTTTGTTCACCCACTTGGATTTGATATTGTTAAAGTTTTTGCCCAAAGAAAGATGTCTGATGGAGCGGTTCTTGGCAAGCCAGACAAGAAGAGTGGTAAGATCCATATCCAAACCTGAGGGAGGCACCAGAGGAAGAAAAATGAGCTGTGCTCACAAATAAAAGTCAATGCAGGACCAGCTGAAATAAACAGATAAAATATCCTTACCGTTGTCTGAAATATCAAGGCTGGAAATGTTTGGGATTTCAGCGATGCAACCCTCCAGGATCTGGGAGCCTCCTGACCGCAGCTGAAAAACAAAACAAAAACAGGAACATTTTTCAGAGTGTAAATACATATTTTTTTATATCGCACATTTTAATACTGATTATTACATTTGTGTGAATTTATGATGCTGCAGAGTGCTTCAGCAGTATAGTGAAGTGTGCTGAAGTCTTACCTCACAGCAGCTGAGATCTAGAGACACATCGCTGAGGTTCGGGTTGCAGCCGAGGCCCAATAACAATGCTCTGCACACAGAATCCATATACAAATTGGACACATCTGTTTTCACCCAGATCCAACAATTTACAGGGATGAGTGTTGCTCAGGATTAAAATATATACTTTATGCCGTGGAGTAATGTGCATTCTGATATATTTAATTTAGTAGAATCATTTTTTAAATGACTATTACTGCATGAAAATATCTTCCAATCTTCCTGAAGTGGCTTGGTAGAGCTCATACAAATCAGGTCTTAATTTGCTGCACTGCTTAATGTGAAACTTGATTTTAAACCCATCCATCCATGCATTATCTATGCAAGCTTAATCCTATGCAGGGTCACAGGGATCTGCTGGGGCGTTCCCACCTCTCGTTGGGCAAAAGGCAGGGGTACACCCTGGACAGGTCACCAGTCCATCACAGGGCCATGCAATCATGCACACTCACAATCACAATCAATTAACCTGACATGCATGTCTTTGGACTGTGGGAGGAAGCTGGAGTACATGGAGGAAACCCACACAAGCACAGGGAGAACATTCAAACTCCACACAGAAAGGCCCCTGCTGAGGTTCAAACCAGGAACCTTCTTGCTATGAGGGAACAGTACTGACCACCAAGACACCATGCTGCCCGATTTTAAATCCTTCAAGTGGAAAAAGGAGTCATGCTTTTTTCCCTGTTTCTCTGAATGAGTGATTCTGGTCTGTGGCATACTGCTGTGACTCAGAACAAACATTTCTATTTCCTCATTTGCTCTGGATTTCATGGTCCATGACTTTGAATGCTGACACGGAGGTTTCAGAAAGATGCAAATCCTTTTAATTCTGCAGGATCAACAGGAGATGCCTATTGCATGTATGGGTTGAAACATAATTCTGCTTGAAAATACTGTAACTGGCTTTGGGTGTTTTCTTACTTCAGAGCCTCGTGAGGCAGTCTGGTTCCTGACACACTGACAGAAGTCAGAGCCTGAGCACAGCTGAAGAACTGCTTGAAGGATGGAGGGATTTCTTTACATTTCCTGCATGAAGGAGAGGGCAGAAGCGGTAATTATCAAATTAAAGTGTGGGGTTGCTGCAATTTAAAAAAAAAAATATTTAAATTCATAGGAGTGGAATAACTAAAAAGGTTTCTCTAAAGTTTTAGCAACAATCTAAGTCTGAAAGTGTAGACATATGTTGCCATATGTGGTAGGATATCAGAATTATAAATTATCAGCTGTATAAAGGATCAGTGTGAGGTGAACATCTGACCTGTGTGAGAAGACTGTTTTTGACATGTTGAGAACAGAAAGATGCTTTAACGATCCTCTGAGCAGAGATGAACACACCTACAACAAAACACTAAACTGAAATAAAATGAAGCAACGCTACCACAAAACACCACCACAACAAAGACAACAGAAGTCTGTTTTTGTTCTTCACCCATGATTTTATGAGCGAATGTGCTCATTAAACTATATTGCACGTGCAGTTCCTACCAGCTCCAGGGAACAGTCGCTGTTGGACAGATCTAGAGTCTCCAAGCAGTTGGACTGACTCAGGAAATTGTGCAAATTCTTTAAAGAAAAAAAAAAAAAGTCAACCAAAAATAATACACTGTTGCTCAAAAATACTCAAACATTCTAACTGTTCAATGCTTTATTGATATCTGCATATTGATTACTGCAGTTTATAAAATTATCTTTTAATCTGTTTTAATCTGCCCAATGTTATCTGCACTTTGTATTGAAGTTGAAGAAGAATAGAGAAGGAGAGGCTGTGTACCGGAAGGTCATCTCCTTTGAGGGAGTTTCCGGACAGGTCAAGGTACGTGAGGGTGGTGACAACAACTGGGTTAGCACAAAGAGCCTGACAGATGCTGTTTACACCTGCAAGAAATGCCAAACATATTTACTAAAAAAAAAAAAAACAACAAAAAAAAAAACAAACACATCAAAATGATTAAATATTATTTTCAATATTTGTTTTCTTCTGTTTTCACCTTTAGGAGACATGGAGGTCCTGGAGAGGCTTAGGTGCTTCAGGCCCATGGGCAGTTTTGCGAGTTGAGCGCTCAGAGCAGAAACACCTGAAAACAATGCAGATTTAGCAACTGAATTTTTTGGGGCTACATAAAGGGAAACATGGCCATTAGAGCGTATGACTCAATCTGAGAGACTGAGTTATTGTCACAAACTCCTCATATTTGAGAATTAATTCCACAAAAATCTTATGCACATTTTTCACAATAAAGATGAGACAGATGAACAATAAAAACACCTTTAGAACTGAGATTATGTCAACACAATTTTGAATTACATCCAAACACATTTCATATTCTAAAAGAAACAATAAGAAGTAGCAAATTTAAGAGTAATTTCATTAGGAACATACATTCACAGCATAAAGATATTGTGTGCACACGTGCCAAACCCTCTATGCGTGATTAAAAATATGGTACGACATGTGTGGGTGTGTGGATGGGTGCACGCATTTTAACCTTTGTCCTCCAGTGAGTTGTTGCTCAAGTTAAGCGTATGGAGTGTGGAGGAGGGGTTGTGGGATAGAGCGCTGGCCACTCTCTGAGCAAAATCACTGAAGAAACGAGAGAAAAATCAGAAATAAAGTCAGGATCTGCAACCAGGTTTTCTTTCTTTCATTAATACTGACAAGTGCTGATGTCAAAAGTGTTGTTATGGCACTTAAGTTCATATGGCAGCAGAAAATTTTAATAAAAGTGCATTTTACACTACTTTTGAATTCATTATTTGATTTTGCGTATACAATGCGATTAATCGTGATTAATCAGGGAAATAATACGATTAATCACGATTAATATTTTTAATCGTTGCCCATCCCTAGTAAAAACATCTTCATAAATCCGGATTTTATTTACAGTAGAACATCAAAATCATATAAAAATGCTTCAGTCAAGTAAACCTTCAAAAATAGTAGCTATTTATGAACTTAATGGTACCAATGTGTCTCAAAAAATGTTTGAACAGGGTGATGCTTAATGCTGTGTCGCATCCCCCTCTTGTTTTAATAAGTTTCCATTTATGCTTGTGTTTCAGGAGAGAATGTTGTCAATTCAGTTTACTGTATTTTATTTGTATAGTGCCAATTCTCAACAAAAGTGATCTCAGGGCACTTTACACAGAAAGCAACTTCAATGCATTGCAGCTAAGTACACTCCAATCATTTTTCAATTCATCGCTTTTCAGTTATAAAGTTCATTCTTATAACATTTAGATCCAAAATTCATATAATGCCAGTTCTTGTCCCATTCTTCTGTGATATTAGATTTGACCTTTCCAACACTACTTGTAATCTTTGTTGTATTTGCCATATCATGATGTGGTAAGCCCTGCGATGGACTGGGGATTTGTCCAGGGTGTGGCCCTGCTGTTTGCCCAAAGGAACCTGGGACAGGCTCCAGCAAACCCCTTTGACCCTGAGCAGGAAGAGGCAAGTATAGATCATGGATGGATACTTCGATAATGTGCCAAATGTTTTCAGCTGATGATAGGTCTGGACTACAGGCAGACTAGTTCAGCATCTGGACTCTTCTGCAATGAAACCATTGAAACCCCAATTGGATTGTAATTTAACATCCTAAACTGACTTTAAATCCTGGTTTCAAACTCTTCATTTTATCTCTCATTATTCTTTTATTTGATAATGAAAGTCTTAAATCAGATCAAACTGACTCGACTTGAACTTCTGCACATTAGTGCAGTTAGGTGTTTTGACCTCTGACCTTTTGAGTCCAGCATTGTCCAGCACCTTCCAGCCGGTTGGATCGAGCCACGACTCTCAAAATCTGGTCACACACATCTGCAGACTGGAAGGCATAGACATACAAAACACAAATTTTAGGCAGATTTCCTAATAGAAGGATGTGGTAAATATAAACAGTTTTGAAAAGTATTTTCCCATTAAAACACAGTGGGTTAGTAGTACAGTTATGGGTTAAACAGGATTATAGGAAGTTACCAGTTTGTAATCTTTGGTTGAGAGTTTGGTGAACCACTGGTTGTATTCCAGCACTGCAATGATTGCCACCAAATCCCTGCAAAGCAGAATCAAATTCAGCCATCCTATTCCATGGAGTGAAAATAGAAATACACAGGATTTGTAGTAATTTCTACAGAAAGTTACTGAAACATAAAGCTGCTTAGAATACAGTGATAAGCTGCCTGAAGAATTGTCACACAATTAGGCCCTGTTGGTAAAAAATCTGAAATTCATAGGCCATGTCATGTGTAATACATAATGAATTCATGTTGTTTGGAAATGTGTGTACCTGTTCTCCAGGTGAACAAAATCTTGCAGGTTGAGTTCTCTGGTGTCCTGAGTGAGATATATGGTGTCCACATCCTGCAGGAGAGGACAACAACAAGACAGAAAGAAAGAAAGGAACTAATTGCTTATTTATGGGGTATTAAAACAACGACAACAACAAAAAGCATGTAACTCAGATCCAGGTCCATCAGATGTGACAAGAATCTACATTGTTAACTGCTTCAGAAGAAAAATAACTGTCATAGCTGTGAAAATGCAGAAGCAGCAGAATAAGAGGAGATGAAGTCAAAAAAAGGAAATGAAAGTATTTGGAAGTGGTTGCTGAAAAAGAAGCAGAACGAAAAGCAAGAAAGCAAATAATACAGGGGACAAAATGAACGAAAATCATCAAGGGACGAAGCAACGAAGCAAAAACTACAAAGCAGCCGCTTAAGGGTAAATTAAGCAGAGGGGAACAGTTTAGTTGCTGGGCAAAGCAGTACAAGTACTTTTAAAAAATACAGATATAAATAGCAACTGATCCAAAAGGGAAAAAAAAAGAGGGGATTTCAGTCTCAAGTACATACCCACTGGACCTCCTCCCTGTACGGCAGACCCAAGTAATCACAAACACACCAGTACTGATGAGAAAAACCGCCTGCAAATAATCCCATGACAGATATGTCTCAGCATTTTAAAAACAAACAATAAATTCTGACCCTTTTTTAAATTTTTTTTTAAACTTTGAAGCCTATTTACCGCAGGGTCCCAGATCAGCTGAGCCCTGCCCATCCCAGATGGCCTGGAGGGCTGCCATCCTCTCTGGAGGCTTCAAACTCAACTTCTTCATCATCTTCCTTCCTTACAGACAGACAGGCAGGGAGAAGAAGAAAAGAGAGGACAACATATTCTCACACACATACATAGAATTAAACAAGATTATGTTTTACATTCTTTTTTTTTAAGTCTCTAATAAGCAATCCCTTCTGAAGGGATTGAGTAACAATTAAATTATTTTTATAGATTTCTTTCCAAACATCTGAAAGACTCTCAGTCTCAAAGTCTGTGGCTGCTGACAGTGTGGTACCTACACAGGTGAGCTGGCCGGGAAAATTCGGTGGAGACAGCTACCGATGTGAGCAATCGCTTCATCCACCTCCTCCACTGAGCCCAGCCGGAGGCTCCATGGGCCGCGCTCATGCTCTAAAACCAACTGCAGGGGGTGACACAAAGGAACATAACATGAACATGATACTCCAAGTTTACATTATGATTTGGTTTTTATGAAACAGGCTGAGGGAATAAACTAATGTGATTTAGTGAATATGAAACCCAGAGGGTTTCATGTAGATTGAACCCCAGCCTGACAAACTGGGAAATGTGAGAGGGGAACAGTGTCATGCGTTTTAGAGTAGGCACAAGTGAGGACAGAAAATGTGTGTGTTACTTTTAGGCTATAATCCAGGTACATTTCAAAATTGTGTGTTCAGACCTGAGTGGGCTTGTTGCTGCTGATCCCTTGTATATCCAAGTAACTGAATGACTGTTCAACCTGAAATAAGCAAGAACACATGTTATGAAATGCATCCATAAATGAGCCAAGTTAATCTTGTATTTCAACATTTACTCAGAGGCATTGCAAGTTTTTAGTAAACAGAATAAACAGCCTGTGAGATTTTTTTGTATTGCTTTGGAAAAATAACAGAATCTAAGTGTTATGCCCTAAAAACATTTGGCCTGGACACCCTCCACAGATAAATCAGCAGCCACTTGTCATTCATATGTGAAGCTCCTGAGCAACGATTACCTTTGGAGATCGATGACTTTATCTGAAAGATACAATTTTGTGAAGAAAGAATTTTGAAAGATGGACGACATGACACATTTTTGTAAACTAGTTTGAGCCTTCGGTTTCAAAAAGAAAACTAAGCATAACTGGAGTTAAATTACATCTAAACGGCCAAACTATTTAACAAAAATATATCCAATATAGCGGATACTTATTTTGTGTGCTCTGGCGACCTTTTATCACGGTGTGTTCCAGTAAACAGATGTCTAAATGCATTAGAATTTCTGATATTTAAGATGATGGCATGTTTCCAACTTTGTGGAAACAAAGCAGTGAGGGCAGTTTCCTAGTTCAACACAATGATGCTACTGTGCACGAAGGCAGCTGCAAAATGAGAGTTTACTCAGTTTGGTATGAAGCAGCTATCCCAGTCTGCACAGATACTTGACCTCAGCTTTATTCAGCACCTCTCAGTTGAGTGGGAACACTGACTGTAAGCCAGAGCTTATCACACACTGCCAGAGTTAGACCTCACTAAGGCTCTTCTGGCTTTGTGGCAGCAACATTTGGTGCACAGGTTGAGACTAGAAGAATGAAACATATTTGTTATGAGCTGTTCAGTGACATATGGCTGAATTGTTCAGGTGTGCTTAAGCTATCAAGTGGGATCTGGAATTAACTGCAAAACCTTTGCTAAAGAAGCTTAACTTGTCTTGTGTAGCTACAACTTGTTTTTAAGTAGACAATGTTCGTTTTAATACAGTGGAGCCACAGTGTTACATTTTTTTGAACAATTAAATTGTTGTGGTGGATGCAAGAGCGTTTGAGCATTTACAGTAACTTGCACTTCATCAAATAGAGAAAGAAACCTTTACTAATATGGATTTGAACTTACAGGACTGGGGAATAAAAATTTAGAGACAATTGGAATGTGAAAACAAAAGCTACGAATAGTCTGCAGAACAAATGTCTGGAGCAGACTTAGACATTTTCCTCTGAATCCACAGAGAGAAAGTAAAAATAAGTCTGTGGTCTTGACTTGCTGCCAAAAAGAGCAAGTGTGATGAAGAAAAAAGAAAAAAAAAACTACTAAAGGAGGAAGGGGGAAAGAGAATAGACCAAGGAGATGAGAGAAAGAAAGAGAGGGAATGATAACAAAATATAAAAGTTGATGAAGGTAGAAAAAATGCATAAAGGAAGACAGCAAAGTGTCTAAGAAAAAGTGAATATAAACTTTAGGAAATATTTGTCTGGTGGGAAAAAAAAAGAAAGATAAGAGAGATAGAGAAAGTCAGAACATAAGATTGTGAGGAAATGAAAAGGAGAGAGGGGCACAGAAGCAGGGCCCCCTCCTCAGCTCTCCTTGCCAGCTGTTAAATTCCTCCATTGTGTTTTTTTTTCCTCCCTCTCTGCCCCTCTCTGCCCGGACAGTACACACTGAGGAACAAACCACCCTCTGTTCACTCTCTCTCTTTTGTACACAAAGTTAGAAAAACCACTGGTCTCTCTCTGGAACAACAGATCAGGGGTCAGCTGCCTGAGCTGAAGATCTTTGCTCTGCAAATTTGTTTTGGAGTTATAAGTATTATTTACACTTGTTGCCGTTTTTGAATCTCAGATACATTTTGTTACACTGTAGGAGACATTTAAGTCATTGGTTTGTCACATTAAAACCAACGTGAAAAATATAGCACTCACTCTTTCTAATATAAGGTTTGACGTATAACAATATAAGTAAAAAAAAAAAAAAAAAAAAAAAAAAGTTGTCTGCTCCTTACAGGCCTGCTCACCACTATTGGCACCCATGAAGTCTAAGTACGGTATTGTGGAATATCTAGTGTAGAAAATTTATCAAGTGAAACAACATTTTACTACAGATAGTTTGTGTCTAATACAGAACAGCAAATGATAAAGCACATTTAAAAAAAAAAAAACATTGAGGGAAAACATAGAAAAACATAATGCTTGCCGTGTCAATGGTATTGGAACCCTTTGCTGCAAATCAATATGGAAACACAATTTGGCTCACCTGTTGCAAATCACAAATGAGGATCACCTGTGATGAATTGCCTCCACCCATGTGACTTATTATTATCCAATGAATGATCACTTTGGTGTTTTAAAAAGCTGCCTGTTATTCCCTCTTCATGTGTGACAATAGTAAAGACAAAGGAGCTGTCTGAGGACAACAGAAATGCTATTATTTACAAGCACAAGATCTCTAAAGGGTATAAGGCCATCTCCAAAGACTTTGGTATCTCTCTTTCTATGGTGCATAATGTTATTAAGAGGTTTTTCAGGCATGGGACTAGTGATGGTAAGATGAAGCATCATGAGGCATTGAACCATTTGAGCCAATCAGTTTGAGAAAGGGTTCACTACTCAAAGCTTCATCTGCACACAACACCACCTACTGGCTGGGTGTGGCACATTCAATATTTCTGTTGTGGCCCTAGGTAATGACTATGAATTATAAAGAATGTAAGACCAAACATACATACATCATACTCTACATACATTATCACATTAGTGTATAATGAAATATATTATGAATGTATTCTGTGTGTAAAATTTACCAGTATTCCAGAGGGTTACAGTGATGCCACTTCGCGGTGTAAGTTCCGCTGTTTTAGTTATTCGCGGATTTTTTTCAGAAATATATAATATAATTAAAAAAAAATTAGAAAATTGCGGAAACATCACAGGATGTTGTGGCATTCTCTCACAGTGAAGAAATGCTGTGAGCCAGCCTGGCCCCTTTAAGAAGGTGGCCTTATGGGTAATGGAGTGTCTGCATCGTGGGACGGCAGAAGAAAACAGGGTTAGATGAAAAGTGGAGTGAGCATAAACAGCAGCCCAGCGTGTATAGATTTACATTCTCTGTTAACCGACAGGAACCGAACAATACAACCTGTGTTATATTACAAGTTCCTGCAGTGCCAGAATAAAGTGCTCGTTCCATGCAGAGAAAACCGGACTTTTTGTTTTGTTGTTGTTAGCGTGTTAGCCGCTAATTACGAGCCACAAAAATTACGAGCCACAAATAGCACAATACCAGCGGTTTCTTTACTACGGTTCAGAGACCAGAGGCTGAAGGTAACAGAAAGACCACAGTTGAGCCTTTGTCTTGTTTCGCTGCAGTGCCTCGCTACTTTTGGGAGTTTTTTTAAACATTTTAAACACATTATTGAGGCTCAGGGGGCTCCGGCTCCAGATCGTGGATTTTGATTGTCGCGGGGGGGGCGCCGGTCCCCATTAACCGCGAAAAATAAGGGATCACTGTGTTAGGAGTTTTCAAATCAAAATGTTTCCGCACAGGGGAAATCCTCCTCTTCCTAGCTGACTCCATCCTTCTACCTTTCCTTCTCTCCATACTCTCCTAAATTTTTGAACTCTCTCTCACTCTAAACTCTCCAAACTATCTGCAAACTCCCTCCAAACTATATAAACACTATTCAAACTTGAATATCCACTTTATCAAATCTCCATCCAGATGCTGAACTGACTGCAACTCACTACCAACAAACCACATCTTGAATGGAGCCTGAGGGGTTTATACTGCTGTTGAACCTTGTGGGGACACCTTAACCACTTCCAGAAGGAATCATGTGGTATAGCCAGGCAGCGAGGCTTCGGACGTCATCATTTATGGCTCCTCCTCTAAATGATATGTGCTTCGCGGAAAAGCCCCCTCCATTACTTGACACATGCGTCAAAGCCTCAGAACGTCTCGTAAGATCTCTACATGGAACTGTCAAGGCCCTCCCTGGACGTGGGGGGAAAAGAAGAATTGATGACAGACATCTTCGAAGGTTGGTGCAATTGTTGGATAAAAACCCAATGTCAAACATCTAAAGACCAAAAGACTAACCTGGAGCAGTCTGGTGTAATTGTTTTAAGTTACAGTTAAGTTAAGTTGTTTTAAGTAATGTATGCAGCACACTAACCAAAGGAATGATTGATCTTTGCAAAAGAGAACCTGGACAAACCTCAAGCCTTCTGGGACAATGTTTTATGGAACAGATGAAACAAATGTGGAGCTTTTTGGAAATGCACACAAACAGTATGTTTACAGACAGCGCAATGAGGCCTTTACCGAAAAGAACATCATATCAACAGTCAGGCATGGTGGAGGATCCATGATGCTGTGGGGCTGCTTTGCTGCATCTGGTAATGGATGCCTTGACTGTATCACAGGCATCATGAAATCAGAAGATTATCAACCAGTTCTTGAGTGAAATGTCTTGCCCAGTGTAAGGAAACTTGGTTTAAAGTGAAGATCATGGGTCGTCCAGAGAGATAAAGACCCAAAGCACACCCACAAAAGCATGCAGGAATGGTTGAAAAGGAAAAAATTGACTGTTTTAAAATGGCCGGCAATGAGTCCTGATCTCAATCCAATTGACAATCTTTGGGGGGAGCTAAAATCTGCCATTGGAGAAAGGAACCCTGCAAATGTTTAAGAGCTTGAGCATATTGCAAAGGAACCCAAGAAGTGGAAGAAGCTTGTAGATGGATATAAGAAATGTTTGGAGGCTGTCATCACTGCCAAAGGGAGTGCAACCAAATATTAAGGAGAGGTGCCAACATTGGTGCATATGCTGGTTTTCTGTTTTTTTTTTTTTTTCTTTTGGAACAACAATATCTATGTTGAAATAACAATCGTCTTTGTTAAATTACTTTGGACCTGTAATCAAAAGATCTTGCTGATAAAAATTTGGTAAATTTCCATTTATTTCTGAAGCTATTCACTTAGTTATGAAAAACATAAAGGGGTGCCAACAATGGTGAGCAAGACTGTACATGCAGCCTTGGCTCTCCTGCCTGGGCAGTTTCACAACCATTCACACCTTAGATCAGATGACCTAAACATCCCACTTGCTGACCAGATAAAACAACATAAGGTGGACAAAAGACCACAGGAACCACAAGAGTGATTCACAACCAACAACAGCCTCTAACCAGTTACTTAGAAGCCTATTGGGTAACAAGTGAAACGTTAAATGGAAAAAGTACAGTTGTCTTCTACTCAGTCTTATTAGGGCTTAACAGTAAAGCACATCACCACATTTGGTGAAAACCAGACAGCATTTCAGCACATACATTTCAATCGTCTGTCTGTCAAGCATGATGTTGGAGGGTTGATGACTTGTGTTTGTTTTACATCCAGGGTGGACTGGTAACCTGTTCATTCTGGAAAAGTCCATGAACAGCCGTCAGGTCTACTGCCGTCGGCCCTGTTCAATAACCAAATTTGTAAAGTGGGTTCAATTTCCAGTGTTGCAATTAGGGATGGGCATAGTTAATCGATTAATCGATGATTGATCATTAAGAATTTGGTCGAAGAAATTAATTTTCGTTGATTAACCGAATGTTTTTTTTTTTTTTTTTTTAAACAATCCGAACGTAGGTTCTCAGTGCACGTCCTCAAACAATGCGATGCATTTCACTGTGCCACCGATAGAAATTTGGCAGCAGGGGGCAACATTTCACCATCACCGTACCCTGGCTGGACTCAGTTGTTACACACGAGCTTCTGTAGGTCATCGCCTAATCATGACGCGGTCGCGGTGAAGTGTGGCGTGGTACCATTTTCGTTTAGAAAATGAGCAAGTGTACTGCAATCACTGTAATGCAAATTACAAATACAATTAATCGACAACGACAATGATGTATCACTTGAACAACACGCATCCAAGCCTTGTAAAGGACGGTGGAGGCGGTTCATCATTAGCCTAGCCTAGCCTAGCCTCAACTCGGTGTTAGCACGGACCAGAAGGAGCTGCAGTGCACATCGAGCACACAACGAGCGCATCTTTTTAAGAAACAAAAAGCCTGTAATACTGGCGCCTTGATATAAATTGTCCTTGTTACGTAGTCTCCTCGATATCTCTTGTTTTATTATCGTTGTTTTTTTAAAGAAAAGAAACAGGAAATGTCACATTATTGTCGACCACAAACATCCGGTTCACTGAACACATCTGGGCATGCGCGGGCCATAGCAACCAGGCCAAAGGGGAAAACAAACGCCACGCCAATATCGAGAATATTTGTGATGTTTTCAATATAAAAATGTTAATGATTAATCAATTTTTAATCATTAATTCTCCCGACGATCGACGAATAAATCTCGACCAAATGCCCATCCCTAGTTGTAATATGTTGTTGTGTCCCTTTTTAGCCACTGCTTTCTCTCTATCCAATAAGGCCACTAGAAAATCTTTTAAAAAGATGCTGATATGACATATAAAACATAGCCTGCTAACTACTGCTGACCAAATGGTGAATAATCTACTCTGTTGGGTTCATAAATGTGTAAATCTGATTCTGATGGAGTCAGTGCCTCACCAGCCATGAATCTCACCATATGTCACTGGTTATGAGGCATTATTTATGTTTACAGATCAGAAAATGTTCATTTCAAACAGAAAAGGGATGTTTTAAATAAATGTATGGTTTATAAAGCTACTTTGTCATCTCTGACTGTCTTTGCAGTATCAACAAGAGGCTGGTAGGGTGTCCTCTTTTTGGATTTTTGGGTCACCCTAGCATAATACTAAAACTATAAAATGTGTCAAGCAGGCTAATTCTTACACAGAATAGACCTAAAAGGCTAAAAATGTAATGGGATTTAGAAAAATCAAATCTGTTTTATTCTTCTTGTCTGTGGTCTAGGTCTCAAATAATATATTTATTCAAAGCGTAAGAATTTTATAGATAGATATATGTTTATTGTCCCCGTGGGGAAATTTGTTTGCAGCAAAAGGTACACATGGCAATTTGACAACCATAACATAAAAAAACAAGAACACAGAACTGAAACACAGACAGACACGGTGCTACCACTCATACATGGTATTCCCAGCCAGCTGGGGTGCTATTTCCTAGAAATATTTAAAAGTTTAATGGCTTGGGGTATAAAAGACTTGTTTGCCCTGTTTTTAGTAAACAAGGGGGGGCAATAACGGCCGAGCTGATGGCAACAGTTTAAAACTGGAGGTAAGTGGATGCCTCTCATCAGCCACAATGGCCTTTGCCTTGTTTGTTACTCGGTCTCTGTATATGCTCTCGAGGCTGGGTAAGGTGGTTCCTAACAGTTTGCTGGCTGTTGTTACTGTCCTCCTAACAGACCTCTTTTGTGCCTCAGAGGCATATCCAAACCAGCAGATGATGCAGAAGGTTAAAACACTTTCAATAAAAGCACAATAAAACATGTGGACCATTTTGCCATTAACCTTAAAAGACAACAGTTTCTTTAAAAAGTACAGTCTTTGTTGGGCCTTAGTGCACAGACAGTCAGACCAATTGTCCCACTTAAGTTTGTGATCGAGCACAACCCCAAGGTACTTGTATTCAGTCACAGACTGGATCCACGCTCCATTGATAAGAGTGGGCTGAAATGAATTTTGCTTCCTGAAGTCAATGGTCATTTCCTTTGTCTTTAGGGAGTTGAGGACAAGGTTTGCCCTCTCACACCATTTAAGAAAATGGTCAAGGACTGGCCCATGCTCCTCTTCTCCGTCATGCAGGGGGCTCACTAATGCAGTATCATCTGCATATTTAATAAAGTGCCTGTTGGAGAAAGTGCTTGTGCAGGAGTTTGTGTACAGAATAAATAACAGTGGGGATAAAACACAACCCTGAGGGGAGCCTGTAGATGTGGTGATTTTATCTGAGAGTGCTGTTCCAACTCTGACCTGCTGAGATCTACTGCTAAGAAAATCAACAATCCATAAAAGCAAACAAGATGGAAGTGAGAATTCCTGTTTCCAGTTTTTCTGCTAAGATGTTCGGTAAAATTGTATTAAAAGCTGATGAAAAGTCCACAAATAAAATCTTAGCATGGGTCTTTTGGAGGTATAAGTACAGGTTTAATGGCTGTCACTCCAAGTAATGCAATACAGATTTGTTTTCTGTTTAAAATGCAAGCATATGAGGAACTGTAAAATAGCAGTATAAAAGACATATTGTCAAACCCTTCTGTGTTCTCAAGTATTTTGGATTCAAATGTGAGGTCATCTGTCTTACAAATAAAGCTTTGCTAAAACTGGGTCATACAACAAGACGATGTACCCAGACATTCCAGCAAATCTACAAATGTCTGAGAAAATCAAGAATTAAAGCATTGCAATGGTCCAGTAAGTCCAGAACTCAGCCTGACTGAAATACTGTGGTGGGACCTTCAGACAGCTGTGCATAAACAAATGCCTGCAAATCTTGTTGAACTAAAGCGATGTTGTAAAGATTAAACCACAGTGAGAGGAAAATATACTGAACTCAAAGAAAAAACGATTAGGTACCTTATTCTAGGGAGATGGTGAACATTTAGGAAATGTATTTAAAAGAAAGAAAAAAAATCTGATTTTTTCTTTTTCTGGTGACATGCAACTATGGACATACATATGCAAAAATAATCCACAACATTAAAAAAAAAAAAACACATTCCAGTGATGTGAAAACCATTGATCACTGAGCACATAATTTTTCAAGAAACCTTGAGACGTGGTATCTACATTGATGGACCTTTGATACACACCACACATACAAACATTGCTGCAGACCAAGCACATACCAGCTCATGGCTGCTCAGGAACAGTTCGGAAAGCGCAATCCCAAAGTGTTGACACAGCCCTCAAATTCCTCTGATCTAAATCTGATCATGCATGTACAGGATGCGCCATAACAAGCCCTATTCACATAGGCTCCTGCAACCTGTAAGATCTAAAGGATCTGCTGCCAAAGTCTCTGTGCAAGACACCACATGGCACGCCAAGCAGTCGCATGTCCGTGCCTTGACATGTCGGAGTTAGTTTTGTGGCATGAGAGCATAGTGTTAGGCAAGTAGTTTTTATGTTGTGACTGACTGATGCTTAACTTTAGTTTAATTGCTTTACTTAAATAAAGCTGTAAGGATAATGAAGGATTAAATGTATTCAATGGATCCAAGGAAACAAAAGTATGGATTTGATAGCAAGCAGGGGCCGACTCTTATAGATGAAAAAGTTAACAGAAAATGGCTTCTCAAATTATTTGTTATCCAAGCAAGCGAATAGCTGTACTGGGAGTTTCTTGTCTTCTTTATATGACGTTGATTTGAAAACTGTAGTTCCATTAAGAGTAAACTAGATTTTTTTTTAGTCTTTATTTAATGAGATTAGTGCCATTTCGAAGATCTCTTTTATAAGGGAGACCTGGGCCTCAAGGGCTATATACAACCAATATAGAGCCCTTCCTGGCCCACGCAAGGATTTGAACCAGGAACCTTCTGGTTATGTGGCAACAATGCTACCAAGCAGCTGTGTCATATTCTCAAAACTAAAAAAACAATGGCCAAAATGCAAAATTTAAGGTTTCTCATCATCAAACAGTGCTTTCCCTGATCACACAACACTGTCAAGAAATTATCTTCTCCGCCAAGACGGAAAAGCTCAAGATTCTTTGTTTGCACCTTGATCACACTTCCCAATCAAAAATTCCCAAATCGTCTCACATTCAGAGTTTTATTTGAGGCCCAGTTTCCCCTTTACATCAAACTTTTCCATTTTTTTTAATAAGAGTCCTGGCTCGATTCACATACTCCTTAATAACCCCCCCCCCCCCCCCACCACCACCACCAAAACTCCCCCCAAAAAAACATGGAAAGTTACCAGTGGACCATTAATATAGGGGCTGAGAAAAAAAGAAATAATGTTAGTTATTTGAAAACATGTAGCCTTGGCTTTTATTCTTTTGAAATAAATCAGTGATGTGATGACTTGTAATTTATAAACTTGTTTACCAAGCTTAAAACAAAGAAGATGACATATTCAGGCTTCATCTGGAACATGTATTGACTCTTGACTCTTATAATCAGGCATGTTTATATTTAATACTTCCTGACGTTTTCTCTTTTCTAAGTTGTAAATCTTAAAATGTGTCTTGTCTTGGGAAAAAGAACCAATTACTTTCTGTCTCTTGAAAACTGCTTCAGTTATATGACAGATAGTTATGATTACCTTTGGTTTTGCCTCAAGGAAATCATTTTTGCACCGTGTTTTTTTTTTTTCCCTCTATGTTTGTCTCTAGCCCTCAAGCTTGAACTTTTCTTCCTGTCACTGTTTTTCTTTCCCACAGGCAGTGTTCTCACAGCTGCATTGTGGGGAAAACTATCAAATATCTCCATATGGCGGGACCTGTTCTCATCGGGGTAGACACAGAGACGGAGGATAAGAGAAGATAAACCAAGAATAGGAAAGAGATGCTGCAGTTTTAAGACAATAGGAAACAGAGAAGAAAAAGCAAATAGAAAAAAAAAATATGAAGCAGCACGAACATGGGTTTGTAGAGTTCAGTTTGAGAAGTAATGGGCCATTCACATCAAAAAGTATAACAATTTTTATGACTATTAAAAGATGATTGCAAATAGTGTTTCAGTTCAAGTGGATGGTGACGTGCACACCAGAAGTAAAATGATAAGAATAGTGGCAAAAGATAGTCTTGGGATTACTTTCAGTGTGATTTCATGAACTGCAAAACAGGCTAGTTTGTTAAAACTAAAGTAAACAAACACACACACACAAACACAAAGAAACTGCTTGAATTACATGAAGCTAATATTGACTTATATGAAAATTTGGTTAAAATTATTGGTTATCTTCAAAACAACAACAACAACAACAACTCTCATAACTAAATAACAGATTAGAATCCAGCTAAGTATTGCCTAATATGTTTTCCCCTCAAGTACGCAGCTCAACTGTGGTTCAGCAACAAATCAGCAAGCTGTGGTCTTGGACTGGGAGTTGTATTCCTTTGTTACAATGATAAGTGATTTATTTTGAGACTGTCCTGCACATATCATCCTTTTGCCTTAAATATCCACTACAGCAACAAATATGGACAAACCTGCTGCTCAAAATAGCCCTCGACAAATCCATTATTCCGTCCCCTGTGGGATGTTAAACAACTATGTCCAAATTCCTGAGTCTTTTTTTGAAAGACTCTTTAAATTTTTGAAGTGTGGATTTGATCATGTCATGGAATGTTTTGATGAGTGGAAAAAGAGAGAAAAAAACTAGAAAGAAGTAATTCCAACAGTTTGAAAGTTGGAGATAAAATGTAACTAATGAGGCATTCTGCGGTAATTTGTGATGAATTTCAAATCAGTAAGAGTCTACAGTTATATCACTGCTCTGTGAGTCTGCCGTTTAGTAAGTACCTGCTAATATTCTCATGTTTAGCATGTCAGCCTGAGCAAAATCAAGTAAAATTATGAAAACACAAGACAAGAAAGACCACCATAAAGACAGCTATTGCAAGGGAAAAAGTGTTTGAAAATGAAAACAACAGTGTGGCGTACGCACCCTTGAACAAGCGAACATACCTTAGAAGGGACCCGTGCTGTCAGCAGATAGGCTCGATGTGATGCCAGAGCCTGTGCACACAAACACAGAGATGTGAGGCTGCTTGATAAACAAGTCACATTTTCAACAATATTGAAAAACAACCAAACTCATTACGCAAAAAAATCTTTAAAAAAACAGCCAGAAGTTGAACTTCAGTGTAGTAAAGAAAACATTCAATTGAAAAAAAAATAAATAAATAAAAAAAAAAAAAAACAATGATTCTGAAAACTAGTCTTATTTATATGCCAGAATGTAACAGTATTCTGCAGACATAATTCAACGTCTCTCTGTAGGTTTATTGTTTTCTATATCTTATTATTATTTTTAAATGGTTTCAAATTATCTTACATGTGATGTCTATCTTTTTATATCTTGATATTATGCATGCTCATATTCTTATGTACCTTTTTTGGAGAGGCCTTTATTTTGAAAATGAGAGAGACAGGAAATGGGCAGAGAGGAGGGGGGAGACACCAACAAAGGGCTGGAGGCCTGGACTTGAACCTAAATGCACTAAAAGCTTCCTCAGGCAAGACACTGAACTCTGATATTCTCAATATGTTTATCAGGGTGTGAGTGAATAAACTAATGTGCTATGTACCACATATAGAGTTATTACATATTATGGAAACTGCTGTGTGAGTGTATGAGCACTTTGTAGAAACAAAATAAAAAAGGCACAATATTAGTACATAATATTTATCATTTTGTAGAGCCATAAATTACATTGGCCTTAAAGGTGGTAAAGTCAGGAGAGAGAAACTGCTCATTTTCAGTCCAACTATGACCTGTTGAGTCGCTCTTGGCTTCACAGCCCTACAGCTTTGAATGTTTCCACTTGCAGAGAAGCTGGGGGGAGTGTTGGCCTCTCTGGAGGATTTTTTCACTGAGTGGGATAATAATATATATTATCTTACACCATGTGTTGAACTTCTGCTCTGGCAGAGACAGAGTGCATATTATGACTGCACACTCAGACAACGTGTTTTAAGCTAGCAGAACTAGCTGCTTGTTTCATCCCAAGTGTGTGACATGTTTGCTGAACTATGGTTGAAATGGTGAGAGTTATATGGTCCCCATCACATTTTATGCCATAATAAAGTTAAAAGAAAGAGGTGGAGGGGCTTGAAGTAAAAATGAGTCATGGTTGACAGCCAGCTGTGGCATGTACAGTAAGCCATTGTATAGATGAAGCCTCAAGGTCTCTTCAGGTCACATCTGCTGAAGGCCGGCTACTGGCAAATAAGATAGGAAGCCCTCTCAGACAAGGAGCTATGATATCAGACTGCCTGAGGGGCAGAACTGTGTTAGCAGGCAGTAGGAGTTTTTAGCTACCCGTTTCAGTTTATAGCATCTGGAAACATCCCCATTCAGGTGTTTTCCAGACCTGGTTTTGGCTGATTTGCATCAGAAGGTGAATGGGTCTACACAGACAGACCAGTTTACAAAAAAAGAAAAAAAGAGTAAATGCTGTAAAATTCACTGTTAGCAGTGTGTGATCTTTACACATGTCACATATGTAAGCCTAACCCAAACCATTTTCTGGTTTCACATAGCCTGACAAATTGATACTTGTCTTTGCACTGTTAAATACAATGCATGAGGCATCTGGACCAAACATTTAATAAACACTATTTACACTCAATACGTCTTGAACAACCCCTGCCTTTCACCTAAAGAGAGCTGGGATGGGCTCCAGCAGGTCCACATGACCCTAACATAGGATTAAACGGGCATAGATAAAGGATGGATGGATGGATAGAAGTCAAACATTTTCGTATTTTTTCCACATTATTCAAATTTAGATAAGGCAAAAAATAAAATAATAATAACAAACAAAAAAAACTTATGGGAAGGAGCAAACTGCATTCGTCACAGCTAAATGTTGTAATCTGAAAGAAGTGTCAAAGAAATAACTAACCCTAAAATATCACTTCCTGAAAGGAACTGAAAGGGGCATTTATGATGAGGTGCTACAGCTCTCACAAGGATGTTTTACAGGAAGCTAAAGACACGTGAGAAATTGGAAGTACAAAATCACAGTATGTTTACGCCTCACGATTGAGCCACATTGAACTCATAGAGGGTACAGACTCTTAAAAAATAATTAAGTTGATTTCAGTTAAAAAAAAAAAATCAAAATTTAATTTTTTTTAGAAATTTTAATGTTTAAAGAACTTTGACAACTAGTTGAAAAAAAATACTGACATAAAATACATAAACTTTATAAGTCCCATTTCCCATATACTCCAGATTTTGCATGGAACAAATGATGAACAGACTAAAAACAGAATAAAATTATATAAAATGGAAAATAATCAGCACATGAAACAATACCTGTAATTTTCAAGATGCTACCAACACGCAGTCCTTAAGAATTATTGATAAAAATGAATTTACCACAGAATCTGCATCCAAAAGCATGCATAACTCAAACACTCAGATGTAGTGGTCACCACTTAGTTCAAACTGTGGCTAAAAACAGGAAAAAGAGCCAAATCATTTTAATCATGTGCCACCACCTTCCTTTGAAAAATACACTGCTTTATTTCTCATGCAGTTGTGTTTGGAAAACAGCCTTTATTTTTTTCTTATTTGCACAAATGAAACATAAGCCAGTTGGATGTATTATCTTGCATCGTATAGTGGGTTTTATCTCATTTCAAGAGATGACTGCATGGGTTTCACATCTGATGATCTGTGGAATGCTGTGTATGTACGTGCGCATGTGTTTGCGTGTGTGTTTCAACACTCTGTGGCTGTGAACGAGGCGATTTTGGTCAAGTCCTGACAGGAGTTGCAGCGTTGGTATGTGGCCAAAAACTTTACAAAAAGAATAAATAAATCAAATTGTCCTGAATAGCACCTCTTCAGGCTAAAGAGAGTGAAAAACTGAGCTGCAACCAGAATATGCCTATTTTTGAGGCATTTTTACATTACATTTTTACATTACACTTACATTTTTTTTCAACCATATCCATTCACTCATGTATACAGACTTGGATACACACACCTGCAGCTACAGGAAACCAGACACCCTGCACAGTAACACCCACATTTCTGAGCAAAGTGACTATGTGCTTTGTTCAGTGGTTTTACACAACTTCTGAATTTTTTTTTTTTTTTGCCCTGTGTCAATTTTTATTTTTATGTGTTGCTTGCATCATGTCAAAATGTACATGGTGTACGTGATCTGTTTCAACATTCAAGATTAGTTTTAGAATGTATTGATGATGGCCCTGCAATGGACTGGTGACCTGTCCAGGATGTACCCCTCTTTTCGCCCGAAGAAAGCTGGGATAGGCTCCAGCAGTCTTCTTTTAGGCTCCTACTCTGACCTTATTTGTTTGTTAATTCTTTTATGGTTGCAAAACAAAAGAACAAATGCTAAGGATTAATTTTCAGGATACAGAAGTTGCAAAGTCTCTAGATTCAATCCAAACACCCCAGTCTCCAAACCGTTTTGTGCTTTTGATCTGAAATAGTTATCCATTGTCTGGACATAGCTCCTTCAGTCAAAATAAGGGAAATCTTAATGGTATTTCAAACACAGTGCCAACAATTTTGGGAAGGTCCTTTCCTGTTTCAGGATGACAAAGTTTACAGAGTCATAAAAAAGGCTCCTATTCTAGCATCAAAAAACTGCCCTAGTCTGTGTAGAAACCTGATCTCAACCCCACACAACATTACAGGGACTAACCTTATTGCAGCTTGGTGAAATACTCCTGGTTCATGGCCACTTTTCAGTAAAATCTGGCAAAACATTTAGAACAATCCACTCATCAAAACAAAAGACCGGATGTGTGTTCCTCCACTTCTACAACACATTAAAGGAAAATCTCGGCATCAGTTTGACCAGGTAACCTTTAAATGTTGAAGCTTTAATAAAGAAAGGGGAAGCACTAACATCGTGACTCACCACAGCAACCCCTTCTCATACTGGGCTACTGTAGCCGCAGTCATTCGAAAATATCTAACAACCATGAGCAGCCTTCCTGCAGAACAAACCAGAAGTCACAACTCAGAAGTCACAGATTTAACATCAGATCAGATCAAAAACCGCAGCGTAGGAGTGTCAATGATAGAGCAATCTTTTTCAAGCTGTCTTGACTTGTGTTTTGATGAGTATCTCATTTTCTAATGTTGATCCAAACAACAATGCGCCATATAATCTGCAAATATATTTTAAAAAGACTCCTCACAGCTAGAAGAATTGGTCAACAGTGCAGAGACACTGAGAAGTAAAGCCAGGAAAGGAAGAAGCTGCATTCACTCAAAATTTGGCATCATCCTGGAGGACTGAGCTGAGATATTGAGCTTGTTAGGGTTAAGGTTAACATAACCCTGGTGAAGATTCAGAAAATACTGTTTTATTTCTTCACTGTTTTATTCTAGCAATCACCACTCTCCTCTCCGCACTCTGTCTCTTCACAAAGGCTCAATCAGATTTAACTGTACAAAGTTAAAAAGATGGATCTGTATAGAATTACAATTTCTATGGTACACACTGGATTAGATGGATTTGGAAAGACATAACACTTTCATTTAGCATAAAATGATCAAGGCGATGGGCAGAAGTAAAATGCAAGGGGTGTTTGACAAGTAACAAGCCACACCCCAAAAGTAGGACTCTCAAAAGTATGTAATCAGAATCGCAATATGGAATCAAAAACCGTTCTGTAGTGTCTTGGAGCCTGATAAGCATTGGCTTATATTCCCTGGTTCATATTTGACTGCACCTATGCACCTTCTCATTACTTCCTGTCACAACATGCCCACACCAAGACATCTCTCCAATACATACTATTTTAGACACCATTTATAAGACTTTTAGGGAGCAATCTAAGATGCACTTCTCTTGCATGGTCATTCCCATTTTCTCTTCTGCCTTTATTTTGTTAAATCATAAACACAAGTTCGACTTAACGTAGAACAGCAGTGCTGTGCCAACTGCTGTGAATCATTGCCATTCAAGTCAATGAGCGTTGTCACACCACAGACGCCCTGCAGTGGTTAAGAAGCGGCCCAGAAGGGACCATCAGCTCTTCTCTGCTAGAAATATGTGTTGAGTCTATTTTGGTACTAGACCGTTGCTAGACTGCGTCAATTTGCACACAGCACGGGTTGGCAGGACGTGAGACACGAGAATGTCAGAGCGAAGCCGGTCAATTTTCAAAATGAAGCACGAGAGGTGGGCTCCAACTTGTACGTCAACAAGGCTGTGTGTAAACAATTCAGAGGACTTCAGGCGAGATTTTGACTATCTATGATGAGAGTCAGTTTAGAAAGTGAAAAGCACATTTTATTTGACACAACCCATCCTTTTTAAATGCAAATTTTTGGAAAAAAAAACAAGACATGGCAAGATATACATGTTAAAAAGAGCAGACTCCCGCCCAACTGTCACGCCATCCCAGAACCTTCGGGTAAACTCATAATCTCATAGATCCAGCTGAGCAGGCAACGGCTGCAAGGGCTCTGCATTTAAAACATGCTTCAAAACCAGACGCTGGCTGTACCGCGTCCTGTGAGACTTCAGCTTTAGTTACCCCTTCTATGATGATCAACTGTAGCTCTGTGAGTTAGCCTCATCATTGTTAATGTGTGACATCGTGCCAAAAAATGACACAAAGTTTTACTACGAGGACAGGAGTCCAAAGATACTTTGGCTGGTCTTTGAAGCCCCCCGAAAAATAAGCAAACATTTGTTCAAAAGTGATAATGATATTTCAATGTGAACAAAAAACCTTTGTACTGCTGCTTTGATAATATAAAAACAAAATATTAATTAAAAGTAGATCTAATTCTATCCAGAGCATTTCAAAGAAAGAGTCTGAACCACCTTCACTTACCAGAACTCTGTTCTCCACCTTGTCACCTTTAACCTCCAGCTGGACTTTGTGCCTCAGGGTCAGTTTCACCTTCCGACCCACCGCCTCCCGCACGCTCTCTATAACACAGGGTGGAGAGGACAAAATCACAGGTTAATTAACAAAGAAAAAGCTGGAGGGGTCACATTACAATTTATACAACGAGTGTAGCGGATTCAGATGGAAGTTGTGATTGCCCTGTTTCTAGCCATCCAGTAGCGCTCAATTAATTATGCTACAAATAGAACTGACCACTTTATATGCCAACTAAGGAGGTTATTTTAAGCAGGAGTCATTTTGAGCTTTCGTGCAGTATTATATTTATTAAGGTCATTATGATGAAATGCTTTAACAACACGTGATTCATTATCTATGGTTTGTATGTGAATCTTTTATGATTTATAACATGGACCTCCCTGTGAGTGACAGTCGGTTTGTCTATGGCTTCAGTAAACATGCAGAAACAAAAGAAGTACAAACAGATACCAACAACAAGGATAGAGGAGATGAAATTCTCTATTTGTAGATGCTGTTAAATAAAAAATAATTTTAATGCAAGACAATTTATTAAACTGTACAATACGATAAATAAAATATACAAAGTAAGAGATGTGAGTTTAGGTTCTTAAAAAAGTTTTAAAAAAAAAAAAAAAGAAAAACATCTGAGAGAACATATTATCCATCAATCCATCCATCATCCATACATGTTTAGTCCTAAAATAAAATTACTTTTCCTGTGCTTGTGCATGAGAAGATTTATCTGGGTGTTTGAAGTGATGATCAATTCAAAAACATAACAGCTCTGACAGCATACATCTAAACACTTCTAAATCAGAGATCAGAGTAAAATTATCCAGGCTTCCCATCTTTATGTCAACTGAACTTCAAATCTTGCTTCATTTTGTATACTCTTGAAGTGGAAGCACAAAGCTGTACATCCATATCAAAAGAAACACATGTTGAAGAGGAGGTGGAGTCAAATCACTTACTCTACCATATAAAACCACCTCCTGTGGATGTTTTAGAAGAAAGAAAAACGATATGTTATGTGTTCCAACTCAGTGAGCGTATATTCTGTTGTTTTTCTGCTCTTTTTTTCTCTGTTATTTGTCTCTCTGTTGACTGTGTACATGGATCTTTTTCATGCTGTCTTGCTTTACAGTTGGTCTACTCAGTATGGGTCTTCACACACGGCTTCACACAAAGTCCAGTGTTATGGTCATGTGCGAAAAACACATAGAGCCTTTGGTGTGCAGACACATCCAGTGGTGTGATGACACATGGAGAGGCGTAATTCCAAGAGTGCCATGGGCAACGTAAATAAAACAAAACAAAAACACACACACACACACAGGAGTCCAGCAATGCAGCCACACAGCAGAGTAAAACACTCACATGTGAAACTGAAGCAAAAGAAAGCAATGGAAAAATTCACACTGAACTAAAACGAAACAAGTGCACATCAATAATGTGTCTTTGGTTTGACAGTATTGGCACACTGCTAATTAATTAAAAGGCCTAAGAATAAAAAAAAATGTGACTGTCATTTTTATTCTGCAATTATAAGGCAAAAATGCTCAGGTGTGGAGCTGAGTCTTGTTCACTTATATGTTCACTTACCATATAGAATCATGCCACATGTTCATGCTAATTAAATTAGAAACTTGATTTTACATCACAGGCCAACTTTCAAAAGCAAACTACATTTGCTTCACTATTCAAATTGAAACTTCTGAAATGTCACTTCATAGAAAATGTACATGTCTGCCTGTTTCTTACATCTTCATCCTGCCACCTGCAATAACAAAGTTGTGATGGACACAGACACCAGGCTGCTGCTCACTGGTTACATGACATCAGTACCACCTGATCTCATCAAAACTGCTCAATGAATATTTTATGTTTAGAAACCCCTGTTACAGGGAATATCACTATAAAAATTAAAACAAAACATCAAATATATATACAAAATGTTTAGGAAGAATAGTGAAAGTTTGAGAGAGAAGAGAATGAAAGTGAGTCATGGAAGCAAAGAAGAGGTGAAATGTGGGTAGTAGGATAAAAGTGTGAGAATGTTTTTGTGTGTGCATGGCAGGGAGAGTGTGGACCCGCCTTCATGACATCACGCTGTTCTGCTCTTCTCTGGACCCAGATGCATGATGGGGTCATGAAGAGAATCAAAACATTACGGTGAGAAGCAGCGTTGGGGCTGATTAGAAACACATGGGCTTCTCCCTGCATCCAACTCACTCATGTGAGAACTAAGTACTTCCTTAATTAGCTGCCAGTAAGACCCTGCGACAAGTTTTTTTTTTTTTTTTTTTAAATGATGACGACAAAGTGAGTCTGGTTCAACAAGACTTCACTATTTTATGAAAATAGATTAAGCATTTCAAAACTAGTGGTGGTATGACTTGACAATTCAGATTACATTAGATAAAAACATTACTAACACTGACAGAAATAGTCAATACTATTGATTATCTTGATAGTAAACATTGCTGTGTTGGGAAACACTAGCACCTACAGGGGTTGGACAATAAAACTGAAACACCTGGTTTTAGAGCACAATCATTTATTAGTCTGGTGTAGGGCCTCCTTTTGCAGCCAATACAGTGTCTTGGGAATGACATATACAAGTCCTGCACAGTGGTCAGAGGGGTTTGAAGCCATTCTTCCTGCAGGACAGTGGCCAGGTCACTAGGTGATGCTGGTGGAGGAATCATTTCCTGACTCGCTCCTCTAAAACACCCCAAAGTGGCTCAATAATATTTAGATCTGGTGACTGCAGGCCAAGGGAGATGTTCAACTTCACTTTCATGTTCATCAAACCAATCTTTCACCAGTCTTGCTGGGTGTATTGTTGCATTGTCATCCTGATACACGGCACCGCCTTCAGGATACAACGTTTGAACCATTGGATGCACATGGTCCTCCAGAATGGTTCGGTAGTCTCTAGTAGTGACGTGTCCATTTAGTACAAGTATTGGGCCAAGGGAATGTCCTGATATGGCAGCCCAAACCATCACTGATCCACCCCCATGCTGCACTCTGGGCATGCATCAGTCTGGATGGTGCGCTTCTTTGGGGCTTCTCCACACCGTAACTCTCTCGGATGTGGGGAAAACAGTAAAGCTGGACTCATCAGAGAACAATAAATGTTTCACATTATCCACAGCCCAAGATTTTCACTCCTTGCACCATTGAAACCAACATTTGGCATTGTTACGAGTAACCAAAGGTTTGGCAAAAGCAGCTCGGCTGTGTATACTGGCGTGTAAGACTGGCCACCAGGCTGGTCCAATCTAGCAATGAAACCTCCCACACTAAAATGACAGGTGTTTCAGTTTCATTGTCCAACCCCTGTATGTGGATGTTACTTTACTTTAAAACGGGTTTGCAGATCAAGCACATGTAAACATAGCTCTGGTGTGGTGACAGACCTATGGACCAGAGCTGATGCTAACAGAGAACTCATCACCCTCCCTGCTGCTAAATCATATTATTACTTTCACTAAACGGTGCTTAAATCAATCATCTAATAAATAAAGTAAACTTACCTTGGAGTAAATGTAGGTGTGTTTTATAACTTTCCTCAAAGTTCAGGTGATTGTGTGGATGGACACAACTTAACCTACAGCCTGCATTCTCCAGCGTTTGTTTCGGTTTGGGAAAGGGAATAAAAAATGTCCCCTCCAAACGTTCTGGACACCTCGAGTCACTGTTGCAGGTCCCCAGTAGCATTATTTCATCATGGCGTTATTATAGTATAATATTAACACTGATGATACACATCGGAAAAGTAGTGAATTAACACAGGAGGAGCTGCAAGTTTGTCCGACCTAGCAACAGTAACTAGGAAGGGGGCGGTGCTTACCGAAAGGTCAATTAAGGCATTCCTGAAAGGCTTTTTATTTTTTTCAGTTTTAAATTTCTGATGATGAGCAGCATCAGGTCACTGTGTCCAATTAAAAATATAAGCAGGGCAGCCAACAAAAAGCCCCATTCATCACTCTGTCCAGTGACATACAGCATGAGACTGGACTGCAGACAGTGTAACAGAAAGCACGGGTTGTGAGTCAGCTTCACCATGCAGCTTTGGGTAGTCTAAATGATAATGATAGACTTATAAATGGAAAAGTAGATGACACTGTATGATTATTTGCATTCTTGTAATTGGGCTTATTATGGGGTAAGACAACTGTCAAAAACATTTTTGCATGCACAAGTTACCATTCATGCATATTCATCTAAAATTGTGCATGAATAAAAAAGTTGTGTACATTTTAAAAATATATTAAATCTCAAAATTCTCGCAAAATTATATATAGAACATTTAATTTATAGTCTGTCTGTAAAAATACAATTTAAATAGTTACAACCTTAACAGATTATGAATACAAAGTACAATATCACGGTTGCAGTTTCTTCATTATGAATATGAATATACAAGAGAAAACTTGGTCACAGGCCTCATCTATGGAACAGAGGATGATGATGCCAGAGATGATGCCTATGACCAAGAGATGTATTTTTGACAGTGATTTCTCACTTGTATATTGGTGTTTATAATGAAGAAAGCACAACTCTCAACCTGGATTTTGTATTTATAATCTTTTAAGATTGTAACTATTTGAATTGTATCCTCACAGACAAAATACAAATTAAACACGTGATAAGTTTACTCATATGAGAATGAATGTACATTTTTATTTTACAAGTTTTTTAAATTTATGAACAACTTTAAATGAATATGCATGAATGCGCACCTGTTGCACACACAATGTTCTTGACAATTGTCTTACTCAAAACATTATTCTTTGATTGTTTTATAGCATTACTTAAACTTTCAAAAGATTGATGATTTAATGTTGTCTGTCCTTGGTTACATAAAAACTATGTTACACCGACACACTAGGGATGGAGCGGTTACCGGTATAACAGTAAAGCGCTGTGAAATTTTACATGATAACGATTACCGTTTATCTTTGACTTAATTTCATTATCGCAATCGATAACTAGGATATATAATATCAGCCTCATTCAAGTCTGCGAGCGACTCATGACTGTGTCTCGTGTGAATATGTAGCTTGTAACATCGGCATCGTAACGTAAGCATGGCGGAAAGTGGTGATAGCACGCAGAACATTTACCAACCCGCTAAAAGGACGAAATCTAAGGTCTGGGCATTTTTTGGTTTTTTTAAGAATGCAGAGGGACAACTGGTGGAGGACAATTATCCTGTCTGCAGAGCATGCAAGAAAAAAAGTTGCTGCTAAAGGCAGTAACACTTCAAATGCAATATTTTGACATACTATGGTTGTTAAAGTGTTCATTTAAACTTCCACGAGACAAATAAGCAAATTCCTGTCATTTATTTTGTTCATTTAAAATAAAATCTCTTTCTGTGCCAGTTGTTTGCCCTTTTAATGTGAAAGTCTCATTTTGATAAGATTTTGGCTTCTAATATTTCAGTATAACAAGGAAATCACAAGTTTTTGTGAAATTATTTTAATGTATGTGATTTTTGGACATTTGTACAGCAATTAAGAATACCGTGATAATATCGTAAACCGTGATAATTTGGTCACTATAATCAAGAGATCAGATTTTCCATATCTTTACATCCCTACAACACACTGTCCCAAAATAGCAGATGCCATCAGCTTTAGTTCAAAGATAAGAGCCCTCAAACTTCAGCTTATCAGCACAGGGTTTTTGCAGGCCTCACCACACCACTAACATGTCAAGTGAAAATAATTTACTTTTCTGTGTTAGAAAGCATATATTTTGTTGTATAAAGTGAGCACCAACTTGAAAACTGTTATTTATTTGGTACTGCTTCAGTCTAAAAGTATTACACTTTTGTAAAGCTGTTCAGAATTGGTTTAGTTTCATGACAGTTAAGTACTGACAGTAGAAATATCTAGCCTCCCTATGTTTATCTCCACATATGACTTCCACACAGAACTTCAAATCATGCCACACTAGTTGTGCCTGTGCACTAGTTACATTCTGCACTAACTGAGCTATTTGAGACAGAAATCTCCATTACAGTCACTAAAATGCCACCAACATGCGTTGTTCATGGCTGCAGGGACAGATTGGATCCATCAGTGAAACAAGGTTTCTGCAGATTTCCTAAAATTCGATTACATGAAGGATAAAAGACTGAAGAGCTCAGCAGACATCAGCGAGGAAACATTGATTGTGCGAGTGAAATGCAAATATGCTTCTCAAGTCAAATTTGGAAATACCACATATGGACATTATTACAAGTACAATTCCTAAACCCCAGCATAGTCTAGTCTACTTAATTCAGGCTTTACTTCATTCAGTAAGCATTCAGAACTGATCAGAGTTGTTTATAAATTAAATGAGGTGACCAGCATTTGAAAGTAAAAGGATCACATTCTGAAACCTGAGGATAGAGACTGGTAAGATTACCATGACTACCATAGATGGACATCAGTCATTTCTCCTCATACAACAGATGATAGTAACTCTAGATTAAATTTAATATGTAGGTTAAGGCTAAATGTATTGATGAAACATTTCTGGGATAATTTAGAAACAATCGGCATGCTCAAATCATGAAAAGAATTTTATCAAACCCTTTCTGCAGCCACGACATGTCCTGCTGACCAGATCTAGCCCACATCCTCCACTCAGCCGCGCACAAACTGACTGTAAAGCCTAGAGAGACCCAGTCCCACCAAAGTTTAGGCACTTTGGTCATGAAAAATATAATTGTCAATGTCGGGGTACGAAGCGTCGGGAAAATCGTTTGGATTGTGTGGCTAATCCTTTTTGGCCTTCCTGTACTGGTTGATTCAAGCGATTGATGCAATTTTCTCGCATAACAAGATTTAGATTTGGCATCTCGAGCGTTTTCACATAGTCCTGTTTTTCTTTCCCTTTTGCCTTCTGATGCGGTTTGGGTGTCATTCTCTGATGATTTTCATCCATTTCTGATGACTAATGTTATTACCTTGTGAACTCATGACTGTACTTCCATGAAAGAATAACTGGCGCTGTACTGTGAGGCTTGACCTACAACATGACATGGCAAGGTTGGGTCAAAGTACCTGGATGTTTGATGTCAATGAATACTATCTACAGTCTGCCAGCAAGCCAACTTCATCCATCTTAAATGCAGTTTAACAACCTGGAATGACATCGTACCTAAAAGAAGAATTAGCAGCAACTGTGGATGTGGCCATATTAAAAACAAAAGAAAGCTTCGGTGCGTCATAGTATGACCTCAGTTAACTGTGTGAAGTCTCTGGACAGACACTGAATCCTCTCTCACGCTGTAATAACGTGCTTTAACGTGCTAATTTGTGTCCATATTTATGTCTGCAAAACAGCCACTTTTAACTCTACCTCTTACACCCTCTCAATGAAATGAGTAGTAAAGACAGGCCTTGAGAAGACAGCGGTGGTACTGTAATCCTGTGGTATTTTGACCATGTCACAAACATTCCATTAAGACCTCTGGAAACGGTGTCAAACTTGTGAAAAAGGGGCATAATGTGTGTCCTTTGAGTCAACAGTTTAGACTACTTTCTCCTGCAAAATTGCAGTTATTTGTGGTTCTTTATGACACTCAGTCATCCAAGCAGTCTGTGTTGATAATATCTCACAATCCAGAGGAATTTAACAGGACACACCCCTCTCCCAAAGCCCTCTCTCTCCCCCACTTCTGATAAGGAAGTGGCAGAGAAACTCTCAGGTAACCAGCCAAACCCTCAGGGCATGAAAAGAACTTTTCAGTGCTAAAAACGGTGCTAAAAAAAAGAAAAGAAAGGAAATAAAGTGGAACTTTAAAAAGGTGAAACTATGACTGTTCTTCCAGCTTTTGAAAGTCACGTAGCTTATATTCATATCTTTTAAAAGAGATCAAGTGTTGGAATTTGCTCCTGTTAATCAATGAAACTGAAGCCTCAGCATACATAAACACTGTTTCAATATTCCTGAGGCGACTTTTAGAGATTAAATACTGATTAGTAGCACATTTATCATACTTTAAAAACATTTCCTTTTACCTTCACAATATCATGTGGGTGACCCACAAATGAAGCCGTGAGATGGTTTAAATGGCTGTTTACACATTTATATAGTTATAATGCAACTACTGAGATAACCTCTGAACTTAGTACATTTGACGTTTTAAGTCGTTTTATTTTGAAAGCAACAAACAACGCTAGTGTGACCCAACTGGGCTGACGCTCTGGCTATGCCTGCGAAGTTTAACTTACCAAACAGTTCGTTGGGAATGTCCTTTTTATCCGACATTTCTTCAGCGGAGGTGAACCGAAGTGGAGTCCAGCGGTGAGGCCACCAGAGGAGGGAAGAAGCGAGAAGCGAAGCGGCTCCAGACGGTCCTTCAGTCGGAGGAAGCAGCGAAGGTGTAGTCCCGTTGTTCTTCGGTTACCTGTCGACACCCTGCTTACCTAACTGTTTCTGTCCTTTTCCATCCCAACATGCCAGCACACAGACACACATACGCACGCACGCACGCGCGTACGTACGTACGTATTCACAAACAGCGATACAAGTGTGCTTTTCTCCGGTAAAGGCTCGCTCGTTGGAAGAGATTAAAAGAAGCAGAAACTTTGTGCAAAGGTTTTTCGGTGCCCTAAAGCGACGACAGTCGGTACGTGTGTGTGTGTGTGTGTGTCAACAAATCACGGAGGCACGTTATCTACACACGCGCACACTTGAGCGAACCCTCCTTTTCTCTCCGTCCACCAGGTTTGTTTATGCTGCTAAAAAATGGGGAAATTGTGACACCGGTGGTTATTTATGCGTATAGCAACGTCTGAATAAAGCTTATGCCATCTGTACGCCATACTATGGACTATGTCATGTGTCCGTGTAACATTTAGAATGAAGAATCTTTGGAGTTCCGGTCGTTTTAAGTTGTTTAACTGTTATTTTGGATGACGTAACAGCTGTTTGCCTCTGGTTTGATTGGTTTGCATTTCCCACGTTGTTGTTGGTCTGTATCAGACATAGTATTGTGCTGTGTTCTGCCATGGTTTGACCACCATACATAAACTAAGAACAGAAATGTGTGTTTGGTAGATTATTTCTTTGTTGTAACAATGTTTCTTGACAGTAAATCTTATACCACTGGAAAGCCTTGTCCATTTCTTTTCTAAATGGTGCCACATTTGTAAGTAGTGCTGGGCGATATGGAAAAAAATCATATATCACGATATGGACTATTTTATATCACGATAACGATATATATCACGATATACCATAATAAAGTATGTTTTCAGTTATTCTCTGAAAAGTTTGACAAAAACTTCATTGCTTACTTTTCAACTTTATTTTGAAAGGACATTTAGCTGAACTGTCACAAACATACATTTTAGTGCAGCAAAAACAGGTACGTACAGAGGTACAGTACCTTTCACATTTTTTTTAAAGTGCACAACAGTTTCTGAGAGGAAAAACACATTTTTGCACTGAAGTTCAGCTATAAAAAATAAACACAAATTATTTTTCAACTTTCTGAAATCTGTATCCTTGTAGTGCAAAGTTTGCAAACCAATATAAAGTGTCTAAAGTAAACATCAGGGTTGAAGAGAACTCTGTTTAAGGCATTAACCATGAATAAAATGGTTGTATGTATATCTACTTCTACTTCGTAGAAGTAGATATGATTCTATCAAATTTATCATTGCAGGTTATTTAATTACATATTTGCTGTAATCATTGATAAAATTAGGTTAGAAACGATAGAAATGATAGAAGAGAAATGGCACGATATACACTTTTATATTGTCCCCACGATATATATCGTCATATTGCCCAGCACTATTTGTAAGAAACACGCATTTGTGGGATGGGCAACAGATCTGAGTCTGCAGGTTGCGCCCATGAAAGAATTGCCAAATCTTCTCTGCCAATGGCAAACAACTTTTTTTTTCTTCTGCTGTTGATTCCTGTTTGGTGGATGGAATGATTGAAGTCTGAATAAACAAGACATATTGGCAATTTAACTATTTAAATGTATTAATTTTACAAACAGAACCCTCAGTAGCACATGGAAGAACCATACGCATATTTCGACCTTCTGGTGCCATCAGGTGCCTCAGGTGTAATTTTCTCATTGCTGCACAGGTAGAATAACATCTTTTGGTGGAGGCAGTGTGATGGTGTGGGGTGTAGGGTTGTAAAATTCTGGGAATTTTCTAAGTTGGAAACTTTCCAAGGGAATAAGGGGGAATAAATCTAAAATGTACAAAAATAGAAGTTGGCCATTAATGAGGATTTTGAATATAATTGGAGAAAATATATTTTAGCATAATCTTGACTAAAACAACCAGATTTTAGATTTTAGAAGTGCGCTTGAGAATACCTTTGCTATTCCTCAATCATATGCACAACACATAATGCTTACTGCAGGGGTATTGGGGCCCTGCCTCCTACATGCACTGTGCATTCCTTCATCGCAACCGCAGATGATTTCTAGAAGCCTGGACTATTGAGGCCATATTTTTGAGCCCGGAGCACAAGACTAATGAAGCAACACATTTGAGCCTGTGGAAAACATAAAGTGAAATACACTATATTGTAAAGAGTATTTGCTCACCCATCCAAATTATCATAATCAGGTGTTCCAATCACTTCCATGGCCACAGGTGTATAAAATTAATCACCTAGACATGCAGACTATTTTTACAAACATTTGTGAAAGAATGGGTCACTCTCAGGAGCTCAGTGAATTCCAGCGTGGAACTGTGATAGGATGACACCTGTGCAACAAATCCAGCTGTGAAGTTTCCTCACTCCTAAATATTCCACAGTCAACTGTCAGCTGTATTATAAGGAAATGGAAGTGTTTGGGAACGACAGCAACTCAGCCATGAAGTGGTAGGACACGTAAACTGACAGAGCGGGGTCAGTGGATACTGAAGAACATAGTGCAAAGAGGTCACCAACTTTCTGCAGTCAATCACTACAGACCTCCAAACTTCATGTGTCCTTCAGATTAGCTCAACAACAGAGCAGAGAGCTTCATGAATGGGTTTCCATGGTGGAGCAGCTGCATCCAGCCAGACATCACCAAGTGCAATACAAAGCGTCAGATGCAGTGGAGTAAAGCAGCAACATCACTGGACTCTAGAGCAGTGGAGGAACGTTCTCTGGAGTGATGAATCACACTTCTCCATCTGGTAATCTGATGGAAGAGTCTGGGTTTGGTGGTTGCCAGGAGAACGATACTTGTCTGACTGCATTGATCCAAGTGTAAAATTTGGTGGAGGGGGGATTATGGTGTGGGGTTGTTTTTTCAGGAGCTGGGCTTGGCCCCTTAGTTCCAGTGAAAGGAACTCTGAATGCTTCAGCAGACCAAGACATTTTGGACAAATTCATGCTCCCAACTTTGTGGGAACAGTTTGGATCTGGCCCCTTCCTCTTCCAACATGACTGTGCACCAGTGCACAAAGTACGGTCCATAAAGACATGGATGGAAGAGTCTGGTGTGGATGAACTCGACTGGTCCTGCACAGAGTCCTGACCTCAACCTGATAGAAGACCTTTGGGATGAATTAGAGCAGAGACTGAGAACCAGGCCTTCTGGTCCAACATCAGTGTTTGACCTCACAAATACACTTCTGGAAAAATGGTCAAAAATCCCCATAAACACACTCTTAAACCTTGTGGACAGCCTTCCCAGAAGAGTTGAAGCTGTTCTAGCTGCGAAAGGGTGGAGCCCCACATCATATTGATTAGGAATGAGATGAACTGAAGCTCATATGTGAGTCAAGGCCGGTGAGCGAATACTTGTGGCAATCTAGTGTATGTTTTGATGATATGGGGTAAATATATATTTGGGGGAGCATGTTGATGAGGCCCAGGAAGAGGCTATTGCCTGTTTTGTTTTTTGTTTTGAGTAACAAAACAAAAACTTAAAGATGAAAAATCAAAATTTGAAACTGAAAGTTGAAGTTTTGATATTGAACTTTGTAAAATACAACAATATACTCAAATAAAAATTTTGAAGGCAAAGTTTTTTCAGTTTAAATATTATTTTGATTTAGATCTCAAATTCCTTTGAAAAAACTATTAACTTTCAATTTTCACTTTAACACACTGTCTTACACGCTCTTATTTTTTTTTTTTTCACTTACAAGTTTCATGTTCTCAGATTCAGATCTTTTTTTTCAGGTTCAGAACTTTTTTTCACTTTCAGATCATATCTTTTCAGGTTCAGACTTTTGGCCCTGATCTAACGCGGGGGGGGGGTCATGACAAGGTTTTGAGCCTTGTCATGACTGACAACCTTTCTCAAACACGTTACCTTTAGGGACTGTTCATACTGTTAATTGGCCAAACAAATGCTTTCCTCATACCACTTTCATTTGGTCTATACCATAATATAGAAACTTAGGAATTTCCAAAATTACCCAGCTAAATTTCCCAAGGAAATTTTCTAGAAATTTACCAGAAATTTTCTGCCCCTTTGCAACATTAGTTGGGCAGCATCTCCCTCACTGGAAAATCAAGGTTTGTCATCATTGGAGGTAGTGTTGTAGCTCAACGTGTTCGTTGAACGAAAGTTCACGAACTAGTTCATATTTTGTGCAAACGTGAACTGAACGCGCTCTCTTTCTCCTTGATGAGCGACGGGTGTGAAAGAGTTCATTTGGGCAATTGTGAACGACGCTCTTTCAAAGTTCACGCACGGTCAAAACCGTGGCAGGTTTCCAGCGAATCCCATTTAAAATACACCACAAACGAGCCTGATATCTATCTTCAAAAAGCAATCAAACATGGCAACATGGGCTGTCGCTTCTGTTACGCTAACAATTGCGTCATCAAATGTTTAAAACAAGCATGGAGGAAGATGAAAGCTGCAGTCGCCTAGAATGGGAGGAGGGAATGGGAGGAGGGATTGAAATATTGAAATGGGGGGGGGGATTTGTACTTTAAGGACCTGTTTTAGTCTTATAATAAAGACCATTTGGCAGCAAGTTTTCCTCATATTTTTAATATACTGTAAAGAGAAGCTGAAAGGGAAATTATAGTTTTACATGGGCTATCCCTTCAATGCTGATATGAACCCTGGTTGGTTAAGGATTCTGAATTAGTTCATTTTAATTTCTGTGAACTATGAATTTAACTAGTTCGTCGAGAAAGTGAACTTGCCCAACACTGATTGGAGGTAATGTCAATGCAGAGAGATATCAAGATGAAATTCTGCAGTCAGTGGAAATCCCATTTCTCCACAGTTTGGGACGGAACACTATCTTCCAAGATGACAGTGCCCATCCCCACATAGTGGGGTTCATCAGAGACTACCTTCAAAGTTTGGGAATGGGGAGGATGGAACAGCCTGCCAGCAGGCCTGACCTCCACCATAGTGAACACTTATGGGATCAGCTTGCAGCTAGTGGGACCAGCTTGATTACACAAAATGTCCATTAAAGAATGAGATGCCATCCCACAACAGTTGTGTTACCAGGCTGGTGACCACCGTGAGGAGGAGGAGGAGTCAGGCTGTTGTGGCTGTGTATGGTTCTTTCACACGCTACGGAATCTCCTGTATGTTGCTCAATATTGCTCCATAGCCACTGTAATTAGTTTCTTTGGACTTCAATCATCCAATCGATTAAATAAGACTGAACAACAACAACAAAAAAAGATTTGACAAATCTTTTATGGGTGCAATCTACAAACTCAGATCTGTTTCTCATTCCACAAATACATGGTCTTTACAAATGTGGCATAATTTAAAAAGGAAATAAACAAGCTTTCCAACAGTTTAAGATTTATTGTCAAAAAACATTGTTTTAACTAAAAATATAATCTACCAAAGGCAAATTTTCCTTTTCTTTTTGTGCTTCCTTTTTTCCAGAAACCTGGCTCTTTTACACCTAACTAGAATGGAATCTTAATCAATATCATTGCAAACATCTGTGTAGAACATTTCACTTTAAACTGTCAAGTCTGTTTCATTGTAAGTGAGGTTGCACTAGATACAGACTTTTTCCTGTAAACTCACTTTGTCCTAATCATTTTGTGAGGTATACATGGTTACATCTTCACTGTACTCTATTATTACTAGGCCTGCACAAAAACAAAACTACGAAAGTGTATCGTTATCGCAGTCTCAATGTACACAATACTAGTATCGCAAAAACAAGGAAAATATCGCAATAAGTGGTGGTCAGTTATTTTCCAAAGGCTGTCTCTTTACACTCAGTATGTCAACAATGTATTTGGCCAGTCAGATGAAATCTCACTGCCTGAGATTCCGATTTAGATGGACTTTCTTAGGAAGTGTGACGACAGAAGGGAAAGAGACGTGCAAGAAAATGTGGGCAGAGAAGACGGTGTAAATCTTAGCCACAAATCAGAAACACGTTAACTCCAAATACAAAAGTATCTGTTCATATATCACAAGTCATATCACCACTGCAGTTTTCAACTATGACTTAGACTTAGAGACTTAGACTTAGACTTTCTTTATTGTCATTGCACAAAAAAACACACGGCAGTGAGGTTTTTCGTCAACGAAATGTCGTTGCTTGGCTTTCCGTATTACAGCTTTAAAAATTACAAGACAATACTGTAGTGCTACAGACCTAAAAAAACCTAAAGGTTGTAGCGAGTGCAGCGTAGAGAATAAATAGATAAAACCAGGATGTAAAACAGCAGAATCCGGTGTAAACAGCAGGTTGAAGTGCAGTGCAGAGCAACGTAGCAGCAATAAAAATATATATATGAATATGAATATGACTATGGAATATACAAATTATACAAATATTGCACAGAAATTGAGATTAAAAATATTTCACAGAATTTGAATTGAAAAATGTATTGCACAGAAAAAATATATTTCAGAGATATTTACATAAGGGAAATTATGCGCCATGTCCATGGGGTGGGGGTTTATTTGTCCATGAGTAGTCTGATGGCCAGGGGGAAATAACTGTTTCTGAGTCTGGCTGTTCTGCAAAGGATGCTGCGGAACCTTCTGCAGACGGCAGGCGTGAGAACAGTCCATGTTGGGGGTGGGTGGGGTCAGAGAGGATCCGATGGGCTCCGGATAAGCAGCGGCTGTCTGCTATGTCCTTGATGGGCAGGAGTGGGGTCCCGATGATCTTCTCCGCTGTCCTCACCACTCTCTGCAGAGACTTCCAGTCTGAGGCCCTGCAGCTCCCAGACCAGACGGAGATGCAGCTGGTCAGCAGGTTTTCGATGGTCCCTCTGTAGAAGGTGGTTAGGATGGGAGGGGGGAGGGAAGCTCTCCTCATCCGACGCAGGAAGTGCAGGCGCTGCTGCGCCTTCTTCGTCAGGGAGGTGGTGTGGAGTGACCAGCTGAGGTCGTTGGTGATATGCATCCCCAGGTATTTGGTTGCGCTCACGACTTCCACGGCTGTGTTGTTGATGAGGAGTGGTGTGTGGCTGGGTCTGGATCTCCTGAAGTCCACAATGATCTCTTTAGTTTTATCCACATTCAGGACCAGGTTGTTCACCTTACACCAGTCCACCAGATGTTGCACTTCCTCCCTGTAGGCCAGTTCATTATTGTCCTGTATGAGGCCCACGACTGTTGTGTCATCCGCGTACTTCAGGATGTGGTTGCTGCTGTACCTGGGGCGATAGTCATGGGTCATCAGGGTGAACAGCAGGGGGCTCAGAACACATCCCTGGGAGGAACCTGTGTTCAGAGAGATGACACTGGATGTGTTATTACCCACTCGGACAGACTGGGTTCTGTCTGAGAGGAAGTCCAGCAGCCAGTTGCACAGCGATCTCTTGAGGCCCAGTGGCTCCAGTTTGCGTACCAGGTCCTGGGGGATGATCGTATTGAATGCTGAGCTGAAGTCCAGGAACAGCATCCGTACGTGGGTGTTCCTCTCCTCCAGGTGCGCCAGGCTCAGGTGGAGAGCAGTGGAGATGGCGTCCTCGGTGGAGCGGATTGGCTGGTATGCAAACTGGAATGGGTCGAGTGATGGGGGGAGTGTGGAGATGATGTGGTCCTTAACCACCCTCTCGAAGCACTTCATGATGGTGGAAGTAAGTGCAACGGGGCGGAAGTCATTAAGGCATGTGATGACTGGTTTCTTGGGCACCGGGATTATTGTGGCTGACTTGAAACACGGGGGGACGGTGGCCTGGTTCAGTGAGGTGTTGAAGATGAGGTTAGTTGGATGGCGAAAAGCCGGTAAAGTGGCTGTGCTACCGGGAGCCGAAGCAGCCGCAGCCGGACAGGGCGCCGCCATTGTACAAACTATGACATTAGATATAGCATGTTTTCCTAATATCGTGCAGCCCTAATTATTATCTTGGTTGAACGAAACCAAGATAAGGGATTAAGACGGGATATGTTGGGTTATCCTGGCTGAATTTATCATTTAGGCAGGATAGAATACGCTACCGTGGAGAATTATTCTGTGCAGCTCGGCTGGTCTGGGCCAGGCTAACAAGCAGGATTTCTTAATCCTGCTGCTCTGATCTCTTGAGTCAGGTGTCACTCCGATTGGAAATACATTTAATAAACAGTTATTTACAACTTCTATGTGTATGTTTCCTTATTCTCATCAGCCAGCTTTAAAATTGTACATACAAATTGTAATTAGGAACTATGATCATCGCTATGTACAGTCCAGTCCTGGTTAAAATTATAAAGGTGACTGACTTCAAGAAGGCTGATATTTTACTGATCTCAGGAATTTGTTTTCGAATGTTTATCTTCAATATTATTCCACTTGTGGAGATTATCAGAAATGGCTGAGTTTACAAGCTGATAACCGTAAAGTCAGTGATTAGGGTGATAGGTGGTAGATATCAGATTCAATCATGTGATATATGTTTCTTTCACAATGTCATGTCTGTTTTTGAACCATTGTTTGGATGATGCAGCTCTTTAGAAGAGCTTTCTGACCCTCTGGTATTTCTCCAGTAGTAGTATTGTTGGTTAATCAAATTAGGCCTTCTTTATTTTAAATACACTTAATTTATCAAGAAAGCATACAAGGTAATACAAATATTAACATCTGTAAACAGGAAAACAATAAAAAAAATCATAAAAGAAAAGTGAAGTTTCTACGTTGCTTTTGCAAAATGTTAATTAGGAACCCAAATTCCATTTTTACTTCATACATTTTTTTTTTTAACCTGGGTAGCAATCAGGCCAGCTGACAGTCTTGTCTGGGCCCGGGACAAGATAATGTTAGATGGGCCCTCCCCTACACCACTGCCGTTTTTTTTTTTGTCACTAAACATCACCAGTTATTTTTGATATATTGTGATGTGTAATGCAATAAATAAGGTATTGTATACTAAAACTTCAGCTGCCATGCTCTCCATGGCAGCTGAAGTTTTAGTTAAATATGAAAGGACCTGCTAATAGAGACAATTTATGCATACACATTTTGAATTGAATTGAATTATTAGGAATATTAAGGAATAATCTGTGATGAACTGGCAACCTGTTGAGAGTGTACCCCTGCCTTTCGCCCGACGAGAGCTGGGTTAGGCTCCAGCAGATCCCCGTGACCCTGGATAGGATTAAACGGGCATAGATGATGATGGATGGATATTAAGGAATATTATTACCATGTATATCCATGTTCAGAGTTTTACATTGGGATATTGCTGAGCCTCTTGCCTCATAAAATTTAAATTCAGTGTAGTCGAAACAATTTTTAAATGATCATCCACAATAGAAGTTTAATTTAATAGCAATACTAATTAGTAATTAAATAGTAATAGTAATTTAATTAAATTACAATAGTAACTTAATTTAATTAAGAAATTTGACTCAAAGTGGATTCAACCTGTCTGATATTCTCTGCCAGTCAGACTCTCTAGTAGATTATTAACTGCTATATTCCCTTTTATTTGAAAGTATTTGGAATTTAAACGTATAAATTTTTATTATAAGATGTTTCTTGCTTTATGAAACATAAGAAAGCCACGTTTTCTCCATTTCCGAATCAGTTCAATCAGTATAGATCAAAGTCGAGACTTTGAGCTTTAATTTAAGATGTTTCACAAAAAAATATTTTATTAACCATTTAAGGAATTACAAGACATTTAAAACAATTTTCAGGGGCTTAAAATTATTTTGGATATTTGCCTAAAAATAAGTAAATTGCTTTTTGAAGGGTATGAAGGGTACGAAGGGTATGAAGTCCAAGGAGATCTCGTGAATGTGAAGGAGGCCATATTTAGGCCTAAAAGACAACATAAATCACTTAGAGAAATAACAAAAACCTCAAACATTGCCAAGTCAAGTGTATTCTTAAAAAGATAGAAAACATTGGTGAGATCAACAGCATCAAAAGGCCTGTAGGACCACAGTAGACAAGTAAAGTTGATCTCAGAATCCTTTCCTTGGTGAAGAAAACACTCCTTGTAACATCTACACAAGTCAAGAATATTCTAGAAATGTAAGCATGTCGAATCTAGATTGTCAAAGTGTATGATAAAGAGATGCCTTTGTGAATGTGAATACAGAGGTTTTACAATGAGGTGCAAACCTCTGGCAACATTCAAGAACAGAAAAGCCTGATAGACTTTTCCTGATAGGACTGATGCGGATGGAACTTCATAGTGTAGATGGATAATGATCATAAACATACAGAAAAAGTAACTCAAGATTTTTTAAAGGGAAAAAATGAAAGATTCTTCAATGACTAAACTAAGTGGTCTGTTCTCAATCCAATAGAGCATTTGACAGGTCTAGTCTAGTCTAGACTAGGGTCTAGTCTTGACTGCAGTATAGAACTGAAAGCAGAAAGGCCCACAAACATGCAGGAGCTATAGGTGGCTGCGGTGAAGGCCTGGCAAAGCTCTCCACGGAGGAGATGGTGAGGTGCATAGGCTCCAGACTTCAGGCAGAGGACTCCAAAGGATTATCATTAGAATATCTGATTACATTTACAATTATATAATTTCTACAAATAATTTTGATCCCCTGAAAATGGAGGTACATTGCTGAAAATGGTGTATTTCCTAAATGAAAATTTAAACATTGAAAAAAAAATTGAAAGTCTATACTTTTAATCACATCTTGTTTTGTTGTTTGTTTTTAATTTAAGCCTCCAAATTAATTAAAATCCTAAACTCTTCAAATATGTCTAACTATATGTTCACAGAATGTGACTCTTTTGAGAGAACATTTTGAGTCCTATCTGACATTGATTTTATTCATATTGTATGGTATTAGGATTGCTTTACATTGTTGTTCCAGGAAGAAATATTTAATGTTGCTCATGTCTGTTAACTTGGAAAAAAGTCCCTATGACTCTGAATAAGAAGTAGTGGGTATGGATAATAGATGGATGAAGAAGAGAGAGGTGCAACTCTCATACTACAAACATCTTCCTCAATTCATTCTTCGACATAATAATTTATACACATATGATTGCCAGACCATTTTGAATTGCAGTGTATTTATGTGAGAAACTTAGTTTGACAGCTTTTTCTGAGTTCATGTATTATAAATGTTCTTATACAATAATGAACTGTAGAATAGAACTGTAGAACTCCAGAAAGTTTTGTTTTCCTTTGTTGACATTTACAATGTCATAAGATTGCATTCACATCAGTGGACTTGTATTAAAAACTCGACTGAGTATGAAATTCGACTTGGTGTACACATGTCCTTTAACCACTAGATAGAGCCACTAGATGGAGTCATTAGTGTTCCTGTGACATTGGCAGCGCTGAAGTATTAGTTCCTGACAAAGATTATGTTTAACAGTTATCAGTCAAACATGCTGCCTAGATGTTTGCTTATGTTGGACTGATGTATGTCCTTGTGCCTTTTCATCATAAATGACAAGGAGATAAAAAGATTAGTTCGATATGCATCCAGAACCACAAGACACGTCTTGATTGTACAGCTCCAGTTCTCATGTAAAAGGGACCTTCAGTTCAAATATTGGTATTTTAAATATCACGCACACATTTAGAGAAATTCAGAGAAAGTTAAACTTTTTTTTTTAACTTTAAGTTTTTTAACTTTAAAAGAGACACCCTACTGTCTTGAAGACAGTAGGGTGTCTCTTAACCACTGAGTATAAGAAAGTGACAATGTTGATTTCCAATTTATGGAACAAAAATCATAAAGAAAGCAATCTGGACATCGGGGTTTATTCTTCCTCCTCTATCTTTAATATAATGTTAAAAATGCTGGCCCAAACATTTTGTAAAGCAAAGGGGAGACATTGAATGTGTATGGATTTACAGGGTATTGTTAACATTTATCACAGACTGAGACTGCATCAAGATCATTCCTGATTACCAGCCATTGTTGTTGTAGGAAGGCTGCACAATTTCACACTGAATGAAATACTGTCTCATACAAATTTAATGTACCCACCCTAAAATCTTTAAAAGCTGAACAATTTTTTGCTGTCTTCTTCCTAAAGGAAGGTAGAATTGATTGATTCCCTCTTTAGGAGAGTAATTGTTATTATAAATAAAAGAGATGGAGTCTTTCAAACTTGGTTGTGGTGTCAAAAGTATAGCAAAAAGTGTTTTGGCAGGTTAATAAATTTTTTAAGTTGAAAAAAGTGGGAAGTGTATTGTAAATGCTTTTCTTTTTTCTTGGTAGGTCTTGGTTTTTCTTTAAATCAAGATTTTGTCATAAACACTTCAGCCTTTCCCTTTCCAGAACATCATCAGGATGAGACTAGAACTGGGCATTCATGCTCACACACCACACAGACAGGATAATGCACTGTCAGCATTATGGAATTTCTCTCCCCACCCGTTCAAACCTCAGTGCAATTCAGTGTCCCGTCATCTGCAGAAATGACAGTAATGGGTCAGATGCTGGGTACAGAAGTGGTGAATCTTTTTGTGGTATAGCGTGGGATTATTGAAGTAGTTTTTAAAATTCACTATGTTAATGAGAAAATCATATCCTCACATGCTTAGTGAATCAGTGGTCACTGTCATGGTTTTTGTTATGTTATGATGTGAATAACATGGAAGCTATTCCCAAAACATCTGGTTTCAAGGGACAACCCCAGATGATTGTGCAGCTTGAAAATGAACATGAGAAACAATCAAGGGAAGTGACAACATGATTCAAGATGGATAATAATATTTACTCGGGAGTCATGCTCTAGGTCTCTGAAAAGCACGTCTAGACAAATTGTATTGTAATAGAGGCTATATAAATAAAGTTGAACTGAACTGAATTCACGGTCAATTGGAAATTTTTCTTTGAATGATCCAAATAACCAAAGAGAGCTGGGATAGGCACCAGCATATCCCTGTGATCCTGCATATGAATAAGGAGGTATAGATAATGAATAGATGATTTAAATTTTCATCAAATTTTAGCTGCAGAGATGTTAGAAGGAGGAGAAATTAGTAAATCAACTAAAAGATTGATTAATTCAGTTCATCCATCCATCCATCCATCCACTAACTTCTGCTTATCTGAGTTCAGGTTTGCAGGGGCATCAGTCTCAAGCAGAGGCCCAGAACCTCTCTCTCCCTGGCCAGCTCCTCCGGGGGAACACCAAATGGCTCCTAAGCCAACCAAGAGACATATTCTGTGCAGTGTGTCTAGGGTCTGCCCGCATTGTTCCTCCTGAATCTGGGATTCAACAACCGCTCTAACTCTCTTCTCCAGCACCCCTGCATAGACCTGACCAGGGAGGCTGAGGAGTGTGATTCCCCTGTAATTGGAACACACCCTCCGGTCTCCCTTCTTAAAAAGGGGAACCACCACCCCGGTCTGCCAATCCAGAGGTACTGCCTCCGATTTCCATGCGATGTTGCAGAGACATGTCAACCACAACAGACAAGAGACTGCCAAGGCTGCAGCCCGTTTGGCCCGTTGATACCTGTCTGCTGATTCCAGAGTCCCACAAAATAACCAAGCCTGGTATTGATTTATTTGGATATTTATCTAATTGATGTCCATATACTTTTTGCTACTTTTTGGTATTCTTTCTCTCTGCTACTTTCCTGTACCTCGCTATTGCAACAAACATGCAATTTCCAAAATTGTGGGACAAATAAAGGTTCTTTCTTCTTCTTCTTCTTTTCTTTTTCTTCAGATATTTTTGTTTGAGTGTTTGGTATCTTTTGAGAAAATACGCTAATCACTAAGAGTCATTTCTAATCACTACATCCTCCCTTTATCCTAATGGAAAACATATTCTTTTATATTTAGCACCAGAATGACATCACTTAACATCCACAGGAAGTTTAACAGACAAAGTTCTAATCTGGTGATGCAGAAAGTGATTTTCTTCTTTAGAGTGGAAGTGAATTAGATTAGCATCTGACCAAAAAATTAGAAAAAAAGTTACTCAGGGGATTTTGAGTCCCTGAGTAGTTAGCAAGTTAACGGTGCATATTCTCTCATTTCAGACCCTCCCCTGGATATCTGCCATGATAGGTGTTTCAGACATGTCTTATTGAAAGCAAGTCTAAGGGCAGACCCAGGACTTGCTGAAAATATTTAATTTGTCTGGGATGTCTCATTGTCAGTGGTCTAGTAGAACTAGAAGAGGTAGCTGGGGTGGGGGAGATCTGGGAATCTCACCTCAAAGCTGCTGGCCTTGCAAAGCAGTCCCAGGCAGAGGATGGATGGATGGATGCATAATTAAACCATCCATTTGGTCTTATCTCCTCCATCACACTCTCTGTCCTCCAAATATATATTTCATTTCCTCTTTTTTTATTTTTTTGCAGCTAGGTTTTTTGCAATATACAGTTCAGTCTTTCCTGGAACCATTTTCATTCATATAAGAATTTAATTTGCATGTGCACACACAAAAAACAGTGTCCCAGTAGATAACAGATTAATAGTTTACCCCCCCCCCCCCTAATTAATTTGAATTCAATAATAGTCATGACACTCTCAAGTTTCGCCTTTGGAAAGGGAGAAATCAGCTGACAGAGCTCTACTCCTAATATATGTGTCCAAATATGCAACCACAATTATAATTCCCACAATGGGTAGATGGATATTCTAAATATATCATTACAGGAATGAAGAACTCCAGAATTAGTACCTAGTGATGTGGACTATCAGCATGAAGTAGCAGATTATATAACCAGAGGTAAAATAAATAAATAAATAAAGTAAATAAAATGCTTAGTATGCTGATAAACCAGACTTCACAAAAAAAGCTGTACTATCTAGTAAAGATTTCTTATTGAACTGACATGCATTACAACGTCAGCTCAAATAAAGACTACGTTGAAATCAAATGGCCAAGTCTATAAGGTTTGATGCTATCATATATATGAATTGTCGCAATGGTTCATGCAAAAATACACTTTCTTTTTTTTTTTATGTCTTATATATGTCTATATATTATATTATATCTAGTTAATTTTTTTTACAGTTATATTACAGTGAAAGTTTGGTGTTTCTCTTTCTGGAAAGCGTAGCTCTCTTATCTTCAGTGGAGAGTTTAGCCAGAAAAGTGTTCAGTAGAAAGACGTTAGGTATTTCGTTATGTTGATATGGCTCTTGCAGCTTCTACAAATAGCACCAGCTCCTAAACAAAACCTTCTTGGACTATTAGCATGTAGGCAAATGTACTTCCCGCATGTATAGATTTCTGACTTCAACTTCCACTTTTTCACAGCGATAACATGATAGCTCAGTCAGCTGTGACAGCCCAGGCCTCTCATACAGTTGTGCAAATGAGTGTAAAAACATAATTAAAAAAAAAAGGGGGGGGGGGGGGGGGGTCATCTGATCATAGTGGATCTTTGGCAAACACAACCCTTGATGAGCAACATGAGTGCAATTTTTAAAAAAAAAATCTAATTATTTAACAAATATGACACCAAAAAGATAAAAGTCCCTTCACCACTTGGATTTAAGAGGGTAACTTGCTGCCAGGCAATGCTAAACATTAGCCCTTGAGGATTTAGTCATCAGCAGATGTGCTGACAGCTGTAAATGCAAATGTTTTGGCAGTTTGCCAGTCTGGAGCACTCAGATGTCTTGTTACACACTGACATGGGACATAAACAATGGTCTTAGAGAAGCTATTGTTGCTGCATATTAACCTGCAAAATGTTATAAAACCTTCAAAACAATAGAGGCAATCTAACTACCGCAGGATATGATACGTGTAATGGGGCAGAACTCTTATTCCTTGGGGCTTTCCTTGGACACACACCACTGTCTGCAGTGCCTTCTCCTGTTGATCTATTCCTTCATGAATTGATGGGAACATTGGAATTTCTTGTGAGGTTCAGTGGGAGTTTGCATAGTCGCCGTCAACACCGAAGTTTACAGATACTGCAAAAGCCTCCAATGCAGTGGTAACAACCTGTGCTGCCACCTAGTGGGTACCATTTTTTACAGAGTTTTTGAAGGTCACCATTCTACTGTAAAATAGATTATAAGCATTCAAGACAGTTGGCAATCTTCCTGGAACTGGATGTCCTATAAAATTTATCCCATGGGTAGACCATGTACTGCTCAGACCAAAAAAAAAAAGGCCCAAGAGCTACATCTCTGACCTAGTGTTCATCAAAATAAGATCTGTGGCACAGGGAAGCTAGAGAAAGAAGATGAGAAAATGAAATCAGACAGAGCAAGAGACAGCATGGGTGGGTGTCTGCCTCAGCATGTTGGGATGGCACTCAAGAAAGGAAAACACTTACAGCATCTCTGCTGTATTATTATTAGCATGTATTAGGGAAATTTCAGACTTGGTGCTAGAGGTGACAGATGTAGGTAAAATCTAGACAGATAAAACATGCCTAAGTGCAGATGCTTTGGTTTTTGCTTTCATTCTTTCACACCAGTGCTTGTCTTTCTCTACTAAAAGATATGATGATGACTGGCATTAAATTTTATTTAGTTTTACTTTGTGGTGGGACTGCGGTGCTAAACTAAAGCTAATCAGCAGCAAGATACCACTGGTCAGTACATGTGACAATACATTAGATTGTACAAAAGATTACAATGCTGGAAATGGAAATTCATTGATCTGAATTGAACGTAGAGGTCAATGGACTTTGTGGAAATGAAACAACCCAACTGATAAAGATGAGATGTGTTAGATCCCCCAGTTGTGGTTCAGTCTCTGACTAGCAGGGTCTGTCACCGGGACCAGCTCTCCATCTTTTCGGTAAGAAGTTGCGGTCTAGGGGGGTTCACCTCGCTATGATTTCCTTAACTTATTTAAGCTGGTGTCGAGGGGATTCGCCTAGCTCTCACTGCATACAAATTCCAGCCGTCTATCCCGCTACCCCCAATAACTGACCTAAGAGGACTAGCCAAATTGGCTCCAAGTCCAGCTATTGGTCACGCCTGTTAATTTGCAGCTCCCCTCTTAAGATCTGGGCTCTTGTTACTGGCTACGTTAAATTTAGTGGCTTGGACAGCAAGCCCCAAGGATATGTGACAATATGTGACTAGAATAACCAATAAGAATCTATGTCACTAGTGCAGAGGCATAACCAAGGTCGTTGCAGTTATGGATACAGATGTAATGTCCACCACAACGTCTTATGATAGTTTTCATATTTATTAAAGCAGATTAGCAAGGTTAAGCAGCAGCATTGATTGGTTATACAAATTCTAATTCTACTTAAAAAGGAAAATTAAAGCTGTGGCTTACAAATTGATTCATCTGGTTGGTTCAAGGACAGGCTGGAATGCAGGGCCGGAGTAGGCCCTTTTCTCAGTCCGGGAATTTAATTCAAATTCAGGCCACTCTGATACGGAGGACAAATTTGAGTACATAGAAAAAGATAAAACAAAAAACAATTCTCTCACAATGCCTTTTATTTTATTTAGATTATGGCATACAATTATTCAGGCCCCTTTAACAATGTATAATTGAAATTCAAATAAAATAAAGATAATGATAAAGAAGTCCTTTCACAAATCAAAGTTCCTTTACATAACTTCTGTTGTTCTTCTGTATGCCATATTTTACATCATAAACGTCTATCTTGACTAACTCTCTTCCTCTACCTGGCCCTTCAGTAGTCCTGCCCTCGTCTGGATCATCAGTAGTGGAAATGGTCTGCTGCTTCGACGCTAGAAAACATTCCATAACAATAAAAAAAATATTTAATATTGAGTTGATAACAGTGTGCGCACCTCCCTCTTAGCATCTGACTTCATAGGCCTATAATAACAATTAAAAAGTAATGTAGGTTACATAGACAATTATTGATTAAACAGTGGTTACCTATTTCATTTGGTCTTATTTTGATGCATTTTCAACGATTAGTTCATTTTAATCCTACCTATTGCTACCTGTTTCCTCTGTGGTCCTGGCCTCTCCATGACTGCATTCACCTTCAGGCACCTGATCTTCTGAGGCTACAGAAACATTTCATTTAGGGGGTTCTTTATGTTGCTGAAAAACACACTTTATGTATTTATCTAGCCCAGTGATCCTCACTATTTTTTTAAAAGAGCCACATTGGCAGTGCAAAATCAAAAGGAGAGCCACTTTTTACAACAGTGATCCTCACTATTTTTTTGAAAAGAGCCACATTGGCAGTGCAAAATCAAAAGGAGAGCCACTTTTTACGACAACATACTGAGTCACCTTTGCAAATGTGCATTTATTGGACATCCCACAAAAAAAGTAATAACACAGCCAATGCATTTTCATTTAAGAACAGATTTACCTTAATACTGGGATGAGCGGAAGCTGGCATGCATGTCCTTGACTTTCTTCATGTTGTATTTCTAGTTGGTTGTTGCAATCACAGTAAGGCATTCGAGATGAGCATGGGTCAGTCGGTTTCTCTGTTTCCTCTTGATAGTGTTCATGGTCGAAAATGTGGACTCACAGGTGTATGTGCTCATGAAGAAAGACATCACTTTCTGTGCAAGTGGTTTCAAAGTGGGAAAATCTGCTTCAGAAACCAAACTCCAGAAGTGGCCAACACCTGCTCTGAGTTCAGCTTGGAGAATGTTATTTGTTTGCAGTTCAATTATTTCACTCTCCAGAGCAGCACGATTACCAGGACAGAGCTGTGTGATGGTTGGCTTGAGGGAGGATACATCCACATGGAAGGGGTTTTCAATAAAATTGAAAATCTCCTTGTGTTCAGTCACATCACTGAATCTGGATTCAAACTCACCCTTCAGCTCCTCCAAAACTTCAACAAATCTGCTGTAGCTGAAGTGCTGCTGCAGAGATGGGTCACTTGTGGTTGTTGCTCTGAGTTTGGGGAAGTGGATGAGTTCTCTGTCAGCTATCCACAGAGCAGTTATTTTGTTTTGGAACGCTCTGACTGCCCTCAGCATTTCACTTGGAAGCTTGTCTCTCCCTTGAAGCTGCAAATTGAGAGTGTTCAGGTGACAGGTAATGTCAGTAAGGAGGGCCAGTTGTATGATCCAGTGTGGGTCTTTCAGCTCTGGCTGTTGTTTCCCCTTGCTGTCCAAGAAACTGCTGATTTCAGGAAGGAGGCTCAGGAACTGCTCTAGCACCCTTCCACGAGACAACCATCTTACTTCACTATGCAACACTAAATCGCTGTACTCTGTCATAGTCCTGGATTAACTGTCTGAACTGTCTGTGGTGTAGTGCTCTTGAAACAATGTAATTGACCACATGCACAACCCTTTGCATCACATTTTTGAATTCACAGTTTCTGAGCTTTGATACCAGTGCCTTCTGATGGATGATGCAGTGGAAGCTGATGAAATTGGGTATTTCATCTCTTCTTTTCATGAGGCCAACAAGACCCTTCTCTTTGCCTCGCATGCCTGGAGCACCATCAGTACACACGCTTACAAGTTTGGACCAGCTGAGATGATTTTCCTCAAAAAATACTGAAAGTGCATTCAGAATATCCTCACCTCTTGTTTGGCCATGGAGTGGTAGTAAGCACAACATTTCCTCTTGAAAAGAGTTTTCTTTTGGGAATCTCACCCAAGTGCACAGCTGTGCAACGTCAGTGACGTCTGTGCTTTCGTCCACTGCGATGCTGAAACAAGACGCACTGCGCAGATCAGCCAACAACTGGTCACCTATGTCCTTTCCGATGTCTTCCATCCGCCTCATTATTGTTGAATCAGACAGCTGTAATCCTTTTATTTGTTTAATGATGGCGTCCTTGTTGTCAAAGTCTTTGAACAGTATTTCTGCTGAAGCCAAAAAACAGTCTTTCACTATTTCTGAGTCTGAGAAAGGTTTTTTAGCCTGCGCCAAAATCCACGCTATTTCATAAGACGCCTCTGTTAAACGCTCTGCAGTGGAGGTTGTCCGGTGGATAAGATTTTGCTGCTCAGAAAGTGAAGCAGTGAGCTGTGCAATTTTCTTCTTTCTTAGTTCACTGCCAGACGGGTAACTTTTATTGAATTTTGGATGCGCCGTTTTGAAATGGTGCTCCAAGTTGCTTCGTTTGAAACCGGCAGGGGTTTGTTTGCATATTAAACACAGAGGGTTCACACCATGCAGAACAAATAAGAATTTGTCTGTCCACTTGTCATGGAATTTTCTGTGCTCATCTTGTATGCTTCTTATTTTTCGTTTTTTACTGGGTAACGTTACACCTGCCGTTTGTCTACTCGTCCCCTCTCCGGTGTCTTCGTGCTGATTTTTGTCCTCGGACTCCTTTTCTTCATCCACTCCACTATTCGTAGCAACAATGTCTGTCTGTCCGTCTGGTTTTTGGGTTCGTTTCTGTTCCTTTTTTATTAAAAACCTGTCCATTTTGTGTGCGGAGCTGACGGAGCCTGCCTGCAAACGTGAGCCGCGGTCAAGTGTTGTAAACAATGCTACATGTGCTCGCTGGCTGCTTTGCCAGGTTTGAAAATTCCCCCTATAAGGCTTAACACTTAATTTCTCCATTATTTGGGTGAAGGTAAGTAAGTATAATTCAGATGTTTGCGTTTCTGTAGTGCAGTGTTGTATTTTTATGAAGCACATTTGAAAAAATGTATTGGCTGTGTTACCACATAGGAAGCTGCCATGCGAGCCACCAAAATAGCTTGGCGAGCCACATGTGGCTCGCGAGCCGCGCAATGAGTAACACTGATCTAGCCTATCCTTTCATTCACTTATTAATTTGTTTGCATATTTAATTATGATTTTGTTAAATTATCTGCACTATTTATTCTACACATATTATGGTTTTCTTCTGTAGACTATGCCATATTTTCCATCATAAACGTGTATCTTGACTAACTCTCTTCCTCTACCTGGCCCTTCAGCAGTCCTGCCCTCATCTGGATCATCAGTGGTTCTGGCATCCTGCGCTGATGCTACAAAACATTCCAGAACCATGAAAAAGACAGTTAACATTGAGTTGTTCATGTTTGCGCGCCTGTGGAAATGCATGATATAACGGCGAGACGAAATAGGCTACAGTTGCAGAGAAGCTAAGGCATGTAGAACGTGCAGACTCCCGAGTAGCCTATTTTATTATTAGGCCTATTATTATTAAGAATATTTTTTTTAATAACACCTGCCCCCACGCCCACGAACCAAGCGCAATATTGGTATACAGCACTTCTAAATAATGCAGCCTAAATAGCACGTTTGACATGCATTTAATACCCTAACAAATAGCCTGTTACATAACCTGTTTAATATGTCTAATTGCGTTAACCTGTGCGCGTTGGTGCTAATACAGGCAGGCTACAAATAAAGCGTGATGAAGCGTTTGGCAACTCTGTTCATCAAAATAGGTAACTGGCATTTAAAGCAACAAGTTTTCGGTTCTTCTATGGAAATATGAATGCACTTTAAGCATAGATAATCCTATACCTACATTGTGACATTTTTAAGTTGACAGTTGTGACAGTTGCAAACGCTCTCCACGTTATATGATAAAATTCACAACCAGGCCAATTATCCATCTCTCTTTCAGTAACCTACCAGCTTGTCTTGAGAAGATGTCAGTTAATTTGGCACATTTGGCCGCCGCCTCCTTTCTTTTTTTTATTTTAGCCCTCTCCGTTCCTCCCAGCCTCTTTCTGCTTCGCGCCAGTGTGATTTAGAGTAAAGACGAGCCTTGGGCCAAACCACCTGAAACACGTGGGAGGGGTCGGGGAGAATTATGCTGCTTACATGGTAGTAGAACCACAGATTTTCTAGGAAGGGGCTGTGGACCTATTTAATCCACTATGATGCAACGGGCGGTTCAACTTAATTGATATTAATGCAAGAATAAAACAAAAGAAGTGACAAAAAAAAAAGTTAAAATTAGTTGTCCCCGTGGTCCACATCGATGGTTTGGGCCGGAAAAGCTCCTGATCACTTTAATGTGCAGCCCGGCTTTGCTGGAATGTACGCAATTGGCGCCTTTGCGTGGTTCAAGGCCACTTGCAGAGAGAGAGAGAGCGCAAGGTCAGGTACCCGGGAACTCTGGTTCGCCCCTCCTCCTTGCTAGCAGTGACCTAGGGTAAATCCAAAAACTCCAATTATATTCCTCAAGTGTTGGAAAAATGGTTAATCCGTTCTTGCGTTTTCTTGGTTCTTGAGGAATAAATCTTTCAGATATTTCCCTCCAATGGTTGGTTAGCTCCCCTTGGTCCAGCTAGTCCTGCTCCTTCGAAGACGCCCCACGGAAGAACGACGAATTCCCTCTGTCTTCTCTTTTTATGCCCTTCTCTCTTTCTCTCTTTTTCTCTCATCCAGCCTGCTTCAGCCCCAAAATGTCCCTTTTTGGTCTTTCACACTCTTGATTGGTTCTCTCACATTCGCATAGGCGTACTTAATTTCCCCCAAACTCACATGACACTTCTGATTGGTTATTCACATATACAGAGGCGTGCATAATTTTACATAATTGATTGATTGATTGATTGATTGATTCAACTTTAATAATCCCCAAAGGGGAAACTTCATTGCCACCATGGCCACAGCAATACAACATAAAACAAACAACAGTATACATCAATAATATCACTAACTAGGGACAGCAGTAGATCAATACAACAGTAAAATAACCAGAAATGACCCCCCCCCCCCACAAAAGGGAGATAAAAGAAAGATAAATAAATAAATAAATAAAATAAAATAAAAATGCATTAAAAAATACAAATCCATTTTAAAAAATGTAAAAGTGCAACGTGCAAGACAATATAGCAGCAAGTTAAATAGCAAAGAATATAGCTGCAATTTAAAGTGCACTGTACCAGCAAACATGCCAGCAAGTTATGACAGCCTAAAAGAGTGGCTGCAGTTTAAAGTGCAATGTGCAGTACAGAACTAGTGAACGACAAGACATGACATCAGCAGTCCAAATTAAAAAGTCTGGTTGCTGCAGGAACAAAGGACTTCCTAAGTCTCTCTGTGGAGCATCTAGGCAAAATAAGCCATCTACTTCTGCCACTTCTCACAAAAAAGCTGTACAGTGGATGGTCAACTTCGGACAGGACAGCTCTGAGCTTCCTCCTAGTCCTCAGCTCTGTTATGACCTCCAGAGAAGAAGGGCTCATACCGATGACAGATCTAGCTTTTTTAATAAGTTTGTTCATCCTGTTCCTGTCCTCCAGTGTCAGGCTGCCACCCCAACAAACAACCGCATAAAAAAGGACACTTGCTAAAATGCCATTATAAAAAACATTTAAAAGAGATCGGCTGATGTCAAATGATCTGAGTTTCCGTAAGAAAAATAATCTGGACTGGGCCTTCTTAAAAACAGTATTGGAATTCATCTTCCAGTCCAGTTTACAGTCCACATGCACACCAAGATATTTATAAGAGGGTACAATCTCCACGGACTGTCCTTTAATCAAAATAGGCTCAGTCTCAGGTTTCTTTCTCCTCATGTCTATAACAAGTTCTTTTGTCTTGTCTACGTTAAGAATAAGGTGGGCTTCCTCACACCAACTGACAAAACTGTCCACTTCCCTTTCATAGGCGGCATTGTCATTATTAAAAATATAGCCGACAAGGGCAGAATCATCAGAAAACTTTTTGTAGATGACAAGAATCGCTACTGTGCCTGCAGTCAGAAGTGTACAAGGTAAATAAAAACAGAGATAAAACTGTACCCTGTGGAGCCCCAATGCTTGTGGTAACAGTTGGTCTGCTGCCATTAAGCCTCACATACTGAGGCCTACCTGTGAGGCAATCAGTGACCCAAATGATAGTAGAGCTGTTAAGATTATAATTAAAAAGCTTATTGGCTAAGATCTGTGGCCGTAGTGTGTTAAAAGCGTTAGAAAAATCAAAAAACATTATTCTGATAGATGCACTACGAAGTTCCAGGTGACTGTATACTCTGTGTAACAGATACAGAAGGGCATCATCCACACCTACTGAAGCGGGTCCTGAAAGGCACAGAGCTGCCTCTTTAAATGCCCCAGGACAATCCTCTCAAAGCACTTCATTACATGTGAAGTTAAAGCAATAGGTCTAAGATCCTTCAGTGCCCTAGCGTTTGGTTTCTTAGGCACTGGCACAATACATGACATTTTCCAAATATCAGGAATCTTAGACAAGGACAGAGACATAGAGAACAAATAGTGCAAAACTGTGCACAGCTCATCAGCACCCACTTTAAGGACACGAGGCATGATCCCATCTGGACCAGGGGCCTTATTTACATTCAGGCGTTTAAGCTGGAAATGTACCTCATCAACTGTAACAGTTATAGGGGGAGAAGGAGTGGGTCTCTCCTCCTCCACGGAGAGGATGGGGGGAGTTGAAGAAACCTTATGTAAGTGGTCAAAGGTTTCAAAACGGGCAAAGAATTGGTTAGCCTCATCAGGTGTAAAACTACCCTCTCTGATGTTAGAGCTAACAGGACCGTAACCAGTGATAGCCTTTAACCCCCTCCATAGACCCTTAGGGTCACACACCTGTAGTTTACTTTCTACCCTCTCCTTAAAATTCTTCTTTCCCTGCCTTATGACCCGCTTAAGATTTTTCTGTGCCACTTTAATTTTCTCCTTATTCCTACTCATAAAAGCAACCTTTTTGATATTAATAGCATTTTTGATTTCTTTAGTAACCCATGGCTTGTTGTTTGAAAACACTTTGATGGTCTTACATGGGATGATCATAGAAGTACAAAACTGAATGTAATCAGTAACACAATCAGCTACATCATCAATATTATTGGAATTGTCCCCATCTGTAAATACAGACCAGTCTGTGCAGTCAAAACATGCTCTTAACTCCTCACATTTGTCCTTAGACCACACATGGACTGATTTAGTGGAAGTTGTTTTCTTATGAGCCAGTCAGTTGTATTTTGTTGTTGGGAGCACCAGGTTATGGTCCAAGCTGCCCAGTGGTGGCAGAGCAGTGGAAGAGTAGCTGTCTTTAATGTTGCAATAGAACAAATCAATAGTTCTGTCATTTCTTGTTGGACAGGTGACACACTGTCTAAAAGAAGGCAGTGAGGAGGAGAGGGAACAGTGGTTGAAATCTCCGTTTATGATCACAAGGGCATCCGGAGTGTGACTTTGAAGATTGTGAACAACTCTAACTATTGCGTCATTTGCCCGTTTGGCATTAGCAGATGGTGGGACGTATGTAACCATGACAATGACGTTAGAGAATTCACGAGGGAGATAGTATGGTCTCCAACTCACCGCCAGCAGTTCAATATTCTCGTCACACACACTTTCCTTCACAGTGATGTGTCCAGAGTGACACCACTGCTCATTCACATACAGACACACCCCTCCTCCTGTCTTCTTACCCGTCTTCTCACAGTCTCTATCCAGTCGGATCGCTGCGAAACCATCCATTTCCGTATATGACGCGGGAATGCTGTCATTTAGCCAAGACTCTGTGAAACAAAGCAGACTGCTTTGCCAAAACAGGCGATCGTATTTCAGAAGCGCTGAAAGTTCATCAACTTTGTTCGCTAAGGAGCGCACATTGCCCATTATCACCGAGGGTAGAACGGGCTTGAATTTCCTCCGCCTGGCTCTGATGCGAAGGCCGCCTCGTCTGCCTCTTTTCCTCCGCTTCAGCTCTGGGGGTATATCCAGTGAGGGCTTACAGATCACCATAGCGTCCCGAATGTGGTACAACTCATCCAGGCTGTAGGTGTACGTGGACGCTGCTGTCGCTGTCATCACATGGCCTTGCACAGCCGACCAGACAAATTCTGTCCACAAAAGAAGCCAAAAAAAGAATCAGAAGGCGCAACCTTTTAATCCAGGCATTTCACTCTTATATTTAACCACTTGTCCCACAGTTACAGATAAACGAAAGAAAAACACTAAAAACACGCACAGCACAACACCAGGTAGTGAGTCGCCGACAGGGCAGGCGCCAGGAAGTACCTAAAGACCCTCCTTTACATCATGCATAATTCACAGGCCATGTCCCACAATGATTTCATAGGTTCACAGATCAGCAGGGGCGTTCACCTTATCATCATGACATACACAACTCAACCACGCAGCTCCTCCCAGACACCAAGGTTAACCTGTTTATTTGGCCATATAGCTGGTTAAGCTAAAGCTTATCTGCTAAAACTAAAGCTTATCAGCTTAATGATCTATACACTATGATTGGTCCCACAATCTCACTAATTGATGAATTGATGGATTGGTTCGCACTTAATCACAGAATTTGGTAATGATCTGCAGTCTGCAGCCTGCAGCTCATGGTTCGAATTACAGGGGAGCTCAGGGGAGCTCGGCTCCCCCGAGAGGGACATGAGCTCCCCTGAGAGCCTGCCCTGAGACATTCAGGGGGAGCTCTAAAGATTTGTCCACTTTAAGATATATTTTATTTTCTCTACATTGAGGTTCCTGAAATAAAAAGAATAAACATGTCATGGCTGTGTGTGTTTATGTGCTATTAAATGTTCAATATTTCTAAACATTTGCCTCAACTATTTAACATGATTCCTGTTATAACCGTGGCGACGCTGGAGGAGAATTGTTAGATTTACCTAGCCGCACATGAACTCCTCATTAGTGAATGTTGTGGACTGGGGGGATTTTTGGTGGTATACTGTATTTGAAATTGAAGGAATGAACGCGGATGATATTTGGCTTTTCCTCAAATTATATTGAAACTGTCCAAACGGAAACAGTGTTGGACAGTTTGGATTTTTGAAGTAAACGAAGACAACAACAGCCATGGTTAGTACTGACAACAGTGCAAGTGGGCCGACTACTTCAGCTAGTGGTCGGTCTGGCTTTGGTCCGATTTATCAGACTGTATTTTTATGATTTATGTTCCCAAACTAAGACACTGGTATTGTTTTATTGAAAATTACTTTAAATCACTGGGTCTCAGTAAAGCGCCGAGAGACAACTGACATTGTAACAGACGCTATACAAATAAAGTTGAATTGAATTGAATATCGGAGCTTGTTTCAGCACCATGCATAGCGCTGCTGGATGTGTGTGCGTTGTTTGCTGAAATAACTGCCCTTAATAAGAACACAAACTTTTTTACTGTTGTTGAATGAGTTTTAGTCAATGTGCTTGACTGTGGTTCTTAATTATGTTTTAATGCTTCATTGAGCTGTTTTAAAGATGAATTTCTATTTTTACTCGAGACAGACAATAAAGAATCTATCTATCTATCTATCTATCTATCTATCTATCTATCTATCTATCTATCTATCTATCTATCTATCTATCTATCTATCTATCTATCTATCTATCTATCTATCATTTTGGCAGAGTGTTGTTTTGCCTTTTGTGACACATACCATATTGTCATTTGTCAGGATTGTGCGGACTGGATCTTGGAAAATAGCAGAAAAAGGCCCTGAATGTTTCAAATTGGTGGGGAAATGTCTCTGGTGGCCCACTTCCTTTGAGTTAATGCAATTCTGACATAAAGGTGATGATAACCAAAGACATGGAGAGATGTCTTTTGGCCAGATGTACCTGTTTCAGATTATTTTATGATGGCTGCAGCCCTAATATGTTTGACAGACGCACTTGTTTTCCTGTTAAATAAACTACATTTCGCTTTTGAAATGTAGTTTATCGAACTAGTTATTGTGTTTAATATATGTATATCTGTGTAATAAATTCATATTAGACAGTAATGTTTAAAATGTAGTTACTTACCTGGGATACTTGAGAGGGTAGAAGTGGATGAAATATTCAGAAAGGTCTAAATAGCCTAAAGTTTCGTGCCAAGATGAAGAAATCAAAACTATGAAAAGAAAATGTTATGACATTCTTTTTTTTAATTTAATCATTTCTTATATTTATATGTGGTCTTATATTTGGGCAATTGTTTACTTTTTCAATTATTAAACAAAATGCATTTGTTTTAGAATAAGAAATCAAACTTTTTGTGGTGTTTTTATTTTCTTGCTATAAAAGTAAATTAAGTCCTTGCAGCAGGAAAGACAGCATCTGCTTTCCTGAGCTGACAGACAGTCTGAATGTGTTATTGGCGGCACTCTGATAGTGATATGCGCATGTGCACATGGGAAAGTCATAGTGCACACTGGGTCACTGTGTAATTCGAACCCTGCTGCAGCTCATTCACCATACTTCTGCACAAAGCACACAGCCACTGCCAGCCTCATAAGGTCAGCTTGCCCCGCTACTTCTGCAACTGGCTGACCCAGTACTAGCTGGTGTGTATTGCAGAGAATTTTATTGTTTACAAACAGCAGACTGCTCTTCGCCATTGTTGTGTCTTCAGTAGCTTTGAGCTGCCCCTGATTGATAAACATAGCCGTTGTTTTCATTCCATTGCGGCACACAGTGACCCTCGATAGCTCAGCTCAGCCGCTGGCAGTACTGATGCATAGTGTCTTGACCCAACGAGAAATAAATCATACAGAATTGACATAGATCTATTCCAACATCATTAATACATCTTTCTGATCATCGTTTCTGATCATTGACAAGAATCACACATTTCATTGATTAGAGATTGATTCCAAATCACATTAATTACCACTTTTCTCTTACTCCCCTACATTATACCAGAAAAATCTCATCCACAAAGCTGGGATAATTCCAAGTTCTCCTGGGTCACTTGACAGATGAGAATAGAGAATAAGAGCGTGGTAATGGGAAGTTTACTTGCTGTGTATATACCATGAAGGAGAGATCTGTAAAAACTTTCAGCTACAGAGATCTGCAATGCTACTGGGTGGTCTGCTTCTGTTTCTCATCTATTCTAATTTTTATTTCAGGCACTTTTTTTGTCTTAATCTATCTTTTACTAGTTTTTATTATCTCTTGTGTTTAATCTAAATTTCTTTTGTCTTGATGTATTTTATTACTACTTTTACTATTTATGAATTACCAATTGTTTATTATTATATTTAGCATGCATTCCTTTATCTTCTAAAACAGTTTGCCAAACTCTGTCAAATAATTATTGATGGATTTATAATTGAAAACAGGGTGTTAAAAAAACAACACTTCAGGTTCTATGTGTCTTGTTTCCTTTAGTGTAAAATAAGGACACTCAGGACACTGTTGAATACAGTATTCTTGCATGAAGCCTGTGAATACACATTAGCTGAATTATAGGAACCTCAGTGTTGATAATGGTAATTGGACTGCACTTATATACTGCTTCATCCACACCTGGCCTCTCATTCACCCATTCACACTCACATTCATACACCAGTGGGGGGCTGCTACCATGCAATGTGCTGCTAGACCCACCGGGGGCAAGTTAGGGTTCAGTGTCTTGCCCAAGGATATTTTGGCATGTGGACAGGACTTATATGTTCCCTGGTTTTCCAACTAGTTGCTCTATTTTCTATTATCTGAGCTAACAGCATGCCATGTTTCCTGTTTTAAGGAAGTGGATTTGCATGCTCTTCGTCTGAACCTGTTTGTCATGAAGCACAGGGCTATACTTAAGTCTTGTGTAAAGTAAATGATGGATGTTTCTATCGTCAGAAGGCTGGTTTGGTCTTATTTGCATATTTATTGCATTCTATAATTTACAAAACAAATGTTGCTTATTATAGCACATCAATGCTAAGCTTTACGTGCATGCATGCAACTGTCACTTCGATGCTGGCTTCTGGAGAAGAAGTTGGTGAGGTTTTGTTTTGCTGACTGACTGACTGACAGAAGCATTAAAGTCATACATATGTTTTCTGTTTGGGATCAGCTGTTTTATTAATTTTTCATGGTGCTTTAATGCATTATACACAAGTGATAAGCTCCCTGCAGACACTGTTCCTAGCTTCTCTGTCCTCTTTGTTTCTTGTTTATTTTATCTGTCTTTGTGTGCTCTTTGTGTGGATGTGACTTGCTGAAATTGGCATGTCAAATACTCTGCTCACCTGTGGGTGTTGGTTGGTTTCCCAGTAGTTGATCTACTTCTGCCTCTAAATAATTAATCAGTTCATCTCCAGAGAGATTATGCTAAGCCTCTATGGAAAATATAATGCAAGGCTTGTGCTTACTGTTTGTCTAAGATTTAGTAGTATATATACAGATCACACTGTCATGCTCTGTCATTTGAAAGGATTTCTTTTTTTTTTTTTGAAAGGGTTTGCTTTTTTAATCTCCCCTTTAAGCCACTTTACCGGTCATTCTCTCTTTACAGAGAAGTGTTGAATAACTTGTCTCTTAGTGTAAGTGCCTTGACTCAAACCTCACAATGTGATAGAAATGCAGGCAGAAAAACAGACATATTCTTGACACTAAAAAACCATTCCATGTTACTTTATTTTATCATTACACACAGAACCTCACACGTAGGCAACACATTTTAGTGAGTCACTTTGTGAATTCCCGCCACGCTGGCTTGTCTAATTTCTAAGTAACGCAACCAGATTATAGAAATGTCTGTCAAAGTATATACGACGATTGATTCCAAACAAGTTATTTGATTGGTCGAGGCATTCTAAGGGTGTGGCTACAGGAATAGTCATCATCGGATCAGTTTTTGCTTCACTCCATGTTATGGATGTTAAAAAGCTCTTCCCAGGAAGCAGCCTGGCATTTGCGGCAGATGACGCAGCGAACTTTCAAGCAATTTTTGTATTTGCTTTTTTATCAGAAGCTTCCGTTGTTGATGTGTGTAAATTAAGTATATGCAGTTTTTTATGTCCTGATGAATTTGGGGGAAAAATAATATTAATAAACAAAACCAAAACGACAGCGAAAAAACAGAACAGATTTCTCCACATTAGCAGCTAATCTTAGACATAATATCAAAAATATCCATGTTCAGTGTTACTTTCTCTCTCTTTCTGTTTAACGCAACCACCATTCTTGGTATTTGTAGAAAATCTGGGAATCCCACATCAGCTGCTAACTGCTTCAGGTTCATGTGATTTTTTTGAAAGACAGAGAGAAAAAAGAACCTAAATCTAAAGCACGGACTGTTGGTGTTTTGTTCCTTTAAGTCTTGTGATAGACTAACTTTTGCCCTTTGTTGAAATTGACCCCAATGCTTGAGAGCTTCCTCTCACAAGGTGACCTGTTATTCTACATTGCCGCTGTATGTGGTTCCCAAAATGTACTTCATTAAAACTGATGCCGTATTGGCAAGGAGTCCAGAGCAATCCAAATATAGCTTCATGTTAATTCGAAAGGCAGGGGAACGGTCGTGAACAGAACAGGGAAGGTCATAAAACAACCGATCATGATATAGAGCTTTCTCCTTTCCTTTCATAATGTATGTGCCAGAGTTTTCTGTTCGAAAGGAGGTAAATTAATCAATGGCATATCTTTCCTTATTATTAAGAGAACTGAACAAGCTTATATCATGGCTCTCACATTTAGGTGTTTCAGTCATTGAGGATATTTTCTTGGCAGAAAAGACCATTTGACTGTGCCTCAAGAAAGAAAGACAGTAAGCAGAACTGGCTGGAATAATAAGAACATAATTCCTTTTAAAATTAAACAAAAAGTATAACAAACTGAAATACACAACACACAATATTTCAAAGACAATGATGAAAAACACAACCAAATCTATTGACTATTACAACTTGATTTTCACTTTTGGTTTTGGCTGTTTGTTTTAGACTGCAACTAGTGAGACACTGGTTTGTGCACAATATTTAACAATATTTAACAATAAATAACATCACATGACAGAACAGAAACAGAATCATTCCATAAATCATAAAAGCATAAAAAATAATCATTAATGAATTAAATTTAAAAAATTAGTTTAAAATGAAGAGTGCAGATAAAACCCTTAATAAATTAAATCAAAAATTAATTAAAAATGAAGAGACTTTCAGATACGCCCACCTACATAAGTCTGGAATGGAGGCAGTTTTAACAAAGAGAGACGATTCACTGAAAAAAGGAGGCAACTGCAACCATGATCCCATCTTTAACGGTTTTTTTCTAAATCATTAAACAGACTTTGCTGAATACCTGTGAATGGCGTAAATGCCATTGAAATCTGTAAAAAATATAAACCACACTTCAATTTTTAACAGTCTGCCTTAAGAATGAGTATTATTTAATCCTGGAGCCTGTTAAAAGGAAAAAAAATGCATGAGTTATGACTTTATAAATGTTCGCCAGTCCACCCGAAAATGAAAAAGGTGTGCCAAGTGTGCAACCTGAAACCAATTAGTAGTTTGACCAGTCACCAGTTAGGACACAAGACCTAGTTGTCCATTAAAGTGACAGACATATTGGAAACATTATACTGTTTGCTAATAATTCAGATCGAATTATAAAACACCCACATATGGTGGAAGCTAAGATAACAGAGATATCAAAGGCAAAGAGAAACGACCAAGAGTTGGATGTGAACATGAGCAGCAACCAGACCAGATGCCTTGCCAGAACCACCACGTGTGACGCGACCGCAGCGCCGACAACCCGGGCAAGGAGTACTGGCAGCTGGTCAGAACCGACTTCCTGATCCACAGGTAGACACCTCTCTGGGCCTCTCTGCAGGCCTGCATGTGGCGTAAATTGTAACTGCATCTGAACTTCAAGTGGAATGTAATGTTTAACCTTCAGATGGCACTGGACTTACTACAGCCTCAGTGACAAGTGAAAGTGAAACGGTGCCTAAGTCAGCGGGAGAATGTGCGTGGAGGTGAAATCAACAGGGAATATCTACATTTTGAGTTCGCTCCACCTACCACACGTATCTCAAGTGAACAGGGGAACTTAAGTCAACTGCGGAACGTGTGCAGCTTGAAATGTGCGCAACTGGCCGCACGTAACTCTCACACGGGTGGAAGAATCGGGTCCTTAGTGCTTAGCAGTTTTGGTGAGCCTGACTTCTAAGCTGTAAATAAAGACCTATCAGAGCATAGTCATTGTTATTTTACTGATAATACGGCTTGTTGTGCTTTTAATTGTACTAATTGTACGAGCAGACCATTGCTATGGGCTCTGGATTAGCGTGGACCCTTCCAGATCAACTGGACTTCTAGGCAACACTCAACTTTCTGCCTTTTCCTTAAACCACGCCATGACCAAAGTCCAACAAAGCCCCAGGGAACCCCAAGCCATGGTCAGTTCAACTCAATTCAGAACCAGCAATTCTAGACTTAAAGGAGCCGTTTGTAAGATTAAAAACTATGCAGTCACTTCAAAATACGGTTGAGCGGCGTGTACCCTCCCCCTCCTCCCCGACCAGAGGTTGCAGGTTGGCTGCAGAATGCAGCAGGAACGTGGCTGCATGGCAAGCGACGAGTTACACAGTAAGTTTATTTTCTGTTAATTATATTTAATGCTTCATGAAAGATCTTTTCTTTCTTTGATCTTCGTAACTGAGGAAATATTTTCCGTGAGGCGTTTCGTAACCTGAAAGTTCGTATGTAGAGGCGTTCGTAAGTAGAGGTACCACTGTTACCTTGTCCAAGTAAATTAGCGTTAGCCAAACATAGCTATGAATCTTACCTGTCAGGAGAAAATCAGCAACGTTGGCGTCTGTCTTCAAATTCTTCTCGCTTTCAGCCATCTCCATCTATCAAAAGCATCTCCTATACAAATCCTGTTTTATTTCGGACCTTGTCACGACGTAACTCGGATTCATAACGAGGTCTTTTAGGTTTTGGAAAGCTAGACATTTTTTTCCAACACGTTCGTAGCGGCTGCTGCGATAATAGAGCCGAACTGGAACCCGGATGTAGAAACACTACTGACTTCGTGATTGGGAGATAGGTGGAGGGTGGCGCTTCAGGCCAAAACAAAGAATGACAACATCAACATCAGTTGAGGGCTGCAACTCCTCTTTTTAAACGGGAATATCCTGCCTGGCTGAGTGCTGTTGTCGTGACATAAGTTTTGAATGAACATGATTTTTAAATGTCTGTTGACATCGGGGTCATTTTATGATTCGTTTTATTAGATCTCTTACATACGGCTCCTTTAAATAAATATTTTGGTTGCAGCATCAGAAATGAGGGTGGATGGACAGATTCAGTCAGAATTAATGTTAGCAATTTCTAGCATTAAAAATTAGCATGAGTTTAACCTAGCTAAAATGGCTGGCTATTGGTAACTAAGGTTAGGTCGACATGTTCTAACCAAATGCTGGGCGTGTTTGTTCTATCCATCTGCCTACTTTTGGATTCACCAGGGTTGGGCAGTCAGCTCCCGACATACATAAAATCTACATTAGGGATGTAACGATATGGGAAATTTGATATCTCGATTATAATGACCAAATTATCACGTTTTACGACACAGGTGTCAAACGGATCCATGAAAGGGCCGTGTGGCTGCAGGTTTTTGTTCCAACCATGCAGCAGCACAGCTGACTTGCTTTAGTCAATCAACTAGTTGTCCTCATTAAAGGTCTTAACCAGTTCAGTTGATTGAATGAAACAAGTCAAGTGTGTTTCTGCATGGTTGGAACAAAAACCTGCAGCCACACGGCCCTTTCACGGATCAGTTTGACACCCCCAGTTTGCAATATTATCACGGTATTCTTAATTGCTGTACAAATGTCCAAAAAACACATACATTAAGAATAATTTCACAAAATCTTGTGATTTTCTTGTCATACTAAAACATTAGAAGCCAAAATCTTATTAAAATGAAACTTTCACAATAAAAGGGCAAACAACTGGCACAGAAAAATACTACTTTAAAGGAACAAAATAAATTACAGATCGCAGCAACATTTTTCTTGCATGACAGGATAGACAGGACAGACAGGGTAATTGTCCTCCACCATTTGTCCCTCTGCATTCTTGACAAAAACCAAAACATGCCCAGACCTCAGATTTCATCCTTTTTGTGGGTTGCTATTATCACTCTCCGCCATGCTTATGTCACGATGCCTATGTTACAAGCTTGTTGTTACAAGCCTGAAACAACATTCACACACATTGTTTATCTTACTCCAAAAAAACGATGTGGCATTGGTTGGCCTGTGTACGTCACTTGTAACTGGCCACTTACACTCGATCACGTGTGAGTCCAACCTCTGTACGGGGCAGGTCCAGCCCAAGAAGATAACTGTGAACTGTTTTCTGGAAACGACACTCATTCTGACTGAGATCCTGCGAGACACACTGTCACCATGATAGATAGATAGATAGATAGATAGATAGATAGATACAGTCATGAAAAAAAATTATTAGACCACCCTTGTTTTCTTCAGTTTCTTGTTCATTTTAATGCCTGGTACAACTAAAGGTATATTTGTTTGGACAAACATAACGATAACCACAAAGATTGCTCATAAGAGTTTAATTTAAGAGCTGATATCTTACCATTTTCCATGGTTTTCTTGATTATAACCTAAATCACTTTAGTTTTTACATCAATAGCTATGGCATTGTACTGCCAACAACACTGCTTTTATGCATTCAGTGTTTTCTTTTCTGTCTGTTTTAGTCACATGATGACGTTTAGTGGTACCAGGTATTAAAATGAACAAGAAAGTGAAGAAAAAATGGTGGTCTAATAATTTTTTCCATGACTCTAGATAGATAGATAAACTTTATTACGGACTCGAGGTCCAAAATGCACACATGAGTCCATGAGTCCTGCACTGCCTTGCTTTGCCTGTAACCCTAACAAATGCTCTGTTTCTAAACCAAAGATTTCGCCGGTCTGTTCTTGAGCTTCCAGCAAAAGAATCGGGCTAACAGTATGCCAAAGCAGCCATTCCCAAACTTCATAATACCAAGGCCCAATTTGAAATGTGAAAAATCTCCGCGGCCCATCGAAACCTTTAATCACAACTGTGATGAACATACAGGACTAGAAGCTATGTTTTGACGGTAAGGGATCAACAAATAAGGTAACACGACATATTAAGTTAAGATGACAGTAGAATAACACTTAACTGGTTTGTTTTGTTACATTTTAATGTTTTTAAATCATGTTGTTAATATTTTACAGTAATCAAAAACATATTTAAAAAAGGTCGAGGATTTAAAACATATTTGTTTAACTTTAATGACCTCTCACGGCCCACCTGCAGTACCGCAACGGCCCAACAGGGGGCTGCGGCCCACACTTTGGGAATCACTGCTCTAAAGCATTTCACTTGACTTCACAAAAACCTGACAAAACTTCTCTAAAATTATTTTAATGTATTGTTTTAAGAGGCAAGTTTTTCCATCATTCATGCTGTTGGACTACTGGAACCATCTAATCTCACCTCAATGGGAAAATTCCTGAGTTACTTTAGAGAGGACCAACTGAAACTGAAATGTTTGAAAATGATAAAGCAGAGACTCAGTAGAGATAAGTCACTTTCCTTTTCCTGATTGTCGATTGCCTGATCACATGGCCCTTTTCTTCAGAAGTTAAATGGAAACATCAGCCGTAACTAGAAGTTAACAAAGGTTTCCCCTCTATTAATATGTCTGCTATGAAGATTAATTCAGATTTAATGGTTTAAATCAACTGTCATTCCTTTGACGTGGCTTTGCTGCAGCCAAACAGTAGCATTCTCTTAATTTCCTTAAACTAAACTTTGGTTTGAGGAGGAAGTTAAAAAAATAAATCAGGATGGTATGGGAGGTCATGACTTATTGAGCAGCTGAAATCTTACATAAAAACGAAAAAAATGACAGGAATGGGGAAAGCACTTCTCTTTAAAGAGAGGAAAAATTAACAGCAGTAACTATTCCTTGTGTCCTGAGACTTTTGCTAAATATTTTCCTGAAGCAAAATTCAAAATAACTGAATATCTTGAAAAGACTGGTAAGAGATGCACCTTATGTACAGTATTCACTTTAAAATTATTAGAAAATATCAATATAGTGAGTCTGGTTTGGATGTCATATCTGCGTGTTTATGTTCTGTGCTAAAGTTCACGGGCATTAAGACCAAGCAACGCCTCTTTGGAGTTATCTGTCCATAGGACAATATTCCAGAGGTCTTTTGGTTTGTTCAGTTTGTTTTGTTTTGTTTTGTAAACCTTCAGTCACGCTGCCATGTTTTCTTTCAACTGAAGAGTCTTTAGTTGTTCAATCTTTGATATCTACTATCAAATTTCAGGTATATTATCTGTGACATCCCATTGGCAACTTTTTGGAATGGTTTCCACTTGGTAATAATCAGTAATTTGTCATTAAATTGGTCATTTCTCACTGTAGAACATAGAACTCAAAATTGTTAGGGAAATGGTTTTACACGTGGCAGATTGACATACAGCAACAGTTGCTTCTCTAAGACCATTGCTTTTTTTCTATACCCTTTGGCCTTGCATTAACATATATTTTCATGAGGATTTTACGCAGACGTCTGAGCACACACACAAATCAGAAGGGGGGGTATTAAATTTTATGCATGACTGTGGAATGAGACTAGGGTGAGCAGTCGAATGTTGAAATTCAGGAAAAAACAGGGAGAACATTGACGTGACATATCAGCAGGTTTACAAAACAACTGTGGAGGGAGAGGCTTAGTTTTGCTGGGCAGGAAGTCTGAAGCTTTATTGGAACAAAGCTTCTTTACAATTTAATGTGCTTCCTCTGTCATGGCTTGTCAGAATGCATGTGTGTGACTTGACCCTAGGCTAAATATCCCTGCATGCAGTCTGCACAGTGTGCGGACATTATGACTACCCCCTTAATTATGAGCAAATTCCTCACTGTGCTCTCAAAACAGGCCGAATGTACACCTCAGATTCTTGCATGTTCAGTTGCTTGATCACACAAATACCGAATCAGTAGCAGCAACTCAATGCATTTAGCCATGTAGACCTGGTCAGGACGACTTGCTGAAGTTAACTGTGCATCAGAATGGGTAAAATAGGGGATTGATGTCACTTTGAATGTGGCATGGTTGTTGGTGCCTGACAGTGTTGGTCTGAGTATTTCAGATGATTTTCAGTCACAACCACCTCTAGGGTTTACAGAGAATAGTCGGAAACCAAGAAAATGTCCAGTGTGCGGCAGTTGTGTGGATGAAAACAGCTTGTTCGGGCTGGTTTGAGATGATAGAAAGGCAGCAGTAACTCAAATAACCACTTGTTCCAACCACAGTATGCAGAATACCATCTCTGCATACTGTGGTTGCAGTATGCAGAATACCATCTCTGCATACTGTGGTTGCAGTATGCAGAATACCATCTCTGAACGTGCAATGCACTGAACCATGAGGCAGATTGGCTGCAGCAGCAGCAGACCACACCAGGCGCCACTCCTGAGGCTACAGTTTGCACAAGCTCACCACAGCTGGACAACAGACAATTTGAAAAATGTTTGCCTGGTCTGATGAGTCTCGATTTCAGCTGTGATATTTAGGTGGTAGGGTCACAACTTGCCATAAAAAAACATAAAATAATGGATCCATCTGGCCTTGTATCAACTGAGTATCATTTAAACACCACAACCTATCTGAATATTGTTGCTGACCATGTCCATCCCTTCATGACCACGGTGTACCCATCTTCTGATGGCTACTTCCGGCAGGATAATGCACCATGTTACAAAGCTCAAATCATCTCAAACTGCTTTCTTGAACATGACAGTGTTCACTGTGCTCAAATGGCCTCCACAGTCCCCAGATCTCAATTCAACGGAGCACTTTTGGAATGTGGAGCCATGGAGCAGGGTATTGGCATCATGGATGTACAGCTGTGTGATACTATCATGTCAAGGTGGGCCAAACTCTCTGAGGAATATTTCCAACACCTTTTTTAATCTGTGCCATGAAGAATTAAGGCAGTCCTGAAGGCAAAAAGGTTCCAACCAGGTACTCGGTGTACCTACTAAAGTAGCTAGTGAGTGCATATTTAGTCCAGGAATTTTCTATTCTATTCTATTCTCAGTCTATTCTATTCTATTCTATTCTGTTCTTACTTTCCTTTCTCTTTCATGTTGTGGTGCCGGGACATCCTGTGGCGGACTGCTGGTCTGTGCATTTAAACTCCACTTTTCTACCTCCTTGTCAGATTTTTTGGTGTTCTGCTCATGAAGGTCTTCTGTGACGGGAGCCGCCACTGTGTTTGCCACTGCCAAAAGAAGTCTTTTTTGGATGAACTCACGCCAAGGAAATTGCCCTTTTTTTTCCAAGAGACTTCAAATTGTAAATAAAATATTTACGTTCACCAGCTCGTGACAGTCTGTTGCAGATAGTTCTGGGGCTTGGTGCTGTTGTTACTGTTTATTTAATTTTCTTTTTTTTTTAATTCACCCATCCTTATTTTAATTCATTTTTATTCTTTTTAAGCCCAGACCCAAATGGCATAAGGAGTAGATTTTAAGAAAGTACAGCTAGAAATACTTTCCCCTAAGTTGATGAAGTATTAGTCAATTCAATTCAAATCAGCTGTTATTACTGTCAGCACTGGTTTAGTGAGGAAAATCATGGCTATAATTTCTGTGTAATATGCTGGATGATTGTAGGCTTTTGGGAGGAGGTAAAGATGGGGAAGCAGGATAAGCCTGCTCTGATGTGTGTATGTGATATGTCACAATATCTGGAAATTCTCTCATTAAATTACATATTTTCAGACTGAAGATGTCCTGAACAAAGAATCAAGTTTGCGCCATGTAAGAATTTTTATTATTCACCATTCTTATCTGACACCCAAATATATGCTTTCAAGCGTTTTTTTTTCTTTATATGTCTATCTTAAAACCATGACTGCAGTTGATGTATAAAATATATTTCATGCTCTGTTGAAAATCTGCCACCAGATTTGACAGCACTTTGACTTTTGCTCTCAGCGTTCTCCTAGAACTGTCCCCAACCTTTAATTTTTTAGATTGTTTCAAAGAGGGCATTTTGTTGTAAATATTGGCCTCGTTTTGTTTTATTCTCATGACAAGTATTTTCAGTTCTGGGTCGCCCCGGTAGCACAGCAGTCAGGGCATGCGGCCCATGTATGGAGGCTACAGTCCTCCTGCAGCTGGTCACAGGTGGTGATACAGTTCTTCTGTTGTCCTTTGGGTTTTTTTTTACAATCAAAACATAAGCTTACGTTTTTAATAAGTTTAGGTAATTGTGCTCAGAACTCAGACAGCTCAGTTAAAATTCCCAGACACAAGCCTGCAGACATGCACGTTTATTTATCTGGATGACTCCAGTTCCTGTAACTACCGGTAACTACTGGTTTTACAAGAAGAGCCTCTCACAGCATTGCTATCATCATCATTCTGTGAATAAAATGCTTGGAAGCTACAATACTGATGTGGGATTTCCTGTTCCTCAATACTGTCATTCACATGATCATCAATGACAGTTTCTGACAATTATTTATTTTTTCTCAAACAAAAGCTTTTCACATCACTGAAGTGAGTCAGTCCTAATTCCAGCTAAAAGGTTTTGGAGTTTGTTTTTACATAAGCTTTCCTGAGTCTGTGAGGAATTGCATGACTTGCATGATAAAAAAAAAAAAAACAGCTCTGTCATTATGAAAGCAGTCGCACTGCCATCACCTGTCTGCACTAGTTTCACTGGAAGCAGTTTCACAGTGAAACTGTCAACAGTATATTTCTGGCTTCAGGGGGAGCTGACCCTCTTCTGAATAAACATTGCCTGCCCAAAACAATGGGTCCCTATCTGGGTTTAACTAAGAAAATAGGTCAGAGCCTCCCACTGGATAATTACTGCACGGATGATTATGTTTCATGATTTTACGTTTCACTTTTAAGGTCTCTAAATTAAGATGTCTTGCTAATGTGTTCACTTGAAATATCAAAACAATAAATATGGCAAGGACATATGGTAGTTCCTAACTAGGCCTCCCAAGAGAGCTTCGTCCCCCTTTCTTTTACAGTCCCCTAATTACTAGTAAATACTAAGGAAATACACTTAACTTCAAAGTATTTCCCCTGTTTGTTCAATTGTCTCCTCATTACTCAGTCGTTAGTCTAAAAGTACCTATTAGTTTATGTCATATTGCTGGGTAACAACTGGTGGAATAAGTAAAGACATCAAGAGAAAAAAACTGTGGAATTCTTAAGAAAGTCCTCCACGATTCCCAGTATTGCCTCATGTTGTGATTTCTTTGAGGTGTTAATAGTATAGTAGATGTACTTGAAAGTTACCCAGTTCCTCTATGTAACGTACTTCAAGGTTTTAGAGAAACACTTGTTTAAAAAAGGAGGTTCACCTTGGTAACAGACAAGCAGCAACAACTAAGAGAATATGCAAATACTTTTTCATGATGTCTTTCAATACAACTATACTTGATAAAAGAGCTGGTAATATCAGAGAAACAGCAGAATTGTTTTATTTCAATTCAAAACATCACCTCAATAATGATGGAGTTACACATCCATAAGGAACAGCTTTCTTTGAGTCTCATGGGCCAAAATAATATCTCAACTGTGTTTTAGAAGTGACCCAGTAAGTGAAGTGTAAATGTTGGCCAACTTAAAGGCCAAGTGCCATAACATTCTGTTGGGATTATTTAGTAAAGTCTAATAATTTACTCAATAACTAAAGGAAACTGTACTGTAAAACAGAGCCTGCTTTGTTTCCATGGTTTTACCTGGTCATTACTCTGGAACTTGTGCCCACTGCTGTGAAATCAGTACAGAAACTAGTACTTCGTACATTCTGTTGTATTACTTAGTAAAATCTAATAATTCACTCTTTAAATTTATAAAAAAAAAAAAAAAAGACAGCATCATTTGCCAGGCAAGCACATGAATAAAAGATGTATTTATTGAGGAAAAGTTTAAAGAAAATTTTGCCATGTACTTATGCTGAACATGACAATATCTGTGAACACCATAGTCTGGATTTTAAACTGCAAGACAAAGATTAAATGTAGAGAAACTTTAAAATATATTGATTATTCTGAAACACCACAGCCTCTTTTCACTGGTCAAAAAGCCCCCCCCCAAAAAAATATATATATATAAAAAATAGAATACATTATTTTGCAATGTGCAATATCGCTTCTAGATGCCTCTAAATCCCACATACTTCACGAAAAGGAATCGACAAAAGGTTTATACCTACTAAAAAACCTTTGTGTTCAATTTGTGTGTCGCACATGTTATTTTGAAGTTTGCAGATATCACTTACAGTTACCAGTTGCTTATGCATTACCCTTTAACAATCAGCGGATTTTCAAGCTGGTTGTCGACTAACTCTCTGCAAAGTTTGGTAGAAAGTGACACCGCTGGCTGGAATCTTTCTGAAAACTGGTGGAAGGAGCATTTGGTTGTGACATTGAGAGCTGGGATAGGCTCCAGCAGATCCCCGTGACCCTGCATAGGACAAAACGGGCCTAGATAACGGATGGATGGATGTGACGGTGGTTGTGGTTGAACAGATTTATAAATACCATTTATAAATGGTATTGGCTATTAGAAGCATTTCATTAGAAGCCAAAACATATACACTTGCTTTAATATTGAGACCTCTTCAGGACTGTTTCTAAAGTTTTGTTGGACGTATGCTGCTGTGTGAAAAAGAGGGACAATGGTCATTGTTAATTATCTGAGAGCAATAGTATTATTTATTTATCTATATCCACTCTGTGTGTTTTCACACAAATAGCATTGGTGAAATTGTCTTTAAACATCACCTGGACTAAAGACAGAAGATGCATTAAATCAACTGTTCCGCACCTTGCCCACAAAATTAACATTTGCAGATGAACTTTTTGATATTTTATGTTGAAATCATATTTTGCATATTTTTCAGCATGGACATGGACTCACCTGGAAAAGACAGTCTTGAGTCTTTGGACTTTTAGAAGTGAAGAACTCCTGTAGACGACACGTCCTAAAACTTGTTAAAAATCAATCCAGAATGCAATAGCTTCCATTAATAAGAAAACATGTCAGACGTGGCAGTGTAGTGATCAGTGATTGATGGGGTGCATGCAACAGATTAGAACTTGATGGTTACATCGTGGTGAATCGCCAAAGACGTTTTGTTCATCCTGGCAGTGGTGCACATACACAGCACATACAACGAGCATGGCGGAATTACAAAGAGAACATTGACTGATACAGAGAAAATTTGACGGAGAAGGCCTTGAAGATGAACTTAAGAGTCTTAAGAGTTAAGTGGAATTACTGGCTTGAAAAGGAGTACAGGGCTGGGATTCTTGGATGCTGTTTTAGAGATATCAGAGCATGCTTAAAGTGTATAAGAATCTGAAGAGTACATTTTGAAATGTCTTATCCTCTTGTTACAATACAGGCTTCAGACATTGTTGAGTACTACTCAAGTACTAGAGGAAGATTAAGTGATTTTTAATGTGGTTCTAGAATTGGTACTCACACACACACACACACACACACACACACACACACACATATATATATATATATATATATATATATATATATATATACATACACACAGTCATGGAAAAAATTATTGGACCACCCTAGTTTTCTTCAGTTTCTTGTTCATTTTAATGCCTGGTACAACTAAAGGTACATTTGTTTGGACAAACATAACGATAACCACAAAGATTGCTCATAAGTGTTTTATTTAAGAGCTGATATCTTTCCATTTTCCATGGATTTCTTGATTATAACCTAAATCACTTAAGTTTTGACATCAATAGCTATGGCGTTGTACTGCCAAAAACACTGCTTTTATGCATTCAGTGTTTTCTTTTCTGTTTGTTTTAGTCACATGATGACGTTTAGTGGTACCAGGTATTAAAATGAACAAGAAAGTTAAGAAAAAATGGTGGTCTAATAATTTTTTCCATGACTGTATATATATATATATATGTGTATATATGTGTGTATGTGTGCATGTATACATCTACATATATACACACACATATACATATATATGTGTATATATAAATATACATATATATATATATATATATACACACACGCACATTTTTATGTTAAACTGTATAACAGACTAGATTAGACAAGACTGAAATAAGATAAAACTTTTTTTTTTTTTCACATTTTAACATTTAGAGGAACTTAGGAGGGTGGGTAGGTATCAAAGGTCAAACCACCTTCCCCATATATTCTTAAAAGCCATAACTCTTAAGTAATCACACATTTTAGAGAAGTACAACAACATTTTTTTGGAGAAGATGGAAGTAGTGTAAATAGGGGTGTAACGGTACATGTATTTGTATTGAACCGTTCGGTATGACGTGGTCGGTTCGGGACGGAGGCGTACCGAACGAGTTTCCACACGGACATATTAAGTAGAGGACCGCATGCTGTGGAGCACAACAAACAGCAGTTGTAGCGGACGTCGTGGCTAATGCTAATGCCGCTAGCATTGGCAATAAGCCTCCCACGACATAGTGTTAAATGCGGTGGGTAGCTGTGATTGTACTCGGTCGTCTTTCTCTTTTTGTAGCGATATTCACGCTGGGGTGGTGCCGTTTCAAATGAGTTAACAGGTTAGACGTGTTGCCAGAAATATACCCGATCTCGGATGAACAATGTCGGCAAACCACTTTGGTTTTATCAACTTCTCTTTGTCCCTGTTTATATTTCACCGGGGAGCCGAAGTGTGTTTTGATAGCTGCAGATTTAAGACCCTAATCACCCTAAACGCTGGCTTCAAACACATGATAAAAGTAATTGATCCCCGATATCAATTACCATCTCGTCCACATTTTAGCCAGAAAAACACTTTATGAAAAAATAAAATGATTTGTTTTTAAAGAAATAGTCTGAGCCTTATTCATGTTATTTAATCTGAGCAACAACTTGAAACTGTTCAGTGTTGCAACTGTTCAATTTTGCACATCAGATGGATATTTTCTTTAAGAAAAAGTCTGAGCCAATGTTATTTTTATTTTGTTTTTCAAAATATCTACAGTTCAGAATATTGTATTTATATTTTTGAGCAAAATTCTAGCTTTGTATAGGCTAATGTTCCTATTGTTAAAAAGCACAAAAGTGTGTAATAAACAACTAGCACATTTATATTTTGCATTTTGTTTTCTTACTGTACCGAAAATGAACCGAACCGTGACCTCAAAACCGAGGTACGTACCGAACTGAGAGTTTTGTGTACCGTTACACCCCTAAGTGTAAATGTTTCTTATTGGAAAATATTTTCAAATGACATTTAGACCAATGGGGGACTCTAAATGTCTCCAATAAAACAATAACATTACTGTTGTAAATGTGGTATCTTTGTTATGAAACAAGGAAAACAGAGAACACATCTCCCACATATTCATGCCAGTTTTATCCTTTAACCTTTAGTCAAGAGACTGACCTTATGAAGTGTTAATTTCATAAGGTCACAAAGTATTAATTTATATACTATATATATATATATATATATATATATATATATATATATATATATATATATAGAGATAGAGAGAGAGAGAGAGAGAGAGAGAGAGAGAGAGAGAGAGAGAGAGAGAGAGAGAGAGAGAGATGTTTCCCAGCATTGCTGGGGACAGCTAAGATGCATAACATAAATCAATGTGTTTGTGGTATACTATAATTGTTTTCTTAATGACTCATGCTGTATGACCCTCTCATTAGATCAATTTTTCCTTTACGGAAAACGATAATTATTTTCCAGTGATATAACAGTACAGACATTCCTCTGCCACTATTGTAACATGATAAACACAGACCAATTACCACAGTTACCATGGGCGAGGATACTACAGTGTATCTTGGCTGCTTTACTCACATTTTTTCTTTTGTTGCAACAAGAGTTCTGACTATGACTAGTAGAAGAAATCATTTTTCCAAATATTTAGGTTTCTTTCATTGTCTTCGTAAATTCAGAAAATATATCAGAATTGAGGGTCAAGGGCCAAGCTTCCTCTTGAGGGCCAAGCTCCCTCTTTACTAAAAGAACTTATAGTTTTATATGATCCCAATAGAACGCTTTGCTCTCAAACTGAAAACTTACTTGCAGTTTCTAGAGTTTCCAAAAAGAAAATGAGAGGCAGAGCCTTCAGCTATCAGGCTCCTCTATTGTGGAACCAGTTCCTAGTTAGTGTTAATAGTTGGGCATAAGTTCATTGATGGCATGGCATACTCTGATCCATGGCATACTCTTCTTCTATGTTTATTACAATATTGTTTCTCTTTCCTGTCATCTCAGACCCCCAACCGGTGAAAGGGCATGTCAACCAGGTTTTTTCTCTTCTCACCTCATGCTTACTCAGGATGAGGAATTGCAGTGAAATGAAGTTCTCTCTTGCTAAAAGCAAGGCTCTTTAATAAACTTGCATTATGTGAAATTTGAATTATAAACACTTTAGAATGATTGGATTATGAATTTGACATAAGTGGATCATGTATGAATTACAGTTAATTGGACTGAGTTGGAATGTAATTTGGACTTAATTTGATTGTATTTGAACTTAGTAAACTTTGAGTGCTTTATGTATAAAGTGTTTTGGAGAGAACATTGTTGTGAATTTGTGCTATAAAGGTCAAGGTAATTGAAATGTGTTTTGTAGTTTTTGCTATTAGATTTTGAATATATTCTTATTTAGGTTAATCGTGAGTTTTATTTTAGTTTATTTTTTTATAATTTTTAATTATTTTTTAAATGTATTTATTTTTTCCAGATAACCCAGCTTTCACCTGCTTGATGTAGACCTGCTGTACGAGTTATGGAACCTGTCATTCTTGGGCAACCATCTCCTCCTTCCACATGCTTTTTTTTTTTTTTGTCTGCATTTACATTTAGGTTAGTGCCATTGTCTAGCAAAACCATCTAGTATGTATATGCAATTTAATCTTATAGCAGACTTTTTTTTTTTTTTTGTGGGGATGTGAAGGGTGAATGTGTCCTTCACCAGTCCTCTCTGGCAGAAATTTCTAACGTCTTTATTAATATCTTAAATCCTGATTTTGTCAGAGAGGACCAAAAACCCCCAGCAGTGAAACATTTAAAGACAGGACAGTTAAAGAGACAGTGGTGTGTGCTGGGTTGTGAAGTGTGAGGGGTGTTGTGTAGTGGATTGTGTTGTGGCAGGCAAACAAACTCAGAGGATAATATGTAGGAAGCAGAAACTACAAACAAGAAAAACTGGATTAACACCTTCTACCAAGCTATAGACCTGTATATGGAGAATTGATGCAAGCATTATTGATTGATTGGGTTGACAAGACGGGCGGGTGTTGGGGGAGGGGTGTAAAGAATAAATGTGTCCGTGCCCATATACATGTCCCGCAGCCACGCGACACACACTTTGATGACAAACACGGCGGCAAGCTGTTGCAGCTGCAGTGCGCGACGCCACGTGCAGAAAGACCATACACTCACATGTGAGTTACCCAAGTACCAAACTGTTACCACTATTACCATCACCACTCTCCTTATCTTAGTCCACCTCAAGTCCTCCCACAGGTGAGAAAACGCCAGCTAACTCCCATCGCCCCAGGGCCAGACTTGCCCCTGACCCGAGAGGTCATGGGGCAAACTTCCCCATGATATACATCCACTGACAGGAGGGCCAGGCAGGGCACCCAGAAGGCCAGAACCATGAAGAGGCCCTCCCACCCCCCAGCCCCCACACCTACCAGGCCCCAAGCCCACAGCAGCAGCACCACAGAAAATGCAGACCCAGTAGCCCTCATCCCACGCAGCCCAGGGACAGCCGAGCCCCCCACCCCCAACAACCGCCGGCAGGGAGCGGAAGGGGCAGACGGGCGGGGCAGAAAGAGGGAAGGAGAGGGAAACCAGGGGGAGCCGAGACAGCCGCCACCCCCCTGCAGCATAGCAGTGGTGACAAACGATGGAAAAGCGGCCATGTTGTCATACCAGTCAGTCTTATGTGTCATCTTATTCCCGGTATCAATCCTGTTTTTCCTGTCCTATAAATATTGAAACTAGTTACTAGCCACCAACTGCACCCTAGTCCTTGACATCACCTATGTGTCAGCATTCTGGTTTCAGCAACCACAAGGTTTGAGACAGTGTTGCCTTGGTTTTGCCATCTTAAAAACAAAATGGAAATATAGACGAAGGGAAAACAAGGGTTAGGGTTTGGGTCACTGAGGCAACAGCCTAAACAAAAAGGCTCAGTTACCTTCCATGAAAACACCAAGGTCACTCAAGGCCTTCTCCCAGTTGGACATGCCCAAACACCTTCCCAGAGAGGTATCCTAAGCAGATGCTTGAACTGCCTCAGCTCGCTCCACTTGATGTGGAGGAACAGGGAGTCCACTCCAAGCCTCTCTTGAATGACTGAACTTCTCACTTCATATCTAGGGGAGAGTTCAGCAACCCTGTAAAGGAAACTCATTTCAGCCACTTGTTTATCATTCTTTCAATCTCATTTTTTCAGGCTCCGCCCACAATTCTTGACCATAGGTGAGAGTTGGAACAAGGATCAACTGGTAAAGGGAGTCTTGCCTTTTCGCACACCTCTCTCTTTGGCACAGCAGACCAATATGGAGATGCTACTGCAGATGCTGCACATATTCATTTATCAATCAATTCCATTCATTATGGGCAAACTGCAACTGACACATAATTCCAACAGAAGATCTCCACTTGGATTTAGATTAATTCCAGTCACTCTGATTGAAGGAATGTCTTTAACCTGCCGCTCTGGGAACCACATGAGCTTTGAAGTCCCCCAACAGAATGATAGTGAGATTCCAAGAAGGCTGAGTGCTCTAAGCTGCCATTCAGCACATACGGTAGTGCAAATGAAAGTCAGAGCCCGTTGCCCAACTCAAAGCCATGGGGAAGCTATCTCATCAGCTGGGGAAAACCCCAACACACAGGTCCCTGGCTAGGAAACTATACGGAAGTGCATTCCAGCTTCATGCCTTTCAACCTTGGCAACTCCGTAGTGAAACAAGGTGCATCTTTCTCACGTAGATTGGTCCAGAGTCCATGCCGTGCATTGAAGTAAGCCCGCCAAGGCCCACTCTTGCTGCTGATCCCCATCCGCACTGCACACAGCCCCTAACCTAAAATGATGGGCCTGCAGGAGGGCAAATCCATGTAACTCATTCAGGCTGAGTCTAACTAGACCCCACGGGTAAAGGCCCAGCCCAAAGGGGATCGCCAACAGGCCCCTCCACCAGGCCTGCTTGTCCAGACAAGAGACATCAACTTCTTGATTTATTTATTTATTTTTTTAACATCCATAAGAATTACTTCAATTGCCCTTTTACCTGGCTGGTCACCAACTAACGAAGGGTAGTTGCCCCAGTCAGCATAGCTCTTGGGATCATTTTGTCTTGGTTAAGAATTTCATGCCAGTAGTAGTATGCTCAGCTCATTTTAAAAGGAAAAACATGCAGGACAGAAAAAGATGTTTTATAAGATGTTTTATATTACATAGCCTGAAACAGGGTTGTCATTGTGTGTTTTTTTCCCCGCGGCATTTCCTAAAACCATCATTCATTAACCACCTTTCACAAGAGGAAAGTTGGTACACTTGTTAAAGAAGGAAGAAAAAAAAGAAGAAAGGAGGATGTCATTACAAACCTGTTTTCCAGGTGCTCTCAAAAGTAAAAAACTGGAGTAGGAAGATAATAAGAATCTCTTATTACTAAGTGTCATGGAAAGGAGTTCCATGACACTTGTTGTGACACAGCTATTAAACAGTACTCAGAGAAACATTAAAAATAACTGCTTGATGCATCAATGTCTTCACAGTCAACCCCGTCACATGAGAAAATACATTCATATCTCCAAAATGTACTTCTACCACAGTCAAGGGTTGGATTTTGCGAAATGGAAAAGTATCATATCTGAAGGCAGAGTCCTTAAATACCAGAATGTGTAAGCCCTAAACCATATTTTTTTTTCTTACCCATATCATATATTAGAAATCGAAAAAGGACAATATTTAATCCAAAAAAATAAATGGAGATTTTAACATTTATTTTGACCTGTTTATTAGTAGACATTATGTCATCTTTACATACATTTTTGCATTTAAGGCCTGCAACAATTCCCTCAAAAATTGAGAGAGTAAATCTTATATCAGTTTGTAATGTCCCCATTCCTTCTCAGTGCACTCAAAAGCATTCAGACATGAAACATATTAAGCAATGAAGTATCTCATGCTGGTAATGAAGGTGTGCAACCAGCTACAATATTGTATCCTGATCTTTTCCATACCGAAACGATGAGAACATAACCTGGAATTCCTCATGAAGTTCAGAACAACATTTTGTGTTTACCCTCGCACTGAATCAGTGCCTTCCAAATCAGTGGGAGTTTCATATTATTTCATACAAGTTTTTTTATCTTCCATAAGCCCCAAATCCAGCGATAACAACCAGTTTCGACTGGTGTTGCCACCTAGTAGATACCATTTTCACAGCGCTCGTGTTGCCCCTATTCTGTTATGCATCTGGGGAAATGTAAAACACAACAAACAGACTCATGAATTTCATGGCAAAAAACTGCACGTTTCTATATCAATCAACCCAATGTCTGGCAAATGCCATCTAAGCTCTTGGTCTGCATTCGATCACCAAATGTCATCATTGTAAACAGTCTTTGCTTAAGTCGTGGAATCAGTGATGCACATGGACCGCTGATTGAGACGTGATAAAACCAGGGTTTTGATGTGTGCACAATCATTGTTTTTTTTTTTCTTATGCAGGTCAATGGAATAGGATTTGATTCATATTTTACTCACTTGAATCCATTCACTCATGTTCACCATTTAATTGAGATGGTGTAAATGCTGCTGATGGCTTGATCACCAGCAGGTATGCTGATCTCTACAAAAACAGATTTTCTTTTTTAGTCAGGAGCGCTCAGATGTGTGTTATCTTAGTGGATGTCCCAGCAAATTCACCTAAAGGTCATACTATGCTATGCTCAGAGAAACACCTCAGATTAACAGTATTCTTGAGGCAAATGTGAGGCCATCTTTCCCACAGCAAAAGCTTGGTCTAAACTGGGTCATGTAACTGAACAATAACCTGAAGCAGGTCTACATCAGAATCACAGAATTAAAAGAATCAACCCTAATGAAATTCTGTTCCTTTCAGTTAGGATGCAGTATGCACGGTGGTGGAAAAAAGGACACACACATAAATCACAAGCAAGCAGCACACCAGTTGCTTGGTGACCAAAAAGCTTTCCGGAAAGTGGTTAGCAAATACTAACTTGTTTTTCAAATTTCAGACTTGGATGCATGCTGACTTTCTGTCTATGAAAAGCTCTGGCTTTGCATATTTTGATAAGGAAGAAGAGACAGAAATGAGCTGGTGCCAGAGTGGAGAACTGCACCCTGGTTCTGAAAGACGTTTAAGAGAGCTGGAGCAAAGTGGTTTCTTTTTTCTTTTTTTTTTTGGCTTTTTGGCTTCATTTTTATTAAATAAATAGTGTCACAATAATAATAATAAAAAAAGTTAAATGTGGTTGTTTCTCTGAGGTTATAATTGCCTAGCAAAACAAATGAATAAGATCCGATTTTTTTATGTTCGTAAAAGCACACAAAAGAAAAATTTTAAAAATGTTAATTTTGTACATGATTGGGACTGATTATGCTCTGGATCATGCCATTAAGGTAGTTTGATGGGTGAAGGCAGATATAATTTATATTAACAGCAGTGAGCCACAACACATGGGAGCATGTGTGGTTGGATCTTTTCGTGGTTTGTCGCTTGTGCATTTTCTTCACTGACCCAGGTGTTTTTGATAGACAGCAATTTATTCTTCACTGAAATGTATTTTATTAATTTTTTTTTACAATGATGTTACAATGCACAATATTCATATATATATAAATCTATAATATATATTTGTAAATATTAATTTCTCAGTCAGTCTATGAAATGCAACTGTTCACTACTCACTGTAGTTATTTCTATTTTAGCATTATTCAAAGCAGCCTAGTCAAGCACTGAATACAACTAAAACAGCTCTGCAACATGCCTTTATTGCATCACAACTTTCTTCAATTCATATAAATATGAAAATAAATTAAGTTCTTTGTTTAGACATTGGTATAATATTAAAATAAAGCCATGAACTCTGACAATCAGCAGAACAAACAATTACAGGCATGAGGAAAAAGCAGATCTACAGTAGAATAACACTTGTTCCCATTTAGTGGCAGCAGAAACTTGGGGACAGAGTCTAACCCCCAAATCTGAAACAGATGGAGGGAAGCAAACAAACCTATTTTTTAAAATCTCAGTGTAAATGAAAATGTATCAGTAATAATAATAATCTCCCTAGGTACATTTCTGCATCCAGAGCTTTGTCTATGCTGTTCAGCTTGCGTTGCAATCTCTCACTAGCAACTCGTCTTTTAGCCAGTAGGGTTTGAAGCTGATGAATCTGCGTCGCCGTGGCCGTAGAAACCCAGACTCTGATCCATGCGTGAAGCTCGGACGACGTCAGCTGTGAAGTTCCACCCTGCTTTTTGCCATCCTCAGATGGGAGCATGTGCACAATTCGACGGAGCCTTTTGAGTCCCATTTTATGGTGAACAAAAAAGTCTGGGATGATCTCTTTGAGGTAGTATGCTCCATCTGCAAATACAGACAAGCAGTTAGCATGTAGTAACACACAGATGCCATTCAGAGAGTTACTACTGTTTGTTTACTGTGGAGCAGTTCCAGTATTAGTAACAGGAAGAAAGGCGTCATAGTTTTACTACAGATGAAGATGAAAGCAGACGACTAGTAGTCATAAACTGCTGCTGAGTCAAGATTAAGAATGACTTCCTGTTGATTCAGAAATGAAAGCATTAAGACAGTTGTCTTAGTCACAGACTTGGTCCAGATGGATGGCAGTCGGTATCTGACCACTGCTTTAATTAAACCATGTTAGACAGCCTGGTGTAAACACAGCGGAAAAGGCTAAACACTAACATTCAGCTGAAATCAATAGTGAGGTATTGCATACTTTTCTCTGGAGCTCAGCAGTTTATTTGCCTGGATGCCATAAAAGAAAACCAGCTGTTCTGCATGTCGCCGCTTGTTGCACCTTGATGGGTTCAGTTTTGACAACACACCTGATTCAAATGAATGGATCACCGTCAGCCTCTCATCCAGGTCTGTGCAAATCTGTTAGCGACCCATTCATCTGAATCAGGTGTGCTGAAGCAGGGACACATCTCAGGCGTGCAGGAGAGCGGCCCTCGAGGACTGGAGTTTGGACACCCCTGGGGTAGACCTTTTGCTTGAAAAAACTTTTACGAAGCAGAAATCTTGCCTTTGAGCTCTTCACAGTTTGCGCACACGCTGTCGTGCCATGTGGAGCCCCTCAGCATCTCCTGCAGCCCTGCATCGCTGCAGCTCTTGTGCGTCGTGCAATTGTGGTGAGCAGAGGAAATGTTGGAGTATGTGCCACTGGAGCAAATGTAGCACACCGTGTCCTTCTCAGCTGTACCTGGAGGAGAACCACAAATGTAGGATCAGCAATGAACACCACTTTTTACTCGGACTTAAATATTTGACCTGGGTTAACCCAGAGTGTTTTTAGCAGGGTATTTTAAGTAGTTAAAAAGAACAGCAAGTCAGTGTGCTGAGCAAGAAACTCCTCAGTCAAAGTAAGATGACTTAAATATGTGTTTTTGGCTGGCCAAAACCATCATCCCACTGGTTTATTTCCGTATGAAAATAATAATAATAATAATAATAATAAAACTGGGAGTTGGACTGGTGACCTGTCCAGAGTGTACACCTGCATTTCGCTCAAAGTGAGCTGGGATAGACTCCAGCAGATCCCCATGACCAGTGTTGTACCTGAACGCGTTCATTGAACGAAAGTTCATGAACTAGTTCATATTTTTCGCGAACGTGTACTGAGCGCGTTCACTTTCCCCTTCACGAGCGTGGGGCGTGAAAGAGTTCATTTGGGCAGTTGTGAACAACGCTCTTTCAAAGTTCTCGCACGGTCAAAACCGTGGCAGGTTTCCAGCGAAACCCTATTTAAAATACACCACAAACGAGCCTGATATGTATCTGAGGAAATCAATCAAACATGGCAACCTGGGCTGTTGCTTCTGTCACACTAACAATTGCGTCATCAAATGTTTAAAACGATCATGGAGGAAGATGAAAGCTGCAGTTACCCAGAGCCGGAGGAGCGACCCCGACTGCCGGAGGGGATTGAAATATTGAAATGGGGGGGAAAAAAACATTTGCACCTTAAGGACCTGTTTTTGTCTTATAATAAAGACCATTTGGCAGCAAGTTTTTCCTCATATTTTTAATATACTGTAGAGCAGTGATTCCCAAAGTGTGGGCCGCGGCCCCCTGGTGGGCCAGTCGTGGGACTGCAGGTGGGCCGTGAGAGGTCTTTAAAATTAAACAAATGTGTTTTAAATCCTCGATCTTTTTAAAATATGTTTTTAATTACTGTAAAATATTCATTACATTATCAAAAAAAAAACCAATAAGAAGTAATAAAACAAATCAGTTAAGTGTTATTCTACTGCAATCTTAACTTAATATGACAAGTGTCACCTTATTTGTTGACCCCTTACATTAATATTGGATCATGGTTCCTTGTCCTGTATGATGATCACAGTTGTGATTAAATGTTTCTGTGGGCTGTGGAGATTTTTCACATTTCAAATTGGGCCTTGGTATTCTGAAGTTTGGAAACGGCTGCTGTAGCGAGAAGCTGAAACGGAAATTATAGTTTTACATGGGCTGTCCCTTCGATGCTAATGTGAACCCTGGTTGGTTAAAGATTCTGAATTGGACACATAGTTTTCGACAGTTAAAATGGATAAAATAATTGCCGTTTGTGGTGGGGTTGTATATGTGCAGTGGTTATCATTTTGACAAATAATTGCTCACAGCAACATTTAAAAAAGAATTTTTAAAAAATGAACTAAAATGAACTATTTAGTTCATTTTTTGAAATGGTGAACTGAACTAGTTCATTTTAATTTCTGTGAACTATGAACTGAACTAGTTCATTTTAATTTCTGTGAACTATGAACTGAACTAGTTCGTGTAGAAAGTAAACTTGCCCAACACTGCCCATGACCCTGAGGATTAAGCGCACAGATGATGGATGGATGGAAAACTGACAGTGTGGGGAAAAACAAGCAGCACATCCCCACACTAAAACAAACAAGCCAGGGCTTCTAAAATCATTGTCCAATGTCCCTATCCATCTCTTTTCGACTTGGACATTTTTTTCAGTCTGCAGTAGTTTCGCGTTTTAAAACTTCAGCTCGGTGAAGTGGTCTCCATGGAAACCATGCTGGCTCAGTCTACACCTGCAGGCGCAAACTGATATGAAATTACTGTCTATGTCAAATTAAGACAACAGATAAGTGATGACCCTGGAATGCTTCCTAGTGACAAAAAAAAAAAAAAAACATAAAAATAAAAAGTTACCTTCCCTGAGCACTCCTCTTCCGGGAGGACAGTCGCTGTGCGGGACGCACGTGTCGTACTCTCCGTTGTAGTAGTAGCCCTGCCTGCACTGGCACCGGCAGTCGCTCTCAGCGGTGCATTCGCTCTTCACCGCCTGGTTGTGTCCGCAGACTCCGCAGCGCAGACACCTCCCGATGTAGTTCCACACCTCCGTGTACGAGCCCGCGGGACACGGAGCGCAGTCGCTGGTCCTCGCCGACGTGCAGGGAGCGCGCAGGAAGGTCCCCGGGGGGCAGGCGTCACACGTCACCGGCTCGCCGGTGCTCGGGTCCGTGTGGTCGTAGGTCAGCGGCGCGGCGGAGCCGTCCGCCGGAGCAGCGAGCGCTGACAGGAGCAGCGCCGGGAGGGTCCATCCGCACAGCTGGAAGGAAGACAGGAAAGTCTGTTTGTGGAAGCGCGGAGACGCAGGCAAAGCTGTCAAATCGAGATGGGTCAATCTGGAAAAAGTCTGACAACATGACGATATAAACCAAGTAAGAAACCTATACGGAGAGAAAATATCTGTCTCTGCTGCGGTCTTCAGACAGAGACATGTCAGCGCATGTGTCCCCCAGCTTCAGCGTCTCCACCTACCGTTCTCATCATGACGATGGACCGAGGCAGTCAGTCAGGAGGATGGTGAACTCACAGGTTCTCAAGCTTTTTATATATGGAGCTACCTAGGACGCCCCCGCAACTAGAGCTGTGTCAGTTATTTTCCTGTTTTGTACCAGCTTTATCTAAACAGATTAATATGAGGAAATGTAAGTCATTATGATGTGAAGTGTGACGTCAGCAGCCTCTCTATAGATGTTATAATTTAGTGGTGGGACCCCAAATGATCTTGCCTCAAAGAATGAGATAGTTTTGAAATGGAACCATGTTTAGAACCACCATGGAATAGAATCATTCATGGAAACACTGAGAATACACAGCTTATCTGCTGTTTCTCTGTTATTTTGTCTATTTACTTATAAGCAGTAGATTAAATATATGTGATTATTACTGTCAATAGAGGGCGACATTTTTATCTATCTATCTAGTTGTCTAGCAGTTTTTCAGTAAATCAGTAGATAGTAAAAGACAGAATGCAGTGGCTCACAAATCTCATGAGCCCATGTTTTATTAACAATACAACACAGAAAACAAATATTGAAAGTGAGACATTTTACCACTTCAATAAAAATATTAGTTTATTTTGACTTTGATTGCAGCAGCATGGTCTCATAAAACTTGTAACGTGGACAATAACAGGCTGGAAGAGTAAGAGGATGAAGGAACATCCTGTATATAAAGAGGTTAATTGTCAACAGGTCAGTAATGTGATTTGGTGTAAAAAGTGCACTTTAAAGAGAGAGTCTCTCAAAAGATGGGAAGATATTCACCATTAATATTCTTCTGCAAAGACTGAATATCTCATTATGTACAGCCCATGAAGTCATCAAAAAAAAATTATGTGAATATTAAGAAATCTTTGTGTGCATTGGACGGGAATCTACAGAAAATAATGTGACAACGAGGGTCAAGCTCGCCTCAAGCAGTATGTAAAATTTCAGAATTACTTAGTTTTCTTCATGATGGTTGCAGTCTCCATGGGTTTACTGATGACATCTTGTGGACGAACAAATTATTTTCTTTTCTTTTTTTTCAACGGGCAAAAACCTAGTATATTATTCAACCAATAAATCGTGCATGAATATATATATAAATAAATCGTGCATGAATATATATATATATATATATATATATATATATATACTAAATGAACTAAACCGTCACAATTAATAATGATAACATTAATACAAAGAATTTCTGAGAATTTACATTCATATATATATAGCTTCAGACAGAGAATTCCATCTGGGAATTTCACTCATCAAATATGGGAACCATCTGCTGTGGGATTACAAAATGAAGCACACATTAAATCCAATATAAATCATATACTACCCCTGCATTGATATAGCTCTAAAAATGTAAAAATCCTAGTTTACACAGAACCGGTTCACTTCAGGTGAAGAGTATCCCATCTGGAAATGTCTCTCACCAAGTATCGGAGCAATCTGATTAGGGATTTCAAAATAAAGCAAGCATTAATGACTTTCGAAATGCTTAACTCAGATGCAGGCTGCGCAAAGACGGCCCTGAAACAGTGCAGGACATCACAGCAGGGTGCAGGATGCTGGCAGGCAAAGCATAACACCACAACCTGGTATCTAGCAGAGTACACAGAAACATCTGTGCAGAGTATGGACTTCAGGTTCCAGGATTAAGATGGAAGACACCTCAAAGGTTGAGTGTGATCAAGCGGGTCAAGATCCTGTGGAACTTCCAGATATAACATAAACTGACAAACTGGTGATGGCTAATTGACGTGGTGGAGTTTCAAGCTGGTGTGTAGATCCATTCAGGGGCCAGTTGTCGTCCGGATCTGGTTCTTGCCCGAGTCTCCACACTTCATCTTAGTTGTCAAAGTCTTTTCTCAAAATTTTCAAAGTGTTCAAGTCTTGTTAAAGTAGACATGCAGCAGCAAAAATAAGCGCTGGATTTAGAAGAAAGTCAGGCACATCGAGCTTTATTCTTCAGCACATGAGTAGTAAGCCCAAGGTAGTCTGCAGAACTGATCATTCTAACCTGTACATCTGGTTTTATACCTGTTTGTTATAGGAGTGGTTAACTCAGGGGCATGTCTAGTACTTCCCCCTTTTCCCCTTTTTTTTTAGGTGTTTTTTTTTGGATAATTCTATTAGTGTCTCATCTACCCCTCCTATGGCACTTTTAGGCAAATTGGATTTTTAATGGGATGTCCCTTGGAACAGGTGTCTTAAAAAAACATTTTGATTCTTTCCCAAACAGGGTACAGGGCATTTGACACATTTTAGTGGCATGAAGCAAAGTAAGACAGAGAACTGCGGTGGAGGGGTAAGTACACTGCACATCTCATCCTCAAGGCCACCGCTGGTTTAGGTTCAACAAGTTCATGACTCTTAATACACTTCTTTAAAAAAGGGGGGAAAATAAGAAAAAATGAGTATGAGTGAAAAAAGACACTACATAATTAACCTGACAAAGTGGTGGTGGATAAACATCAGAGGACAGCAGTGGTGATAGATGTGCCCATCTGAAGTGATGGCCAAATCAGAAAGAAGGAACACAAGAAGCTTGAGAAATACCAAGAGCTGAAGGAAGAGTTAGAAAAGATGTGGGACGTGAAGGCGGCACTGGTGCCAATGGTGACTGGAGTACTGGAGGCTGTTACCTCCAAGATGAGTGGATGGATCCAGCAGGAACAACCCAGGAACCAGGAACAACATCTGAGAGCTCTGTCCAGAAGAGAGCAATACTAAGAACAGCTAATGTCCTGCAAAACTCTCAGGCTCCCAGGAGAGGGCCCAAGCATATAGGAGACAACACCACCCAGGTGAGCAAAGGCAGAGTTTTATACACACACACATAGAGCATCTCATTGGTATATACTACATATGATGCTCACCTGTGGTGCTGGCTTTGAGTTAACCTCCAGAGTTGTCTTTGACAGCCTTATTAAGTTCTGCATGAAGGCAGTTAATGTCCTGTTGATTTTATACAGCTTAAAGCACTCCTGTATTCAAGGTTGCTCATTTTTAAACTCACGATTTTACATTTAAAAGGTGTGAGTCATGGTCATCTGGGGCAGAGCTCCAGAGTTCCAGAAAGGGCGGGGCTTTTCTCTGATTTTGAAAAAAAGTGCATTAATTTCAATGGGATTTTAAAATATTTTTCGGAAATTTCATAAACAGCGTACAATGAATTACTACCAAGAGTCACATCACTCCGTTCCTTCGTGCCATCATTATGATGTATTTTGTGTCGGGTTAATATGAATGAGGGGATAAATCAGGGCAGCGCTCTGCGCTGTGTCACTTTAATAAATGAAGAAACAGAAGGAGGGAAGCGTGACGGTTGACAGTGAGGGAAGAGATGGAGGGTTTTCAAGAAGAAAGAAGAGAAAATAACAACCCTCTGAAAGCATTGTCGTCATTTTTCCCTGAACCTCGGAGTTGTGGTTGGCTCTGAAAAGCAGAGTTCACCCAGAAGTCACAGCGAGGATGAGAGAAGCTTTTCTGCCCAGCAGCTCTGCAGAAATCCCTCCTCCAGCAGTCAAGAGAGGCAGTCTTCTGAATCTCATCCTCCTCAAGAACCCTCGTTTCCTGAACTTTCCTTCCCTTCGTCTCGCTCATGTTGCCCCGAGCATTGCAACACACATGAGATGCTTGAAACAATGCTGTGTTTGTGGAGATGAATGAAGGTTACATCACTGATCACATTGACTGATTTTACAGTTTCCAAGTTTTAAATCCTGATTTCTTGTGTATCCAGAGTGATGAGCATCCATCAGACCTCCTGTCCTCACATGAAGAACAAATTTTCAGGTGAAGAACCAGCTCCATGGTACAAAACAGACTCCAAGAACATTCAGCTCTTTGGTGAAGAACAAGCTCTCACTTCTTTATTTCTGTACTCTGTTCCATCTGTTTGTCCATGCCAGCTTTGTAATGTAGGACAGACAGAACCTTCAGACCTACCAGAACCCTCCAGACCTACCAGACCCTTCCAGACCTACCAGAACCCTTCAGACCTACCAGACCCTTCAGACCTTCCAGACCCTTCCAGACCTACCAGAACCTTCCAATCCTTCCCAACCAGCCTACAGCCAGTCCTGGTGGTCTGTTAAGGGCTGTGTATACTCTAGGGGTGCAACGGTACACTGTAAGAAAAGTCAGTAAAATTAACAGTAAAATTCTGTAAAATCGTGACATAAACGTTCTGTAAAGCAAAATACAGTGATTTAGTGTTTATTTACCAGTATGATGTTGTATAATGTTGAACCGAAAACTATTGTTAATTTTAAAATAGAAAATTGCAAATAATATTGTATTTTGTTGTAGCACACACACATTTTTGTATTTTTTAAAGTGAAAAGTTGTATCCTTCACAACAAAATAATTTCTTTTTTTTTTTTTTACATTTTAGCAGTGTAAAAATAACATTTAAGGTCTGATTATGAAATACAGACAAATCAATAGCTAGATTCAATTATCAAACATATTTTGAATTTTTAGTTTTAAGAATTGGAGCAATTACAAAGTGCTAAGCGGTTTTAAAAAACAATAGATTTTTAATAAAATCACACAATTAAATCTTACCTTATTTTTGTCTAAAGTGCAGTAAATACAACACATTTGTCAAACATGATTTTGTCCAGCTATTTTTAAAATATTTCAAATCATCAGGTGTGTCAACTGTAACTTTAACTTTATCCAATATAGAAAATGCATTTTAAAAAGTATAATCCTGATATTAAGGAATGATCATGGAAAAAAAAAAGTATATATATATATATATATATATATGTATATATGATATGGTTATGATATGGTTCGTAGCTGTAGGTTTTTATTGCCCACACTGTATTTTTTCCCTCACTTTGGCCATTATAAGCACAAAGGTATTCTGCAGTGACCTAAGCCAGAGAACACTTTGCATTGTGCTCTCGCTCTCCCATAGTTCTTGAAGCGGTGCGGTCTGTTCTGTTCTCCTATTGGTCCACTAAATTTTCGGGTAACAGCGGTTTTGACGAAATTTGAACTAACAGCTCCAAGGCTGGAGTCCGCTCAAACTTGTACGGACTGAAAGACGCTGTGTGGACCACGTCAACTTCCAGCATCTGTAAGTTAAGTTTTATTTTCTTCAAACGCAAAAGGCGCTGTAGTCTGTATTTCCAGGGGGATTTTATCTTGTTGTTAAGTCATCATACGGCTTCTTGCAACAACATAGCATCATTTTTGCAACGCCAGTAACACGCACAACTTGCATTATTGGTAAAACATTGTTTAAACATGATTACATGTACGTTTTGCAGTAAAACATTGAGGGGCTATATGTTAGATTGCAGAGTGCACAGAAACGAGCCTCCCTGTTTATTCAAATGCATCGGCACCGAATGCAAGCGGACATGTTGCACATATGCAGCGTTTAAAACTCATTTTTATCGAGTTCACAACAAGACTTCACATTCTGAATCTGCCAAAGCCGTTGTTGTAAAATTGAAGTGCGCCATTTCTTTGTGTGGGCACCAAAGTCAAATGGTGAAAGAACTAGTTGCTCATTTAAAGGAGCATATGATGGAGGGGCGGCCTGTAGCATGTCCAGTAAAAGCCTGCAAAAAAGTTTTTACCGTCAAATCATCATTCACAGCTCATATGTCCCGTAAGCATGGGGATTTTTCTGTGCATAACATTGATGTTTTGTACAAGGAAAGTACATGTCAGAGCTCTAGTCTGTCAGAAAATGACGGGCCTGATGAGAGCCTAAATCAGGGGAGGGCAACTCCAGTCCTCGCTGTCCTGCAGATCTTAGAAGTTTCCCTGCTTCAGCACACCTGATTCTAATGAATGGAACAACATTCCAGGTCTGCACAGGACCATTAACGACCCATTAATTAGAATCAGGTGTGCTGAAGCAGGGAAACTTCTAAGATCTGCAGGACAGCGGCCCTCGAGGACTGGAGTTGCCCCCCCCCCCCCCCCCCCCCCCCGAAATAGGGGCATAAAGAGCAGAGAATTTTTCCAATAGCTCGAATAAAACATTGATCTCTGGGTCAGCAAACACCTTGTACTGCTATTAGGTGCATGCACATATGCATAAATACACTGCACACCATTTATTTATTTGGTCTCAAGAAATTGACTGTCATTGAAACCCACACCGTATTTAGATGGCGATAGTAAAAATGCTAAATTCGGAGATTGATTGGAATATGATGACAGGAGGGGGTAAAAAGATATTTTGGTTAATCACATTTGATGAATCAAGACAGTGTTTAATCATACTGGAGTAGAATGTTTTTGTAAATATATGTCCATAATAATCCCCCATCCTCTCCCCAAAACAAAACAAAAAAAAGTCTAAATAGGTTTGAAAGTTGTTTACATACTGTTTCTGTGAAAGTTAAAATGCCTGTTTAACAGGTGTATTTGCGTTTTATGTTCAGAAAACACAAATGAAAACTGCATTGATAATAAATTTTTCAAAGGCATCCAAGTGTGTGTGTGAATGTGTTTTTTTTCTTCTTTTTAAAAAAAATATAGATACTCTTTATATGCAGCGTCCTTGTGTTTTAAAGTTGCATTTTAGTGTGAAGTGTTTGAAATTTGATGCTTATAGATATTTAAAAATATAATTATTAGTAAAAAGAAAAACATTTAAAGCAAATTTAAATTAAGTTAATATTAAAATGTTTATATTGGTATTTTAACAGTTTTAATCTGTTATTCAAAGGTATTTTTTCAGTAAGACTAAATTAAATTTCATGTACAACAAACAAAAAATATGTGTAAATCTTACTTGAAGACAGTGTAAAATAACAGCATTATTATGATAATAAACCAAAGAAATTTGGTTAAATTTACTTGGTAAAACTGTTTTATTACAAAAATAACCCTTTTTAAATCACACTTAAAATTTGTAGAAAAATATGAGACAACCTGTTTATTTTACAATTTAAAACTGTTGTAATTACTGTTTGGCCAGTAAAACTGTTTACATGTTCACTGTGTTTTTTACTGAATTATTCTGGCAACCAAGCTGCCAGCTTTTTTTTTGTAAAAACAACAGGATTTTTTTTACAGTGTACAGGTGGCTCACAGTACGGTCCGTATCGCGGTTCTTGTGTCACGGTTTCGGTACGGATTCAGTACAGTTTCAGACGACCTGCTACCCTAAACCTGCGATCGCAAGATACCGAGTTTGCAGCACAACTCGCATGTCCATGCGTAAAAAAGCGTGTCCAAATGGAATAAATGTGTGTCCACCTGGTCACATGTGGACATGCACAAACGGCTCTACCTCTCGATTACGCATCATCGTATTACTTGCAGATGTTTTTATTCTCTTGAGGTCAGAGGATGTCTGGTCAGCAGTTGTGGATGTGGGAATAGTCATGGCCAGACACGTCAGTCTGTACAGCTGTGGCATGATCTCATTCAAATGTTTGCTGTGGAGGAAACCAAGGAGATCTTTGGCTCTGGTGTCAAGCTGGAAAAGGTTGGATGCGGGAATTTATTTCCGATATGTCTGAAACTGTCGGTGGTCGAGGAGGGACACGAACATTAATTGTTCGTGATCTTTAAATGTGCATCCAGCCGGTGTAATCAACAGCAAAAACCAAAATGCTCCCACACCGGTCATTAAACTGCTATACAGGGTCATGGTGGTCTGCTTTATTTTTCTAAGCCTTTAGTTTGAAAACCAGAAGTCAACAAATGCTGCGGTACTTTTTAGAGGCTTAATTCATCAGCTTCTTAGTGTATTTTGTCGGGGCTGCTGCCTGACCACAGTAATTTGCTGACGGTCCCTAAACTGGGTGGGGGTCATTTTGAAACATCCCGTAAAAAAGTATTGAAGTAACCTTTGGACTCTGCTATCACCTTATTTGCTCTTGCAGTTGTTGATCTTTCCCCGATTTAAAATTCCCTTTTCATGAGAGGTTTGTTGGTGTGTTAGTGTCCAAATGAACAGAAACAACGAGAAACTCCTAAAGTGCAAGACATTTTATTCTTCCAGTAACTTAAACATCGACAGTGAAACTTGGGTTTCTGTGCTAGGACTTTTGTAATCCCAACACAAGAAAACTTCCTTTAGCAGTTATACACTAAGGGCCTGATTTACTAAAGGTTTGCGTGCGTAAAAACGTGTGCAAACTTGACACCACCCGCAAACCAATGTGCAAGCTGATCTACTAACAGCGTGCAAAGAGGACTGCGCCTCTCAAATGAGCAAAATAGCACACGCTGTTCACGCAAGTTCATGACTCTTAATACACTTCTTTAAAAAAGGGGGGAAAATAAGAAAAAATGAGTATGAGTGAAAAAAGACACTACATAATTAACCTGACAAAGTGGTGGTGGATAAACATCAGAGGACAGCAGTGGTGATAGATGTGCCCATCTGAAGTGATGGCCAAATCAGAAAGAAGGAACACAAGAAGCTTGAGAAATACCAAGAGCTGAAGGAAGAGTTAGAAAAGATGTGGGACGTGAAGGCGGCACTGGTGCCAATGGTGACTGGAGTACTGGAGGCTGTTACCTCCAAGATGAGTGGATGGATCCAGCAGGAACAACCCAGGAACCAGGAACAACATCTGAGAGCTCTGTCCAGAAGAGAGCAATACTAAGAACAGCTAATGTCCTGCAAAACTCTCAGGCTCCCAGGAGAGGGCCCAAGCATATAGGAGACAACACCACCCAGGTGAGCAAAGGCAGAGTTTTATACACACACACATAGAGCATCTCATTGGTATATACTACATATGATGCTCACCTGTGGTGCTGGCTTTGAGTTAACCTCCAGAGTTGTCTTTGACAGCCTTATTAAGTTCTGCATGAAGGCAGTTAATGTCCTGTTGATTTTATACAGCTTAAAGCACTCCTGTATTCAAGGTTGCTCATTTTTAAACTCACGATTTTACATTTAAAAGGTGTGAGTCATGGTCATCTGGGGCAGAGCTCCAGAGCTCCAGAAAGGGCGGGGCTTTTCTCTGATTTTGAAAAAAAGTGCATTAATTTCAATGGGATTTTAAAATATTTTTCGGAAATTTCATAAACAGCGTACAATGAATTACTACCAAGAGTCACATCACTCCGTTCCTTCGTGCCATCATTATGATGTATTTTGTGTCGGGTTAATATGAATGAGGGGATAAATCAGGGCAGCGCTCTGCGCTGTGTCACTTTAATAAATGAAGAAACAGTGTTTACATTTTAGCAGTGTAAAAATAACATTTAAGGTCTGATTATGAAATACAGACAAATCAATAGCTAGATTCAATTAACAAACATATTTTTAATTTTTAGTTTTAAGAATTGGAGCAATTACAAAGTGCTAAGCGGTTTTAAAAATCAATAGATTTTTAATAAAATCACACAATTAAATCTTACCTTATTTTTGTCTAAAGTGCAGTAAATACAACACATTTGTCAAACATGATTTTGTCCAGCTATTTTTAAAATATTTCAAATCATCAGGTGTGTCAACTGTAACTTTAACTTTATCCAATATAGAAAATGCATTTTAAAAAGTATAATCCTGATATTAAGGAATGATCATGGAAAAAAAAAAATATATATATATATATATATATATATATGTATATATGATATGGTTATGATATGGTTCGTAGCTGTAGGTTTTTATTGCCCACACTGTATTTTTTCCCTCACTTTGGCCATTATAAGCACAAAGGTATTCTGCAGTGACCTAAGCCAGAGAACACTTTGCATTGTGCTCTAGCTCTCCCATAGTTCTTGAAGCGGTGCGGTCTGTTCTGTTCTCCACCAGATCTGCAGGACAGCGGCCCTCGAGGACTGGAGTTGACTAAATTAAATTTCATGTACAACAAACAAAAAATATGTGTAAATCTTACTTGAAGACAGTGTAAAATAACAGCATTATTATGATAATAAACCAAAGAAATTTGGTTAAATTTACTTGGTAAAACTGTTTTATTACAAAAATAACCCTTTTTAAATCACACTTAAAATTTGTAGAAAAATATGAGACAACCTGTTTATTTTACAATTTAAAACTGTTGTAATTACTGTTTGGCCAGTAAAACTGTTTACATGTTCACTGTGTTTTTTACTGAATTATTCTGGCAACCAAGCTGCCAGCTTTTTTTTTGTAAAAACAACAGGATTTTTTTTACAGTGTACAGGTGGCTCACAGTACGGTCCGTATCGCGGTTCTTGTGTCACGGTTTCGGTACGGATTCAGTACAGTTTCAGACCACCTGCTACCCTAAACCTGCGATCGCAAGATACCGAGTTTGCAGAAAGCACAACTGGCATGTCCATGCGTAAAAAAGCGTGTCCAAATGGAATAAATGTGTGTCCACCTGGTCACATGTGGACGTGCACAAACGGCTCTACCTCCCGATTACGCATCATCGTATTACTTGCAGACGTTTTTATTCTCTTGAGGTCAGAGGATGTCTGGTCAGCAGTTGTGGATGTGGGAATAGTCACGGCAAAGTGTGCAAACTTGACATCACCCGCAAACCAATGTGCAAGCTGATCTACTAACAGCGTGCAAAGAGGACTGCGCCTCTCAAATGAGCAAAATAGCACACGCTGTTCATTTAGTACTTTTGCCCTGATGAATAATCAATATGGGGCGTACCCGCCAGAAAGCGCTAAATACTGGGAGGGGAAAATGCAAATAGGTTCATTTACCACACGCAATGAGATTTACCAACCCTGAAAGTAATTGCGGGGATTGTGATTGCGTCTGTATTTAATACGTTCGAAAGGAAGGTGCTAATCTGCCCAGCATTACGCACCGATGGCTGCTGTTATTGTGGCAAGGAGGCGACATCGCCAAAATCAAAGAATACGCAGAGAGAGAGTCTTTCGGACTCGTGTAAATTTGTTTGGAATGAATGAAAACCAGGTAGTTGAAACTTAAGGGCTGATTTGGAGCCGGTCACAAGCACATGCAAAAGGAGAAATATTTTATTTGAATGTTAAAGGTGGGGTGGGTGTTGTTTTTGTAACACTTTTTACAATATTGCCTGAAAACCTTTTCACATTTCCATTGCACCCACTGAAATAAAATGTTTGCAAAAAAAACTAAACATTTTGGTCCAGTCTAGAAGGTATAATCAGAGAAAAACTCTGACCAATCAAAAAAGTGATCATCACTATTTTGATTGGCTGCCTAATACGTCCATCAAATATCACCCCTCCCTCCCTCCCTCCCTATGGTTCATGCAGTCGTGAATCATGTGAAGGCGTGGTTTCGAGGGGTGAGCTGAAGAGGAGGAGGCGGAGCCTTTGGGAGGAGGGAGGGAGTGTATATTTTCAAAATCTCACTTGAGTTGGATTGCTGGAACCGTTTTTCAAACAACACCTACTCCACCTTTAAATCGAGTATTATTCAGCAAAAGGTTGCCACAGGAGGCACATTCATTTTTTTTTATTTGTGATAATAAATAAATCACGTGTGTTCATGGAGAAAAAAGTGTTTCTTATTGTGCGCCTACCTTGTTCTGCAGTTGGCTCTAGCGTGTCATACCCCAGTATCCCAGTTATCTGCTCCTCCAGAAGGTGAGCTGCACCTGCTGGTTAGAGGCATCTCTTCCGCAGGCCCTCCACCTGTCTTGTTTGCCGAAGTTTTATTAAAGGCCACTTTTTCTTTAGTTCTTTGCCTTATATCTTGCCACCTTCTTTTAACCTCATCTGCTGTTCTTTTTGTCTTACCAACTGCATTTATTCTATCGCAGATTTTCTCCCATATTGCGTTTCTTTTGGTAATGTTTAAATTTATTTGCTGTAGTTCATGAATGTGTTTATTTGCCTCTTCCACTAATATCTCTAACTCCAACTCGTCAAATTTCATTTTGCGCTTGCGTCTATCCTGCTTTCCATCCAGACTCTCCATGGCGCAAACCGTAAGACATGCAACACCTCATTTAAATACTGCGGTTTGCACCCGTTATCAATTGCGCGAGCATTCTTAGTTGATCACCCGCAAAACACACAACAACAGCACGCGCAAACTTTTTCAGTGCACACGCAATTTAGTACTCTTTATTTAGGATCTTAGTAAATCAGGCCCTTATAGTTTATAAAGAAAAGTCTTCACTTTCCAGTGGGTTCCTGGTTTCTCCAGCCTCCAGGTCTCCTTCTGTCTATATATAATAACAGTTTTTGTATATGACCACGAATAGTAGACCTTCAATCATGTTAAACAGATATGTGTAAAAAAACAAACAAACAAATCTGACAATAAATCAAATGGAAATGTCTCAGATTTGACCCATCCAGTGTGTAAGGGTCAAAGCCACCCGGTTTCCCTTCAGTTTTACTTCCAGTCGTTTTCATAAAGTTACTGTCAGATTGACAGGGAGGCAGTCGTTGCTCTGATTCATTGTAAGTTTATTCCTATTTCAGCTGAACAAGTCTACAACCATTAATAAACACCTCTTTGAAGTCATACAACGAAATGAACATTTGCAGATAACTGACAGCACATTCATCTGGTGATGCCAGGCTGAGAATAAGTCTGCAGAGCGGTTCGTATTTGGTGGAAAAAATAATTATCGTTAGTACATGAGGCAGTTGTGTATTTCTTGAAATGAAGCATTTATAAAATATTCTGGGTGGGACATAAAATAATCTTCTGGTTATTGCTGAAACTTAAAATATAATCTCAGATGAACAACAATACACAATATATTAGATTGTGTGTTTATAAAAAAAAAACAGGCTAAAATGCAAAAAAGGTATGTGATAAACCGTATACACTCTTACTGCTTCCATAGGAAGTGAGAAAGTAGAAATAAAATGCAGCCAGGTGCTGCTAATGTAATACGTTTTATTGACCATCTGCAATTATTACCATTTAGGTGGGTCATGAAGAAAAGACATCAGCAGTCATCTTCCGAAGCAACCGTTGCGGCTCATCATCCTGGAAAGTGCTAAAGAGACTATTATAAACAATTTGGTGTGCATCATTCTACAGATTATTCACAAGTGGGAAAAAAAGAAGATTTTTTTTTTAAATTTTCCCAGGAGTGAATGTAGGACAAAGGAAAGTTCTCCCTCAACCTACAATGAACTTAAAACTACGTATTCCTTCCCCAAACTACACTGCTCTGTCAGAGTTGTGTCAATACTCCTTAGCTTGTTTTTTAATCTCTCACTCGCAATATATGCACTAATTCTTTCCAGTATGTCTGGGAGCTCATGAATCTCTGTTGCTGTGGCGGTAGAAACCCAGGTGTTGATCCGTGCATAAAGTTCTGAGAAATGGAGTTGTGAAGTTCCACCTGGCTTTTTGCCATCCTCAGATGGGAGCATGTGCACGAGTCGACGCAGCCTTTTGAGATTCATTTTTTGGTGAATGAAGAAATTTGGGATCACTTCCTTGAGGTAGTAAGCTGCATCTGCACAGAATGGGTGAGATAAACAATCAGCACACACACAATATATATATATATATACACACATACATATATGTATATATATATATATATATATATATATATATATATATATATATATAGATATATATATATATATATATATATATATATATATATATATATATGTGTGTGTGTATATATATGTATATATATGTATATTTATATGTGTGTGTATATATGTGTATATATATGTATGTATATGTATATGTGTGTGTATATATGTGTATATATATGTATGTATATGTATATGTGTGTGTATATATGTGTATATAAAAACATTGTAATAACAGCAAGGCATGGAGCTAATATTAATTTTTACCAATTATAAAAACTGAAAATACAACATGCATTAGTCATTTACTGATAATCAGTCAAGTACATTGCTGATTTCCAGTTTGTTTGGAAATTACAGTTCTTTAAATGTCTGAATGACTGAGGATATCTGAACACTGCTTCTAATCAGCCAAGTCAGAAGGCTTGATGTCATCACTGTGCAAGAGCTAAACATTCTCATAAGAGGTGAGATATTTTACTCTTTTATTGACTTAGTTATATGTTTGCACACATTTATGAAATCATTTATTCATCTGTAATTTGACCTGAGATGTGTCTCTTTCTGGCTTGACTTTTGTTTGGAAAACCTTTACAAAGCAGAAATCTTACCTTGGAGCTCTTCACAGTTTGCGCACACGCTGTCGTGCCACGTGGCGCCCCTCAGGCCCACCTGCAGCCCTGCATCGCTGCAGTTCTTATGTGGTGTGCAGCTGAGGTGAGTGGAGGAAACGTTGGAGTATGTGCCCTCAGAGCAAATATAGCACTCTGTGTCCTTTTCAGGTGTACCTGGAGGAGAACCACAGATGTTGGATTAATAACAAAGGCCACTTTTTCTTTTGATGCACATATCTGACTGAGGTGAACTGAGCTTTGTATTTTACATCGGTTGAGCAGATCCAATAAGATGGAGATCCACATGTGAGTCTTGAACAAGCTGATTTTAGTAATTAAACACAGCCTCGAGTCTTTTGTGCTGAAGATGAGAAAGTTTACAGTGCCAGAGTTGGGGCTTGTCCCCCACTGGTTAACAAATTGACACTGACGTGCAGCTGCTAGACTTCAGATCCCTGAAGCCAACTATTTCTTCATTCTTGCTAATTGTGAGTCCAGTTTCCATCCAAACGTGCTGATGTTGGTTATTGGAGCTTAACATGCTGGAAGACCGCTCACACGATCAGAGATTAGCCTCTGTCATAAGTGTTAGGTCAGCTTTACATTTCAGGTTTAGTTTCTAGTCTGTCAATTCAGTAAGGAGGTGGTTCTCATGGAAACCAACGCTCAGATGGAGGAAAATCCTTGAACCATGCAGTTCACAAACTGTTATGTAAATAATATCCATATTAAATGTGTTTACCATGGAATATTTTCTTGTTAAATGATAAATGACTTGTATCTATTGGTGGTCTTTTGATGGGCTACTACTGTGTTCAGTGTTAGTTAGTTAGTGTCAAAGTTATGCAAGGACTTCATATTATAACTGTCAGGAGTCTTTAAGGTGAAATTTGGAATTTTAAAAATCATGACTCAACATTAAAAGGTCTATAAGTGATGTGTCTCCGATGAGAAGAGAGCCTGATTCTACCTTTGTTGAGCACTCCTCTTCCGAGAGGACAGTCGCTGTGCGGGACGCACGTGTCGTACTCTCCGTTGTAGTAGTAGCCCTGCCTGCACTGGCACCGGCAGTCGCTCTCAGCGGTGCATTCGCTCTTCACCGCCTGGTTGTGTCCGCAGACTCCGCAGCGCAGACACCTCCCGATGTAGTTCCACACCTCCGTGTACGAGCCCGCGGGACACGGAGCGCAGTCGCTGGTCCTCGCCGACGTGCAGGGAGCGCGCAGGAAGGTCCCCGGGGGGCAGGCGTCACACGTCACCGGCTCGCCGGTGCTCGGGTCCGTGTGGTCGTAGGTCAGCGGCGCGGCGGAGCCGTCCGCCGGAGCAGCGAGCGCTAACAGGAGCAGCGCCGGGAGGGTCCATCCGCACAGCTGGAAGGAAGACAGGAAAGTCTGTTTGTGGAAGCGCGGAGACGCAGGCAAAGCTGTCAAATCGAGATGGGTCAATCTGGAAAAAGTCTGACAACATGACGATATAAACCAAGTAAGAAACCTATACGGAGAGAAAATATCTGTCTCTGCTGCGGTCTTCAGACAGAGACATGTCAGCGCATGTGTCCCCCAGCTTCAGCGTCTCCACCTACCGTTCTCATCATGACGATGGACCGAGGCAGTCAGTCAGGAGGATGGTGAACTCACAGGTTCTCAAGCTTTTTATATATGGAGCTACCTAGGACGCCCCCGCAACTAGAGCAACTAGAGCTTATAGAGGTTATTTTCCTGTTTTGTACCAGCTTTATCTAAACAGATTAATATGAGGAAATGTAAGTCATTATGATGTGAAGTGTGACGTCAGCAGCCTCTCTATAGATGTTATAATTTAGTGGTGGGACCCCAAATGACCTTGCCTCAAAGAATGAGATAGTTTTGAAATGGAATCATGTTTAGAACCACCATGGAATAGAATCATTCATGGAAACACTGAGAATACACAGCTTATCCGCTGTTTCTCTGTTATTTTGTCTATTTACTTATAAGCAGTAGATTAAATATATGTGATTATTACTGTCAATAGAGGGCGACATTTTTATCTATCTATCTATCTAGTTAGAACTGCTGTCTAGCAGTTTTTCAGTAAATCAGTAGATAGTAAAAGACAGAATGCAGTGGCTCACAAATCTCATGAGCCCATGTTTTATTAACAATACAACACAGAAAACAAATATTGAAAGTGAGACATTTTACCACTTCAATAAAAATATTAGTTTATTTTGACTTTGATTGCAGCAGCATGGTCTCATAAAACTTGGAACGTGGACAATAACAGGCTGGAAGAGTAAGAGGATGAAGGAACATCCTATATTTAAAGAGGTTAATTGTCAACAGGTCAGTAACATGATTTGGTGTAAAAAGTGCACTTTAAAGAGAGAGTCTCTCAAAAGATGGGAAGATATTCACCATTAATATTCATCTGCAAAGACTGAATATCTCATTATGTACAGCCCATGAAGTCATCAAAAAATAAAATTCCGTGAATATTAAGAAATCTTTGTGTGCATTGGACAGGATCCAAAACCAACAGTGTCTCTATGATCCTCATGGAAGCTCTGCATTCATAACAGGCATGAGTTTGTAATAGAAATCACTTCATGGACACGGTAACACATCTGGAAATCATTGTTTAGAACAGTTGAATGTGCCATCACCAAGTGGAGGTCAGGGCCCTTGTGAAAAGAAGCCAGCTGTGAATACTTGGGGAGAAGCTCATTAAGAATAAACCGAGGTAATGTTGGAACTACCCTGTGCTCAGGTTAATAAAGATCAGATTTTTTTCTTTTTTAAACTATGGAAATTGTGCATTTCGGAAAAAAGAGGTAAGAGACCAACTGACTTGTTATCCAATCTCACTTCAAAAGCATATATTTCTGGTGGTAAGGGGGAAGCATTAATACCAACGGAATGGGCAAGCTTGCATAGCTGGAAAGGAAACTTCAATACTGAAAGCTATATATAGCTTTGTCTTAGAGCAACTTAATCCTCCCATCCAGACAATGTCTGGAAGGGAAGATCTTGCATATTTAACCAAGACAATACAAGACTGTATACCGCGTACTTTACAAAAGCATGGCTAGCAGAAAAGTCTTGTTGCTGAACAGGATGGCTTGCAGTCCAGACCTTTTCCCAGTTAAAATCATTTAGGGCTTGATTTTCCTGTTGGCGCAAAAGTCATTATTTTCACGCCCCTGCTAAAGCACTTTCCATTTAAGCACATTGCCCCATCCCTACTTTCAGATATTGCCCCAATATTTTTGCAAATATATTTGCCGCAACACTTGTGAATGTTCTTGAAATCTGTAAAAAAAAAATATATAAACCACACTTTAAATTTGAACAAGCTTCTTAAAAAAGTTAGCATGATTTAATCCTGTAGCCTATTAAAAGATTTATTTTTCAAAGCGTGTGAGTCATGACTTAATAAATGTCAGCCAGATCCTCCTTAGTGAACAAAGAAATGAAAAAAACAACAAAGAGGACACAGAACTGTTGAGCAGCTCGAATCCTAAATCTTATACTGGTTTATATTTCTTTTCCAGGTGTCTCGGCACTACAATGGAGAATGGGCAAGTCTTCAGCACTCATATGAGTCACCAGTCATATGTACAATGCCATGTGATGACTTAAAACAGTATATTTGTTCATGTCTGTGGAAAATCTGCATTTAAGTCAACAGTTTACTCACTCATTCTTGACTTACGACGCACCTCTCTGGGGGTACAGCTCTGCTGGTGAGCAGCATTCATCACAGATCACAGGGTTTTAAGCATATTCACTGGAGTGATGAAAAACCCCTGAATCATGGCAAAGTCATTGTCTTGAAATGTAAAAAAAAAAAAACCCAAGCAAATGAGTCTACCACATGATCCTCATCTTTCTCCTTCACCTCTACTTCGATAATGTCCTTGACTGGATGGGTGGATATATTAGCTAGTTGTTTAATGAGTGGCCCAAACGCTTCAGAAGCATTTTGGTGCCTACACTACACATATTATAAAAGCCTTCCTCCCTCTTAACTGTTAAACACTTAAACGTAATATCTTGAATTGTATGGACATATGTGATATGAGATAGATAGATAGATAGATAGATAGATAGATAGATAGATAGATAGATAGATAGATAGATAGATAGATAGATAGATAGATAGATAGATAGATAGATAGATAGCATACACAGAGTTCTTCAGGGCTCCAAAACCACAAGAGAGGAGTTACTATGGTAACAGATGGGGAGAGCCAAATAGGCTTAAATAAACTATTTTGAAGTGCATAAGAGAGAAATAGTCTTGTACTGACAAGATGGTTCCTGTGGAAAGATTCCTGGGGCAAAAACAATCTATCCACTTCTTAGGACTTGACTCCTTGTGCTTCAGCTATGGCAATAGTATCCTCTCAGTTTTATAAGGGAAATACAACTGACAGAGATAGTTTTTTTTTTTTTTTTTTTTTTAATATCACTGTAAATACAAGCTAGAGAGGTGGAGATATGCCCTAGAAAGGAGAGGAATGAAGGTTAGCAAAACAGAATAGATGTGTGTGAATGAAAGGAACCTAAGTGGAACGATGAGGCTACAGGGAGCAGAGACAGAGAAGGTGGAGGATTTTAAGTAGTTGGGGTCAACAGTCCAGAGTAACGGAGGATGTGGAAAAGAGGTGAAGTAGCATGTGAAAGCAGGTTGGAATAGGTGGAGAAAAGTGTGATGTGTGATTAAACTGTCAAAAAGTTGCCAAGGTCACATTGGTTTTCAGTAGATGGGCTATAATGGACGCTAAATAAAGTCTTTTGGTCTCATGTCCCTAGTATTGGCATAAACCACCCAACTTTGGACTCTTGTCGCATCTTCTGACAACTGGGTATTAATGCAGATGTGTATCTGTCACACATCTACAATGATGACACAAGCTCAGGGATCTACAGCAGACACCATGGCAGAGGTGACTGGGGGACTCAAGAATATAATGTTGAAGAAATGAGAGACTGACTGAGCAAGAAACCAAACAGTAGTAACAGTGTTATAAAGGTGATTTCACCTCCTCGCCCACAGAGGAACCCTCTTATCTGAAAATGGCAAAAGGTCCTTTGTGTTCTTTTGTTACTTTAACTGACACAAAAGGCTACTTGCTGCTCTTATCTGTCATGTGACAGTTGTATTTAAAAACTTGTTTTCTTTAAGACAAGAGTTGTGCTTTAACTGGAAAGGATTTCACCAAATATTGTTCTCCTGTTTAAGTAAACACAAATATATTCTATTAGTTTTACACTTTTATACTTAATAATTTCCATTTAAGTTTCCTAAGGTAATGGCAGATCTAAATTCAAATAAACATCCCCACAGTTCCCATCACAGTCATCCAAGGCTTTGTGTGCAATGGGAAAAAAAAATCAATGTTATCCTTGGAGGATGACTGTTCCCCAAGACTCAATAAACCTTTGCGTACACCTTGTTCCAAATAAACTTGATGAAAAACCCTTACACTGCGTAATCAACAGTCGCGTGCATTTGATTTTACTTAACTTTCTTTCCAGACATTAACAGATGTTCTCTGGGAAACCTGTGCACACTTTCGTGACACAGCGCACCTAATGGACCTTAGACAGAGCTGACCTGAAAGGACACATACGGTGGGAAGAGCAGTTTAAAGGAGAAAACCACAAAAACATTGAGTAATAAGGGAAGGGCAATCCAGAACAATCCAAAACAGTAAGTTCCCAGAAACTAGAACAGAGTGTAAATATTGGGCAACAAACGGGCAAACAAAAGAAAAAAAGGGTATATAAAGTAGTGTCAGACACATTGTGCCATGTCACATTGTAAAATGAGGTTATTTTATGTTAAATGTTTTTTATTGAGCAATTGAAATTCAGATACATTCAACTTACACATACAGAGCTCATTTTGAGTAAAACCATTGTGCTTATGACAAGGAAAGAATATCATTATAAGGATTAACCAAATGAAGTAGGCACAAAGGTGAGGTAAGAAGAGAAAAAGAAAATAAATAAATAAATAAATAAAATGCTGAACCTTAATATAAAAGGAAATAAAATAAATATATCAAATTATATCAGTCAATAACAAAACAGTGAGTTGACCGGGATCTCTTCTCTTTTGGATCTACCCACCCACCCCATCCCATCCCACCAATCATCCCAAACCCTCCTCGCTCCCTCTACCCACGGAGACCAACACTCTCTAGCTATTTCAAATATTGTGTAGTGTGTGCTGGAAAGTAGACTATTAAACTGGGTTCACAGCTGCAAGATATAATATGAGGGGTTTCCAGATTTTGTTGAAATGTTGAAGCCTGTCTTTCAGGGCATACCTTATCCTTTCCAAATGTAGTGTGTTAGTTAAATCCTCTAACCACCTCTTACAGGTAGGAACAGTTGTGCTCTTCCATAAAGTGAGAATTAATTTCTTTGCTGTTATTAGGCAATAAGAGCGAAAGCGCTGCTGTGTCGTATTCAGGTTTCCCATGTTATCAGATATACCTAGAATGATGAGGAGGCGCTCCGGCTTATTCCGGGTGTCCATGACCTCAGACATAGTGCTACAGACATCAACCCAGAAAGATTGGATCTTAGGACACAAAGCAAAACTATGAAGAAGGGTTGCCACAGATGACCCACATTTATCACAAATAGGCGATGTCTCTGGGTATATATTATGTAACTTCTCTTTCGAATAATGGAGCCTGTGGATTATTTTAAATTGGATAAGGCAATGTTTTGCATTATTTGAGCAAGTGTGTATATTTTCAAGGCTCTTTCTCCACACGTCATCTGGAGCTGGTTTGCCAAATTCTTCTTCCCACTTATGTTTGTAGTTATCAGAGGAGGGGGAGTTAATTGATAAGAGACTATTGTAAATGCGAGATATTAATTTACTTTCATTTGATAATAATTTCAAACAGTCATCTATTAATAATTTTGTTTCAGTTTTTCAAATGTTTCCGTATGTAATCTCTAACTTGTAAATAGCGAAAAAAGTTATTATTTCCAATCCGTATTTCGTCTGTAATTGTTTGAAAGAGGCAAAAACTCCTCCTATATATCAGTCTCCTATACAGTGAATACCTTTTTCGCTCCACCTAGAAAAGGCTCCATCTAAATTAGAAGGGTTGAAGGTGGGGTTCCTGTCTATAGGCAGTGCGGGGGATAAAGGACTAAGTTTAAAACTGGATTGAATTTGTTTCCATATACGGATCATACTGTGTATAATAGGGTTATTGTTATATGATAGCTTATCAATCTTCATTGGAGCAAGTAGAATTGCGCCTATGGAGAAGGGATGACAGTCTTCCTGTTCCATCTTCAACCAATTAAAGGATGGTGCTGAAGCATCCAACCAGAAGGTGAAGGTTCTGATCATTGAAGCCCAATAGTAAAGCAAAAAATCTGGAAGCGCTAATCCTCCCTCTAGCTTTGATTTACAGAGATGTTTTTTTTGCCTATTCTATGGGCTTTGTGTCCCCACAGAAAAGGAACTATTAAGGAGTCCAGTTGTTTGAAAAATTATTTTTTAAGAAATATATTATCTGTGGGAGAAAAATCATCTTTATGGCATTAATTCTCCCAATTAGTGAAATTGGGAGTGTCCCAGTACAATATTTTAGTCCGCAGTGATTCTATAAGAGGGGCAAAGTTTGCCTGAAAAAGAGAGGAGTAGTGCTTAGTTATTTCAATCCCCAGATAAGTAAATTTATCTTGAGAGATTTTAAATGGGAAATTCTCCAGAGGTGTCAGATTACTAATATGGACTGGCATAAGAACGCTTTTGTTCCAATTGATTCGGTAACCTGAGAAGGTTCCGAATAGATTAATTGTATCTAAGAGTGCTGGAATAGTAATTTGTGGCTGAGTTATATATAAAAGAATATCATCCGCATATAATGAAATGTTATTAGTTGTTTCGGTGGTGTTATATCCATGTATCTGAGGATTCAGTCTAATATATTGGGCTAATGGTTCGATAGCCAAAGCAAAAATTAAAGGGGAAAGGGGGCACCCCTGCCTTGTCCCTCATTGGAGACTAAATCGTGAGGATATTGTCCGGTTCGTAAGGATTTGAGCAGTGGGATTTTTATAGATGAGTTTAATCAGTGATAGAAATGTATCCCCAAGATTGAATCTGTTGAGCACTTCAAATAAATAATACCACTCAATCTGGTCGAACGCTTTCTCGGCATCTAAAGCGAGTATAGCGAGGTCAGTGGGTGGTCCCCTTTTCGTATACATAATATTGAATAGACGTCTGAGGTTAAAAGTAGAATTCCTATTGGGTATAAAACCTGTCTGGTCTATATGAACTAGTTTTGCTAGCAGAGGGTTTAACCTATTGGCCAATATCTTGGCAAATAACTTCCCATCAACATTAAGGAGTGAAATAGGGCGGTAAGCACTTACTTCTTGCGGGTCCTTCCCTTTTTTGTGAACTACTGTAATCACAGCTTCAGTTAAAGTGGGTGGTAGACTGTTATATGCCTGGGAATGCTCATATACTTTTAGTAAATAAGGAGACAAGGTTTCACTAAAAGTTTTGTATAGCTCCCCTGGGAGTCCATCAGGGCCGGGAGTTTTATTACTTTTTAGTGAGGCAATCACACTACGGACCTCTGCAATAGTGAGTTCAGAATTTAGCGTTTTACAGTCGTCCTCGTTTAGTCTGGGAAGATCACATTTATCTAAAAATGTATTAATGGTTGTAGGTTCTGGAGTACTCTTGGAGGTATACAGGTTAGTATAAAATTCAAGAAACCTATCATTTATATCCTTGGGCTTTGTAAGTATTTCAGTATCATTGCTTTTTATCTTATGTGTTGTTCTACTGTTTTCCATTTTTCTAAGCTGTCTAGCTAATAATTTATGAGGTTTGTCGCTGAATTCAAAGTACTTTTGCTTAGTGTAAAGAAATGCTTTAGTTATTTTTGCGGAAATTATCTTATTATAATCATACTTCAGTGCTGTAATCTTTCTGTGTAAAACAGTAGAGGGAGCGTGTGCGTTTTCTTCGTCAAGTAATTTAATTTGTCTTTCTAGTTCTTTTAACTGAGTGTTATTTTCTTTTTTCCTTGAAGCTTCAAATGAAATTATGCTGCCTCGTATATATGCTTTAAAAGCTTCCCAGAGAATAGAGGGAGGGGTCCCGGGTCATTCATTTCAAAATATAAAGAGATCTGAGCTTTTAAATAGTCACAGAATTTCTTTTCATTGAGTAAATATGAATTCAACCTCCAAGTAGTGCTGGGCGATATGGAAAAAAATCATATATCACGATATGGACTATTTTATATCACGATAACGATATATATCACGATATACCATAATAAAGTATGTTTTCAGTTATTCTCTGAAAAGTTTGACAAAAATTTCATTGCTTACTTTTCAACTTTATTTTGAAAGGACATTTAGCTGAACTGTCACAAACATACATTTTAGTGCAGCAAAAACAGGCAGGTACATAGGTACAGTAGATTTCACATTTTTTTTAAAGAGCACAACAGTTTCTGAGAGGAAAAACACATTTTTGCACTGAAGTTCAGCTATAAAAAATAAACACAAATTATTTTTCAACTTTCTGAAATCTGTAACCTTGTAGTGCAAAGTTTGCAAACCAATATAAAGTGTCTAAAGTAAACATCAGGGTTGAAGAGAACTCTGTTTAAGGCATTAATCATGAATAAAAGTGCAAACATAAAAGGCTACTTTGTTGAAGTAGATATGATTCTATCAAATTTATCATTGCAGGTTATTTAATTACATATTTGCTGTAATAATTGATAAAATTAGGTTAGAAACGATAGAAACGATAGAAACGATAGAAGAGAAATGGCACGATATATACTTTTATATTGTCCCCACGATATATATTGTCATATTGCCCAGCACTACCTCCAAGAGGTGTGTGGCTTATCTATGTTATCTAAACACAGTGAAAAAGAAAGCGGACTGTGATCCGAAATCACAATACTATGATATTTCACATTAAGTGTAGAAGGAGCGAGTCTGGCGTCGACAAGGAAGTAGTCTATTCTACTATAGAAATTGTGAACAGGTGAATAGAATGAATAATCCCTACCTGAGGGATTCATTGTTCTCCATATGTCCAAGATATTTGCATTATTGATGAACATATTCAAAAATTCACTGAAGCATTTCTTGGGATTTTTCTCATGGAGGATCTATCCAGATATGTATCTAATACTGTGTTAAAGTCCCCTCCAATTATTAAGTTTGTCTGTGAAATATCTGGAATTAATGCAAAAACATTCTGAAAAAATATTGGATTATCTATGTTGGGGGCAGGCCCGTCGATAGGGGGGGACAAACGGGTCTGCTGTCCCGGGCCCAGGGAGAGGGGGGCCCACAACTGGGCCCTCATTAAATTGTGGAATTTAAAAAAATGTCAGAATAGTCCTATTTGTGGTGAAAGGAAAATGCAGCGACAGATCGCCCTCGGAGGTCCCCCTCAATGTGGGGCGGGGCCCCGCACTTATGGTTCATCTCCCGACCAATCGGGGAGCCCCCAGACAACGACTGATTAGGAACTAAATGCAACGACACACCGTCTGTCCCCCTGTGGTGAAAGGTAAATGCAGCGACAGATCGCCCTCGGAGTACCCCCTCAACGTGGGGCGCGGCCCCGTCCCCTCAACCAATTTTGGCTTTGGACTTCAGCCAGGAAAAGTGTATTTAGCGGCGGAAAATTTAAAAGGAAAAATGAAACGAAGTTATCCTTCCGGTTATGAAAAACGGAAGAAGAAAAAGGAAGAAGAGGCAAAGAAAAAGCCAGACACCGGTAAGTGACAGTTCATTTGATAAATTAGGAGTTTGAGTCTTCAGTGTTGTACAAGTGTAGCTATTAGGCCAAAAGAAAAAAAAAGCTAGGCTATGCGTGAGGATGAGGTCTATTTTCGCTAGCTCGTTGGCTGGCAAATGCTAACGAATGCGAACAGTTTCTCTCTCTCTGCATATATTACCTAACGTTATTACCTCTGGAAACACCACTGTTAACAACAAAACATAGCTGTGTACAAATAGTGTTGCTGCTGGCTGCTGCCATGTTTTAACTAATGCAAAATATTCATTTAAACTGCATAAATGAAGCAGTGGTGTTTTAACAACTCTTTTATTACTCTTGTTACTACTGAAAACACCTGTTTTTTACAACAAAACTCCACTTATGTCCTCTGGTTGTTCACTGTTTTTAAAGCATCAGCTGTCTAATTTTCAAGCAGAATACTTAAATCTGTTGTCTGTTACAGACTACTCTGTAGCTAGGCTAAATCAATGTACCAAACATACAAATCAGAAAACTAACCAGATCTTTTCTTACTTCTTCAAGGTTCTCTGCTTAAATTCATGGAACCTCTTCCTCCAAAGGATGCTCCCACTGCTGATGGTAAAGTGAATTTATCTCCCTGAGCTGTTTGTAGTGATCACTTTTAATCTCAGCAACATTGTTATATTTAAATACACCATCAACTTCTCATATTGAAGATGAATACACGGGAAGAGACTCGGGAGAGACTTCAACATCAAGTGGTACCCTGGCCTCCACTCCTAGCACTTCATCAAGAGAAGGTAACACAAACTTTGCCCAGAATCTAGGTGATAAGTGTACATCTCAGATCTTGAATTCTCAAATAACTGTGTCCACAACAACAACCACAACTGCAAGTGTTCTTACATTATTGTGCACTTGTGTTATTTAAAATAAAAGATTTTTTGGATTGAATGATTTTCTTGGTGTTTTTGGGCCGGGAGGGCCCCCATGCTCACACTTGTCTAGGGCCCCCAAGGTGACTAGAAACGGCCCTGGAGACTGATTATCAGGCACAACATTTCAGCGATCCTGCATTATGGCCAACTACAATGACCGACTCTGATAGAGTGAACCTCGTGATGGCAAAATGAACGCCTTTTTCAGAGAGGGCAAAGGAATTGCCGACAGATGCAGAGGGCAGGCAATTTCCAAACTATTTGACATATCCCCCATCCCATAATGGACGGGAAAAAATAGATAGGGACTGGTTAACATATTGCAGCTCAAAAAACACCCTATTTTGCCTCCCATGTTTGTTGTTCTCTTTTAAAGTAGAAAAAAAGTCAACAAGTGCCCTAAATTCAATAGATGGAGATGTTCATTTGGTTTTAAAGATATAAAACTGACAATTCAAGTTTTCATTTAAAGTTTGATATATATGTTTATTTACTGTATTATCAGTTGACAGAGAAAAAATTCTTCAAATTAAAATGCCTAATGTATTCTTCCCTGGTCTATTTTTCCTGCATGTATAAGAATTAGAAAATGTGTATGCATAAATCTTAATAATATTAGCAGGTCCTTTCATATTTAACTAAAAAGGCGTACTCGGCGTACTCCTCAGCTTTTTTGGGGTCTATGAATGAGACCTGCGTGCCGTTGTGAGATATCAGGAGCCTAGCGGGATATAGTAAGCCATACCTGATACCAGGCTTGGCTCGTAGCAGCTCCCTGGTGCGCGTAAATAATGCCCTCCTCTTAGCCACGGCAGGCGGGTAATCGGGAAAGATTTGAATCCTCTTGCCGTCATGGTAGAGCTGTTTCGCCGCTGTAGCTTTGCGCAGGATGTCCTCAAGCACATGATAGTAATGTAGCCTCAGAATGAAGGGCCTGGGTTGCTCATTAGGTTCGGGTCGTTTTCGCAGGGTCCGGTGGGCTCTATCGATAAGGGGTTTCTCATCCAGGGAGAGCAGCTCCTGCAGCAGCCCGGCGATGAAGTCTCTTGGTCTGGGTCCCTCGACTCCCTCAGGAATTCCGGTGATCCTAATATTGTGTCTCCGCGAGCGTCCTTCTAAATCTTCACACTTTTCAGTTAGTTTCTCCACTTCGGAGTTCAGGCGAGTAACCTGGCGCTGGAGTGCGGTGATATCGTCGGAATGGTGCGTAGCAGACTTTTCTATTTCTTTAATTACGTTGTCGTGCGAGGTCGTAGTTTCCTCAAGGGCTGTAATGGAAGTCTGTACTTCTTTTTTAGTTGTGGCCAGCTCCTCTCTCAACACTGTGTACACAGTCTGGATACGGGCGTCAATGGTGGCACATATATCATCTTTAATCTGGACGACCTCACTTCGTAGCGTAGCAATAGCAGCTAACACAGCACGGTTGGGTGGGTCCGCCTCATCACTCATATCCACGGTTGTCACCACATCAATCGAGTCTGAGGTTTGGTCGAGGCCTGGTTCTTGTTGGTCGGTGTTTTTTTTTTCTTGGTCGATACTTTCCACTTACTTGACTTTCTTGTGTTAATACGAAGTATTTTGAGATGGATATACGGGCGTTTAGTGTATTAATGAAGTTAAGTTACCGGAGCTCTTCGAAACACGTCTTACTCCTCCATTGCTCAACAGCGCCCTCTAAAATGAGGTTATTTGACCAATGGTTTATCAGTAGGGTTGCCAACTCCCTGAAGCTGGAAAGAGGGAAATTTTTTGGACGGGGGTCTGGGGGGTCCTCCCCCAGAAAATTTTGTGTTTCTTAGATGCAATTTCCTGCATTTTAAGGCATTGAAAAGACTGACGTCTTGCCACCCTACCCATGCCAGAAATGATGATGTTTTCTTATCCAGACCACAATCCTATTAATTTCAGGATAATTTTGTGAAATTAATTATGCATGTTGCACACAACTTGTGTGCAACATGGGCCGGGCAGTTAGCTTTTAGAATGCCATCGTTTACGCTGGTGAGCAATTTGTAGACAGAATGGTGCTTTCTGAAGTTAACATTTGCATTGTCGGCGGCATATGCGGGGATGTTTTCAACATTAAGACCATATGTGTCAAGACAGGAAAGGAGAGCCTTATGTGTGCCATTCGCAAATTCGTCGCTTTTCGTAGAAATCCAACAACTTGGACATTACGCCATCCGACGCGGAAAAGTACCTCACACACACTGGAAACATTTTTCTGTTGCCCTTGTTAGAGGCATCGCTAGCGAGTGAAAAATAAAGGGGCTCACCATCACCTGAAGAAAGATCGGAGACTATTTTCCCCACAGTGCTTGGACCCAACACATTCATGGTGATCATCTCCGCTTTGGTTCTTCCCAACTGCATCTTCTTAACGACACTCGAGTCTTGAAATAAAGCCCCGTTTAATTTCACGGTGCAGTCAGCGCTGTTATAGCTGTGAACGTGTTTCATGGTGTGGTATATATAGGCCACCTCGCTTGCAGAAATGTCAATTTCAGCAGTAGATGCGGCGAAGAATGAAGTGATGTTGCTTGCTCCTTTAGCTAGCACAGCCTTTTTATGACACTCGGTGTCTTCATGACGGGATGAGTCGTGCTCGCCACCATGGCCAATCGATATCTCGCGGCGGCATAAAGTACAAAATGCTCTTCTAGGGTCTGTAGTGGCTTTAACCCACGACCTTTTATCTGCAAAGCCTCTTTTTTTAGCTGGTTCATCCATTTCCCTCAGTAAACTTCACTGATTACAACCGTCTCCCATAGCAACGTATACATGCAGGTTGGCGTAGCCTATCACAGTTCCCTGATCAGAATGTGTCATCATACACCAGTCTGTTATCATTGGACAAAATACTTTGTAAACATTGAGTTTTGGGGCATAGTAGCCTATCAAAACTCCCTGTTAAGAATGTGTCATCAATCAGCAGTCTATCACTGGACGAAATGCTTCATAAACATTCCATTAAAAAATGCTGTCAAGACTATGATTGAAATGCGGGACGAGAGCAGTTCTTCACGGGGCAAATAAAATTCACCTAAAAAACGGGATGTCCCGGGCAAATCGGGACGGTTGGTAACCCTATTTATCAGTGACTTGTTTTCCTGAACCAGCTGTGCCAGAAACACCAGCTCATTCGTAGCACGAGTCACTGATGACACAGACCGACCTTGAGCCTGGTGACTCATCAACCTGGGTTTCATTTGTTGTCTGTCGTGTGTGTTCCTCAGTTTATGTGAAAATGGAACTAATTACATCTGCAGTAACTGCCAACTTGGCCATCATCCATGCATAATATCTTCTCGTGTTTGTTTGTTTTTTTCCCCAAAAAGCTCTGTAGATATCACTTTTTCAAAGACTTTAAAGGATGAACTGAGGATAAATCAGTGCAATAAGATAGTCAATACTAATTAATGTAAAAAGAGATATAAATTGCATGCAAAATTGTCAAGCAGAAAAGTTGAATGGTAAACACACTGCTGCATCATATTTAGGTTCTATGAAGCATTTCTTAGTCATGTTTTCTCTACAAGCGCAGTCTTTCTGATTCGAGGACGACCACATTTCCCTCTGATCCACTGTTGAGCTCAGATACACTTCCATGTTACTTAACTTTTTACTTCGTGCTGTGAGGGCTTTGTGCTTTGAGTGTGAGCGTGAGAGGGACAGATCTTTATTTGTGTTCCTGTTTTATGCTTTATTTTATTCTGTCAAGCACTTTGTGTTGCATTTTACATGTATGAAAAGTGCTATATAAATAAAGTTTGATTTGATTTGATTTGATTCCATCTCAGCCACTGTTGTTGAAAAGCAATTGTATTTTAAAGTGTAATTTCTGCTTTCAAACACAGTTTTCTTGCACTTTGAGTATTTGGTGATATTTATGCATCAAAAAACATAATATACAGTTCAAACAAGGCATTAAAAATTATTGGAGGTGGTTTTGTATATCTGTATTTTACCTGATAGAAAAATTGCTCATTGCCTTTAGAAAAAAATACATCTTTTCTCCTTATTCACAGTTTTTTATCAGTTTTATTGGTTTAATCTTCATTTTTCTTCTAAATATTTTAATTGATTGAGTTCCTTTATATTAGATTTATCTTCAGTTATTTTAACATGCCTATGATTTATGTTTTGTTCTGTGAGGCACTTTGGCTTAAATGTGCTATAGAAATAAAGCTGACTTGACTTACCAAACCATAGCCTTCAAACTTCAGACAATGGATAAACATAGTAAAATATTAGTCTAACAGAGAAGATGAGCTTGTGGTTGGGACCCAGAGGAACAGCTTTTGCCAGGAAATTGAAAAATAAGAGCTACTTAAGAAAAAAAAATAAATAAAAGCAAGGTTTGGCCACTTGTGACTGGATTTTTTGGAATGCATTTTAATGCAAGGTCTGAATGGGGTCCAGCAAGTACGAGTGACACATTAATAACTGAGACCACTGTTACTATAAAATATTGAAATAAAAAAAACAAAAACAAATTTTGGCTTTCTTAGCACACATCAAAATGTGATTTAAATCTGTGTATCAAAATGCGAAGGCAGAAAATGTGTTTAGGATTATAGCTGACGATGGCTGACCAAGGGACCATTATGTTAACAGGTGCATTTCTGTTATTAAATTAGTAAATTAGTATTGTGATTGGAAAATATTTCCAACACAAAAATTTTAATTTTGCAAAAACGTCCACTGTAGCAAAAATGCCATGTCACTTGCATGAGGTGTGTTTTCTGGCGCATCAACAGTAGGATGTTTTGCAAAACTACACTTAAACATCAAAAGTTGTATGTTGAGAAAGAAAATTAAGAAAAGTAAGCTGAGATCAGTTTGAGTTCCCTGCTGCTTTTTTCAGGCATGAAAAACTCACAAGATGAAGGTAATCACCTATGAAGAACTCATTTAACCTTTCAAGATGTCTTTCAGAGTCTGGCAGGCCACTGTTACTAAAGCTGACTCTTTAAGCAGGATGTTTGTGTGACCATTTAAAACACCTGTGCTTCAACATGCTCTTTGTCATGCTCTCATGGGTTCAGCTGAATTTTTCCACAACAGATATTGATGGCTAAAGTGGTTGCAGGAAAGAGATGCCCTGGATGTCCGTCATTGCACAACTTTGTTGTGTAACAAACATGCTAATGGACATGCAGGGTTAGGACATGCATTTTCAATCAATATTGCTTAAGTTTTGCAGCAAATGTGGAGTGAAAATAATGTTAATGTTTAGGATGCCTGTCTGAAGCAGGTTTTTTCTGTCCCCCAGCATGCGTGACTTGTGCACGAGTTGACAGGAAGCTAAACAGTGAGCAATTGCGATGACTCAGACGCGGTGAATAAAGTTTTGTCCGCTTTATTCTTTGTCTTCGACATGTAGACAATATTGCTGCAACTGTAAAAAAGCAATGCTCCTATAGAGGCTTAAAACAATAGGAAGATCCGTGGCTAGCTTCAAAATGGCAGAACAGGAAGTTAACGATAATCACATGACCACAATCAACAAATGACGTCGAGCCCTTTCAGAAATGAGAATTAACACTGCAATAACATTAAATGAACAGCAAGTGTCGCTATAAACACTGCGTAACTAACTTTACTAAGTACATGACACTCCCCGTCAAATATTGCACACAATATTTCTCAAAATATTTCTCTGTCTTTCTTTGTAAATGAGAGAAACAATGTCACAATACTGCACATGAACTTAAACAGACATAAGATGTATTACTTCCACAATAGGTCTGAAAAATGTTCTTACGCTACCACCCTTGGTCACTCTCAATTCCAATTTCCTGACTTTCCCGTCAGCACTGGGAATAGCTTTGGTAACAAGAGCCATAGGCCACTCGTTTCTTTTCACCTGATTATCTTTCAACAGGACTAGATCACCTTCTTTAATGTTAGGCCTACTTTCTTGCCATTTATTGCGAGTCTGTAGCGTAGTCAGGTACTCCCGTCTCCATCTCTCCCAGAACGTGTTGGCAAGGTGTTGCACTCTTTTCCATTGTTGACGGTACATATCAGTCTCTCCGAAGAGTACGGGTGGAGGCTGAGGCGTAGACATTTTCTGTGTGAGGATCATTGTCGGTGTCAGGAGGAAAGGAGATTCAGGATCAGTAGAGATTGGTGTCAGAGGTCTTGCGTTAATGATGGCACACACTTCGGCCATGAAGGTGGACAACACTTCATGAGTAAGGAGTGGGGGTTTGACTTGGGAAAGCATTGCCTCCAATATCCTTCTTGAGACTCCAATCATCCTTTCCCATGCTCCTCCCATGTGAGAAGCGTGGGGCGGATTGAAGATCCATGAGCATCCTTCTTCGCTGAGAAATCGTGTCACACTTGGTTCAGTTCCATTGTCCAAAAGCATTTTCAGTTCTTTGCATGCACCTTTGAAATTAGTTCCACAATCAGAACGTATTTGCTTTACAGGTCCTCGCAGGGAAATGAAACGACGTAGGGCGTTTATGAAGGATGAGCTGTCCATCGACTCGATCAATTCAATATGCACAGCTCGCACACTTAAGCAAGAGAAAATAACAGCCCACCTTTTACTGTTGGCCTGGCCTCCACGAGTACGACGTGCACATACATCCCATGGGCCAAACACATCCAGGCCTACGTTGGTGAAAGGTGGTTGTGTGCTGAGGCGATCGAAGGGGGGACCTGCCATCCTCTGCTCTGCTGTTTTTCCTCTGAGCTTGTGACAAATGACACACTTATGGATAACAGTATTCACGCGTCTCTTCGCTCCAACTATCCAGAAGCCTTCGGAGCGTATGGTCAGTAAAGACACGGCCTTGGTGTTTCACTCTCTCGTGGAAGTAGACTGTGAGGAGAGTGGCGACATGGCTGCGGCCTGGAATTATGAGTGGATGCTTCTCAGTTATGTTGAGTGTGGCATTTTCCAGCCGACCTCCAATTCGCAGGAGACCATTATTTAAGACAGGAGATAGCTTTCTGAGTGGACTGTCCTTTGGGATTTCTTTCCCTTTCTCCAGACAATCAAATTCAGCCCTGAAGGCTTCTCTTTGCACACAGCCAACTACAATGTCTCTGGCTTGTGCGAGCAGTTCAGCTGTGTGAGAACTTGCGCAGTAATGCCATCCTTTACAAGTCTCTTTCTCTTTAAAGGACTGGGCGATGTGCATAAGAAATGCTGTACTTCTAATGAGAGACTTCCAAGAAGAAAATCTCTCAAAGCGATGAGAGCCGAGCGTTGTCTTTGCTTTTGTGCATGTGGCGACGTAGGCTCTTACCTCTGCATCAGACTCTGGATGAACGAGATCAAAGGGCATCTCCTCTGTGACGTTTAAGGAGTCATGGCGTTGCAAGAAAGCTGGACCGGTGAGCCAGATTGTTTCAGTGAGCCGTGCCGCCGATACTAATCTGGTTGCTACATCTGCAGGATTCAGTGAAGTTGGAACATAATGCCATTGTTCAGGGTGAGTAAACCTTCTGATCTTTTGTACTCTGTTACTGACGTACACATAAAATCTTCGGGTTTCATTGCAAATGTACCCCAACACCACTTTACTGTCCGTATAGAATTCTAAGGCATCAAGTGGACAGTTCAACTCTCTTACAATTAGCTCTGCTAAGTCAACGGCAAGGACGGCAGCACACAATTCAAGTCTGGGAACAGTGTGGTTTGTCTGTGGAGCTAATTTGGCCTTCCCCATGATGAAGCCTACATGACATGTAGCATCGTTGACTGTAACCTTCAGATATGCTACAGCTGCTATAGCCTGTATGGATGCATCAGCAAATACATGAATCTCTCTTCTTACTGCATTTGAGAGGGAGGCTACTGTGTACGCTCTTGATGTTTCGAACTGTGTGAGATCTTGTAGTGAGTCTTTCCAGGCATTCCATTCAGTCATCTTTTCAGGGGGGAGAGGAGCATCCCAGTCTACAGTCGTGCTTGTGAGTTCTCTAAGCAAGAGTTTACCTCGGATTGTGATGGGTGCCACAAACCCAAGGGGGTCAAACAGGCTATTGACCGTGGCCAGAACACCTCTGCGCGTAAATGGCTTATCTGGGCTGGAGACACGGAATGTGAATGTGTCGTTTCGTAGGTTCCAGCTTAGTCCGAGGCTGCGCTGTACTGGGGGAGACTCTGTTTCCAAGTCCAAGTCTTTCAGGTCCTTTGCATAGTCGGTTGAAGGGAATGCTTGCATAACGGCCAGGCTGTTGGACGCTATTTTATGAAGCCTCAGGTTGGACACAGCGAGCATGTCCTGTGTAGCTTTTAGTAGGTCAATGGCTTCGGTGTCAGAAGGGAGAGACCTGAGTCCGTCATCAACATAGAAATCTCTCTGCACAAAGTCCCTGGCATCTGCACCAAACTCATCTTCTCCATATAGAGCTGCTTGCTTGAGGCCATATATTGCAACGGCAGGAGAAGGGCTATTGCCGAACACGTGAACTCTCATCCTGTATTCGACAATGTCTTTGGATGGGTCATTGTCTCTGAACCAGAAGAATCGTAGAAAGTTTCTGTGATCTTCTCGGACGAGGAAACTATGAAACATTTGTTCGATATCCGCTGTAATGGCTACTGGCTCACGCCTAAAGCGCAACAGTACACCAAGCAGGCTATTATTCAAATCTGGACCTGTCAGTAGGACGTCATTCAGTGACACACCAAGATGACGAGCGCTGGAGTCGAACACCACTCTGATCTGTCCGGGCTTACGTGGATGGTACACACCAAATGTAGGTAAGTACCAACATTCCTCTTTTTCATGCAGAGGTGGGGCCCGTTCGGCATGATGGTGATCGAAGATTTTCTGCATAAAGGCCACAAAGTGTTCTTTCATTTGAGGCCTTTTGTCGAGCGTACGACAGAGAGAGTTGAGGCGGCGTAAAGCTTGTTCTTTGTTGTCAGGCAGCCGTGCTCTTGAAAGACGAAAAGGAAGCGGTGCCACCCAGCTGTTAGTGTCGTCGATGAACATCTGTTTGTCCATTATTTCCATGAACAATCTGTCTTCAATTGATGGAGCCACTATGTCATCATTTTCTGTTCTTTTGAAGATGGCGTTGCTTTGTGAGGTTTCATAACAAACGCTCTGACTGTTTGAGCAGTGAGAGTCCAAAACAGACTGTGAGGTAAGAAGGGGTTTTGACATGCTGTCACACTTTAGCGACTCTTTCAGTAGCATCTGGTTGTGACATGGACTAAAATGTGAGGGGCGTCCATTGCTTAGAATGTTGGTGCGATAAATGTTCACAGATGTGGGTTTGTGAGCAGCTCCTAGGCAGACATCGCCAACTACAACCCAGCCAAAGTCAAGCTTCTGAGCATAAGGTGCATTTTTAGGCCCATTATGTTGATCTCTAACTTTGTGTACCTGCAGTACATCGCGGCCGAGCAGGAGGAGAATCTGCGCATCTGGATTAAGAGGAGGAATGAAGTCAGCGATAGAGTTCAGATGTAAGTGGTGTTTTGCTGCTTCGGGTGTAGGTATCTCTGACCTATCATCCGGCATGTGATTACACTCAATAAGCGTAGGAAGGGGCACATCACAGCTTCCATCTAATGACTGTGCGATGAAGCCACCGGCTCTCCTTCCAGACATCTCTGTGACCCCTGCGCATGTGCGGAGAGTGTAGGTAGACTCTGTGCTCTTGAGACGGAAGATGTCAAAAAACTCTGATCTGGCAAGCGACCGGTTGCTCTGGTCATCAAGTATTGCATAAAGCTTCACAGCTTTACCTGGTTCACTCTGGTGATAGACCTGGATGAGGCAGATTTTAGAGCAGGACCTTGAGCTCAATGAATTGCCACAAACATCAGTGCATTTGTTATTAACTGTGGGAGTGGCATTCTCCTCTTCCTCCCCGCCATGCTCTGCATTAGGGGCATTAATGATCCATGGGGGTGGTCCTGGATGAAGTGCTGTGACGTGTGCCTCGCTATTACATTAAGAGCACTGCACTTTCACTCGGCAGTCCTTAGCCAGATGTCTATTTGAAGAACAGCATCTGAAACAGATGTTATTTTCCTTTAAGAATGTTTTGCGTTCCTCGATGCTTTTAGCTCGAAAGCCTCTACAGCGTCTGAGAGGATGGGGTTTTCTGTGGATCGGACATTGCTTTTCAATGTCTGGCTTGATGCTTGAAACATTGCTAACAATGTCTGGAGTCAGCGAATGTGAGATTTCAGTCTTATTGGTAGACACAAAGTTTCTAGGCTGTCCTTGTTTCTTCATAAAGTAGTCTGGCTTTGCAGTGTTGCCAGCACAAGGACTCAAAGTGAAGCTGGGGTCGTTGCGTGTGTGAGCTTCACGACAGACAAAGTCTGTAAAATATGAAAATGGTGGGAAGACTACCTGGTGATTGCTCTTATACTGGGAACCCAGAGACATCCATTTTTCTTGGAGGTTGTGAGGGAGTTTGTTGGCAATGGGAGTCACACCTCGTGACGTGTCCAGATAAGACAGCCCAGGCAGATAGCCTTCTAACTTTGCAGACTCAATTTCTCTCAGCAGGTCTCCGAGCTCTCTAAGCTTTAGAGGTTCTTTGGCATTAATTTTAGGGAAATTGTCTAGCTTGTCGAAAAGAGTCCTTTCAATTATTTCTGGACAACCATAGCAATCTTCGAGACGTAGCCACGCCATTTTGAGCCCGGTGATGGGGTCTGTAACGTGAACGGCTCTTAATCTCTTGACGTGTTCTGAAGACTTGGGCCCTAGCCATTTAACTAAAAGATCAAGCTCTTCGTTAGCAGTCAGACTCAGTCCTTCTACGGCACTTATGAATGAGGACTTCCAAGCCCAGTAATTTTCAGGGTGATCATCAAATTTGCTAAGCCCTGAATTAACAAGCTCGCGCCTTACTAAGTACTTGGTTATGTCGCTCATACCTGCATTGTCCGTAGTGTGCGGTGGGTGCAGCGTTTTCTTGGGAAGCAGAGAAGGCAGCTGATACGGTGTGCTTTGACCCTGGGTCTGACCATAAGATGGCTGGTGAAGGTTACGCAGATGCGACTGCGTGTTTGAGCGCTCTATGCTGTATGACTGGTGCATGGTTTTGCTTGAAAGAAAGGACTGAAGCTTTGGTTCTCTTACTTGAGCAGGGTTGTGCTGTAAAGTTGGATAAAATGGCTGTGCTTGAGAAGAGAGCTGGTCGTGATGTGTGACGGAGATGTGGTCTACGTAGTCGGTGGTCCGTTTTTCAGCAGACTCATGAGGTAATGCCACAATTTCATCTCTCCTTCCAACTGATTCTAGCTCTGCTGCTGCTGCCGATTCCAGGATTTCGGCTTCTGTTATTGCTGCTGCAACTTTCTTTTCATGTTGCAGCGTGCGCAGTTCTGCTTCTAACCTGGCCCTTTCTAAGATTACTTCAGTCTCTCTTTTTACCAGTGTGCTGCATGCTTTTGCGGCTTCTGCCTTTGCGCGTGCTTTGGCGGCTACCATGCTCGCAGATGTCCTGTGTGAACTGGATGAACTGTGTGATGCAATAGATCCAGTTTCCAACTGACCGTGAGAGTTTGTAGATCTCGCCTCTGTATTCTCTTCCATCTTGAATTTGTCTCACAAGGACGCGATGTAGACTGAAGAGTTGAGAGGATGAGAGGTAGCTGTCTCCGATGCAGGATCTGATGTTTTCAGCCTTCCGTGATGCTGCTTTTTTACTTTTCTGTCCCCCAGCATGCGTGACTTGTGCACGAGTTGACAGGAAGCTAAACAGTGAGCAATTGCGATGACTCAGACGCGGTGAATAAAGTTTTGTCCGCTTTATTCTTTGTCTTCGACATGTAGACAATATTGCTGCAACTGTAAAAAAGCAATGCTCCTATAGAGGCTTAAAACAATAGGAAGATCCGTGGCTAGCTTCAAAATGGCAGAACAGGAAGTTAACGATAATCACATGACCACAATCAACAAATGACGTCGAGCCCTTTCAGAAATGAGAATTAACACTGCAATAACATTAAATGAACAGCAAGTGTCGCTATAAACACTGCGTAACTAACTTTACTAAGTACATGACAAGGTTCATCCTCAATAGTCGACTTACTTGTTTTGTCAATGTCAGACACAGCTTGTTCTTGGTCATTGACCTGAGGGGTGTACTACGAAGCAAGTTGGACACAGCCAGGCTTTCTTTGGGTGAGCTGGCTTAACAAACCTGAAACTCGCAATCAGAGATAACCGGTACCACGACGGTGGTTATCAACTATCTTTGTTAACCGCGGCTTTCTGCTTTCTGCTCTGTGCGCGTTCACATAAAAGGGGGCGTTTGACGCGTCATTTGACGCCTATTCCGGATAAAATGGATGAATGGCGGTCCGTATATTTCAGTCAGGAGGAGCAGGTTTTAATAATGCAGGGCTATGAGGATTTCAAAGAAATCTTTACGGCCAAAAGCAACACTGTAGGTGCGAGGAGTGCTGGCAAAAAATTGCAGATCGTGTAAATTCGTAAATTATATTTATTTCACCACTATATTTATTTCACAACCTTAATTAATCTCCCTCCCTCTTTTAGAGCGCTTAAACTTTAAACTTAATGCAGCAGATTTAAACATTATGTAGGTCTGACTGTCCCATTATGAATGATAAATGAAAATCACTTTAGTTTTTTGCTAAATCTATGTGAAATTAATTTAAGTTTTAATATGATCTGTTATACACACTCACCGGCCACTTTAATAGGTACCTTATCACCCTGGGGAATCTTATGAATGAATTATATTATAACATTTCACATGAAATTCCACGTCACACTGATTATCAATATAATGGACTATTAATTTATGTTACCTGATTTAGTAAAACACTTCTTTTATTTGAAGCGTGGGCAGATGGCCAGGGAATACTACAAACATATTCAGTTCAGTAAGAGCAAGTACAACCTTTATTCAAGTATTCTGGCTCAGATTTTCTGCATCACCAACTAAATGCATGTAGGTTCTCGCGGCAAAGAAACGCAAAGAAACGCACACCGTTTGCGCTACTGTGAGCGCACGGCTGCGTTTGGTGGCGCTGCCAATATATGGCTCTAGCAGATTACAAATGTAACGTATTCCCTCAGCTGGAAATCTCTAGCGTTCATAGAGAATATGGTCATGGGAAGCCGTCTCTGAATACTCTCCCTCCATTGCACAATCCTGGCGCTCAGGTCAACGGGATTGGGTGAAAGTAAAAGGGCGGTGCTTTTTATAGCCGAGCTGAGCCTAAACTCTGCACATAACCTGCTCCGGACCAGGTTAAGTTTGCAGAGTAAGTTACCATGGTGATCTAGCCAGGTTGAAAGGGAGCCAACTTCGTGGTACCGGAAATCCTGGTTTTAGACTCAACATACCTCGCTAACCCTCTAATCTCGCTTCGTAGTACACCCCTCTGGTCAGGATCATGCTTGAGAAATTGTTTGCTTCTGCTGCCCTCATCATCCTTATGCTCTCATATTTTTTTTACATGATTCTCATGAGTCCTGATTCATCGCTGTCAGGTTATGATGACTTAAAAGGATAAAATTTATCCTGCTTTTTGTGAGCACTCCATCGATGTGTCTCACTTTCCCACACTTATTAAGCAGCTGACACTGAAAGTCTCAGCCATTACTGTATTTTAGGTGACTCATCCTCACAATCTGGCTTGTCTTGTTTCTGGAGAGAGTCACAAGTAAAACACTGGCAAGGTGGAGAAGATTACATGTGGAGGATGTGGACTTTGACGTCAGCTTCAGAGTGTTTCCAGTGTGTTGATCAGAGCTTTCTTGGTCCTCTGCTCTCAAACACGCTGTGCACCAAAAAACAGTTGCCAGGTGCTGAAATACCACTCTCCTCAAGAACAAAGTTATGAGTCCATTCCATTTCATTCCTTTCCCAACGGGCAAGGAAAAAGGCCCTCATTCTGGGTGCACCACAACTGCATTGGCATTCAAGGTAATCACTGACTCACTGTCAGCGGTGATGAGACCTCCCAGTCATTAAAAATGAAACAAAAGAACCTTTTCACTGGTACCTTTTGAGCTGCAACTGCAGGAAGAGCCCAGTTCAGTAAATGCTTGACTGTATTAAATCTGGTGGAAGTCGTGCAGTTGTGGATGTTGGTCCTGGCTGTGCCTTACTGGCCCACAAGAGAACCAGACTTTTTAGTTTTTAATTTTTTTTTTAAGCAAGTTGTATAACATTAGGTCAACCTTCACCAGTTTGCTCACCCAAATGACTGAAACATCAGGAAAATCATTGGTGCGGTATACATGCAAAAATATTTTTCAATAACATTTTTGCATCTTAAATCATTTCTGGAAAAAGCACATGATCAAATATTGTGAGAAAAATAATAACATCTGGGCTTTACATGCATCTGGCTCTTCAGTATCAATAAAACAAATCAAAAGATTTTGAAAACAACAAGATAGCTATAAAATTAAATCATGATCTCAGAGGTGAATAAATATCTTACTTTGATGATAAGAAATACATTCATTATGGTTGACAAACTGATTAAACACATTTTGCATGTTTGTGTGTAAAGTTATTCATCACTGTAGTCTGTGAATAGCAGCTGTGGGGCGGGTTTTCATCATCAGCACCTCTGGGACTGGTCTGCCGCTGCCTTGGTATAAGTCCAGTCCTGTGATCCACTCGACATCTCTAACTCGAGACTGGTGAAACCACATGTGATCTTCCACCCAATTAGATTCATCCTCTGCACTCTGTTAGTATGAACAAAGTGATGAAAAAAAAAAGTCAGGCAGCACATGAATGAAAACATAAATAGCAACTGACAGAAAAGACAAGCAAATTAAAAAGTCCACGAGTTGTGGACCTCTTGACATTGTCTTGGAGAGGTATCAACCCCTACACATTGTTGCAGTCAAAGCGTAATCATCATCACTGCAGAGTTTGCAAAATTGAGAAAGAAACAGATACAGTCATGGCTGAAAGTTTTGGCACCCTTGCACATAAAGACCCACCAACTCCAAATGTCTGCAAAATAAGTTGAATACATTTTTCATGTGTTTTGCTATTTTTTTTGCCAGTTATCTCTATTTAAGTTGACGGAAACCAACTGAAGGAGAACCCACTAGAGGGAGCGTCACAGTGCTGTTAGCCAATCAGAGGCGAGTCGTTTGCATATCATTGATATCCATAAGAATCCTCTCGTACTATCCCCACCCTCATTTTCACCCAACTAAAATAGCTTGAAAACAGACAACCGTAGCATATTTTTCACTGAAACCAACTATCATGGCATTATTTCAGACTAGAGACTGCAAAATTAATGAAAATACAGTGGAAGGAGACCTTTAATCACCACAACGTCAGAGATGTTGATGCCAGCGCTGCACACATTACTACAGAAGGCAACCCTATTCCTGTTGTTTTTAGCAGTGTTATCGCATCCATATTTATTTTCCAGTCTCTTTAAGATACAAAAACACTGGAAGCTCTTAAACCATATAAAAAACGACATCCTAATTAATAGAACTGCAAACACCCCTAGCGAGGACAGTCTCCTTAAAAACAGTGTGTTCTTTGGCAAATTGTAATCTCTTCAGGACATGCCACTTTTCCAACAGTGGGACTCGGCCGGTGCTTCTTGATGGTGGCTTAGCTTCACAAAGGCGTGCTCTAATTGTTACAGTACTCAAAGGTAACTTTAGACCCTCTTTGTTTACACTGGAGCTAATCTCTGGCTGAGTCTTTGCAGCTTTGGCTGTTCTTCCAGGTATCTGAATGGTAGTTTTGTTTTCTCTCATGTCTTTTTGGTTTTGGTTTCCATTTTCTTCATGTTTTGATTTGGAATGGAATGTGTGCAGTGTCCCGAAATTCCAGATAGTTTCAGATGATTCTCACATCATTGCAGATGAAAATCTCAAGTGGTTTTTCCATTAACAATTTTGTTTTGCTACTTCTGAAGTCAAAACCAGCATGTTCATAGGAAAATTTACATCATGCTTTTCACTGCACCTGTATTAGACAATTAGACAAGTCAATTAGAGACACACATTAGTTGTACAGAGGTCATGAGTAAGTTTTGACCCAGAGTTATTTTCATTCATAGAGGTGTGACCAATTTTGTCATGGTTTCGGTCAGCCATGGCAGACTGTCAGTGTTATGTTAAGCTTGTGTCACTCTCCCTGTCTTTTGTGTTACCCGTTTTTTCTTTGAAAGTCTGTCTTGTCTCCGTTATATTCTGCTTTTCTTCCTTTCCCTTATTATCCTGATTGTTCGCACCTGCTTCTCGTTCGTTCCTCCGTGTATTTTTGTCCTCAATCGCTCCCATCCTGTTTGCTGGTCCGTCTTGTGTCCCGTGAAAGTTTTTCTGTTTTGCCACATGCATACCTGTTTGGATTACTATTGTGGATTTTTTTTAGTTTAGTTTGGACTTTTTGCTCTTGCTTTTTTTGGCAAATAAATACTTTTGTTTAGTACTCCTGTGTTTGGGTCCTTCAATCTGCCTCAAAACACTACAAATTTATAGGTTTTCAAAGGAAAATACTCCAACCTTTTCCAAACAACAAATACCTTTATTTCTTTGTAGGTTTTACTCCTCCAAGTATTAGTAACCAGAAAGATAAGCTTAGCAAGAAAACAAGGAACATGATTAACTCAGGACTTGTCTACCAGAAAGACAGCTCTTAGGGAGGCAGTTTCACTTTGATTCTCACAGAATTTCAGCTCAGTTCCAGCTTTTAAACCAATATGCTCATTTGGCACTGAAAATGTTATCTCTGGTCTTAGACAAAGTGTGTCTTAACCAAAGCCTGATTTATACTCGGAAATCAGGTTGTTTGCGTAGGTGACGCAGACAACGCAGAGATGCCCCCCCCCCCCACCCTACGCAGAGATGCCCCCCCCCCACTACCACACTCCGGTGCACCTCCCCAGAATTGTAGGTCAACACAGACAGTGCCACAGAGAGGAGAGAAAGGTGGCCTCTGATTGGTCAATTCTACATCTGCGTAGAAACGTGTGCGTCATCGAAAAAATTAGGAAGTACCCACATCTGTACGATTCTGGTTCTCTAACTACAAAGACAGCACATATTCTAGTAATTCATGGAGGGAGATTGCGATGAATGTGGGCCTGGATACGGCCGAGACGGTGAGGAAGTGGAAAAACGCAAGAGATAAGTTTAGTAAGTTTAGCTCGTTCGTGATTGTGTTGTGGAATAACATGGCGCAGAGCAAAATTGAGTATAAATCAAAAGTGACTGCGGCATACCTGCGACCAGCTGACGGCGACACATTGCTGCGAGAGTATACACGGCCCTTTAGACGGATAATTTTGCTACTTGTACAAATGTCTTGCATTGCTGTTTTTTGTTTCTTGGGTAGTCACTTTTGCTAATAGATAAATGGGTGATACTAGTGAGAACATCATTAACAGGACTAAATAAAATTGAGTCAGGTAGCATGCAGTTTGACTGTTTTTCAATGAATTAATATGCAAATATGAATTGTGACTTTTTAATTTCTTACCTTACAATTTTCAGAGTTGTCTTCTCTGTGGGGAAGCAGGAAGCACACTGTCTGCAGTTCACCAGTGCAGGCGCTCACTGGTTGAGCTGAGTCCCTGCAGCTGGTTAATACCACAAAATAATGTGTGGGAATGGAAATGTTCATGTTGGGCACAAACCTAGAGTTAGAAAGACATACCCACAATCATTGCTGGAAATCTTACTGTATCTGGATTCACTCCTCTGGTTTCAGGTCCCTCAGAAAATTAAATAATATGCGGCCTTTCAGTTAAATACATAGGAAAATTGTTTTATAAGTGAAATGCAAGTCAGCCCTTTCCATGCTTGTGTGTAGTCTTTTTCCAAAGAAGCCAATGCTACATTTAATACTCACTGCAACATAATGAGCAGTCACAGTGGAACATCACTGTTTCCAATAGACTCCCATTCGAAGATAATAAATGATACTCATATGTGTTTGTACTTATACCCTTTCATTCTTATTGAAATGAGCAATTTGAATAAAAATATCTCTCACTTAATTCTAATAACTAAATCTGCCAAAAGACAAAGCAAACTTTACTTTCTAAGGAAACTTAGGTGCTTTCATTTGGTAATAGCTTTGTGTGTGTGGGTCTGTGTGTGTGTATACACTATGTGTGTGTGGGGGGTGGGGGGGTGTGTCAAGTGATCATATTCTTCCTAACAGGAAAAGAAACTTACAGCTGAATCTGCTCCAACGTGTCATATTGCCCATCGTGGTTATAATCAAAGACGGGGCCGGTAACCACATTGATGCCATTGTATATATAGGCATATTTTTTCAGTAAAGTGTTGTGCAAATAATCCCAGATCCCTGTGAAAAGAAGAGGTGGACAGAAATTGAAGGAAAGATGGAAGAAAGGAAAAGCAAAGAGATGGGAGAAATTTATTTCCAGATCAAAAATAATTTGTAAGAACATCCAGTGATGAAGTGCATTAAGTTTTTTTTTTTTCTAATAGTGGTATTGAACCTGAACTTACTCTTAAATTCCTGGTACATTGGAATTACATTGCTCATCAGTAAAGCATCATACCTCTGGTCCACTGTAAGATTCAGATCTGCAGAAGCACAACAAAACAATGTAACCTGTTGAGAATGTACATACTTACTTCCTTCCTTTCATCCAACCACAGTTTGGGCCAAGGTCCGGCCCTCTTTGAAAGTCTGGGCCTCTGTTAGGGTTGCTGTGGGGGCAGCAGTCGAAACAAAGAGGCCCAGCTTTTCCTCTCCCAGGCCATTTCCTTTTGCTCTTCCAAAGAAATACCAAGGCATTCCCAAACCAGACAGGAGATGTAATCCCTTCAGTTTGTCCTGCACCTATCTGCCTCAGGGCTTCTATATACTTATAACACACACACACACACACACACACACACACCACACACACACACACACACACACAGAACAAACAAAAAGACGATATGCTTAAGGCATATTATTAAAAGTAATGCTTTTATCTCAGACCAGATTTTCAGACTTGACACCTGCTTATCTGAATTCAGGTCAGGACAGGAGCCTTAGCAAACCTCAGCAGCCTAAATATAAAGTCAAAACACCAGGGTGGTCTCAGTTCTGTTGAAAGGAACAGATTCCAATGCTGTCATTCTCACACTCATGCGAAGAGAAACTCACCACAGAGAAACTCCTATAAGGATTAGTAATCTTCCCTAAACTGTTTTTTTGGTTGCTACTTGATACCAGGCTGTGTGACAATTCAGGTCACAACACCTCTTCAAAAAAGCTTGGGCCTCCTCTAAAGAACAACTGTAAATACCCAGCTGAAATCAAGACTGCAGTCAAAGAGGGGAAAAAAAACAAAACAACAACAAAAGAGATGATGGGTCTTATTTCCAGCCATGCAACAGCCTGACTCATTGTTGTCTTGTGAAGGTCAAAGAACCAGATGGGTGTTGATACGCACTGGGTGGGTACAAGAAGGCATGGCTCAGGTTTCCACCAGCTACATATTGATCACATCTGGGACTGTGCAGCGCTGACAGACGCACGTCAGGCCTCAAACAGTCTGCTGTTACCGGCGGCAATGGATCCAAGTTTGTCTATAAGAAGAGAAAAGTTATAATTTATTACTTGAATCAATCTCTTCAAAAAATAAAACCCCTGGCCCCCAGAATTAATCCTCAATTGTACAAGATGAGAGTGTTGTGACTGCTGCCTACTGCAAGTTAGACAAACAAGAACCAACATAAAAAACAAACAAAAAAAAAACCCTGAAGAGTTCTTCAGAATCTCACTTCCATGGCTCCCTGTTGGCAGTCTGGTTACAGAACAACAAGAAATTGTATTATTTTGAAAATAGCTAATAATTGATGTACAATCACTGCAGCTATTTGCCAAATGTTTGGCAGAATCTGTTCATGTTACAGTGTGAATCTTGTCTCTTGAAGTCTCATGAAGTTATCTCGTTACACTCCACCAGGAGAAATCTAAAGAACTGGGGCCTTCTGCACAAACCTTGCATACACACACAAAAAAGTACATCCACGTTCACATTTGGATGTACAAAAAGTGAAATGATTGCAAGAAGGAATGGTTCTCCACGCACACTTCATATATATATATATATATATATATATATATATATATATATATATATATATATATATATATATATATATATATATATATATATATATATATATATATATATATGGAGTTCCATGAATAAAAAAATATATTCAAGTGCTCATTGTTTATGTCTACTGGTCATTTGTTAGGACATTTTTGCATGTTTAATTCACTTTAAACAATGTTCTGGTTGTGTCAAAGCTTTTCTAACAACTACTACTGTATGACTATGTAGCAGGGATGGACTAGGACTAAAAAACCGCCCTGGGCTTTCCCCCCGAAGTAGGCCCACCAATGACCGGGGGGTGCTATAGTGATATATTGTTATTGTCATAACAACTCCCACACATACAAACTATTTATGATTGTTTATTCAAGAACTCAAGAACACTAATGTTAAAGAACGACTAAACATCACTTGCATCTCCAAAACAAAAATGAACATAAACATTGTCTTTTATACTGCTATTTTACAGTTACTTATATGCTTTTATTTTAAACTGAAAAAAAAATTCAGTTGTTTATGGGTGTTACTATGGCGACCGATCCTGCTTGGCTCCTCTGGTTGTGACGTAGAGAGAAAAGGAGATTTTACCGGGTCATGGAAGCAGCAGACTCTGGGTTTTGGTCTCAGACAGCAGCTTTATTTTTGAAAGGAAATCTGAGCACAACATTTTATTGAAACTTAAGATTTGCACAATAAAAAAAACCTTGAGAAACCATGAAAGTTTAAAATAGAGTTCTCAAGGCGTGGCGGGTGGTGGAACGCCCTAACCACTCCCATTGATAATGTAGCAGGTTGCGCAGGTGGGATAGCGGGTTTAGGAAGGTGGAAGATTGCGTTCTTTGCGGGGGAACGCCCCTCCTGCTACCCGCTATCCCTTAATAGCAGCTTTAGGAGATCTGGCGGATTTCCCTCAATGACTTGCAAATTAATTTTTATTTTTCATTTCATGTAATTTTCTCAATTTTTTTTCAATATTCTTTCTATAACTGTTAAAATAAAACTGCCATAGAAGTCTGAGACTGTTCATTTCTTTCTTAGTATGACAACTGCCAAAATCAGCGGGGGATAAAATACTTATTTCCTCCACTGTATATCCTCCAAACAGCATGGTGGGTTTGAGGCTCCAAGCTAGTGATGCATCTACAATTTGAAATAATTGTAAAATCCACCTTTAAAAGTTCATTTGATGTATAACTATACACTTGCCCATCAGGTGATAGTGGTTATCCATTGAAGACATGGCCAGTGAAGACCACCGAATGCTGAAGCCCACTGCATGCACACTCCTACTCCATTTTTTAAAACTATTTATGCCAGAAGACAAAGAGCCAAAGTCTCTTTTTCTGCTTGCGTCTGCCGTTTTCTTTGTTTAGATGAGCGGTTTCTCATGTCCTTTTATACTCATTACCATATTCAAATTGGTCTGTTTGAGGGAGGAGACAGGGCAGAGATTCATGCTCATGCATGTGCGCTCAATTTCAAGTTGATTGTAAAAATAAAATGTGCGGTATGCAAGGTTTCGTATATATCTAAATATTTTTTTGCATATGGAAATTTCCACGCAAAGATTTAAAATTAAATCCACGGAAGTCTTTGTACATGAGGCCCCTGATGGTGCCGAAGTCGTGTTCAAAGGGGACATTTGTGAAGGTTAGCTAGATATGTTGAAAAGATGTTATTGTGCACAAAGACCATTTGTCTTGTGTAGATGTGTCCAAAGAATTTGGCTGGCAAGATTCGGATATCAAATACACTTACTGGCTTGTCAATGGTAAAGGAGCTCCACAGAGGCATAAGCACTTCATGGCTGTAGGCACTGACAAATCCCTCTTGGTGGAGGATGCAGTAACTTTGGTTAGGCTGCAGCACCTGGGGACGTCCGAACAGCATGTGCTTCGTCTCTGCAGCAGATGCTGAAAGAAAGTAATCGTTGTTTGCTCAGGATCACTGTGGCCCTGACACTGTCACGGTGACCGCTGAACTATGTGTCATACATTGTCCAGTCAGTGGATTTTCACCATTTTTTAAATCTTTTCTGAATCAATCATGAGTTGAATGTAAACATTTGAAATTTAAAACATTTGAGTAGAGCAATGTAAAGCTCATATCTGTAATAATCAGGAAAGTGGTGTAGAAAAGAAAATATAACAGTCTGAAAAGTAGAAAAAAATAATCTTGATTGTTTTTGGATGGGAAAAATCATGCACATGAGTATTCAGAACTAAAACTTATTTCTATTAGATTTTGTCAAATTCCAATGCAAAACATGCCAACCTGAATGTCACATGAAGGTTGTGACTTACAGTGATTAACACCTTCTGTTAAGGTGTATATAACTGAATGGGCAAGAGGGTGGGCTACTTTTATAAGGAATGACCTAGATGGATAAAAGTCCAGATTTGGGAGAAGATGTTCTATTCATCTCTCGACTGAAAAAAAATGGACGGAAAATCAACTCACAAATCTGCTCGGAGTTTCTGGAAGATGCTTTGTTCAAGCACAAGCATTCGTGGCATGGCACCATTCTAATGTCTGTTGCCAGTAAAGGTCTCAACAATAACAGAATTATAAACTAGCTCCAGCACTATGGAGTAAGATCGCTGTCAAAAAGATGTGTCCATGTTATAAGCATTCGTATTTGTAATGACAAACATTTGTGTGTAAATAAAAAAGTTGTACCCAAAATTCTGCTGTCACACACATGAGTCTGATAAATTATTAGGGTTAGGATTGGTTTTATGTGAGTATGAATCTAAAAGCTGTGAGTGCAAAGTCTTGTGAATACAACTCTAATTTCTACAACTACGAGTCTTCACTGTGAACACGAATTCAAGTTTGTGGGTACGAGTCGAAAAACTGTTGAAATGACGTCACAGGCAGGTCACAGGGGAAAGCAATCGAACCCTGAAAAATGCGCCGAAGGATAGCTGAAAACATGGACACCATCGGGGAAGCATCATCATCATCATCACAGGTAAAGTAAATAACACATCCAACATTTATTTATTTTTATTTAGTTGTTTATTTCATGAAATTGTACTGTTTTAAATAATATGAAGTTTATGGACGTTAAGACATTCTGCTTTAGCTTACAAGCTAACCACATGTCAGTTACTGCTTGTGTAACCAAACAATAGAATTAGTCAGAGTCCTGACAGCAGTTTACTATCAATCCAGAATGTATTTATTATATACGTGTATATCTGAGATCAGACACACAAGTGTGGTTTGCATGGGTCCAGACTAGTAATATTAATTAATAATTTAATAATTGATATTTGTTGTATTAACTTACATGCTATTGTCTGTCCAGCCTATGTGGGATAGAGTACTGTATGTTGGTAAATGACTATGTTAACAGTGGCATTTAGCCTAATGCATCAAACTTGTTGTTTACAGGGACCAGTAGCTGCTCGGTTATTGGAACGTCTGAAATCAAGGATTACAGATGTGTTGAATCAACCACACTTAAATTTGGACTATTTACAATACATTGTAAATCAAGAAACATTCATTGTGACGGCTGCCTCCAGTACTTTAAACGTCCATAAACTTCATATTATTTAAAACAGTACAATTTCATGAAATAAACAACTAAATAAAAATAATAAAAAATGTTGGATGTGTTATTTACTTTACCTGTGATGATGATGATGATGATGATGATGATGATGCTTCCCCGATGGTGTCCATGTTTTCAGCTATCCTTCGGCGCATTTTTCGGGGTTCGATTGCTTTCCCCTGTGACCTGCCTGTGACGTCATTTCAACAGTTTTTCGACTCGTACCCACAAACTTGAATTCGTGTTCACAGTGAAGACTCGTAGTCGTAGAAATTAGAGTTGTATTCACAAGACCTTGCACTCACAGCTTTTAGATTCATACTCACATAAAACCAATCCTAACCCTAATAATTTATCAGACTCATGTGTGTGACAGCAGAATTTTGGGTACAACCTTTTTTATTTACACACAAATGTTTATCATTACAAATACGAATGCTTATAACATGGACACATCTTTTTGACAGCGATCTTACTCCATACAGCACTTGCTCCAGGCATTTACTATTCAAGACACAGTTTGAAAACAACTCACATTCCTCTGCAGTCAAATTCAAACGGCTGTTGATGGCGTTTTCACCCTAAAGAAACAAACAACACCCTTTACAATTTGAATTTGCAGAAATTGTAAATAGCAAATTAGTCATATGAGATGCTAAATTCCTGATAAAACTTTGACAATGCAATATGATACATTTTCCATGTAGAGGGCTTTTTTTGCTGCTCATTATATGCATTTCAGTAGACAGTTAAAAACAAAAAAAGAACTTATTTAACCTGTGATTTCTGTTTTTCAAAACAGAAAATAAACTTAACTCTGGCTCTTAGAACAGACAAACTGCACCACAAGAGCATACCAGGGTATCCTGAATTCTGGTTTGAAGCAGTTTTGCAGGTCTTAGTGCTTTGGGTTCCCCCATAAGCAGTGGAGTTTAAATTGCTTTTACAATGCCGTCTAAAACTGACCTTTGTTTGGTCTCTTCCTTGGTACCTCTTAATTTCTCTGTCATTACTTTGAGCATTTTAGTTGCCTCTGTCGTGTCCAGTGTAGCTCTGAGGAAGTTTCACCGTTTCTGATGCAGTCCATAGTACTGTAAGCCATATTCCGTGATGTGCAAGAAAAAGACTGTGTCTGGTTTTTGACAATAACAGGCACAGATGATCTCAGCATCTGGATGAAACTTTGTAGAGGTAGGAAAATAAAATTGAAACCAATATTTCGACATGAACAAAGCTATCATGTTCTGCTTTAAGGCTTTTCCAAAAGCCTTCGACTATCAGAAATATCAAATTAGAGTCTTAGAAGGGCCAAATAAGTCAAATGAATATGTAATTTAAAGGTGGTGGCACTTCAAAATAAGCTGAATTGGAAATTACTGCAAGAGTTAAGAAGCCAGGTGCTGCCTATCATCTAGCAGAGGGCTAGCTTGCCTCTCTGAAGCAGCTGGCTTCTTGACAATTGTCTGGTAGCAGTCCAGCCAAGTTACGAGAAATACCGTGTTTACCCAAGGAAAAGAGAAAATCACACTTAATATCAGAAACTATGACCAATTCATAAACTATTTATTTTGTTTGAAATGGTTTTAGTTAGAATTGAGAAAATGCCCATGACTAAGACATACTGAACCCACAGCCATTCATTAGCTGGTGACATTTACTGAAAGTTGAAACAACTCCTGTCTGCATCATGTCCAACTTACAAATCTCATATGTTTTTCAGCTGCCTCTAAGTGCTGTAAAACTGTTGTATTAAAAATAGGGTCAGGTCACCATGGCCTGTTTGTTGAGTGATATTAGCATGTAATGTAGAATATCGAATCCAATGTGGGATATTGCTCAGGAGTCCTCTATCATTTTTGAGACACGTAGCTGTCGGAAAGTTCAACATATTGATAAACAATGTTTAAAAATGAATGCATTTCCTCTGCTAATTGTCTTGTGCTGGCAAGAGCTGTCTGTGCTGTTGTGAGTTACCTGACCGTACTCTGTTTGCATACAAATGGAGATTAAACCCACTCTGCATCCTCTGTCCGATTGTCAAGTGCTTTGTTTACATGTCATGCAACTGCCTCACTAGAACTCACTAATCATTGATAAACCATCATACACTATTAGTGAAATTTAAACATCAAAAACACAAAGCATCGTCTGAGGTCTTAAAGAATTCATGCCTCTCTCGCTGTTTTTTTTTTTCTTACTTACAGACATGAGAGATGATAATGTTTGGCTTCCTGAGTAACAAACATAAATTTCTTCTCTTTCTGCTCTCCATCTTTAAGAGGTCATAGATGTTATGAAGCTGCTGTCCTCTGCTATCATTTGCTTTAAGCATTTTTTTTTTTTTGCTCTGATTATTTAAGATTGCTAAGTTAAGGTTTACAATTGGAGATTTGCAGCTCTGTTGGCCAGCATGTTGGATAGAGACAGTACATGATGAATACTTCAGGCCTTCCATGGAACATAAAGTTGAGTAGTTCCAGGTAACATGGTGCTGATTTTTGTCTAAACATGTAAGGGATGTGTCTCATTTGGCCATGTTTAACCAGGTCCTGTTCCCTCTGGCAGAAGATCTGTTCTAATAAACCCATCAAATAACTCATCTCTCAGGTCTATTGAAACAGGATGTAGAAAGGCCAAATACAATGCCCGTCTGTCACTATAAGGGAAATGCAAACCTGCAATACGGCCTTGGTATTCTCATAACTGACTGAACAGGATCTTGGAGGTCAAGTTTTTAAAATGTTAGAAATAAGCACAAAGAGGTGTAGCAACAGAAATTGAGTTTGCAACTGAAATTCTCACAATGGAAACCTTCACCCCGCCAATACAAAAAAAGAATGAAAGCTTTTTCACAATTTTGGGATGGATGGCAACTTTATTTAGTTGATTGATTGTGAAAATAACTGAGTTCGACATGCTTGCATCTACTGTTATTGACAGCTCATTGCTTTGGATATTTTACTTAAATTGCTGGACTGTCGATGTCTGCATGCAGAAATGACAGACTCCCACTTAAAAAGACTACCTCAGTGTGCAATGAAAAAAAAAAAAAAAAAAAGAAAAATCACTCTGAACTGTTCTGAGGAGTTCACTTTCTGCTGCCAAAGAATCCTAAGTGCCTGCATGAGTATATAATGTTGTGTTATTCTGTGTATCATTAAATTGTCCTTACTTCTCGGTCATTGTCTCACAGTCAAAGGCATCTTGACATTTTGAGCATTCAAATAACAGTTGGAACTTAATATTAAGATTGTCCCTTTCATGGTTTGGTCCCTTTCAGGTCAATAATTTGTCAGGATACTTTAGTAATAACAGCTTCAAGCAAATTAACCATAAATAGAATCATGCATATTCAGCTCTGCCTAAAAAGATCTGGCTTACACATCTTTTCATGTTGCAAAATTCTGCAGGAAATGTTCTATCTATCTGTGTTCCCCTATGTTCCATGTCCCTGCATGTTTCATCTTCTGAAAGATTTCAAGTTGAACCTGAGCATATTAAAAATTCAAGATAAAGTGCATGTGCAAATAATTTAGATCAAATTTATGCTTATTTCTTTAGTTAGTTCCTCAAGTATCTGGATCTGCTCCAAATTTATTCATCTCTGCTGGAGCCTATCCCAGCTGGCAGTGGGTAAAATTCTATTAAATTCAATCAAATTTTATTTGTATAGCCTCTATTACAATGCAAATTGTCTCTAGGTACTTTACAGAGACCCAGAGCATGACCCCCCCCGAGTAAATATCATTAACTAAAATTATAATATTAAATCCTTATCAAAGAAAATGGCAAGTTATGTTTGTACGTTATGTTTAACTAGATGCCCGCAGTAAGGGTTTGTGCAATTGTAAATAGACAAAACCCAAAATAATCATGATGAAGGCTCAGACTTTTTTTATTAACATGTACCTAATTCTCCTCTCTTGCTTCAGATCGAATTAAATATATAAAATGGAGATTTAAAAATATTCACCGGGGTTGAACAGTTGCATCCCAGGGTGTCTTCAGGGTCCAGGCTGACAAGCGGACATTGAACTGGCCTACTCTGCTCCTCAGGGTGTGCAGGTGTGTAGTAGGGCTCCCTCAGAACATGATTCATACTGCCATGGGTCCCATTGTTGTCAGCAGGAAGGATCTCCAGCACGTCTACGTGAAACAAAAGCATCATTCACGCAGCTAGTTTGTTCTGCCCCTGCATTGCCTTGATTCCACCTTGATATGACTGGCATAATGTTTCAGCTAATACAAGCTGGTGTCACGGAGCATGCTTCCCTTGATCATTGTTGCTCCTTTTACAACTCATTTCCACTTTGCCTCTGGCACTCTGTTTAAAATATGGAGCATGGCCCTTGGTATTCGACGCAAGGAAATACAGATTTTTATGGGTGGGTTGGCTCATTGCTAATGATGCTAATGCTAATATCAACTCATTGCAGCAATGGGAGAATTTGAGATCAAATGAATTACATTCCCACATGAAAAGTGGCAAATCAATTTTCAACAAAGCTGTAAATTTCTCCTTTACTACATCTTAAAGCTTTCTCCTTCTCCATTATTTCTACTTGTTGATGCAAAATGCATTTTGGGATAGTTCATCTCATGTCCACAGAAGTCTACACTGAAAGTGTCCTCCATAAAATGGGTGGTGCGACAACATATCGGGGGAGTTCTACTGTACTTGACGAGATGCAGACTTTGAATCGAAAACAGCACTTTTGATGCGACAGGTGACAGATAGCTATGACAACACAAGTACAGAAGAGAATGAACATCAGGAAACGCCTGGTAATCCACCCCGCAAGTTGAAATTGTCTAACACATGGAAGGTAACGCTCTTTTTTTTAAAAAAAAGCAGCGCCCAAAAGAGTGTCGCAAGTACTTCAGAGATTACAGATGTTCCTATTGGAATGAATGGACTTGTGTATGTATCATGTGAGTGCGTAGAAGCAAGTGGAAAGAAAGTGTTGCTCAGATGATTCTAACATATGGGGGAAGTCACAATATGTTGCACTACATTTAAAATTTGCATTTAGGAAAGATTTGGAGGTATTATTTTTCAGAATTAAAGTACTCACCACACATGAGATTGTATAGCTCAATGTTGGAGAAAGGTTCAATCTTCGTTTGGAACTTAAACTTGGGGCCATAACTGAGAAACATGGCCTGTAGGTAAAGATGAAGAAAAAGAAAACACTGTAGTGGCTCCCAAACCTGGAGTGAAACCCAAGATATTTTGTTTCTGATAAAAGTTAAAAGCAAATGGAATACTCACTAGCATGCTCTCAACATCATTGTCATAGCCGTGGTTCCCAGCAGAACAGAACGTGAGAGATCCTGGATCTCTGTGGGGGAAAAAAAAGGAGGGTTCGGCAAATAAGTCTATTTCCTACTACTGGTAAAATATGCCAGAAAAAAAATAAATAAATAAAAAATAACCCAACTGGTTGTAGAACTATCAAGTGTTTTCTGGATTATATGGACAAAAATACTATTTAGTTGTAGCTGCTGTGTGCCGCTCTTCTGTTGTTGCTCTACATTTGATATGGCTGACCCCCACGACCCTGTATAGGATGTAACAGGTATATATAATGGATGGATGGATGGATGAACAATGACTCGCATGGTTAATGATGCTCCCAGAAAGCAGTGAATGATTCTACTGGTGACACTTTTCGCATGCTAATAATGCGGTGCCATGTTGAGTGAGTGTGTGAATGTGCAGGAAAAGCTCATCATGAGCAGGTTAATATTAGGCAAGGCAAGTTTATCTGTCTGGCACATATCACACACAAAGACAACTTAAATTGCATTACAAACAGCATAGGAATGCAAATAAAATGCATATAAAATATGCAAAGAAAGAGACTTGGTATAAAACAAAGCTTTGAATAGAAAAAAAAACTGTCCAGTAAGAAGGACAGCTTCAGTTGAACTTTAAAGACGTCAAGAGTTGGGGAACATTTAATATCATCAGGAGTAATATACTGAAGGAAAAAAGAAACGCACCATTTTCGTTTTCTCAATTTTTCCAAAAATATTATAGACAGTGAAAAATTACAGACTACAATGAGTTTAGTACAATCTTGAGTCAAAATGAAATCACTGTTTTCCTGGTTCCGGTTGATTGATTTTGATCAGCAATAACAATTGTAGTTTTGTATAATCACCTATGTCTGGGTCATGAGTAAAACTCAGAGATGAATTGGACCTGTCCTCAATTGTGCACAACCATTCCCTATAAAAAGACACCAAAATGGATAAAAAGCACATTTGTTCACAATGCCACGACTACAGCAACCAGAGAGAGATCGTGCCATTGGCATGCTTCAAGCTGGAAGGAGCACACGGGCTGTAGCCAGGGTGTTTGGAGTCCATCACTCTACTGTTGTACGCCTTGCTGAGCGTTTCCAGACCACTGGATCCTCCAATGACTGTCCAAGATCTGGTCGACCACGTGTCACAACGGCCGCACAGGACCGAGCGAATTGGCTGTCACATCTCCGTGACAGGTTTCGACCAGCAACAAGAACTGCTGCTGAAACCATTGGGACCCATCAATTATCAGTGTCCTTGAGGCGAATGGTGGTCATGTTAATTACTGACAATCAAATCAAATAACTGTGTTTTTGTTTACTGTGATGCTTTATTGTTTGGTCATGTTATTGCTATTGAAACTGTCACAAGCATTGATTAATTGGGTCTGAATATCAGGGACAGGTATATGGTTGATGTGCACATGTAATATTTCCATTAAAAATAAGTGACCAAAAGAAAATGTGGTAAAAAAGCAGTGGTGCGTTTCTTTTTTCCTTGAGTGTATCATTCCACCTGTGTGCAGTATAGTAGCTGAATGCATTTTCATCCTGTTTAGTGCTAATCTGAGGTTCTCCCAGCTGACATCCCCCTAAAAATCTCAGAGTCCCTACTTGGTTTATATCCTATGAGATCAGAACTGTATTCTGGCTCCATATTATTTACATTAATCTGTAGGTAACTGGCAGCATGGTGGCTTAGTGGTCAGAACTGTTGCTTCACAACAAGGAGTTTCCTGGTTTGAACCTCAACAGAGTGTCATGACACTCTGTTGAAGGTGAAAGTACACGCCGAAACATGTCAGGTAAATAAACAACCTAAAACATTTTGTCTGTGATAAAAGAACAATTTAATTAATTGATAAGTGATAAGATGAATTTAGTACAACTAAGTTCTCCCTGTGCTCGTGTGTACTCCAGGTACTCCAGCTTCCTCCCACAGTCTAAAGACATGCATGTCAGGTTAATTGGTGGTTCTAAATTGCCAGCAGGAGTGATTGTGAGTGTGTGTGGTTGTTTGTCTACATATGGCTCTGCAATGGACTGGTGACCTGTCCAGGGTGTACCCCTGCCTTTCGCCCAAAGAGAGCTGACATAGTCTCCAGCAGATCCACGTGACCCTGCAGAGGACTAAATTGGTATGGATCATGGATGGATGTAGGTAACTGATCACTGTGTAAAGATCACAGGAATGCTTGTCTGCCTTGCTCTTTGCTTGTGCTGTATTTAGTAGACTGTTTGCTCAGATTGAGGTGTTCTTTTTTTCAGTGTGTCTGCATACCTCTCAAAGAGCCATTTAGGTTCAACCAGGACATTGACATCTTCAATGCGACGGCTGTTCGCAAAGTGAAGGCGCTTTGGCAGGTTGGCTTTCAGGTATGGCTTGATCTTTTGGTCTGGTTTCTTACACTGAAATCACATATATATAAATATATACATATATATACATATATACACATACATATATATATACACACATACACACACACACACACACACACACACACACACACACACACATACGTATATATATAACATACGACATGATTCTCTACTGGATGTAAGACTTAAAACAAACAACATTTTTTTTTATTTGATTACAATTCTCAGATGTGGTGATGACATTTGAGAAAAGTTGTACAAATAGGTGTTTGTTGGAACTTTCAGTACTTACAGTCATGTTGGCAACAAGTCCAGCTGAGTCAACTATTGGAAGGAAAAAAAAAAACATTTGTCATTAGCGAAAGGCCGAAGTAAGCAAGTTTTTCATGGCAAGCCACTTTTCACACCAAATCAAACCAGTTGAATGAAGTATTTTAACATGAACAGGTATTGTGACAACTTTATTACATGGTAACTATTTCAGTATAATCAGTTATTATGCATGTCTGAAGAAAAAATGTTCAAATCTCCTCTTGTGTCACAAAATGATTAAATTAGGTGAGGCCTCATAGCTGGCTGCTTTCATCAGTAGCATCTTTTAAACAAAACCTGATGAATGGATAGCAGAACAACATTAAAGGTGGGGTGGGTGTTGTTTTTTTGCAACACTTTTTACAATATTGCCTGAAAACCTTTTCACATTTCCATTGCACCCACTGAAATAAAATGTTTGCAAAAAAAACTAAACATTTTGGTCCAGTCTGAAGGTATAATCAGAGAAAAACTCTGACCAATCAAAAAAGTGATCATCACTATTTTGATTGGCTGCCTAATACGTCCATCAAATATCACCCCTCCCTCCCTCCCTCCCTCCCTATGGTTCATGCAGTCGTGAATCATGTGAAGGCGTGGTTTCGAGGGTGAGCTGAAGAGGAGGAGGCGGAGCCTTTGGGAGGAGGGAGGGAGTGTATATTTTCAAAATCTCACTTGAGTTGGATTGTTGGAACCGTTTTTCAAACAACACCTACTCCACCTTTAAGTTATAATGGAGGCTCGTTTGTGATGAAGGTTCTTTTTCCTTTGAAAAACATTGCACCTTATCCAATGGAATGAAAAAACAAAACAGCAAGCAAACAAACAAAAAAAATCATTGAAACCAGATAACTATTAGGGGTGCAACGGTACAGGTGGCTCACAGTACGGTCCGTACCTTGGTTTTTGTGTCACGGTTTCGGTACGGATTCGGTACAGTTTCAGACCACCCACTACCCTAAACCTGCGATCGCAAGATACCGAGTTTGCGGAAAGCGCATGTCGGTGCGTAAAAGAGCGCCTCCTAATGGCATAAATGTGTGTCCACCTGGTCACATGTGGATGTGCACAAACGGCTCTACCTCTCGATTACGCATCACCGTATTACTTGCAGACGTTTTTATTTTCTTGAGGTCAGAGGATGTCTGGTCAGCAGTTGTGGTGGATGTGGGAATAGTCACGGCCAGACACGTCAGTCTGCACAGCTGTGGCATGATCTCAATCAGATGTCTGCTGTTGAGGAAACCAAGGAGATCTTTGTCTCTGGTGTCAAGCTGGAAAAGGTTGGATGTGGGAATTTATTTCCAATATGTCTGAAACTGTTGGTGGTCGAGGAGGGACAGGAACATTAATTGTTCGTGATCTTTAAATGCGCATCCAATGATTCGTTCTGCAGTATTTTAAAACGCACATCAGCTGCGCCAAGACGCACAACTGGTAACAACTGGATCTTACGCAGGTAAGATCACGCGTTTAGGGAGGTGGAAAATTGCGTTCTGTTAACCTGTTAACTGTTTTCACTCCCTCGCCAGTGTATTCAACAACAAAACCAAAATGCTCCCACACCAGTGATTAAAAAAAGTTTTTCCCAATTTCTCCGCTACCGCTGGCCATGCCTGCTTGTTTTTTTTTTTTTTTTTTTTTTTTTTCTGCCTCTATGAGCTGTAGCCAACCGGCCATAGTGTGATAGTCTGGTCACTGTGAGTGAGCAGAGGCGAGTGGACGCTTGACATGCAGTAGCAGGCCTGTTGCCTAAAAGGCACGCACGCTCACGTGCAAGTCCAATGCAAAGTTATTGGAACACAAATACCGCGGGACATAAAAGCGTATTGTCCCGTGCAGGTCGTGCCGAACTGTTCAGTATTTTACCGTACCGTTGCATCCCTAGTAACTATGTTATCTTGTGCAAATGGCTCAATGACAAAACCATCATTAGATTTTCATGTTCTGCTTGTTGCAAGACAACATGATTCTTTGAGTGCTGGAAAAATGCAAAGTCTGAAACTTATGAAAGCTATAGCTGTTTTTGTGTTCTGTAATAATTGTTGGTACATTGTAGTATCATCGTTCCGGTTATATTTACTCACAGGCTGTCTCTGTGTTCCTCGCTCTGATGCGTCCAAATGGGCCTTCGATGACAAAATAACTGCTGGTGTCTCCCACTAATTCCTGCATCACCTCCTTCCTGTCGCAGCTCATTTCCTCCATACCTGTAACATCATTTGACTGTTATATTCATCTTTCATTGTGGTACATGGTGCTGCTGACGTTAATAAATGAGGCAATTAATTGGTTTCCTATGTTTATTTTGCCACCTTCGTTGCCTGTTTGACTATTCCAATGACAATTTGTTTCCTGACCTTAACCCTAACCATGAAAATGTCTTTCTTTTCCCTTTATCTCTTGACAAACACTGATATGTGAATACTCTCAGCTCTGCTGGGCCTTGTTGATTGTGTTTAACTGTAGTTCTGTGTCAGAAAGGAACTCACAGAACCATAGTTACCTATCTAACCTCTGCTAGTTGGAAACATTTTTTAGCTAATGTTTTAGTGCAGCTGGAGAGGAATCATTTCATGCCAGGGGGAAGTTGACTAGCACAGCTGGATCAGTCTGTTTCTTCTAATGCACGATAGTGCTGTGAGGCAGGAGACAGCATGCTTCAATTACAAAAGGAGATGCAGGACTCCTGCCAGTATCTCTTCATCATTTTGTGGTATTTGTACCCCTGAGGGAAGTCTGAATTTACCTCCAGTTGTCATGCAACATGGAAGTATTTGTACAGTACAGTGTTTTCATATGAGAGTGGTGGGGAAGAAACCTGAAGTGCATGTTCCAGCTGCAAATGTTTAAATAGGACTGTTTGTCAACATGGTGTGCAATCTTAAAGTAAACAAAGTAGAAGAAAAAGGGGAAAATAAAATGGATAGGGGGCTGAGTTATCAGCAATGATATCAGCATGTTCACAAAAATTAAAACATGTCAGGATACAAAATTTGATGATTTGAATTTGAAATCTATGTATTTCATTCTGTTTATCTGGGTTTGGGCTGGAGGGACAGCAGCTTAAGCAGGAAAGCTCTTCCAGAAGGACACCAAGATGTTTTTGTAAAGATGACATGAACCACTTTCACATGAAGATCACAGTTTAAAGATGGCTGGTGATCCCCTCTTCCTTCTGCCTCCACTCTACAGCTGTGCATTCACAATGATCCCATGGAGAACCTGCACTCCTTCCCAAGCGTGTGCTTTCACAAATATTTTGACAATATGACATTCCACAGTTTGAAGACGTTCCCTTTCATCTTCTCCTTCCACAGTCAGCAACAAGTCCCTAATGTTTCTGGTCACTGACTGCTTTACACAGCCATGATGACCTTTGTCATTTGATTTTTTTTAGCACAAGGTACTCAAAAAACCCTGTTGTGATGCTTAGCAACCTACAGGAACAGAGAAGCTGAGGCCAGCACTTTCATGCGTGTCCCACAGGAGCAAACAGTTAAAAACGTTCAATATTTTTATTTAGCATTCAGGCGGTTATGCGGTAAGGTCCAGATGATCTCTGCCTTTCCAGCCAATATAGTGGTATTTTGTGCTACTTGGCTATGTGGTTTGACAGCAGGCCTGAATGTTGCTGTCAGACAGCGACTCTCACTGTCCCTGCAGACTCCTATACACTGCACAATTTCTGCAGTTGCACAAGATTATCACATCGTGATGACACCAGCAGACTTCAGTTTACTGTCATATAATAAATCCACCTAACAGTCTAAGATCATGCTAATGAATTTTTTGAGTTACCATGATCAGCAACAACAATGATGTTAACACAGCGATGCAGGCCAATCTGCTTGAGACCATTCATGAGCTGGCCGATGATCTTATCTACACCTTGGATTGATGAAATGACCTGGAGGAAATAGATGAAACAAACACAAGCGTTCAGCAGATTGACTAGATTGTCTAGACAAAAAAAGCGATGAGAAATGACATTGTACAAAGTCATAAAATACACATACAGTGGAACAGTTAAAATGAACAATATATCCCCCGAATTAGTATATGCCGGCCCTCAGGGTCACAATTCTGTTCTTTAAACATAAAGGGCAAATTTTTATGGATAAGTAACCATTGCTGTTTTGTTACTTGTGAAACTGGAAAAATAGACCTGTCCAACCCAGTCTCTTTTTGGTAGTCACTTGAGAGGCAGGATTCCTCACTCCTGTGAGAGAGAACAGTTATTTTCTCTTTTTTCAGAAATGTAAGGACTCTCTTCTGCTTAATGGAGTGGCCAAGGCCTCTGACGTTAAAAGTTATTATGTTAAGTGTATTAAGCATACTGGCATTTGTAAGTTATATTGGTTATGGATGACCATGGTAAAAGACAAATAAAAGCACAAAGAAACTGATAAAGTAGAAAGTCTGGGGTTGAGTTTTTGTGTGTAAAATTGTAGGGAGCAATCATAGTATGCCCCCATCTTGTTCAAGCTCTCGAACAAGATGGCTTTTTGGAGCCTCGCTTTTGTTTTAAAATTTTAAAACATCGATCTGGTCAGCTGTCTCAACGCAATTGACTACATTTTCTCGATGAGAAAATAGGGCACAGGAGATGGGACATTAGCGGCTGGATATTACAGTCATGGAAAAAATTATTAGACCACCCTTGTTTTCTTCAGTTTCTTGTTCATTTTAATGCCTGGTACAACTAAAGGTACATTTGTTTGGACAAACATAACGATAACCACAAAGATTGCTCATAAGAGTTTTATTTAAGAGCTGATATCTTACCATTTTCCATGGTTTTCTTGATTATAACCTAAATCACTTAAGTTTTTACATCAATAGCTATGGCGTTGTTGTACTGCCAAAAACACTGCTTTTATGCATTCAGTGTTTTCTTTTCTGTCTGTTTTAGTCACATGATGACATTTAGTGGTACCAGGTATTAAAATGAACAAGAAAGTGAAGAAAATAATTTTTTCCATGACTGTATGTAAAGCACATTGAATTGTCTTGTACATGAAATGTGCTACATAAATAAATGTGCCCAGTCAAGGAGTCTGACTGGTGAGTCAAACAATTGTAACTGTTTGTTCCTCTCGACCTATGCTCACAGTACTTATCTTGTCTGGGACATGCTTGGTGGATTCGGGAGCTGATGGCAATCTCAAAGGACTTGCGGTTAGTGAAAGCATTGGGGTTGTGCACTCTTCTGCTACCCAAACCCCTGGAGACCAGTTTTTGATGGCTTGTCCACCACACCACTCCTATAACGTTTTCTGATAATCATGCCAAGAGCCTGAGTTTTTTCATCACAACTTCATTCAGTGGGGTATCCCAGGTCCTCTCGTGTCGGGAAGAGTCAGGGGGATGACGATTTAAAGAATTGTTTTCCTTCAACTTGGGCCAACAATTCATCTGTGACACAAACCAGTGACAACATGTATCCAGATCTTTCCAGTGTTACCTGAACCTCAAGGTGGTTTTCAACAAGGCACCAGCAACCTCCCTACCACCTCACAGACCTGATGACCTACAGACCCATCGATCACCTGCCTGGTGCCAGCTGTCCCAAAGGGCAGCTGCATTCGCTTTCCCCATCTGTGCCATGACTGAATACATAAAACCTGCACTGGCAGCGAGGATCATGAGGCCATCATCTCCAGTTGCAGCTGGCTGCTTCTTCGTGGAAAAGG